>JAQPZY010001284.1:22500-1222500 GCA_029931535.1 Margaritifera margaritifera | reverse complement strand
CAATTAGCTTTACTTTAAAGAAGCTTATTCATGCTGCAAATCAATTATTTCATCTCTTTTTTTTTTCTCGTAAAACATAAACCTATGTAAGATGTTAATTTCGTGCCTGTTTATTAAGATGAATTAAACAAAACTCCACAGTACTATATTAGTATTGATCCTTTTTTCATCATTAAATTCGTTTATAAAACTGCATATACCAATTTGAATCATTTTGTTCTTCATATTTATCTGATCAAGATGCCAATGCGTCCTTGTTTTTTTTTTTTTTTTTTTTGTTTTTGTTTTTGTTTTTTTTTTTCTTCAGGAGTCCGTTGCGAATGGGTAAAACATCATAGGTCATAATGGAAATCGATCCGCTTTACAATAAAAATTATATCAATTGTATTCCAGCTGCTGTTTATGTAATCCAGTTGAATTATTGTGGCTTTTTTTTCGGCACGCGAATCCTGTCATCGAGTTTAATGAAGGTTAAGTTGATTTCCGCAAACCAGAGGTAGGTTCATTTTCTGTGTGGACCTGATTAGGTGCTGGAACTACGTGAATAATCAAGATGAGAATAATTTACTTCAAGAATGAAACAGAATATACTGACATGCAAGTTACTGACTCATTGTATGTGATTACAAAAGTTTGAAATACTGCCAATTTCTTCCAGTCACAAGACACTCGCTATTTGAATTTTATTCATATTTCAACAGCATAATCTGATATGCATTATTATTCCTCTAATTACCAAAATATATCATAATTACCATTTTCCATGAAGAGACTGAAAGTACGTGATTTCTCTTCAAACATTATCTAACTTATATAATTAAGGTGCTTATATTCAGATGCATTTCAGATGCAAACATTTTCAAACCAGATCTATCATGTGATTTTATGTGGTAATAAAGTCAAAACAATGAAACGAACAAAAAACAAACAAAAATACATAAGAGTGATACAGAGAAGTGTCGTGTATATGTTAAAGTAATGGCAATGGGGTAAATATGCGAAATAAAAGTAGTGGCCACACATTTCAATCATTCGTCAGCTAGCAATTAAACGAGATTATTTTTCCACATACATTAACATTAAGACCGTTGTAATTTGCATAAACAGATTAAGTGCCAAAAAGGACTGAATCTGATCAATGTCTTATAAATATTGATCTTCTATTGAGTACTTTTGCAAATTATTGATAACCATGGAAACTACATACGCTACGAGTAAGAATAAATATTCTAAAAAGTAAATATTTGGAAGTATCATTATACTAAGAAAATATTAGTATAAAAATTCAACGTGCATTAGATGATACATAATTCGACAACAGGTTGAGTCACTACTAAATACAGTACATAACAATAACAAATTGCATGATTATTGATTCCGTTTATGTGTCTTACTGACACGCTACTCTTCCGAAACAGAATCAATGGTTTCCAATAAATGCAAAACACCGTTTTACGACTTTAAGCATACATTAAACTACACTTTCATGAAGTAACCTGTAAAGTTTCCAAGCAGTAACATGTTCCTTCTTTGTTAAGACGTAGAAAAATGTTTCTTATAAAAACCAGTATTTCTGTTTTCACCCATTTCTTCATTTATTCATTCATTCATTCGTTCATTCATTCATTCATTCATTTATTCATTCATTCATTCATTCATTCATTCATTCATTCATTCATTCATTCATTCATTCATTCATTCATTCATTAACGCATTAATTTGTACCAAAAAGGCGAATGAAAATGAAACAAACTAGGTATTGAAAATCTTCGTTCACATTCCACTGGTATACGGTTACGCAATTGTCCACTTTTCAGTCACATGGGCTAAGTAAAGGTGTTATCATGGACATGGATATTCAAATGACATTGACAGCACCACCACAGCAATAAAGTGAAACCAAACGGATATCGTCGCCTCTCAAATCAAAATTCACTTTTGTGCTTCTAATGATGGAGAGAAGGTAATAAATATTTAGTACGAGCTGTTACATATCGTCTAATGATTATAAGACAAACATTTTGAACCGGGTTTTTGAAAGCGTCTAAATTTGAGATCGAATTCTTCCAAGCAGAACGTATTGTATTAAAAAAAAGATTTACAAATTGTCATGAACTGAACTTAGTTTCAGGGCATATACATGCTCTGATAGTTGTATCTAGGAAAAATATTTAAAAATGTAATTTCTTCTTATCTCTATTAGACCGACTAGTTTTCGAAGAATAAAAAACAAACTCTTAAATAAGCATGGAGCTATTTCCACTTGAAACGTTTTCAAGACCATCTTTTATAAAATATCAAAATATCTCTTTGGAAAGTTACTTTCTGGTTCAAGGCTCCCGTGTATATTATATAGGAGTAAGCCGCTTTAAAAGAATTCTTGATAAACAGGCTCCAGCTTTGTATATATTTATTCATTATGATTTCCGAACAGTTTTTTTTTTTTGTTGTCCCTCATAATGAACTATGTCATCCGGCACCTATAAGATTATATTGCTCTATCTGAAGAGGTCTTATTGATGTCGTCCTTGTGTCTGAAACAGAGAGGAATTACGTAAACATAACTCAAAGTTTGAACGTGTATAAGGTTATATTTTATGACTTGTACAATTCAAGGGGCTACAGTTTTGAATTAAAATGAATCATTCACTCAGTCATGCATTTATTCATTCATTACCTTAACGATGTGTGCAGAATTTTACCTCGGTCCTAAAAATATAGATCTACAGAATACAGGTACACAGTTGCGACCCGTAAATTATGTTTTAGTCAAAGCCATTTCAGTAGTATACGCCTCTTGCGCAATGATTTACAGATACGGTTGCTTTTCAAGCCCAAACTTGTTGTTATATATGTTGTGATATGAAGTGAACAGTTCATATTTTTCGTTTCTTTTAGGAACGTTAAAATACTAAATTACAAGCAAGCGAAAATAAACGTTTGCAAATCTTGGACGTATTGATCTTAGAAAGATAAAAACATAAATCTCGTCTGATGTTTCAACGATCAAAAATGTTAATTTTTTTTTAAAATGTCACTCAAGCCAATTTTGTATACTTCCAAAGTGAATACACACTTCTTTTGCAATACATTTGTAGCTTGGTATGCTTATTTAGTTCGTTTAGTACATAAAGTGTAAATTTATATCTGAAACTGAAAACATATATCTATTACAGGAGAGGATTTACACTGTCATTACCAACTTAAAACGACCTGTGTATCTAGCGAATATATATTTTATAACAAAACTTAAGGTGAATTTAATATTATAACCGGTAAATGGTTGTTGAATACTTCACGCCATGGGATTAATGTAAATATTTGAAATAAAAACCTATGAATCATCATTTCGTATACTTTTGGCTCACAACGTCCTCAATAACGATTGTACATACTTTCAGACAGAATACATTTCTTTTTGGAATCAAGTTTAGATTTAAGAAAACATACTTCATTCGTGTCAGTCATTAAATAGAACTTAAATCAGAAGGAAACAAAAACAAATACTTATTACAAGATATAAATTCCACTATCGATGCATAGGTAAAAGGACAACGACTGTTTTGAGCGAATTCAAATATTAAAAGCACGCTGCGAGTACAATTAAATATTCTAACCAGTAAATAATTGTGAACGTTTAACAGGACGAAAACTTTAATATCAAGATTAAGTGTGAATTAAATGATAAATAATTCGGCAAAAGTTTGGCTCACTACTCAATTCAATATAAAACGATAAAAAAAGATTGTGATTATTAATTCTATTCATGCCTCTTACTGACGGACCACTCCTCGAAAAAAGAATCAAGCGTTTTAAACGTCTCCATATTCAACGGGCTGCAGGCTTGAAATAAATTATTCACTCACTCAGTCATTCTTTTTACTACAAGGCTGTGTGTGGAATTTTAACTAGGTCCTGAAAATATGGTTGCACATAACACGGGTACACTGTGGTGACTCGTAAGGTATGTTTTTAGTCAAAGTCAATTCAGGGTTTTTCACGCCTCTTGCGCAGTGATGTACAGATGACTAAACCTGTTGTTATACATCTTGTGATATAAAGTTAACAGATAGTCAAATATCACTCTTACAGACAAGGTAAAATACTAAATCACAAGCAAGCAGAAATTGATCCTTATTATTATTTGCATTTCTTGGCCGTATTAATCTAAAAAATTTTTTACTTGTTTGTGTGTTGTTGTTTTTTGTTGTTTTTGTTTTTTTTTTTTGGGGGGGGGGGGGGAGAAGGGAATGATTTTTGAAAAGGGTATCTCAATCCAAAATCGTATACTTCCAAAGAATGGCCACAACATTTTGGTAATAAATTTATATTTTGGATTGCTTATTTAGTTCGTTTCATACATAAAGTGTAAATCTATGTCTGAAATTGAAAACATATATTTATGAAGAAGAAATTGCACAGAATCAACAGCCTAACCCATACTGTCGTAAGTGTGTTACTATGGACACGGGTATTCAAATGTCACAATGTCAGCTCCACCATGGTAATATAGTGAAACCAAACGGATATTATCACCTATCAAAATTCAATGTTTTCCCTCAAACGACGCAGAGGAGATAATACATATTTAACAATTGCTACTGTCTATCGTCTAGTGTTAATTGGTGATATATATCTTAAACATTTGAAAAGCGTCTAAAATTTATATCGAATATTTCAAAACAGAACGCGTTCTGTTTAAACAGGATTTACAATTTACCATGAACATTGTGTAATGGCATCTACGTGATGTAATAAGTGTATATAACAAAATTCTAAAATATCTTTAACAGACATTATTTCACCCGTATCTCTAATAGAAAGACCAGATTTCGAGAGAAAACATTCTTAATTAAGCATAAATCTATTTTCAACCACATTAAACATTTCCAGAACTATATTTTGGAAAACATTAAAATTTTCTTTTGGAAAGTTATCTTCCGTTTGAAACATTATATCTATGTTGTAAAGTCGTGAGACATTTTTAAATAAACAAGATGTAGATTTGAATCTATTTACACATTATAATTTCCAAAATAATGACAGTTTGTGACACTTCTAATAAACTCATGCAGCACCTATAATATTCGATCGCTCTATCTCATAAAGTCCTTTTTAATATCATCCTTGTCTCTGAAACAAAAGGTAGCCCTGAAGACATAATCCAAACTTTAATTGAATATAAAGATATATTCCACAACCTAAACAAGTCATAATCTACTTAAACATAGCTGTAACATTTCCGTTTTGAGTTATTCTCTCCTTAAAGTTACCAGAGTACCTTGTAAGACCGTGAACAAAATTCATTACAAACCGTCTGTATCTTTTGTTTAATCATTAATTTCATCATTCGTTCTTTTTTGTCCTTCATTCATGTGTGTCATAAGGTTAGAACTAACATATTAGCTGTTTTGCAATCTCAGGGCGCATTCATACGCATACAAAGTGGTCACCCAGACGACCAGTTTTCCAGTTAGAGGCATTTAAGGAACTCAAGTATACTTCACCTCACATAAACAGTGAGCCTTGTGTCAATGTCAGGTAGATAGATTCTGCGTAATATGATAGGGCGATTTTCATAAAATTGTTTCACACCCATAATTTAATGGAAATATTTGTAGAAACAAAACATATAAGCATTAGAAATTGCAAAAGAATAAAATTGAATCCAATGTTTGATAAACGTGGACACCCTGCATCTTAGACACTTTATAGATGTATATAAACGAAAGAGCAATACATATTGTTTTTTGCTTTTATCAATCACAGAGAAATCCTGGAAACCAATCCGACCGCTATGGAATCATGGGAAAAAATTCCCACGACTTAAAGCTTTATTTAAATTGCAAGAAAAGAAGCGCGAAATTTCACTGTAGTAATTTATTCTCGAAGGTACAAATGTATGGTAACAAATCAAGACACGCTCTAAATATCTCCATTATCAAGGGGCTGGGGTTTTTATTTCATGCATGCATTCATTCATTCGCACATTTCTTTGTTAATATCAGAATCGTGTGTACAGACTTTTGACTAGGTCCTCACCATCTGGGTGCACAATATATCGCTACACAGTGGCGACCCATAAATTGTAATTTTAGTCAATGGCAATCCAGAACATCAGACAGACACATACATCCATTATTATTTTACACCTGATGCGCAATGGTTTCCAGATATACTTTATTCTAGGGTCCAATCATGTTGTTATAGATGTTGTGATATGAAGTAAACAGTTAATCAACCCTTATCCTTTCAGGTTCTCTAAGATAATACAGCACCAGAACGAATTTTCTTCACCTATCAAATTTCGCTTCTGTACTTTTAATGATGCAGAGGAAATAATACATATTTAACACAAGCTGTTACATATTTTCGAATGCTATCAAGACAAACATCTTAAACAGAGTTTTAAAAAGTGTTTCAAAAATTATTCACAAACTGTCCTCAGTTTAATCCAAAATACGTTGTAGTTGTATCTAAAACAAATATTTAAAAATTGTATTTCGCTCTATCTCTATTAGACATACTATTATCCGAAGGGAAAAAAAACACTGCTATTAGAAAAGAATGAAGCTATTTTCCATCACTTTAAACATTCTCAGACTGTATTTTAGAAAATATGAAAATTTCCATTTGGAATGTTATTCCCGATTCAAAGCACCAGCGTATGGTGCCAAGGACTTGGGCAGTCTGAAGGAGTTCTTAATAAACAGGCTGCAGCTTTGCATACATTTATTCATTATGATTTCCAAACTATTTTTGATTTGAGACACTCCTAATGAGCTATGTCATCCTGCACTTATTACAGCTCTGTCAGAAACGGTCTTATCGATGCCGTCTTTGTGTCTGAAAGAAAGTGAATAACTGAAATATTGAACATGTATAATGTTATTTTCCATCACCTACGGAATTCATAAAAAAATATATACAAATTTACCCTGATGTAAGTTAGTCTCTTCTTAAGAGCACCCGTGTATGTTGTAAGTACGTCTACAACATTAATTAGAAAAAGGCCGTAGATTTGTTTTCATTCGTTTATTTATTTGTTCATTTAGCTATTCATTCCATCCCTTTTCGTTCTTTTTTTTTTCTACAGTAATTTCTATCATAAAGTTGGCACAAACATATTAACTTTAGTCGGGCACAGGAAAAACGTCATATGCATACAATGTGGCGACGCAAACGATCAATTTCCCGATCAGAGTCATTAGGAAAAGTAAGTCTACACAATTAAACGTAAGCATTTATGAACCTCTTGCCTAAGTCAAGCATGGCCTGAGTAAATATCATAAAGCGATTGTGATGAAAATGTTTCATACCATTTTAAGCTTAAATTAATGGTATAACTGAAGAAATTATTAATATAAAAACATCAGAAAATACAAAATAAATTGTCACACATTTACGATACAACTGAGCATAAGGCCTCAAAGGGATTTGTTTATGTTTTTATAAGAAAGTTCTAAAATTATTCATGTTGCCCTTATCACTAACAGACAGACAGACATACAAGTCCTTCGTAAGAAGCCGAATCTTCTACATACATATAAAAAAACATCCCCACGAATTAACACATGCAAGAAACAAAAACAGCTGAATGTCGCTTTTAATGTATTGCCAGACTCAATGCACTCAAGTTCGCTAACAAATCAAAATATATTTTTAATCATAATCAATGGGCTGCAGTTTTGAATTAAAACATTCACTCATTCAATCATAATTTTGTACCAGAAGGCTGTGTGGAGAATTTTGACTAAGTCCTACAATATGGATGCACGGGATATGGGTACACAATGGTGACAGGTAAGTTATGTTTTTCCTCAACACCAATTCAGGACATCAGAAAGAATCGCCTCTTGCACAATCATCCACAGACACAGTTTCTTTTGAAACCTAAACCTCTTGTTATAGATGGTGCGATATGAAATGAACAGTTAGTCTAGTACCACCCTTTCAGGCAAGGTAAAATACAAAATAACAAACAAGCGGAAATTGATCCTTATCAACATTTGCATTTCTTGGCCGTGAAAAGCTTGAAAAGGTAAAAATCTACCCGAGTTAATAAATTTCGTCTGCTGTTTAGGGATTAAAATATGTGGTTGCTTTCTTTGGGGGGTGAGGAGGTAAACAGGGCATCTCAAGCCAAGATCGTAAGAGAAGACATGTCATTTTGGCAGTAAATTTATATTTTGGAATGCTTCTTTAGCTCGTTACAAACATAAAACATAAACTTATTTCTGAAACTGTAAATACACATTTATTACAGGAAAAAATGTGCACTATGAATATGTAGCTAAAACGACTTATGTTTTAAATTATTATTTCACAACAAAACTGGAGGCTTATTTAAGATAATAGCCGATAAAAATTAAAAGTGAATTAAATGATAAATAATTCGAAAACAGTTTATTTCACTACTCAATTTAGTATGTACGAGTACAAAAGAGTTTGATTATTGATTCACTATATGCCACTTACTGACAGACCATTCTTTCAAAACAGAATCAACTGTTTCCAATAAATGAAAACCTCTGATTCATGACAGTAAACATACATTAAACTACAGTTTGTTAAAGCGATCTGCATAGCTTTCAAGAAGTAGCATGCTCACTCTTTGACGACTGCACTATTCAATGTAACTCCAAGGATTATTATTATTATTATTATTATTATTATTATTATTATTATTATTATTATTATTATGTACTTGTTCACCACGCATGGTGTCCGTCCTTTTTCCCAGCCTGGAATTGGGTCATCACAGTTTGGTTCTCTGCGTGATAGGCACGAGATTCGCTGCAATCTCCAAGCATTATTATTATTATTATATAGCTCTATGTCCTTTTTCCCAGCCTGATATTGGATCAAAATATTTTGGTTCTCTGCGTGATAGGATTTGAAGCAACTAAACACTAACAATTAGCTTTACTTTAAAGAAGCTTATTCGTTCTGCAAATCAATTATTTCATCTTTTTTTCTCGAAAAAACATAAACCTTTGTAAGATGTTAATTTCGTGCCTGTTTGCCACAGATGAATTAAAGAAAACTCCTTAAGTACTATATTAGTATTGATCTGTTTTTCATCATTAAATTCGTTTATAAAATTGCATATACCAATTTGAAACATTTTGTTCTTCATATCTATCTGATTAAGATCTCAATGCGTGCTTTTTATTTTTTTATTTTTTGTTTTTTTTTTTCACGAGTTTGTTGCGAATGGGTAAGACATCATAGGTCATCCCAAGTTACAATAAAAAAATTATATAAGTTACAATCGAGCTGTTGTTTATGTAATCGAGCTGAATTATTGTGGCGTTTATTTTCGGCACGCGAATCATGTCATCGAGTTTAATAAAGGTTAAGTTGATTCCAGTAAATCAGAGGTAGGCTCACTTTCAGTGTGGACCTGATTAGGTGCTGGAACTACGTGACTAATCAAGATGTGAAAAATTTACTTTAAGTTCTTCAAGAATGAAACAGAATATACTGACATGCAAGTTTCTGACTAATTTTATGTGATTACGAAAGTTTGAAATACTGCCCATTTCTTGCAGTCACAAGACACGCGCTATGTGGAGTATATTCATATTTCAACAGCATAACGTGAAATTCATTATTATCCTTCAAATTACTAAAATAAAGCATCATTACCATTTTCCATGAAGAGACTGAAACTATATGATTTCTCTTCAAACATTATCCAAATTATATAATTAAGGTGCTTATACTCAGATGCATTTCAGATGGAAACATTTTCAACCAGGTCTATCATGTGATTTAATGTGGTAATACAGTAAAAAAAAAGAAACAACAAACAAACAAAAAACAAACAAAAATACATAAGAGTGATACAGAGAAGTGTCGTGTATATGTTGACGCTGTGCATTTGTATTATAATCTCGATCATCTCGTGATCCGATTCAATTCTTTGTTTGTTTTTTTTAATTTATTTTTATTTATCTTTTTTGAATTTTTTTTTGTGTTTGTTTCTTTTTCCATCACGAATTAAGTAATGGCAATGGGGTAAAATATGCGAGCTAAATATAGTGGCCACACCTCTCTACTCTCTAGCGTTCGTCAGCTAGCAATAAAACGATAGTATGTCTCCACATACATCAACATTTAGACTGTTGTAATTTGCTTACACACATTAAGTGCTAAAGTGGACTGAAACTGATCAATGTCTTATAAATATAGTTCTTCTATTGAGTACTTTTACAAATTATTGATAACCATGGAAACTACATATTGACACAAAAGTTATCTGGTAATTACAAAACAATTTCCAATGACATTCTAAATTTTAAAAACGTAAATCCTTTTTTTTTTTTAAATTAATATTAAAACTATCAACCGTATTTTCTTTGTTTTCATACTTCTTATATATTTTTAATCTTTAGCATCAATAACTATCATTCTGTAAGCAACATATGTCTACAAAGACAGTCCACAAGCCTTTCCTCGCTTTTCCATACCCTCCCATAGCACAGTTCGCTCCCATTAGCCCCACTCATGGTGTTGCTCAAATTTCATAAAAATCTCCTAAAATTAAATGTTTTAAGTCTCGATCTTTAACGGATTTGTAAGAACTGTGACAGAGTACTCATTCATTATTTGAACAGGGCTCTAGCTCTACTTCGCAAAGTGCGAGTGAATCCGCTCCCGCCAACCCTTACGCAGCACTCACCCCGCCCCTATGGCACTACGTTGAACAGCTTGAGCACCAGTCCCTTCATCGTCGCATGCCACAGGCGAAAATCCGCTACGCTCATTTATTACCCGTACTGCCTGTGTAGATTATCCTCGTTTCTCATGAATATGCATAAACCTGCTTAACCAGTCACTGCGAGCGCGAGTAAATTGTTCTCGCCACTGCGATCCAGCATGACCTTTCAGGCTGCTTGAATGAGTAATCAAAGTTTCTCTTCCAAGCACAGTCACTTATCCGTCGATAAAACGGGCACTTTTATTGATGTGTAGGAGATTGTTATGTTGTTGATAATGTACTTTTTTTTATGCGTACTCATGAATAATGAGGAAATCTCAGCACAGTCAGCCAAGGGTGATAAAGGAGCGCAGCTAATTATCGCCAGTGGATTGCAAACTGTGTAAATCACAAGTCCCTCACTCTACTTCGCTAAGTGGCTAATACTAGCAGCACTAGTATTGTAGAAGCAGCAAACAGATGCAGCCATTATTATATTAATATGATGTAGGATCACCAAGAATGATCAGCAAAGAAGCATATCTTTTTTCCATTATTTCAAACATTACTAAAACTAAATTTAACGAAAAGTAAAAGCTGTCGAAAGGTATTCTCTCACTGACGGCACCTGCACCCTTCTATAAAACTCCAACATATTTTAAGAGTTCATTGTAAAGGAGCCGCAGTTTGGGATGTGAAATTTCTCACTTTCTTTCTTTCTTTCTGTTTTGTATCAGAAAGGTTTGAAGAAAAATTACTTTAACTAGGTCTGGAACATCCAGATGACCCATACGTTAAGTTATGTTGGTTTCTTTATTTTGTGTGTTTTGTTTTGTTTTTGTTTTTTTTTGTTTTTTTTTTATTATTTTATTTTCTTTTTAATTAATTTTTTTTTCTAAGTCAAAGGTAATAACGGAAATGATGTGGAGACAGCCATTCGTTAGTATTGCGATGCATCTTGTACGATGATTACAATATACAGATTCTTTTTTTCTTGTAAGGTACGAACACAAATTTACTAGTATTCCAAAGTCACCTTTTCATATCCTCGATAACACAGTACGCACAATACCACCCCTCACCAAATTCATATTATTTATCCAGATATGGGTCTTTACATAATGTTTTCTTTCCTATTTATCTAAGAGACTGGTCCTAAAAAAGAAAAAAACACAAGTTAAATGTTAGTACAGAGCTCTTTTCATTAGCGCAAAAGACCTCTATACTGACGAAAACTTATGCAAGAAGGCTGCAAGACTTTACAGTAGTTATTTTCTCATTCAAAATACTAGTGTACGTTGTAAAACAGTGATATATTCAACTCTGAAACGTTTGTTTCCAACTGGCTACGCTTTGTATGTATTCATTTATATATTCGTTCAATCACTCGTTCACTCATTCGTTAATTGGTACCGAAAAAGTGTAGAAAAGTAGATTAACAAAGTTTGCCAACACCTGGGAGCGTTTCGTACGGGTAGACGTATAACTTTTTATATATATGCTCACTGCTCAATTATTACAGAATACAGATTCTTTTAATTCCTACAACAATTCTTTTAAAGGTAGGACCAGATAAATATGTATTCAAGTGCCACATTGGCAGGTCTTTCCAACAGTATGGAAGCTCAACAGACAGCGCCCCTTGTCAATATTTACATTTTTTGCCCGTGTTGGTTAAAAGCGAATAACAACTACATGTAAATTGAAATTTCGTCTGAAAATGAGCATTTTGATTGGTCAATCAACATTTATAAACACATATCGTGACCCAGACGTCTAGTTTTGCAGTCCATGACAACTTTTATTTTTCCGGTGCGCACAATACTGAATCAGGATTTACACTTCGTGTGATATGATTTGAAATATACGGGTATTGAAGTGCCACGTTATCAGGTTTTAGAAAGTAATGAAGCTCAATTAAAAGCATTTTTTAAATTCTTTATATTTATTTATTTTTAGAGGGGAGGGGGGCCTTTAAAAGAAATAAAAATTAACAAGGTCAGTCAACTCCTGGGCGCACTTGATAAAGGCACACAGTGATCTGCCCCCGTATTCTTAAAACATTTTGAATAAGTACCTCAAGCTCAATTTAAAAGATCAAAATCTTTGAAAGTCTATAACTGTAATTAAAATAAAACGAGAATCACACTACGTTCATATTTTATTTTAAACTTACAATTCCTAACTAGAATGTCAAATATTGATGACGTACGTGCACCCTGGGGATTTTGAGCTTAAATTTGATATTAATCAGGCAGACACAAACATCAATTAAGATGTATTACGACTTTAGCGCAACGATACAAAGATAAATATTAATGTGTAATCCACCCCTATTGTTGGTAAAGGCAGACAAATGACACATGTAGGAACATTCTTTCCTCAGGTCCTTAAAAGGACCCACTTCAACCTTTACATTTCTTGCGCTTAACTGAATATCAAAGCATATCAAGCACACGAGTATTGAAATTTCTCTACATTCAAGATAGAGATCTTAATTTTTTAACAAGAGTTCTAAAATTCCTGGACCTGAATTTAGATCGTATACTTCCAAAGAATGTATCCATACCACTGACATAGTCAGTAATGTGTTAAAATTGAAATATAATTCCAACCACCACCAACAACAACATAAAAACATGGATCTCACTTATGTAATTATAAAATATGTATTTTAAAGTACTTCTCATTTCGTGCATTAAAAAGTCACACGCACCATGTGGACTATAGTCATTAACATTCATAAGCATGTAATTTCATATAATTAACAAACTATAGTGATAATAATCTTATCCTTGAAGAGACAGTTTTAAATGGTTTTTAATAAACAGTATCCACACTTGTATCTATTTATTCATTATAAATTCCAAAATATTTATAGTTTGTGATACTTCTAATATACTCATGCGGAATTTATAAGATTCTATAGCTCTATCCCATAAAGTCCTTTCTGGTGTCGTCCTTGTCTAAGAAACAGAAGGTAGTCCTGAAAAATAAACCACATTTTAGATCAAGAAACAGCTATATAAAACTACTTCAACAAATCATAAACTACTTAATTATCTGTAACAATCCCTTGTAGTAAGTTATTCTCTCCTTAAAGGTATCCGTGTACGTGAAAGGCTGTGTAGAAAATTTATTACAAATAGGTTGCAGCTGTGTTTCCAATCATTCATTTCATCATTCATTCATTCTTTTTCATTAAATATTTATGTGCCATAAGGCTAGGACAAAAATATTTACTATGCTTGCAATCTCCGGGCGGGCTTCATATGCATACAAAGTGGTGACCCAAACGTACAGTTTCCCAGTCAGAGGCATTCAAGCGTACATAACCATACATAAGCATTTATGAACCCTGTACAGACAGATGTCAGGCCGATAGATTCTGCGTAAATATGACAAGGCGTAAATAATTCGGCAAGATGTAAAGATAAAGATAATAAAGCACAAAATGCTTCTTATCAACATTTGCATTTCTCGGCTGCATTAATCTTAAAAAGATACAAACCTACGCGAGATATGAAATAACGTGTGATATTTAAAGGAATAAACCTCTTACAACCCTTTCAAAACAAAACAAAAAAACAAAAAAAAACAAGGGCGTCTAAAGCCTACATGTTATACTTCCAAAGAGAACATACGTCTCTTTATCAATAAATTTACACTTTGGAACGCTTATTTTATTCGCATCCTACATAAAGTGTAAACTTATATCTCAAAACTAAAAAAATCAACACTCTCAATATCTAGGTAAAACGAGGTATGTTTTACCGAATTGATATTGTATAACAAAACTTCAGGTGAATTCAACAATATAACAGGCAAACGGTGATGGATGTTTCACTCCAAAGGAATTAATGTAAGCATTTGAAGTGAAAACCAATTATACATCCTTTGATAAACATTTGATTCACAACGTCTCCAATCAAAATTGTATACCTTCTGACAGAATACACTTCTTCCTTTGGAATCAAGTTTATATTTAAGAAAGCATATTTCATTAGTGTCAGCCATTAAGTGCAAACTGAAATCAGAAGCAAAAGATAAATACGAGAGATAAATCCCACTATCGGTAACCAAGGTAAAACAACAACATCTGATTTTAGCGCATTTAAATTTTATAAGTACGCTACGAGTAAGAGTAAATAAATATTCTAAAAAGTAAATAGTTGTAAATATCATTATACTAAGAAAATATTAGTATAAAGATTCAACGTGCATTAGATGATACATAATTCGACAACAGTTTGAGTCACTGCTCAATACAGTATAGGACAATAACAAAGAGCATGATTATTGATTCTGTTTATGAGTCTTACTGACAGGCTACTCTTCCGAAACACAATCAATGGTTTCCAATAAATGCAAAACACCGTTTTACGACTTTAAGAAACATTAAACTACACTTTCATGAAGTAACCTGTAAAGTTTCCAAACAGTAACATGTTCCCTCTTTGTTAAGACGTAGAAAAATGTTTATGATAAAAACCAGTATTTTTGTTTTCCCCCGTTTCTTCATTCATTCATTCATTCATTCATTCATTCATTCATTCATTCACGCATTAATTTGTACCAAAAAGGCGAAAGAAAAGAAAATAAACTAGGTATTGAAAATTATCGTTCACGTTCCATTGGTATACGGTTACGCAATTGTCCACTTTTCAGTCATATGGGCTAAGTTATATAAGAAAGAAAATATTCACAAACAGCACACGATTACGCCTATTTCGTAACTATTCCAAGATAACGATTCTTTTGACGCCCACTCCAACGGTTGTAAAGGTGTTACCATGGACACGGATATTCAAATGACACATTGACAGCATTACCACAGCAATAAAGTGAAACCAAAACGATATCGTCGCTTCTCAAATCAAAATTCACGTTTGTGCTTTTAATGATGGAGAGAAGATAATACATATTTAACACGAGCTGTTACATATTGCCTGATGATTGTAAGACAAACATTTTAGAAAGGGTTTTTAAAGTGTCTACATTTTAGATCGAATCCTTCCAAACAGAACGAATTGTATTAAAAAAAAAAAAAAGATTTACAAATTGTCATGAACTGAACTTAGTTTCAGTGCATATACATGCTCTGATAGTTGTATCTAGAAAAATATAAAAAAATTTAATTTCTTCTTATCTCTATTAGACAGACTAGTTTCCGAAGAATAAAAAACAAGCTCTTAAATAAGCATGGAGCTATTTTCCACCACTTGAAACGTTTTCGAGACCATCTTTTATAAAATATCAAAATATCTCTTTGGAAAGTTACTTTCTGATTCAAGGCCCCCGTGTATGTTGTAAAGGAGTAAGACGCTTGAAATGAATTCTTTATAAACAGGCTCCAGCTTTGTATATATTTATTCATTATGATTTCCGAGCAGCTTATTTTTGTGTCCCTCATAATGAACTATGTCATCCGGCACCTATAAGATTATATTGCTCTATCTGAAGAGGTCTTATTGATGTTGTCCTTGTGTCTGAAACAGAGAGGAATTACGTAAACATAACTCAAAGTTTGAACGTGTATAAGGTTATATTTTATGACTTGTGCAATTCAAGGGGCTACAGTTTTGAATTAAACTGAATCATTCACTCAATCATTCATTTATTCATTAATTTATACCTGAACGATGTGTGCAGAATTTTAGCTAGGTCCTACAAATATAGATCTACATAATACGGGTATACAGTTGCGACCCGTAAATTATATTTTAGGCAAAGCCATTTCAGTAGTATACGCCTCTTGCGCAATGATTTACAGATATGGTTTCTTTTCAAGCCCAAACTTGTTATTATACATGTTGTGATATGAAGAGAACAGTTCATAATTTTTTTAATTTTTTTTAGGCTTTCAGGCAAAGTTAAAATACTAAATTACAATTACAAGCAAGCGAAAATAAACGTTTGCAAATCTTGGCCGTATTGATCTTAGAAAGATAAAAACCAACCGCAGTTTATAAATCTCCTCTGATGTTTCAACGATTTTTAAACATATATTTTTTTGTTTAAATGCAGCTCAGGCCAATGTTGTATACTTCCAACGAGATTAGATGCTTGTCTTGCAATACATTTGTAGCTTGGTATGCTTGTTTTGTTCGTTTAGTACATAAAGTGTAAATTTATATCTGAAACTGAAAACATATATTTATTACAGGAGAGGATTTACACTATCATTACCAACTTAAAACGACCTGTGTATCTAGCGAATATATATTTTATAACAAAACTTAAGGTGAATTTAATATTATAACCGGTAAATGGTTGTTGTATACTTCACGCCATGGGATTAATGTAAATATTTGAAGTAAAAACCTATGAATCATCATTTGGTAAACTTTTGGCTCATAACGTTCCCAATCAAGATTGTATATACTTTTAGACAGAATACATTTCTTTTTGGAATCAATTTTAGATTTGAGAAAACATATTTCATTTGTGTATGTCATTAAATATAGCTTAAATCAGAAGGAAAGAAAAACACAAATACTTATTACAAGTTGTTATAAATTTAAATGTCGATGCCTAGGTAAAAGACAACGACTGTTTTGAGCGCATTAAAATATTAAAAGCACGCTGTGAGTACAATTAAAAACTCTAACCAGTAAATAATTGTGAAAGATTAACAGGACCGAAACTTTAATATCAAGATTAAATGTGAATTAAGTGATAAATAATTCGGCAACAGTTTGGCTCACTACTCAATTCAATATAAAACGATAAAAAAAAAAAATTGTGATTGTTAATTCTTACTGACGGACCACTCCTCGAAAAAAGAATCGATGGTATCTAATAAATGAAAAAATCTGTTTCGCGACCTTAGACATACATTCAGCCTTTTTTTTTTTTTTATAGCAATCTGTATCGTTTTCACACATTATTCGTTATAAAGACGAAGGAAACAGTTCATTATAAAACTCAGCATTTATGTATTCACCCACTTGGTCATTCAATCATTCATTCGTTCAATCACTCCATTTATTCCTTCATTTTGTACCAGAAAAGAGAAAAACAAACACAAGAAATAAGAAACACACACACACAAAATGGAATCGTTCTTCAATACTTTGGTCCACTTTCTACTGGTACAGTGGTACCCACTTGTTCACTTCTTGAGTCACATTCGCCAATTTATATAAGGAAGAAACATTGACAAACAGCCCTGATTACGCATCTTTTGCAATTATTCTAAGACAACGATTCTTTTCAAGCCCACTGCTACAGTCATAAAGGTGTTACTATGACCACGGGTGTTCAGACCTTGACAACTCCACCCAAGCTATAAAGTGAAACCAACCGGATATCGTCGCCTATCCAAATTCATTCTTGTCCCTCAATTTATGCACATGAGATAGTTGATATTTCATAGTGGCTATTACATATCGTCTGATGTTACAGTTATACATATCTTAAACTTAGTTTTGAAAAGCGTCTCAAATTGAGTTCGAATACTTCCAAATAGGACGTACTCCATTTAAATGAAGGTTTACAATTTGCCGTGAGCATTGTCTAATGGCGTGTACGAGATGTAAACTTTAAATCTGAAAAAATCTTTAGCAAATTTATTTCGCCCAGATCTCTGTTAGACAGACCTGTTTCCAAACAAATTAAACTCATAAATAAGCAACACGCTATTTTCTATCACAATAAACTTTAGCAGAGCTATATTTTGAAACAGATTAAAATTATTGTTTTCGAAAGTTTTCATCTGTTTGAATAAGAAAATCCGGGTATGTTATAGAATTGTGAGACAGTTTTATTTGCTTCTTAAAAAATAAATTCCAAAATATTGATAGTTTGTGACGCATCTAATAAGTTCATGCGCCACCTATCAGATTGTATCGCCTTATCTCATACAGTCCTTTTTAATGTCGTTCTTATCTCAAAACGAGTCCTGAAAATATAAACCAACCTTTAATCGAATATAAAGCTATATTACACGACTTAAACAAGTCATAAACTTCTTAAACTATCTGTAACGTTCACCTGTAGTAAGCTATTCTCTCCTTAAAGGTACTAGTGTACGTTGCAATGCTGTGTAGAAAATTCATTAAAAAGAGACTGTAGCTTTGTTTTCGTTTGTTAATTATTCATTCTCTCTTTCATTAATTCATATGTGCCATAAGGCTGGGACAAAAATATTAACTATGTTTGCAATCTCCGGGCGCGCTTCATATACATACAAAGTGGTGACCCAAACGAACTGTTTCCCAGTCAGAGGCATTTAAGGAAATCAAGTGTACATAACCATACATAAGCATTTATGAGTCTCGCACAAACAGATGTCAGGCCGATAGATTCTGCGTAAATTTGATAAGGCGTAAATAATTCGACAAGATGTAAAGATACAGATTATAAAGCACGAGCAAGCGGAAGTTGCTTCTTATCAACATTTCATTTCATAGCTGCATTAATCTTAAAAATACTTTTAAAACCTACCCGAGATAATAGATAATGTATGATATTTAAAAAATCAAACATATTACGCCATTTTAAAAAAAAAAAAGAAACGGCATCTGAAGCCAAGACCTTATGCTCTTAAGCAAAACACGCATCTCTATAGTAATAAATGTATATTTTGGAATGCTTATTTAATTCGCTTCATAAATAAAGTGTAAACTTATATCTGAAACTGAAAACCAATTTATCAACAGTGGACAATGTACACTCTCGGTATCTAGGCAGAACGACGTTTGCGTCTGTGAATTGATATTATATAACAAAACTGCGGGTGAATTTAAGACCATTACCGGTAAATGGCTGTGGAATATTCCACCCCAAAAGGATACATGTAAGCATTTTAAGTGAAAGCCAATGATACATCATTAGGTAACATTTGATTCACAGCGTTTCCAATCAAGATTGTAAGCATTCAGACAGAATGCACCTCTTCATTTTGGAATGAAATTACATTTGAGAAAGCATACTTTATTCGTGTCAGTCATTAAGTGTAAGCTAAAATCAGAAACAAAAGGGAAATACAAGAGATAAATTCCACTATTCGTAACCTAGATCAAACGACAACATCTGTTTGGGGCACATTCAAATCGTATAAGCTAGCTACGTGTAAAATTAAATGTTCTAACAATCAAATACATTTTTTTGAATATCATTATAGCTAGAAAAGACTAGTATCAAGATTAAACGTGAATTAAATGATAAATAATAAGGCAAGAGCTTGAGTCGCTACTACAGTATAGAACAATAAAAAGAGTACGACTATTGATTCTGTTTATGCCTCTTATGCAGACTACTCTTCCAAAACAGAATCAGTGGTTTTCAATAAATGCTAAACTCTGTATGACGGCTTTAACATACATTAAACTACAGTTTGATAAACTATGCTGTAACGTTTCCAAGCAGGAATGTGTTTCCTTCTTGAAGACTGTGTTAATCGTTGCTAAGACGTAGACAAAAGTATATTCCAAAACGGAGCATTTGTGTATTCACCCATTTGTTCATTCAGTCTTTTATTCATTCATTCATTCATTCATTCATTCATTCATTCATTCATTTATTAATTTGTACCAGAAAGGTGAAAGAAAAGAAACTAAACTAGGTATTGAACACTTCGGTCCACATTCGACTGGTACACGTTTTACGCGGTTGTCCACTTTTCAGTCATATGGGCTAAGATATATCTGGAAGAATATTCACAAGGACCCATGTTTACGCCTCTTTTGCAACTATTCCAAGGTACGAATTCGTTTGAAGCCCACTTCTACGATCGTAAACGTGTTACAACGGATATTCAAATGACACATTGACAGCTCCACCACAGCAATAAAGTGAAACCAAACGGATATCGTCGCCTATCACTATTCTCTTTTGTGCTTCTAATATTGCAGAGGAAATAATGAATACTTCACACGAGCTGTTACATATGTTCTGATGATTGTAAGATAAACATCTTAAATACGGTTGTGAAATGAGTCTAAAAAATTTTAAAAAATCCATCCAAGCAGAACGTATTGTATTAAAGAAAGAGTTACAAAATTGTCATGAACTTAGTTTCAGGGCATATACAAACTCTTATAGCTATGTCTTTAAAAAATATTTCAAAACTGTATTTCCTCTTATATATTTATATATATATATATATATATATATATATATATATATATATATATATATATATATATATATATATATATAGTTCTTAACAAACAGTCTGCAACTTTGTATCTATTTATTCTATGATTTCCAAACGACTTCATTCTTTCCTTTTTCGTTCTTTCTTTCCTACATTAATTTATATCATAAAGTTGGCAAAAACATATTAGGTCAAGCATATCCTGAGTAAATATGATCAAGTGATTTCATCAAAATGTTTCATACCACTTAACGCTTAAATTAATGGAAAATTTGCAGAAAATATGGATATAAGCTTTGGAAATTATTTTTTTAAAAATCACATCTTTACGATAAAACTGAGTATCCAGCATCAAGGAAATTTGATATTATATTTTTATGTATAGTTCAGTAAACATTTATGTTGCTCTGATCACTAACAGACAGACAGACAAGTCCTTCTAAGACACTGAATGCTGTAGATAAATATTTTTAAATTCCCACGATTTAACAAATGCAAAAAACAAAAACAGCTAAATATCGCTAGATTAATTTATTATCAGACTCAAGCACTCAAGTACGCTAACAAATTAAAAGGCATTTAAAACGTCTCCATACTCAAGGGGTTGAAGGCTTGAAATAAATCATTCACTCTTTTGTACTAGACGGCTGTGTGCGGAATTTTAAGTAGGTCGTTACAATATGGATGCACCTAATATGGATACACTGTGGTGACCCGTAAGGTATGTTTTTAGTCAACGTCAATTAAGTACATCAGAAAGACGCAACCAATCATGAGTATTTTCTATTGCGCAGTGATTTACGGATGCCTAAATCTATTGTTATACATCTTGTGATATAAAGTCAACAGATAGTCAAATATCACTCTTACAGACAAGGTAAAATACTAAATCACAAGCAAGCGGAAATCGATTCTTATTATTATTTGCATTTCTTGGCCGTATTAATCTAAAGAAAGATTTTACGAAACCTACCAGAGTTAACTTTGTTAGATTTTTAATGATTATGATCAGATATCTTAAAATCTGTCCTTTTTCCTTTGGTTTTTTTATTTTTATTTTTTTTTAGAGGGGGAGGGGCGGGTTGAGAGAGAAGGGAGTGATTTTTAAACAGGGTATCTCAAACCAAAATCATATCCTTCCAAAGAGAGCACACAACATTTTGGTAATAACTTTATATTCTGGAATGCTTATTTAGTTCGCTTCATACATATGTAAACCTATGTCTGAAATTGAAAGCATTTATTTAAGAAGAAGAAATTGCACAGTATCAACACGTACCTAGAACGGCGTATGTTTCCGTGAATTCAATATTGTATCACAAAACCGGAGGCGAATTGAAATTATAACCGGTAAAGATTAAACATCAATCAAACGATAAATAATTAGACAAAAGTCTCTGAAACAAAAGGTAGTCCTGAAGACATAACCCAACCTTTAATCGAAGATAAAGAATATAAAGATAATATAAATATTCCACAACCTAAACAAGTCATAAACTACTTAAACATATCTATACAATTTCCTGTATTAAGTTATTCTCTCCTTAAATGTACCAATGTGTTGTAAGACCGTGTACAAATTTCATTGCAAACCGTATGTACCTTCGTATTCATTCTTTTGTTTAATCATTAATTTCATCATTCAAACTTTCTTTTCCCTTCATTTGTATGTGCCATATGGGTGGGACAAACATATTAGTTGCGTTACAATTTCAGGACACGCTTCATACGCATACAAAGTGATCACCCAGACGACCAGTTTTCCATTTAGAGGCATTTAAGAGAAACAAGTGTACATAGCCACGCATAAACAGTGAGCCTTGTACCAATGTCAAGTAGATAGATTCTGCGTAAATATGATTTTCATAAAATTGTTTCATACCCATAACTTAATCGAAAGATTTGTAGGAACAAAACATATAAGCATTAGAAATTAAAAAAGAATACAATTTAGTCCAATGTTCGATAAACTTGGACAGCTGCATCTTAGGGGGTTGATAAGTTCATATAAACGATAGTTATATATATATATATATAAATATATATATATATATTGTTTTCCCCTTTATCATTCACAGACAGAGAAATCCTCGAAATCAATCCCACTGCTGTAGAATCATGGAAAAAAATTCCCACGACTTAAAGCGTTATTTTAATTGCATGAAAAGAAGCGAGAAATTTCACTATAGCAATTAATTCTCGTATTGAATACACACATGTACGGTAACAAATCAAAATACGTATTCAGTTTCTCCACTATCAAGGGGCTGGAGGTTTTAATTCATTCGTTCATTCATTTGTTAATGTCAAAAGTGTGTGTACAGACTTTTAAATAGGTCTGCCTCATCTGGATGCACATAATATCGGTACACAGTGGCGATCCATAGGTTGTGATTTGAGTCAATGGCAATCCAAAACAGGCAGACACATCCATCCATTATTATTTTACGCCTAATGCGCAATGATTTCCAGATACACTTTATTCTAGGGCCCAAGCGTGTTGTTAGAGATGTTGTGATATGAAGTAAACAGTTAATCAAATCTTTTCCTTTCAGGTTCTCTAAGATAATAAAGCACCAGCAAGCGCAAATCGCACCCTATCAATATTTACATTTGTGTTTGTATTGATCTTCAAAACTAATTTTTAAAAATATACGAGGTATGAAATTTCGACTGATGTTTTAAGGATTTTCATCATATTTTCTTTTCAAGAAATGCGTCTTAAACGAAGATCGTATACTTCCAATGAGAACACAACTTCTTTATGGCAATACATTTATATTTTTTAAAGTTTATTTAATCCGTTTCAAACATCAAGTGTAAACTTATATCAGAAACTGAGTAGATATTATTATTAGTGGAGAATGTGTACACTATCAATACCGAAGAAATATCAAAGTTTGAACGGGTATACTCTTATATTCCATGACTTAAACAATTCACAAACTACATAACAATATAAGCAAAGTTCCCCTGATGTCAGTTCTGCTCTGCTTAAGGGCACCCGTGTACATTCTAAATCCGTCTAAACACTTTATGACAAAAAGACTGTAGATTTGTTTTCATTCGTTTATTCATTCCTTCATTTAATCAATCATAACTAGGTCCGCACCATCTGGATGCGCATAATATCGGTACACTGTGGCGACCCATAATTTGTGATTTTAGTCAATAGCAATCCAGAACATCAGACAGACACTTTCATCCATTATTATTTTACGCCTAAGGCGCATTGATTTCCAGATACACTTTATTCTAGGGGCCAAGCGTGTTGTTAGAGATGTTGTGATATGAAGTAAATAGTTAATCAATCCTTATCCTTTAAGGTTCTCTAAGATAATAAAGCACCAGCAAGCGCAAATCGCTCCCTATCAACATTTACATTTGTGTTTGTATTGATCTTCAAAACTAATTTTAAAAAATATACGAGGTATGAAATTTCGACTGATGTTTTAAGGATCCACATCTTATTTTCTTTTCTAGAAATGTGTCTTAAACCAATATCGTATACTTCCAATGAGAACACACTTCTTATGACAAAATAAATTTATATTTTGTAAAGCTTATTTAATTCGTTTCATACATCAAGTGTAAACTTATATCAGAAACTGAGTTGATATATTTATTACAGGAGAAAACATATACTATAAATACCGAAGTAAAACAAGGTATGTTGTTAGCGAACTGAAATTGAATAACCAAGTTGCAAGTGAATTTAAGATTATAACCGGTAAATGGTTGTGGAATATTTCACCCCGAAAGGACTTTCTGGAAACAAAAGTTTATGTTTCACACAGCTTAGCTCATTTATTTCAGCTATTAGATGTAAACTGAAATCAGAAACTTAAAAGAAATCCTTATTACAAGAGATAAACCCTACTCTCGGTATCGAGGTAAAACGACAACATCTATTTTGAGCGCATTCAATATTATAAGCACGCTGACAGTATGATTACAGATCCTAACCAATAAATACTTGTTAACACTTTACAGCAAGAGAAGATTATTATCAGACTAAACGTGAATTAAATGATAACTAATTCGAAAACAGTTTGACTCACTACGCATCTCTGCATAGAAGAATAAAGAAGATTGTGATTTTTGGTATTTTTATGCCACTTAATGACAGATTACTCTTAAAAAACAGAATCAATGGTTTTCAATAAATGAAATACTCTGTTTCACGACTTCAAACATACATTTAACTACAGCTTGATAAAGCAAGCGGTCACCTTTCCAAGCATTGACATCTTCTCTCCTTGAAAACTGCGATGTTCGTGGTAAAGATTAAAACAATGTTTATTATAGCAATGCAGCATTGATGTATTCACCCACTTCTTCACTCATTCACTCTTTTATTCATTCATTACTATAACTCTTTTGCAGCTATTCCTAGATAACGCTCCTGTTAAAGCCCACTCAAATTGTCGTAAAGGTGTTACCATAGACACGGCCATTCAAATGTCACTTGACAGCCCCACCACAGGAATAAAGTGAAACCAAACGATATTGTCGTCAATCAAAATTTACTTCTTGTGTTTTTAGTAATGCAGAGGAGATAATGAATAGTAACGTGACATATTCTCTAATGTAACAAAGACAAACAACTTAAACATAGTTTTCAAAAGCTTCTCAAACTGAAGTCGAATCCTTCCAAGCAGAACGCATTGTTTAACAAACGATTGACTACGAGTCATGAACTTACTCTAACGGCATATGCAAGATATGATAACTGTATCTAAAAAATATTTAAAAATTGTATTTCCTCGGATCTCTTTTTGACAGACTAGTTTAAAAAAACAAAAAACAACTAAGCTCTTAAATAAGCATGAAACTATTTTCCACTTCCTTAAACATTCTCAAAACCATATTTAAAATATCAAAATGTTCCTTTGGAAAGTCATTTTCTGATTGAAAGCTCCCATGTATGTTGTAAAGGAGTGGTTCATTTGAAAGAGTTCTTAACAAAAGCAAAAGGCTGCAGTTTCGATCTATTTATACATTATAATTTCCAAACGACGTATTTCTCTGTCACTCTTAATGAACTATGTCATCCGACACCTGTAAGATTATATAACTCTATATGGAAAGGACTTGTTGATTTCGCCTTGTGTGTGAAACAGACGATAGTTACGTAAATATAGCTCAAAGTTTGAACGGGTATAATGTTATATTCCATGACTTAAACAATTCACAAACTATATAACAATATATGCAAAGTTCCCCTGATGTCAGTTCGTCTCTGCTTAAAGGCACCCGTGTAAACACTTTATGACAAAAAGACTGTAGATTTGTTTTCATTCGTTTATTGATTCCTTCATTTAATCAATCATTCTATCCATTTTCGTTTTTTCTTTTCTGTATTAATTTCTATCATAAAGTTGACACAAAAACATTAGCTGGATTTGCATCCTGGCAGCACGTCATATGCATACAATGTTACGATACAAACGATCAATTTCCCGATCAGACGCAATTAGGAACATTAAACCTACACAGTGGAACGTAAGCATGCATGAGCCTCTTGCATATTAGGTCAAGCATATACTGAGTAAATATGATAAGGCGATTTTGATCAAAATGTTTCACACCATTTAATTCTTAATTAAGGGAAAATGTGCAGAAAATATCAATGTAAACATCCGAAAGTACAAAAAGCAAACACATCACACGTTTAAGATACAAGTCAGCATCGGGCATTAAAGAGATTTTATACTAAAAAAGAAAGTTCATCAATATTTATGTTGCATTACCAATAACAGACAGACAGACATGTCCTTTGAAAAAAAAACGAATGTTGTAGATACAGAAAATAAATTCGCACGATTTAACAAATCCAGGAACAAAAACAGCTAAAGGTCGCTGTATTAATTTAGTCTCAGACTCAAGTCACCCGAATAACAAAGAAAAAGACGTTTTAATCGTCCTCACAATCAAGGAGTTGCATGTATTAATTAAATCATACACTCGTTCATTTATTCATCGTTTTGTACCAGAAGGCTAGATGCAGAATTTTAAGTAGGTCCTGAAAATATGGATGCACCTAATACGGGTACACTGTGGTGACAAGTAAGGTATATTTTTAGTCAACGCCAATTCAGGACATCAGAAAGACCCAACCAACACTAAATATTTCACGCCTCTTGCGCAGTGATTTACAGATGCAGTTTCTTTTGAAGCCTCAACCTGTTATTATACATCTTATGATATGAAGTCAACAGATAGTCAAATCTCACTCTTACGGACAAAGTAAAATACTAAATCACAAGCAAGCGAATATTGATCTTTACTATTATTTTAAATTCTTGGCCGCATAAATCTAATAAAGATTTTAGAAAACCAACCTGAGTAAACAAATATCGTCAGATGTGTTAATGATTATGATTAAGTATCCTAAAATGGTTTGTTTTCTTCTTCTTCTTGTTGTTTGATTGGTTTGTTTTTTTTTTTTTTTTTTGGTTGTTTTTTTTTTTATTTTTTGTGTTCTTGATTTTATTTATTTATTTATTTATTTATTTATTTATTTATTTATTTATTTTATGTATTTTTTTTTTTTTTTTTTTTTTTGGAGGGGGAGTAATTTTTAAACAGGGCATCTCAAGTCAAAATCGCACACTTTCAATGAGAGGACACAACATTTTGGTAATAAATTTATATTTTTGAATGCTTATTTAGTTCGTTTCATACATAAAGTGTAAACCTATATCTGAAATTGCAAACATATATTTATGAAGAAGAAACTGCACAGTATCAGCACGTAACTAGAACGACGTATTTTTCCGTGTATTTATATTGCATAACAAATCTGGAGGCGAATTTATATTATAACCGGTAAAGATTAAACACCAATCAAACGATAAATAATTAGACTAAAGTTTGGTTCACTAATCAAATCAGTGGAGAAAATGAATCTGATTTTTTTTATGACACATACTGATAGACTACTCTTGAAAAACAAAATCGATGGTTTCCAATAAATGAAAAGCTATGTTTCATGGCAGTAAATATACATTAAAACTACAGGTTGGTAACGCAAGCTGCGAATTTTTTAAGCAGTAACATCTTCACTTTTTGAAGACTACAATATTCGTTGTAAAGACGTAGGAAAACGTTTTTATATAAAAGCAGCATTTTCGTATTCACCCATTTGTTTATTCATTCTTTTATTCACCGATTCAATCATTCATTCATTAATTAACCCATTCTTTCATTTATTCATTTGTTCCAGAGAGGTGAAGAAATACAAAACAAGAAAATGACCTAGCTCTTAAACACTTCGGTCCAGTTTCTACTGGTACACATTTACTGACTTATTCACTGGTTCAGTTAGATGCGCTAATATATGTCAGGAAGAAACAATCACAAATGGCATTACTACGTCTCTTTCGTAACTATTCCACGATAACGATTCTTTTCAAGTCTAACCCATACTGTCGTAAGTGTGTTACTATGGACACGGGTATTCAAATGTCACCATGGAATAGTGTGAAACCAAACCGATATCAACATTTGTATTTTTTTGTTTGTATTGATCTTCAAAAATAATTTTAAAAATATACGAGGTATAAAATTTCGACTGATGTTTTAAGGATTCACATTTTATTTTATTTTCAAGAAATGTGTCTTAAACCAAGATCGTATACTTCCAATGAGAACACACTTCTTTATGGGAATACATTTATATTTTGTAAAGCTTTTTTAATTTGTTTCATACATGAACTGTAAACTTATCTCTGAAACTGAGAAGATATCTTTATAACAGGAGAGATTTTATACTATCATTATAAAGGTAAAACGATGTATCTTTTTAGCGAATTGAAATTTTATAGTGAACTTGCAGGTGAATTTAAGAATATAACCGGTATATGGTTATGGAATATTTCACCCCAAAAGGATTAATGTACAAAAACCTTTTGACTCACATTGTCCAAAATCAAGATTATATACATCCAGAAAGAATATAAAGCTTAGCTCATTCTTTTTCAATTATTTGGTGCAAACTGAAATAAGAATCATAAAAGAAATCCTTATTAGAAAAGACAGACCTTACTATCGGTAACTAGGTAAAATGAAACCATCTGTTTGAGTCCATTCAAATATTATAAGCACGCTGAGAGTAAGATTACATATACTAACCAGTAAATACTTGCGAAAAACTTTACAGCAAGAAACAGTTAATATAAGACTAAACGTGAATTAAATAATAAATAATTCGAGAACAGTTTGACTCACTACACAATCCAGAATAGAAGAATACAGAAGATGGTGATTATTGGGGATAGGGAATGACTCTTACTGAAAGACCACCCTTTAAAACATAATCAGTGGTTTGCAATAAATGATATACCCTATTTCACGACTTCACTCATACATTAAACTACAGTTTGGTAAGGTAATCTATCAAGATTGCAAGCACTGACATGTTCTCTTCTTGAAAACTGCCGTATTCATGGTAAAGACGTAGAATTAAAGTTTATTATAACAATGCAGCATTTATATATTCACCGATGTGTTCATTCGTTCATTCATTCTTACATTCAATCATTCATCACTACGACTCCATTTCAGGTATTCCAAGGTAACGATTTTTTTAAAACCAACTCCTAATGTCGTAAAGGTGTTACCATATCGACGAGCATGCAAATGTCACCATGACAACTCCACCACGGTAACAAAAGTAAACCAAAAGGATTTCGTCACCTATCAAATTCCGCTTCTGTACTTCTAGTGATGCAAAGGAAATAATAAATATTTAACACACGCTGTTACATATCTTCAAATGCTATAAAGACAAACATCTTAAGCAAAGTTTTAAAAAGCGTCTCAAAATTTAGGTCGAATACTTCCAAGCAGAACACGTTGTTTCAAAAATTATTTACAAACTGTCCTGAGTTTAATCCAAAAGCATATACAATCCGTGGTAGTTTGCATCTGAAAAAAATATTAAAGAATTATATTTCCGATTATCTCTATTAGACATAGTATTTTCTGAAGACTTTGCTCTTAACAAAATATGAAGCTATATTCCATCGCTTTAGACATTCTCAAAACTGTATTTAAGAAAATATGAAACTTTCCATTTGGAATGTTATTCCCGATTCAAAGCACCGGCGCATGGTGCCAAGGCGTGAAGCAGTTTGAAAGAGTTCTTAATAAACAGGCTGCAATATTTGCATACATTCATTCATTATGATTTAGAAACTATTTCTGATTTGAGACACTCCTAATGAGCTATGTTATCCTGCACCTATTATATTATGTACGTCTGTCAGAGAAGGTCTTATCGATGCCGTCTTTGTGTCTGAAACAAAGTGTCCTTACGAAAACATAACTGAAATTTTGAACCGGTATAATGTTATATTCCATCACCTAAAGAATTCATAACCTACTTAAAAGATATATGAAAATTTACCCTGATGTAAGTTAGTCTCTGATTATGTTGTATGTGGTAAGTCCATCTACAAAATTTATTACGGTAGATTTTATTCATTCGTTTATTCATTCGTTAATTTAAACGCTCAATTTTTCCTTTATGTTCTTTTTTTCTACAATAATTTCTATCATAAAGTTGGCACAAACATATTAACTATATTTGGGGTCAGGATGCACGTCATATGCATACAATGTGGCGACGCAAACGATCAATTTCCCGATCAGAGTCAATTAGGAAAAGTAAGTCTACACAATTAAACGTAAGCGTTTATGAGCCTCTTGCCTAAGTCAAGCATGTCCTGAATAAATATGATAAGAGAAATTTGATGAAAATGTTTCATGCCATTTTAAGCTTTAATTAATGGTAAATTTGCAGAAAATATTAATATAAGCATCAGAAATTATAAAATACATTGTCACACCTTTACGATACAACTGAGCATCCGGCCTCAAAGAAATTGGATATGTTTATATAAGAAAGTACTAAAATTATTCATGTCGCCCTTATCGCTAACAGACAGACAGACAGTCAGACAAATCTTTCGAAAGAAGCCGAATCTTCTACATACATATATGAAAACAATCCCCACGAGTTAACACATGCAAGAAACAAAAAGCTGAATATCGCTTTTTAATTTATTGTCAGATTCAATGCACAAGTTCATTAACAAATCAAAAGATACTTTTAATCATAATCAATGGGCTGCAGTTTTGAATTAAAATCTCCACTCATTCAATCATAAGTTTGTACCAAAAGGCTGTGTGGAGAATGCGCTAAGATATGTTAGGAAGAAACAATCACAAAGAGACATTACTACGTCTCTATCGCAACTATTCCAAGATAACGAGTTCTTTTTTGCTTTTTGTTTTGTTGGTAATTTTTTTTTTTTTTTTTTTAGCCCACTTCTACTGTCGTAAACGTGTTACCTTGGATACGGGTATTCAAATGTGACCATGTCAGCTCCACTTCGGTAATAAAGTAAAACCAGACGGATAACATCGCCTATCAAAGTTAGAATTTGATAATAAATATTTAACAGCGGCTATTATATGTAGTCTAGTGTTACAATGATATATATCTTAAGCATAGTTTTGAAATTTACATCCAATACTTCCCAACAGCTCAGTCTATTTAGAAAAGATTTGCAACTTGCCATGCACATTGTCTAATGGCATGTACGAGATATAATATTTGTATCTGAAAGAAAATCTTTTACAAAAAATATTTCACATCTATCTCTCATAGACAGACTAGTTTCCGAAAGACTTAAACACTTATGTAAGCATAAAGCTATTTTCGACTACATTGAACATTATCAAAGCTACAGTATTAAAAATAGATTAAAGTCGTAAGACAGTTTCAACGTTTCTTTATAAATAGGCTGTAGTTTTGTATCTATTTATTCACTATAATTTATAAATATCGACAGTTTCTGACACTCCTCATAAACTCACGCGGCACCTATAATATTCGTTACATCTATTTCATAGAGTCCTTTCCGATGTCTTCCTTGTCTATAAAACAGAATGTACTGCTGTAAATATAACCCAGACTTTACAAGAATACAGAGCGATATTCCACAACTTAAACAAGTCGTAAACTACCTTAAAAATATCTGAAAAATTCCTTGTAGAATTTATTCTCTCCTTAAAGGTACCCGTGTACATTGTAAGGTCGTGTAGAAAATTCATTACAAACCGTCTGTAGCATCGTTTTCATTCTTTTGTCTTGTCATTCCAGTCATCAGTTATTCTTTCTTTATTTCCTTCATTCATTCCTTTCATAGGTTGTTCTTTCTTTCTTTTCTTCATTCATATATGCAATACGGCTAGGACAAACATATTAGCTATGTTCGGAATGTCAGGGCTTTCTTCACACACATACAAAGTGGTCACCTAGACGACCAGTTTTCCAGTCAGAGGCATTTAAGGAAATCAAGCCTACATAGCCATACTTGAACACTGAGGGTCGAGTCAATGTCAAGTAGTTAAATTCTGCGTAAATATGAGAAGGAGATTTTTATGAAATTGATTCTTACATCTTACCGCTTAATTAAATTGTAACATTTTTGGAAGCAAAACAAAAAAAGATAATTAAACATAGATGAGGTATGAAATTTCAACTGATGCTGTAAGGATTCACATCTAAATGTTTTTCCAACAAATGCGTCTCAAACCAAACACGTATATTTCCAATGAGAACACATTTGTTGGAAATACATTTTATATTTTGTAAAGCTTATTAAATTCGTTTCATACATCGAGTGTAAACTTATATTTCAAACTGAGAAGATATTTTTATTACAGGAGAATAATTATACTATCAATACCTAGGTAATACGAGGTATGTTGTTAGAGAATTAAAATCGTTGAACCCGAGTTGCAAGTGAATTTAAGAATATAACCGGTAAAAAGCAACTATCTCAAGTTAACGATTTATTATAAGCCCTTTCCTAATGTCGTAAAGGTGTTAACATATACACGGGCATTCAAATGTCACCATGACAACTCCACCACGTTAACAAAGTGAACCTAAAAGATATCATCGCCTATCAAAATTCAACTTTGTGCCTCAAGTGACGCAGAGGAGATAATAAATATTTAACAGTGGATATTATATGTTCTAGTGTTCCAAAGATTGACATCATAGGCTGTTTTCAGAAGCGTCTCAAATTTACATCCAGTACTTCCCAACAACTCATTCTATTTTTTTTTTTGTAAAATAATTACATTTGTCATGAACATTGTCTTATGGCATCTACGAGATATAATAAATCTAATGTTTTAAAAATAAGAAACACTATTTCAACCCTATCTCTACTATTCCAAATATTGTCAGTTTGTGACACTTCCAATAAATTCATGAGGCATCTATAATATTCTATCGATCTATCTCATAAAGTCCTTTTTGATGTCCCCCTAGTCTCTTGGACAGAATGTAATCCTGTAAATATAACCCCAACTTTAAACCAATAGAAAGCTATATTTCACAACTTAATCAAATCATAAACTACGTACTCCAAAATATCTGAAAAGTTCCCTGTTGTAAATTATTCTCTCCTTAAAGGTACCCGTGTCGTTGTAAGGCAGTGTAGAAAATTCTTTACAAACCGTCTGTTGCATTGTTTTCAATTTGTTTCTTCAATCATTCATTTTATCATTCATTCTTTCTTTCTTTCCTTCATTCATGTTTGACATATGGCTGGGAAAAACATATCATTGCAGTCTCCGGGCGCGCTTCATACGCACACAAATTGCTCACCCAGATGACCCGTTTTTCCAGTCAGAAATTTTTAAGGAAATCAAGCGTACATACGCATACTTACACGTTGAGCCTCCTGCCAATTTTAAGTTGATGGATTCTGCAACAATATGATCAGGCAATTTTCATGAAATTGTTTCATACCTCTTACCGCTTTATTTAATTGTATCATTTTGGAAGCAAAGAAAAAAAAAATAATAATAATAAAGTAACATTAGACATTAGAGAGTTTATATGTTTATATAGTCGAAAACAAAACCGACTGTTGTACTTAAATATAACACAATTTCCCACGACTTAAAAACTTATTTTAATTGCAAGAAAAGAAGCGCGAAATTGTACTGTAGAAATTTATTCTCAAATTGAAGGCACTTATGCACCGTAAGAAATCAAGATACATTTTAAACAACTCTTTTGTCAACGGGATGGAGGTTTTATTTCATTCAGTCATTCATTCTTTGTTAATACCAGAAGCGTATGTACAGAATGTTATCTACCTCCGCACCATCTGCTTGCACATAATATGGCTACGCAGAGGTGAAACGTAACTTATAATTTTAGTCAATGACAATTCAGAACATCAGCTATTGCGTTTGATTTGGGTTTAATGCCATTTTTCAGCACATGATAGGCTATACAGGGCGGCCATATTATCTGGTGGAGGAAAACCCCGGGAAATCCCCGGGAAGAAAATCAGAGAGACATATCTATCAAGCGCAAATTCCTCCCAATCAACATTTCCATTTTGTGTTTGTATTGATGTTACCAAATAAAACATTTTAAAAAGTATTTACAAATACATCTCAAACCAAGATCGTATACTTCCAGTGAGAACACACTTCATTTTGGGAATAAATTTATATTTTGTAAAGCTTTTTAAATTCGTTTCATACATGAACTTTAAACTTATATCTGAAACTGAGAAGATCACTTTATAACAGGAGAGATTTTATACTATCATTATAAAGATAAAACGAGGTATGTTGTTAGCGAATTGAAATTTTAAAATGAAGTTGCAGGTGAATTTAGGAATAAAACCAGTAAATGGTTGTGGAATATTTCACCCCAAAAGGATTAATGAACTCAAACCTTTTGACTCACATCGTCTCAATCAAGATTGTATACATCCAGAAAAAATATATTGCTTCTTTCTCAAATAAATTTAATATTTGACAAAGCTAACCTCATTCTTTTGAATTATTCGGTGTAAACTTAAATCAGAATCATAAAAGAAATCCTTATTAGAAAAGACAGACCTTACTATCGGTAACTAGGTAAAATGACACCATCTGTTTTGAGCGCATTCAAATATTACAAGCACGCTGAGAGTACGATTACAGATCCTAACCAGTAAATACTTGCTTAAAAACTTTACAGCAAGAAAAAGTTAATATAAGACAAAACGTGAATTAAATGATAAATCAATCGACAATCTAAAATAGAAAGAATAAAGAATATTGTGATTATTGGGGATGGGGTGTGACTCTTACTGAAAGACCACCCTTTAAAATATAATCGGTGGATTGCAATAAATGATATACCCTGCTTCACGACTTCAGGCATACAATACACTACAGTTTGGTAAGGTAAGCTGTAAAGATTTCAAGCACTGACACGTAGAATCACAGTTTATTATAACAATGTAGCATTTACATATTCACCGATTTGTTCATTCGTTCGTTTATTCTTACGTTCATTCATTCATTACTACGACTCCATTGGAACTATTCCAAGGTAACAATTCTTTTAAAACCAACTCCTAATGTCGTAAAGGTGTTACCATATCTACGAGCATTAAAATATCACCATGACAACTCCACCACGGTAATAAAGTACAACCAAACGGATTGCGTCACCTACCAAATTTCGCTTTTGTACTTCTAATGATGCCGAGGAATAATAAAATATTTAACACACGCTGTTACATATCTTAGAATGTTATAAAGACATACATCTTAAACAGAGTTTTAAAAAGCGTGTCAAATTGAGATTGAATACTTCCATGCAGAACACATTGTTCAAAAAATGATTTGCAAATTGTCCTGAGTTTAATCCAAAGGCATATGCAATCTGTGGTAGTTGTATCTAACAAGATATTTAAAAATTGTATTTCCCACTCTCATTATTAGAAATAATATTTTCCAAAGGAAAACAAATTGCTCTTTGAAAAGCATGAAGCTACTTTCCATCACATTAAACATTCTCCAAACGAAATTTTAGAAAATATGAAAATATCCATTTGGAATGTTATTTCCGATTCAAAGCACCAGCGAATGGTGCCGAAGAGTTGGGCAGTTTGAAAGAGTTCTTAACAAACAGGCTGCAGCTTTGCATACATTTATTCATTATGATTTCGAAACTAGTTTTGATTTGAGACACTCCTAATGAGCTATGTCATCCTGCACCTGTTATATTATGTAGCTCTGTCAGAAAAGGTCTTATCGAAGCCGTTTTTCTGTCTAAAACAAAGTGTCCTTACGAAAACATAACTTAAATGTTCAACACGTATAATGTTATATTCTATCAAATAAAGACTTCATAAAAAAATATATACAAATTTACCCTGATGTAAGTTAGTCTCTTCTTCAGGGCACCCGTGTATGATGTAAGTCCGTCTACAACATTCATTAGAAAAAGGCTGTATATTTGTTTTCATTCGCTTATTCATTTGTTTATTTAATCATTCATTCCTTCCCTTTTCGTTCTTTACTTTTTTCTACAATAATTTCTATCATAAAGTTGGCACAAACATATTAACTATAGCTGGGCACAGGAAAAGCGTCATATACATACAATGTGGCGACGCAAACGATCAATTTCCCGATCAGAGTCAATTACGAAAAGTAAAACTACACAATTAAAAGTAAACATTTATGAGCCTCTTGCCTAAGTCAAGCATGTCCTGAGTAAATATGATAAGCCAATTTTGATGAAAATGTTTCATGCCATTTTAAGCTTAATTTAATGGCAAATCTGCAGAAAATATTAATATAAGCATCAGAAATTACAAAATAAATTCTCACACCTTTACGATACAACTTAGCATCAGGCCTCAAAGAGATTGGATATGTTTATATAAGAAAGTTCTAAAATTATTCATGTTGCCCTTATCACTAACAGACAGACAGACATACAATTCCTTAGAAAGAAGCCGAGTCTTCCACATGCATATAAAAAAATTCCCCACGATTTAACATATGCAAGAAACAAAAACAGCTGAATGTCGCCTTTTTATGTATTGTCAGACTCAATGCACTCAAGTTCGATAACAACTCAAAAGATATTTTTAATCATAATCAATGGGCTGCAGTTTTGAATTAAAACATTGACTCATTTAATCATAATTTTGTACCAGAAGGCTGTGTGGAGAATTTTGACTAAGTCCTGCAAATATGGATGCACAGGATACGGGTACACAATGGTGACCGGTAAGTTATGTTTTTCCTCAACACCAATTCAGGACATCAGAAAGACTCGCCTCTTGCACAATCATCTACAGATACAGTTTCTTTTGAAACATAAACTTGTTGTTATACATGGTGTGATATGAAGTGAAAAGCTACTCTAATTTCACCCTTTCAGGCAAGGTAAAATACAAAACAACAAGCCGCCGGAAATTGATCCTTATCAACATTTGCATTTCTTGGCCGTGAAAGCCTGAAAAGGTAAAGATATACCCGAGTTAATAAATTTCGTGTGATGATTAAGGATTTAAATATTTTGTTGCTTTTTTCGGGGGGGGGGAGGGGGGTACACAGAGCATCTCAAGCCAAGATTGTATAACCTATTATACATATGCTCACTGCTCAATTATTACAAGATACAGATTCTTTTATACCCAAAAACAATTTTTTTAAAGGGTAGGACCAGATAAATGTGTATTCAAGTGCCCCATTAGCAGGTCTTTCCAACAGTAAGGAAGCTCAACAGACAGCGCCTATTGTCAATATTTAAATTTTTCCCCGTGTTGGTTAAAAGCGAATAACAACTACATGTAAATTTAAATTTCGTCTGAAAATGAGCACTTTGATTGGTCAATCAACATTTCTACACACATATCGTGACCCAGACGTCTAGTTTTGCAGTCCATGACAACTGTTATTTTTCCGGTGCGCACAATACTGAATCAGGATTTACACTGCTTGTGATATTATTTTAAATATAATGGTATAGAAGTGTTACATTATCATGTTTTAAAAAGTAATGAATCTCAATGAAGAGAATTTTTTTTTTTTTTAATTATTTTTTATTTTTAGAAGGGGGAGGGGCCTTTAAAAGAAATAAAAATTAGCAAGGTCAGTCAACTCCTGGGCGAACTTGATAAAGGCACGCAGTGATCTGGCCCCGTAATCTTAAAACATTTTGAACAAGTAACTCAGCTCAATTTAAAAGACCAAAATCTTTGACAGTCTATAACTGTAATTAAAATAAAACGAGAATCACACAACTTTCATGTTTTATTTTAAATTTACAATTCGTAACTAGACTGTCAAATATTGATGACGAACGTGCAGAATGGGGATTGTAGCTTAAATTTGATATTAATCAGGCAGACACAAACATCAATTAAGATGTATTACGACTTTTGCGCAACAATACAAAGATAAATATTAATGTTTAATCCACCCCTATAGCTGGTAAGGGCAGACAAATGACACAAGTAGTAACATTTTCCCGTCATGTCTTTAAAAGGACAACCCCCTTCAACCTTTAAGTTTCTTGCTCTTAATTGAATATCAGCATAGCAAGTACACGAGTATTCAAATGTCTCTACATTCAAGATAGACATCTTTATTTTTTTAACAAGAGTTTTAAAATTCCTGGGCCTGAATCTAGATCGTATACTTCCAAAGAATGTACCCATACCTCTGACACAGTCAGTAATGTTTTAAAATTCCCATATAATCCCAACCACCACCAACAATATCAAGACATGGATCTCACTTATGTAATTATAAAATATGTATTTTAAAATACTTCCCATTTCGTGCATTAAAAAGTCACACGCACCATGTGGACTATAGTCATTAACATTCATAAGCATATAATTTCATATAATTACCAAACTACAGTGATAATAATCTTATCCTTAAAGAGACCAGTTTTAAATGGTTTTTAATAAACAGTATGCACATTTGTATATATTTATTCATTATAAATTTCAAAATATTTATAGTTTGTGATACTTCTAATATACTCATGCGGAATTTATAAGATTCTATAGCCCTATCCCATAAAGTCCTTTCTGAAAAACAGAAGGGTGTCCTGAAAATATAAACCAAATTTTTAATTAAGAAACAGCTATATACCCCTACTTCAAGAAATCATAAACTACTTAAACTATCTGTAACGTTCCCCTGTAGTAAGTTATTCTCTCCTTAAAGGTACCCGTGTACATGTAAGGCTGTGTAGAAAATTTATTACAAATAGGTTGTAGCTTTGTTTTCAATGATTCATTTCATCATTCATTGGAATGTTTTATCAAAGTCTATGTAGTCATTTTCCTGTGCTGAATAAACATTGAAATCTCCTCCCAACAAGAAATAAGCATATGGTTCCAAGGATTAAATATGTGCAATATAATTTCCAACTATAGATAAAGTCTCTTCATCCGAGTGCACAGATTAATTTTCAGGTGTATAGTATATTAAACCTAGTATAACATTGTAAGGTATACCAATATTTACACTGTAAAGCTTTAGCCATAAAACATTATTATATTCACTAGATAAAGCTTCAACTTTTAATAAATCTGCAACCAAATTTTTAACAAAACATACTATTCCACCCGAGCTCCTAATAGCATTAAGTTGTTTAGGTCTTAAACATGCAAATGTTTTTTTCCCACTATATTAAACTGATCAGTACTCTCTGCCCAAGTCTCAAGAAATCCAAGTAAATCATACTGTGTAATAAAATTATTAAAACCACACTTATCTATTCATTCACTGTTGTATCAGTTTGTAAGTTTGTACTCTTTCGCAGGGAGAAAAGAAAACTATTATGAAAATGTAAGTACTTACTATACTTGAACTTGTTATACTCACCTGATGTGTCTGTTTGTTTAATATGTATGTATGTAATTTGGGCCGGTGGCCTATACTACTGAAAAAAGTACTCCTATTTCATTATTCATTCATTCTTTCTTTCATTAAGTCATATGTGCCATAATGCTAGGACAAAACTATGTACTATGCTTGCAATCTCCGGGCGCGCTTCATATGCTTACAAAGTGGTGACCCAAACGAACTGTTTCCCAGTCAGAGGCATTTAAGGAAATCAAGTGTACATAACCATACATAAACATTTATGAGTCTCGTACAAACAGATGTCAGGCCGATGGATTCTGCGTAAATTTGATAAGGCGTAAATAATTCGACAAGATGTAAAGATACAGATTATAAAGCACGAGCAAGCGGAAGTTGCTTCTTATCAACATTTCATTTCATAGCTGCATTAATCTTAAAAATACTTTTTAAAACCTACCCGAGATAATAAATATTGTATGATATTTAAAGAATCAAACATCTTACAACATTTAAAAAAAAGAAATGGCATATGAAGACAAGATCTTGTGCTCCGAAACAGAACAAGCATCTCTATAGCAATAAATGTATATTTTGGAATGCTTATTTAATTCGTTTCATAAATAAAGTGCAAACTTATATCTGAAATTGAAAACAAATTTATCTACAGGGGACAATATACACTCTCGGTATCTAGGTAGAACGACGTTTGCTTCAGCGAATTGAGATTATATAACAAAACTGCAGGTGAATTTAAGATCCTTACCGGTAAATGGCTGTGGAATATTTCACCCCAAAAGGGTCAATGTAAGCATTTTAAGTGAAAACCAATGATACATCATTAGGTAAACATTTGATTCACGATGTTTCCAATTAGGATTGTAAGCTTTCAGACAGAATGCACCTCTTCATTTTGGAATAACGTTAACATTTAAGAAGCATACTTTATTCGTGTCAGTCATTAAGTGTAAGCTGAAATAAGAAACAAAAGGGAAATACAAGAGATAAATTCCACTATTCGTAACCTAGGTCAAACGACAACGTCTGTTTTGGGGCGCATTCAACAAGTAAATTTTTGTGAATATCATTATAGCAAGAAAAGACTAGTATCAAGATTAAACATGAATTAAATGATGAATAATAAGACAAGAGTTTGAGTCACAACTAAGTACAGTATAGAACAATAAAAAGAGTATGACTATCGATTCTATTTATGCCTCTTACTGACATACTACTCTTCCAAAACAGAATCAGTGGTTTTCAATAAATGCTAAACTCTGTTTGACGGCTTTAACATACATTAAACTACAGTTTGATAAAGTAAGCTGTAACGTTTCCAAGCAGGAAAATGTTTCCTTCTTGAAGACTGGTATTTGTTGTTAAGACGTAGACAAAAGTATATTCCAAAAAGGAGCATTGTGTATTCACCCATTTCTTCATTCGTTCTTTTATTCGTTCATTCATTCATTTATTCATTCATTAATTTGTGCCAGAAAGGTGAAAGAAAAGAAACTAAACTAGGTATTGAACACTTCGGTCCACAGTCTACTGGTACACGTTTACGCGGTTGTCCACTTTTCAGTCAAATGGGCTAAGATATATCTGGAAGAATATTCACAAGGACCCATGATTAAGCCTCTCTTGCAACTATTCATAGATAAGAAATCTTATGAAGCCCACTTCTACGATCGTAAAGGTGTTACCACGGATATTCAAATGACACATTGACAGCTCCACCACATCAATTAATATTGAGATCGAATCCTTTGAAAGCAGAACGTTTTGTATTAAAGAGAGATTTACAAATTGTCATGAACTTAGTTTCAGGGCATATACAAGCTCTTATAGTTTATATATATATATATATATATATATATATATATATATATATATATATATATAGAGAGAGAGAGAGAGAGAGAGAGAGAGAGAGAGAGAGAGAGAGAGAGATTTGAGATAAAAAAAACAACACAAACGCCGATAAATTTGTGCGACTAGTTTCGCATTTACTATATGCTTCTTCAGGCACAAAATGTTTTTGAAAGAAACTGATGATGTCTATAAAGTTATAAACAATTACGTCATTAACATAACGTCATGTTTTTGAAAGAAACGGATATATATATATATATATATATATATATATATATATATATATATTAGACAGACTAGTTTCCGAAGAAACAAAAACCTAAGCTTTTAAATAAGAATGAAGCTATTTACCACCACTTTAAACATTCTCAAAACATATGTTATAAAGTATCAAGATATCCCTTTGGAAAGTTATTTTTTTATTTAAAACCCCCGTGTATGTTGTAAAGGAGTGAGACAGTTTGAAATGGTTCTTAACAAACAGTCTGCAGCTTTGTATCTATTTATTCACTATGATTTCCAAACAACTTCATTCTTTCATTTTTCGTTCTTTCTTTCCTACATTAATTTATATCATAAAGTTGGCAAAAACATATTAGGTCAAGCATATCCTGAGTAAATATGATCAAGTGATTTCATCAAAATGCTTCATACCACTTAACGCTTAAATTAAAAGAAAATGTGCAGAAAATATTAATATAAGGATCACAAAATATTTTTTTTTTAAATCACATCTTTACGATAAAAGTGAGTATCCAGCATCAAGGAAATTTGATATTTTTATATAAAAAAGAAAGTTCTGTAAACATTTATGTTGCCCTTATCACTAACAGAGCGACAGATAAGTCCTTCGAAAACACTGAATGTTGTAGATAAATATTTATTAAAAAAAATTCCCACGATTTATCAAATGCAAGAAACAAAAACAGCTAAATGTCGCTGGATTAATTTATTATCAACTCAAGTTCACTAACAAATCAAAAGGCGTTTTAAATGTCTTCATAATCAAGCGGATGCAATTTTTAAATGAATCATTCACTCACTCAGTCATTCTTTTGCACTAGAAGGCTGTGTGCGGAATTTTAAGTAGGTCCTTACACAACGGATGCACCTAATACGGGTACACTTTAGTCAACGTCAATTCAGGACATCAAAAAGACACAACCAACCAAGAATATTTCACGCCTCTTGCGCAATGATTTACAGATGCGGTTTCTTTTGAAGCCTAAACCTGTTGTTACACATCTTGTGATATAAAGTCAACAGACAGTCGAATAACACTCTTACAGACAAGATAAAATACTAAATCACAACCAAGCGTAAATTGATCCTTATTATTATTTGCATTTCTTGGCCGTATTAATATAAAAAAGATTTTAAAGAAACCTACCCGAGTTAACTTCGTCAGATGTTTTAATGATTATGATAAAATATCTTAAAATCTGTTCTTTTGTTCCTTTTTTCTTTTTTTTTTTTTTTTTTTCGAGGGGGGAAAGAAGGGAGTGATTTTTAAACAGGGTATCTCAAACCAAAATCGTATCCTTCCAAAGAGAGCACACAACATTTTGGTAATAAATTTATACTTTGGAATGCTTATTTAGTTCGTTTCATACATAAAGAGTAAACCTATGTCTGAAATTGAAAACATATATTTATGAAGAAGAAATTGCACAGTATCAACACGTAGCTAGAATGACGTATGTTTTCGTGAATTCATATTGTATAACAAAACTGGAGGCGAATTTAAATTACAACCGGTAAAGATTAAACACCAATCAAACGATAAATAATTAGACAAAAGTTTGTTTCACTGATCAGTTCAGTAGAGAAGGAAAAAATGAATCTGATTATTATTATTTTTTTATGACACATGCTAACAGACTACTCTTGAAAACAGAATCAATGGTTTCCAATAAATGAAAAACTATGTTTCATGACTGTAAACATACATTAAAACTACAAGTTGGTAAAGCAAGCTGCGAATTTTTTAAGCAGTAACATGTTCACTCTTTGAAGACTACAGTATTCGTTATAAAGACGTAGGAAAAAGTTTTTATGTAAAAGCAGCATTTCTGTATTCACCCATTTGTTTATTCATTCGTTCATTCGCCCATTCATTCATTCATTCATTCATTCATTTGTTCCAGAGAGGTGAAGAAAAACAAAACAAGAAATTACCTCAGTCTTGAACACGTCGGTCCAGTTTATACTGGTACACGTTAACTCACTAATGCACTTGTTCAGTCAGGTGCGCTAATATGTCAGGAAGAAACAATCACAAAGGGACAGTACTACGTCTCTATTCCAAGATAACGATTCTTTTCAAGCCTAACCCATACTGTCGTAAGTGTGTTACTATGGACACGGGTATTCAAATGTCACAATGTCAGCTCCACCATGGTAATAGAGTGAAACCAAATGGATATTACCACCTATCAAAATTCAATGTTGTTCCTCAAGCGACACAGAGGAGATAATACATATATAACACTTGCTATTGTTTATCGACTAGTGTTTCGAGATAAATATCTTAAACATTAGAAAAGCGTCTCAAATTTATATCGAATATTTCAAAACATAACGCGTTCTGTTTAAACAATATTTACAATTTGCCATGAACATTGTGTAATGGCATCTACGTGATGTAATAAATGTATATAAAAATTCTAAAATATCTTTTTTTTAAAATTCCCCCCTCTCTCTAGTAGAAAGACTAGTTTCCGGAAAAAAAAACAGTCTTAATTAAGCATAAATCTATTTTCAACCACATTGAACATTACCAGAACTATATTTTGGAAAACATTAAAAACAGGCTGTAGATTTGCATCTATTTACACGTTATAATTTCGAAAATAATGACAGTTTGTGACACTTCTAATAAACTCATGCGGCACCTATAATATTCGATCGCTTTATCTCATAAAGTCCTTTTGATATCATCCTTGTCTCTGAAACAAAAGGTAGTCCTGAAGAAATAACCGAACCTTTAATTGAATATAAAGAATATAAAGATAATATAAATATTCCACAACCTAAACAAGTAATAAACTACTTAAACATATCCATACAATTTTCAGTCTTAAGTTATTCTTTCCTTAAAGGTACCAGTGTACATTGTAAGACCGTGTAGAAAATTCATTGCAAACCATATATATCCTCGTATTCATTCTTTTGTTTAATCATTAATTTCATCATTCATTCTTTTTTCCTTTCATTCGTATGTGCCATAGGGCTGGAACAAACATAGTTGCGTTGCAATCTCAGGGCGCGCTTCATACGCATGCAAAGTGGTCACCCAGACGACCAGTTTTCCAGTTAGAGGCATTTAAGGGAATCAAGTGTACATAACCACACATAAACAGTGAGCCTTGTGCCAATGTCAAGTAGATAGATTCTGCGTAAATATGATTTTCATAAATTTGTTTCATACCCATAATATAATGGAAAGATATGTATGAACTAAACATATAAGCATTAGAAATTGCAAAAGAATAAATTTAGTCCAATGTTCGATAAACGTGGACACCCTGCATTTTAGAGAGTTTATAAGTTTATATGAACGATAGTTATATATATATATATATATATATATATATATATATATATATATATATATATATATATATATATATATATTGTTTTTCCCTTTATCATTCACAGACAGAGAAATCCTCGAAACAAAATTTAAGTATTGACAAAGGATATTGTCTACTGAGCCTCCTTACCATTGGGAAGGCGTGTCAAGGTAACATTTGAATATACATTTTTATTCCTGTTTATCTAAAAGACTAGTCCTTGAAAAGAAAACCACAAGTTAAATATTAGTATAGAGCTCTCTTTCGAGAGCGAAAAAGTGTATAAAACTTAACAAGAAAGCTGCAAGATTTTTACAGTAGTTATTTTCTCATTCATAATACTCGTGTACGTTGTAAAGTAGTGAGACATTCAACTCTGTAGAGTTTGTTACCAACTGGCTACGTTTAATATGTATTAATGTATTCATTAGTTCAATCAATCATTCATTAATTGGTACCGAAAAGTGTAGAAAAGTAGTTTGACTAAGTTAGTCAACACCTGGGAGCGTTTCATAAGGTAGACGTATAGCTTGCATGCAGACATCAAGCAGACATATTCCAATTATTATATATGCTTCCTGCGCAATTATTACATGATACGCATTCCTTTAAACCCAAGCACAATTCTAAATGTAATACCAAGTAATTGTGTATTCAAATGTTACCTTGAAAGGTCTTCACAACGGTAAGGAAGCTCAACAGACGACGCCCCATTTTATATTTAAATTTCTTGCCCGTGTTGGTTAAAAGCGAATAACAACTACATGTATATTCAAATTTCGTCTGAAAATGAGCATTTTGATTGGTCAATCAACATTTCTGTGCACATATCGTGACCCAGACGTCTAGTTTTGTAATCCACGACAACTGTTATTTTTCCGGCGCGCACAATACTGAATCATAATTTACACTTCCTGTAGAATGATTTTAAATATACGGGTACTGAAGTATCACATTAACATGTTTTAGAAAGTAATGAAGCTCAACGAAAAGCATTTTTTTATTCTTTACATTTTTAGCTCCTACAAACGTAAGAGGAGAATTTCTAGTACACACGATTCAAATTTTTCATCTTTTTCAGTCATCTTTGATACCGTATACTTCATAAACTCCATACCCCATTCTGCATGCATATATATATATATATATATATATATATATATATATATATATATATATATATATATATATATATATATATATATATATTATACTTTAGTGTCAAATATAGAAACTTATTGGCGAAATAATTTTCGTATTTTTTCATTCCTATATTTTCACATGTGAAAAATATATCCTTGTATTTTCACATGTGAAAATATAAGATTTCCCATCATGCCTTGCGATGCTGGATTGTGTATGCCTACATAAGTTATACCAGTAGAAACAAAAACGAGCATTTTGTGAGCTAGAACAAATAAACAGAAACTGCATTACATTTCAGACATGGAAATTAATTTTTGCAGACGAAATTTTAGTCGAAGCCGTTCGCGTCTCTATGAAGTTATTTCCCCTTACTTCCTTGACAACAATGATAAAGGGGGCGCTCTACAGATAATACATGCTTCTGAGAGAGTGACAGGTGTAAGATGAAGTATTTTGCATTTGCAACATGCACAATGGAGAGAATGTTGGCATACCTCTATGTTACTTTCATGTACTGTGGCTGAAATTTCTTTACATATTGTACTTGTGGAAACTGGACATGATCTAAGCACACAGCAGACAAAATGGCCGCACCAAAGTACTCGAAAAATCAGCCTGAATTAGTCAAAAGTGCACTATTTTCAGCAGTTATTAAAATAGGGAAACGAATTTTGCCAGAGCAGACAATACCAGCCTCTGAAAGTACTATGAATGAATTACAAAATATATAAAAACTAAAAAAATTATCGGCTCTTTTTTTTAATTTTTTATTTACCTTTGAAGTCCAGGAAGTGAAAATGACCAAGCGGAGCTAGCAGTTTTTTTTTTTTAGGTGCACATCTTATGTAAGACCAAGCTGTATACTCTATAACCCAAATTTCACCCATCAATCATACACCAAAATAAAGGGAATTCAAAGTTCTTTTAACAATATCTAAGATATACAAGGTCTTTTTTAAATAGCCAGGACAGCCAGTGAGGAAAACCCGCTGTGATGCATTGATGAATCGGACTTGCTTCGTGGTCAGTTTACCGTTTATGTTGTGCTCTGTTTTTTGTATATTCGCACAGAAAATTGCAGTAGTAACATAATATTCCTTCCTAATTCAAGGTAAAACAGCAGATAAAAACAAAAGTTTATATATATATATATATATATATATATATATATATATATATATATATATATATATATATATATATATTACTGAATTTGAACCCGGTTCGTCTGGATGCGATGCGACGATCTTTACCTTTATACCACGCAAGCGTCTTAGAAAAAGCTTGAAATTTCTTAATCATAATGTTATCAATGTCTATTGACCGACAGTGAAAAAATATGATATTTTTTCACTCCAGTGAAATATCATAATTTATTTCACTCGGAAAATCCAGTAATTCGCTACCTAACATAATATATATATATATATATATATATATATATATATATATATATATATATATATATATATATATATATATATATATATATATATATAATTGCACCTTTAAGAAGAAATTTACAATGTCAGTCAACACCTGTGTACACTTGATACAAGCACACAGTGATCTGGCCCAGTATTCTCAAACTTTGAACAAATAACAGACTCAAGCTTTAAGTCCAAAATCTCTGACAGTATATAACTGTAAATTAAAATAAAGCTAGAATAACAGAACTTTCAAATTTTGTTAAACTTACAATGTTTAACTAGATTGACAAATATTGATGACGTACGTATACCCGAAGTATTATATCTAATTTGGGGATTTTTAGCTTAAATTTGAGTTTTTTTGCTTCAAATGTTTGGAGAATACAGGGCCTGGTTTTTCAATCCAAGACAACTGATATTAATCAGGCAGACACAAACATCAATCAAGATGTATTAGGATTCTTGCGCAGTGATAAAGAGATAAATATTAATGGATAATCCACCCCTGTTGTTGCTGAGGGTAGACAAGTGACACAAGTGTAATTATTTTCCCGCACGTCCTTAAAGGACTCACGGTACTAATTCAGCTACCATAGTAAACCTATGGAAACACCATGATATTAAAAATTCAATAACTTTCAATTTCTGAATGCTCATGATCAAACCTATATTTCACAGTATAGACCCATCCTTGAAGCAAGATTTTGTGTAGAGAAAACCAGATGAGCTTTGGCATATTTTTGATCAACATGTGTTTCAATTCCGCACCTAAAGAATCAGTTACTCATGTCAGTAATGGATTTCCCAAAGTCAAGTCTGTAAAAGGACTGAAATTCCATCAATAAAACATTTGTCTCTATTTTTCTCTGTTTCAAATAGGATGATCTCTCAAAAGATTCTTTTTATTAAACTTTACTTTTTATTATCACCCAATTATGGTAAGCTAAACCCATAATGCTCTGTTTTATCTTCACTCATTTCAAGACTGGTTCCCATTCTTCCATATAATTTGTACCATGAGTCCTATAGGTCCTTAAAAGGACTACCCCACTACCCACCCCCCGGCCACCAGGTACTCCAAAGCATTTAAGAGAGATAACTCTGCTGGAACTAGACAGGGGTAGGAGTTATCCAGTCACAACAGACACATTTTCAGTGATGTTTTCATACTTGTACTTTACTACCAAACTATTTTTGGGAATAAAATGAATCGTTTTAACTATAAGTTGTGTTTTATTCATATCAGCATTTAGTGAACTTCACATGGGTGATATGGGATAAATCACATTATGTCATATTATGTAATAACTAGGTCAATGTACTAATTAGTATGTACCTCTCCTACTTCAAAATGGAGAATTCATCTAAAATAAAGAACTTTATATTTGTTTAGTAGACAAAGAACTTAATATCAGACACAGATGGACATGACTCAATCTTATTATAAAGTATAAGCTTTCAACACTTTACACCAACTGCAGATACATGAGGTCACTAACCCCTAGTCCTTGTACAAAGGCCAGCCTACCCATCATCTCTGTAACACAAATAGAAAGCTTTCCTCCTTTGTGCAGTGAATACAATTAATGCAGTAAGCCAACCTGTCACCAAATATTGTAGATCCCAGCTTCTAAGCACTTATTTTTGATATGGGGTGAAATTTGGGGAATAAAATACAAAAAAATACAAAGGAAAAACAATAAATACAGGAAGTCAAACGGAGTTTTAAACAGGATGAAAGTGTACATCTAAAAGTGACATGTAGCTTATAATAAAGGAATCAAAAGAGACAACCACAACATAGAGAAAAATGAGAAGGAAAAGTTTGATCGCCTTACCTTAGAGAAATATGTGGAGGCAGTGCCCCATTGGTCCAAGGACAGTCCCAAGGCATCAGTACTATTACATCCCTTACAAGCACCAAAACTTCAGGTGAAGCAGTGTGCAGGCTCATCTGAAATAAAAGGGTAAATAATATAGATCATATAGATGCATATAATTTATATTTGTCCTACAATACAATTAAAAATGATTGGTTTAAGTTATGCACAAGCAAATAAAAAAAAAAACAAAAAAAAAACAACAATCTGTGTCAATTTTTAAAACTATTAAATTTTGCTGTAAGAAATTATTAAATCATTTGTACTTACACTTGCATAAAGATTGAGGGCTAATATAATATTTGCACTAAATCTTTTCTTTATTTTCATGAACATGCACTGAAAATGTGAGTTTTTATTTCTTCAAATGTCATGTATGGTGTAAGGGAGATAACTGATTGAAATACATAAGGTGCGGTATTTTTATTTCTTCCAATATATTATCCATGTATCTAAAAATAAATTATTGATAAAGTGAGAACGTAAAATTGAGGCTTCTATATGTAGTGGAGACCTTGAAAGTGATTTAATTTTGTTCTCAGAGATGAGGAGGCTACCTCATATCGAATAGTTTATGTTCTCTAGAATGCCGGTATGTGGAATGCAATCTTACATAAACATGGCAATATAATGGCATGCTATTCTGGATTCTTGCAATGGGACCCAAAGTTTGAAGAACAGTGTGGAGTTGAATGGAAGGAATGGGCAATATGTGACAAATGTGGTTACCACTCAGAAATGTTTGGCCTTATATGAGGAAATTCCAAAAGAAACAGTTGGACAGAAATAAATACGATTAATTGAAAGTCAGTACAGGATTATAAATGTGCACATGCAAGTGTCAATAGGAAATGCTGACTTAAAGAAATTGCTCTTGTCTGATGATATTCCTGCTACTTCTACAAAAGGGAATGCAACAGAACTTATCTTTATAAATTGCATGAAGAATTTCAAGACAAGAAAGTGTACAAAAAGGGGCAATTATTGCATGACAATAAAAAGAAAATGGGAAGGAAGACCATATATATAATAAGTTACCTAAAATTACTCATACCAACATATCCTATATGATACAAAGTGATCTACAACAAATGAAGCACCTTCTTTGAGCCCTATAGAGTTCTCTATCTTGGTTTATGGTATGCTTTTTCAAGAAGCAGATAGCTACTGTTTATACATGATTTATCATGATATTCAGGTAAAATAGTTAATATTTGCCCAAAATCATCCACATTGTGTTTACATAACTTATTTTGTTGCATGTTCGACAATCTCTGAGCTGACTCCACTAATATATACCCATCAGGCCATACAATTCACTGTCTGCCATAGCCATAGCCATCTTTATCAAATGCCCCCTCCAAAGCCAACATGTATTATTTTCTGATGATTTTATACATTTTCTAGCTAAAAGTGTGTCAATATTGACCCAAACTTCTCAATATCCATTGTTTTTGACAAATGACACTATGGTAGCTTATAAATGGCGCCTACATGTACACGTTACTATGGATACACTGTGAGGCTGGTATTTCCTTTAGGTATCACGGTACCAATTGTTTTTCCATAGACCTTAATGTTAATATTTGGTGAAATAAATATACTTTTTATCCTACTTTAGCTATCATGTCACACACTGTCATAGAGAGCAATGTTAGATTGTCAATTTTAAAAGGACAGATCCAGGTACTCCATTGCATTTATGAGAGATAACTCTGCTGGAACTAGACAGGGGTAAGAGTTATCCAGTCACAACAGACACATTTTCAGTGATGTGTATCACATTTCTAAAAAATCATAAAAAATACAAAACATGATCTACATATGAATTAACATAATCTCACATGTTGCTAAGAGACTCCACTTTTTTTAAGCCAGACAGAAACTACAATTCTTACATAATACACCAACCACAGCTAGTTTTGTTGTTTATTTCTGAATACCCTTAAGCTCCCCCCTCCCCCCCCCCCACAGGCATGTGCAGTTGGTACCGTGATACCATTTGCAACGAGCCGTCACCAGTTGCTGACTATACTGTGTTAAGTGCGGGAAACACCCATCCCTGGATATAGCACTGAAGAAGCAGAAGTCAGATGCTGCCGTTGTCTGACTAAAACTGTAATATGATGAAGTAGCAACATAATTATGACACAAGTGTACGAGCAAATACAAAGAATGATTAGCAACAAAGCAGGTCTGTCCACTCTCCTGTTTTCCCTCATTAATTATCAGCTATCCTTGTTTCCACACCTACCCTCTGGTAACTAGCCCGCAGACGGATCAATAATCTATTATTTATCCACACATTTTCATCATTATTCTAATTATTCCACAAAGCATGAACCCGGCATTTCTAGCAATATATGCTGAACAAATATAAGATGCATGTTATAAAATATCATACATATTATAAAATATTCGATGCAAAATATAAGAAGCATATTGCAAAGTTGCACTTTAAACGAAGCAAGTGCATATGGACTGATGAGCAGAGGAACAAACCTTCCCCACCTAAGAAGCCACAGTAAAAGTGTAGTTAAATATAAGATCATTTTAATGGTAGTGATATTTCTGACAGATAACTGTCATTGGCAATACAACAGAGCTAATATTAGTAGTAGTAGTAGCAGTAATTGTTATTGTTGTTCTTGTTTGTGTTGTTGTAGAAAAGTAGTAGCAATAGTAGCTGTAGTAGTAGTAGTAGTGGTGGTAGTAGTAGTAATTGTTATTATTGTTCTTGTTCTTGTTCTTGTAGAAAAAGGACCAGTAGTAGTTATTGTTGTTGTTGTTGTGCTACTGCTGGAGATGATGAGGGGGGGGGGGGAAGGACAATTAATGCTTGTAGTGGTAGTAGTAGTAGTTGTTGTTGTTGTTGTTGTTGTTTTTGTAGTAGTAGTAGTGCTGTTGTTTGTCGTCGTTGTTAAACGAGGAGGAGGAGAATGCACGCTGAGGAATCTGCTTGCATGGCCAGATTAACCCATAGGCTAATAAGGCTATAGCCTTTGGCCCTCATATTTTGTAGGTCCTCCATTCCATATTGAAGTAACTCTAAACCCTAACCCTTAGCTTTAAGACCCTCATAGTCTTAATCAGGCCCTGTATGCATGCATAACAAAGTTGTACACGGGTATATTGTCATCAAAACAAAAAACAACAAAGGTTTGCTTTATAAAAGATTTACTACGGATTAGCACCCAAGTCGATCAAGGCAAAAATACTCAACTCCACAAACATTTTATATTGATCTTTAGATTCACACAAGAAAATAAAAAAGAGTACTTACCAATCCTCCACTGGCTGTCTGATTGAATCAGCCGACACACATCTTAAGAAGCGATCTACCTTGGTGTATACAATGTGTCGTCTGCATCCGAATATGGCGACTCGAGTTCAATGAATCCTAGGGTAAGAGCTAGCGCGAGCACATCTTCCATTGCCTCCCTTAATATCCGCTTTTTTGGGAGTTATGTCCCTTACATAATATTGCTAAAAATGCGGGAAAGAAAAGAAAGATGATGAGATAGAAATAATAAAATGTTCGATATTTTGATATGAATTGCATCCAAGAAGAAGAAAGGAAGACAAAAAGTATTATTCAGGTTATAAATATTGACTAATATCCACAAGAGGATGACCCTCCCCCCCCCCCATCAAATCCAAAATGTCAATTATATTTAAATGCCAAAGTTACTCTCAGTTATCATCACTTACATGCTGGAGTATCTATGCCTGGTTTAATTACAGACCTATTTCATATAAAGAAAAGCTTCGGGAACATTGTTTAGTCTAGAAGGGGAATCGGCACTGTTCCCATGCTGACTCTTGCATACACACATACAATCCAAATTTACATGAATACCTACCTAACAGAATGCACAAGCACGCAATGGTATCCAATTTGAACATTTATGAGACCCTTTATCACATGGTAATTTTTTCAGATGGTTTATTCGCTTGGACGAGAAATAAAATTAGTAAATGGAAAGAAAGAAAAAAAAATACTCCCCACTAAAAAAAAAAAGAAAAAATGATGTTATTTTCGTTTGTTTATGGAGTATATTAAATTACTACCTTTTATGGATATTTATTGCAATTTAAATTTAAAAAACAACCTATTTTTCGCTCTAATGAGCGCTCCGTAAGTAATATGACTGCTAGTGAACATTAAATTGACCGGATCAAGGGAGTACACTCTCTAATGACTCTCTTGTATATTAATGTGACTCGTTTATTGGAATTACTTCCCTTTACTCGTAAAACCCCTTTAGACAGTTCGAAAATTGTTTATCACGATAACGCTGAAAACATGGGACGCAGAACTGCAGTCCAGGCACGGATTATACATCTCGGGTATTTTTTATGCAATAGTTTTGTTCACGTACTACAGCTCCACATATAACTTTTAAACTCACATTTCAGCACTACAAAAGTTAAAGAAGTAACACAAAATTGCAACAAGGGGGGTAACTCTTTTATGGCTCTTTCTATCTTAGTAGCACACTAAATTGGAGTTGTTTTTCTTTACCCAATAAACAACAATGTACACGGACGAAAATCAATAAGCATACCGTACAATAATTTCAGACAAGAGGTCATGTTCATATAGTATTATAACCCTTGTAAGTTCCTTGAATTCTGAGATATATATTATCATTCCAGATTATTTTAAAAGACTACAGACTTTCTCGGGATTATCTGACACAAGTGAAATAATTCCTTTGTAACTCTGTAACTCGGTTGCTTCCTTAATTGGAGTTGTGTTTCTTTATAACAACCATTTTACCCTGATACAATCTTATTTAAATTAAAACATCGCCCACAAAAAAAACATGCGCCGTACAAGAAAGAAGGACCACATTGTTTCCTCTCTTAATCAGTATATTTATTTGGAACTGTGATTATGGTGATCAACAAGCGTTATACTGAACCCATAAAATTGATTAGTGTATTTCTTCTTAGATTTGAAAAACTATCTATCTATCTATCTTTTCTATCTATCTTTTCTCTCTATCTATCACTCTATCTATCTATCTATCTATCTATCTATCTATCTATCTATCTATCTATCTATCTATCTATCAATTTGTCTGTCAGTCTGTCTGTCTATCTATCTATATATCTCTTTCTCTCTATATATATATAAATATATATATATATGTGTGTGTGTGTGTGTGTGTGTGTGTGTGTGTGTGTGTGTGTGTGTGTGTAAAGTTTTCCAATAATTTCTTCTTTATTTGTTTCCATTACTTATCTCTTGTTTCTCAACGTCACCTGTCAATTAAACATGTAATAGTCCAGGTTTGTGCTTCGTGTTGTTTTGTAGCCGGTGAAGTTGATTCAAATCTAAGAAACAAACAGAATCTAAAAGACTACAAGCTTGTCTTGGGATTCTGAACATAATAGAAGATAATGAAAGTCGCATAAATATTTTTTTCAGTTATAGAAGGTACAGCAATTGTCTTAACTACACAATCAATTATGCATTTTTCCTGGACAACCTTTTACCATGTGCAATTTCAGCACATCTATAAAAACCTTCTATTACGAAGAATTACCACAAAAGTAACAAAAATATATTCATATGGGAAGAGTTTTTACACCACATGGAAGAAGTAAAATACAATACATCTTTAACATAAAGATATAGATTTTGAAGATACTTTTTTCAGAATTTTCATTTGACATTTAATAATAATTGAAATTAAAGTGTTGAAATAAATGGTACAGTCAGTTGTAAAATGTTGCAAATGCAAGCAAGTAATTGTGATAGAAGAAATGGTAAAACGTAATAAAAATATCAGAGATGTATAGAGTGTGCTAAATCAACAAAATTAAATGGTCTTGCAGAAGAGGAAATTAACAAATCAGGGACAGAAATAATTATTTGGCTTGTGTTGACGGTACTTTTAACACCATACTGGCTATATCATGCCAAGGAAATGTGAGCTAAGTGCCTTTTACAAGGACACACTTAGGCAGCCTACCCAAAACTGGCCTGGGGGGGGGGGGCGATTATCGAACACGCGACGTAAATTGGGCGGCGTGAATAGCAGCATCTGGTTGCGGCAGTTCGTTAATGCATTTTATAGATAAAAACGTACTAGAATTGGTGAAATCAGCATACACATTTCATGTTTATTTCTAGATGCGAAGACTGCTTTTCAAATGTAAAATACTTTACCGGACGACGATACATTCAAATAAATTAACAATAACATAGATATTAAATAATTTAATTTGATCTGTTACAATTTTAAACTTCCATCACAGCATCACTGGAGATACCCCAAGGGAGAAACAAATACTTTGTTAATAATGGGCCGAAGAACATAAAACTGTACACTAAGGTTTTAGGGCGTCAACACTTCATGTTGTGTTCGCTGCGTACAAACGTGAATATATCAATGGAACAGGTACTGTTGAGCATTAGAGAACATAGCCAGCTGATGAAATGAATCCTGACAGACAATGATGAACACACTGGATGGACTTACTTCTTTCTGCATGGAAGTAGCAGATGAAGGTATTGCACGATTAAATCAAAGTATATATAAGTTATGTAATCTATATATCTGGCGTACACGTTCGAAATAGAACATCTAGTACGCAGTCTGTTTCAACACTATTAAACACTGTTAAAATGTGAATGGAACTATTAGTTTTAAAAGAGTAAGGCTACGACACAGATAAAAACCTTACGGTAAAATTTCAACAGTACATAAAAGGTTTAACAGTTAAATTGGAATATAATATTATTGATGCCTTAGTTTAATTTCTCAAATAGGTTATGTTTTTTATATTATTTTGATACCGTGTCAATACCTTTGAGTAACAATAACAATTACAAACCAACTTAAGACAAAACAAGTAATATGACACGATCAGGTAGATAAAAAACAAGTTGTCCAGCACTCTTAAATAACCAACTCATCATACTAATAATATTGCTAATGTTCCATTTTTAGCTAACTCAAACAAACAATTTTGTATTGTGTCAAAAGAGTATGTGGAGGTGGAGCAAGAAGAGGAGATTGAGTTGGACGAGATGGAATAGGTAGAGTAAGAGGTCGAGGTGATGGAGTAGGAGTGTTTATATAATCATTTATATAATTATTTAGTAGCAATTATATTATCCGTATCTTTAAAATGTTTCAATCTTTCACGTAAAGGACATTTTTCTCTTTATCCTTTCCATATTTTCTCTAGATATGTCTCCCCAGCTGTGTTAAATGTTCAAATTGAGGTCCTTTATTTTCAACATTTTCGACTAATTTTACCTTTTTGCTTTCTTTACTGATGCATTCTTTTATGTCCTCTGTTTACAGTCTCTTTGTAATACATTTCAACTTTAACTTTCATATGCTGTATTTTAGGATTGACACCTTCTATAGCATTTACATAACCCTTAATACTCTTTCCACTTGATCGGTAAATAATGTTTACAGTGCAAGAAAAGCTCTCAGTTTTTGAATTTTTCCATGGTATTCGTCAATTATAGTCTCACCTTCACTTATCTGTTCATCGAACGGACCATTACTGTCTATTGTTCTTATCTCTACTTCATGAAATATGTGTACTGGTTGTCTGATGCTAACAGATGGTTTAAACGGATATTTAGGTTGTATCACCTCAGAATGATCCTCCCATTTGTTACCTTTTGTCCAGCCTAATGTGGACAACAACTCCTTTCTAGACTGAACTGCTACATAAGCACATGCATTGTTTTGATGCTTTCTTTCGTCGAGTATTTATTTTAAGTAGCAAAATCAAATAGAACTCATTACCACAATTTTGACAATTTTTACACTGATAACCATTGGATCTGGCTTGATTTTAGAAACAGATTGTATGGTAGTGGTCGTAGAATAGCTAACGTTCGACAAGGTATTGCAATTGGAATCAATAGGAAAGACTATGTAGATGTACACAAAATGCATATTTATTTTGTGTCTGACCCTGAGATGAACATTCAAAACAATCATCTAAATCAATTATATTTTAAGGTGCATAAATGTACTGAAAGAACCTCATAACACGATAACCTGTCGAGTCACTAATTGTGGGAAGAATATGTTTGTACTAAATCTGATAGAAAATGAATACAGAGCCTTTATTGACTACATAGTTTTTATGCGTACAGCTTTTTCTTCAACAAGACTTAACAATGAAAGTGGTCATTCAAAGATGAAAAGGTGATATTTATAAATCCTAATGATCAATTGCATAAGTGGTCAATGCTACCTGCTGATGTGTACCAAGGTAAATATACTTTGTGTATGATTGAAGACTGTGGCAATCTTGACGATGCAAAGAAAAAAAGCAATGAACGTACCCAAACTAGCTTTTAGTGGTCGACATTCTGAAATATCAGTACGGGTGATCGTGCAGACTTACAACTCTGCAATCAAATATTTCAGAGAGAATACACGCTTTTTGGTTGTCTTCTACAGCTAGGACAAATATACCACGGAGATTTTGCTTGAATAAAACCATGTTTTTCGTGACAAGATGAAGGGAGAAATTATATATACTTTAAAACAGAACAAAAGAAACAAACTTTTGATGAAATTTGAATACCCTTTCTGTTACAAGGTACTGATGGGACCGTAAGGTAATGTGTTCACGCTGACAACCCATACCAAGTCGTAATACTTGGACAGTGCTACTTTTTTCATTTTGATGCTATACATATCATGATAGAATTCATTCATTTCCTGGTATTTTTGCATGTGATTGAATAAGCAATCTTTGTACATTTCAAATTAAAAATTTTGTTTGATCACACATTTCCTCATTTATTTACAAGCTTTCTTTCCGTCTTTGTCCATCTTAAAGGAATAGAGCTTTGGTCTTAATCTATAAAACTCTCTAATTGGAACGACGTTCTACTAATTTTTAAAGGTCCAAAAACTTTTCGTTCATTTGCGGAATATAAAACACGCTATCCTTTGGATAGTCATTAGTGTCATAGAACTTGATATTATCCTTATGTCACTGTGTACGTTTTGTGTCAACATAGATACACAGTGAATCAGTGTAAGTCGTAAATAGTTTCATTCTATCAGTATATTTACTTTTCAAATTGCTGCAGTAAAATTCATACATGAACCATTCAGACAAATCTAACACTGTAAATCCAATGCAAATTGATTTGGTTAATATGATCTTCTTTTTTCAATTAATAAAAACCAGTACCAAGTCATCATCAATAATTGTTCTCGTGGCAAATAATAGATCTTATTGACATTTTAAAAGATTATTTTCATCTGTATATATTTTAAATATTGCTCTTTTCCTGAGATATTCTATTTCCTGACCGAGCACACTGTTATTCGTCAATGTGAAGAGGTCCTTGTCAAAGTTGTTAGAAGTTTTTCATCTGAAACTCGTGTTAAGCTTCTTTCGTGAATCTATAAACTATGAAATCCTTGCTTGGTGACATGTATTTCTCGTCGTTGTTTGGTATGACGTTTACCTCTTCATCAAGATCATTTTTATAAGTGTCTTGACAAATAGATGGTTGTCATAACTGGACAAGTAATGAATGAAGAATGGCGTTTATGCTGCATATATAAAATTCAGATTACATTCGTTATGTGCTGGACCTCAATATTTTCCTGTTAAATTATCATTTTCTCTAACTTTGTTAGTGGGCGCTTTGCTTTTCTAACTTGGGACAGTGCCGATATCATTTTTCAGTCTTAATTCTTCGTACACTTGTTATGAAATTTAACCTCAACACATCGTAAAATACTTTGATACAACCATAACCTCTATAGAACTATTGACCTGCTTTCACTGTGGATTAATTTGAGGTACATATAAAATCATGATGAGTGCTTTGATTGTCCAAGACTGTGCCTCAAGCACACGTGAAAAATCACTATTTTATCAGACACTCTATGTTCACAACACAGTTTTGTACCAAAGACCGTGTTCCGTAGTAACACCTCCGAGGTATCCTGGAATTATGATACTCTCTAAATTACACTCAATAATAAACGGAACTTTAAAATGATGCAAAAAACTTTTAAATGTTGTAATTTAACCTTTTTCAGGCATTATATCTATCAAGTTGTCTACAATGTAACATACTTGTATGTGTTCTAATACATTTCTGATGTATTAAAACATTTGGGTCATTTTTACAAGAGTGTTTTCACTTTTCATGTCTGTTTATATGTCATGAAACTAATTTTAAAAATATATATTTTATTTCAACGTAATGTTACGTTCCATCCAAATATACCACGCTAGAAATACCACATTGAAATATAATTAGCATGTCAGCATGTATTTGCCTCTTTCTGTCAGCTTTTCCAACAGAATTAATGTATTTTCTCTCTGCTGCATGCCTGCTGTTTCTCCTTTACAATATTTCATAAGCATTTACGAACATATCAAATTCATTTTCAATTGTTTTAATGTTTTCAATTTTACCATAGAGCGTTTAAACCAATGACTGTATATATCAAAGTTGTATTTGCATGGTCTATCTACATGATCAAGTGGTGTATTTAATACCGATTTCAGACCATAAATGAAATACGTACCAGTTTATTTTTCACGTTTATTCAAGCCTTTTTTGTCTTAAATCATTTAGGCCAATGTATATTTTCGCTTCCTCTTGTCAGGCCAATCCTATATATGTGCAGTATTAAAGAGTCAATACTGTCAAACGGCCATCTCGTGCTTTTGCTTATTTCCTGTCAAAATTCTGTATGTAAAATATCGAATAAATGTTGAATGACATTGTCCATTTCTCCTCAATTTAGTATAGTTAGAATATTTGCTATGCGGTAAAACTTTCTATATTCAGCATTAGTAGTAGTAAAAATCCGCATTGAAACCATCATAAGTCACGAAGCAGCAGCATTTTTGTTAGACCCCGGGCGTCGTTGAGGGGTGGGTTTAGGCAGGCCTCTGGAGGTCATGGTAGCTAAGCATCATGTAGGCAACACAGCAATTAGAGACGCAGGGGGTCTATGAGATTCCGTCTTGGACAGCCTGAAGCGTAGGTGGGAAGACAGCGTGATGGAAGAGTCATCTAGCGATGAAGGCATTACCTTTGATTGTGAACAGTCAAGTGACTAACCTTAAGAGGAGTTTGAGGACTACATAGAACCACCAGAAACCGTCGAGACCTTATTTCCAGTGGCCGTCAACATTTATTTAACTCGCCTAAGAATCACGGATCTTACATGATACAATTATACCCAAGGCCCTTACCTTGTAGGATGGGTATATCTCATCCCTCCTCCATCCATAGTTACCTTGCGCGAACGTTTATTCAGCGCCTTGGAAGAAAATTTATGGAGCATGTAGTTATGCGTGAGGACCCGTACGAAAAGGGCCAGCTCAGAAGAGCCGTCGACCTAGTCAGCGAGGACTCATACGCAGGCGGAACGCTCGTAATGACCTCTATGAGGTCTGCTGGCAGACTAGAGAAATAGATGACGCAGTCTAAGCTGCACCCTTGTCTAACATTTTGAAAAGATCGGGGCGACTCTCGGATCGACCCTGGGCCAAGAGCTCATTTTCTTCGGCATCGTTGATGGCTACTGCGACATGGGCAGGTTGCGGCAAGTTGCGGGCATGTTGCAGGCAGGTAACGGTAAGTTGCGGGCAGGTTGCGGCATGTTTTAGGCAGATTGCGACGAGACTGTCGTCCACAGACACGCTCAAGTTACACATCCACGCGTAGACCAGTCCAGCTCGATACGTTGCTGGACCGGTGCTGGTCAGGTCCACGGTAGCGAAGCTGTCTGACACTGCGGTGGATTCGGTAGAAAAGCGGCGGAACTCGCGTTTGTCCATAAAGGCGGCGCACCACTTGGCATGGAAGTTGCGCATACGTGAGCTTCGGTCCCGCAGAAGAGGAGGATCATATTAGCGTTATCGCGGATCACCTTTGGCATGTGGGGGTACATCTGGGCCAGGTACAGCACATCGGCGTTTTTTGTGCATCCCGCGCCTAAATAGGTTGGTGGGATTCTTTTGTGTTTCCAGCATCACGTCATCGTAAACGATAATGTTGTTCTTGTCACGATCAAGATCATGCGGCCCTGGGGCGTTGCTAACGCTAGAAAAGAACGTTACCGGATCTTCCGCGGTGTCAACCTCGTCTTTATAGGCTGCCCTCCGCTGACCGCGCACAGCAGTGCAAACTTCTTGCGGACGGATGCGTCGCTAATCTGCCGCAAAACGTCGTAGCACGTTTGGTTGTCCGCGCTGGAGTCGACCACGTACAGCCGGTCTAACTTCATTCAGCGCGTCAGGAGGTTCATCAACAGCAAGGTCTTGCCATTGCCTGAGGGGCGATCATCAGCGCGCGACGCGGGCGGGCGGTAGGGACCAAGGATGCACCGGCTTTTTAATACCCCGTGTGGAAGAAAAATCAACGAAATCGATACTTATTGAACGCCTGCGGCATCCTCCAAAATGCTCGCATACTGTCTGCACTGCCGGCGAGAGACCGAAACTGTCGGGGTCCGCCGCGTGGTGGTCCTGAACAACGGCTCGCGCGCCCTCTTGTGGGCCTGTGCCGTGTGTGCCGGAAAAAAGGTCACATTCGTGGGGGCCGTTAAGGTAGAAAAGCGCGGCGGCAATATTACGGCCAGTCTCGGAAAGCTACCAGGGCTGCCCTGGAGTAAGTATCTCGAGGAAAAACACATGTCGCGCTATAACCGGGACCCGGCTGAACGTCGCCAGCAACACCAAGCCGGGCGAGGTACCAATCAATCGCGTGGACGCCGCATGCTACCGGTATGATCTGACATGCAATAAAAACATGCGGGACTGGCACAAGGCCGACGTGGTCATGATAAACGATCTAAAGGCCATCCGGGTTCCCGCTATTGGCGAGAGGCTCGGACACATGCTTGTTATGGGCGGGTTAAAGGCCAAGCTAGCCATCTGAAGAATGGCCCAATAGGCTGGAACGATGGAGGTCCGTATTGCATCCGTCTACTACAGCTCCAGGGGTATCTGGAAAGGGGCGGCGGCTGCTAAAAAGCTGGCAGCAGCCGCCAGAGTCCCGATAGACACTGACAGGAAGTGGCTAGAAAAACAGGCCATGTGGTAGATCTACCTGCTGGCGCCGCGCAAAGTTGTCCACACGAGTTTTAGCGTCTCGACCGCCAACGAGGTGCACCAGGCCGACGTCTTTTTCCTGTCGCATGACAAAGTTGGATGGTGCTTGTATAAGTACGTGCTGACTGTGGCGGACGTCGCCAGCAGTTACAAGGCGGCCAAGCCCTTGACCAGCAATAATCTACCGAGGTTGCCGCCGCGCTGACGCATAACTACATAACCACGCTACCGCAGGTCGACCCCGAGCGAGAGTTTATGGCGCCGTGTCGCAGCTCCTGACCAGGAGTGATATCCGCCATCGGCGTGACGAGGCAGGCGTCCACCAGGTCCAGGCTGTTGTGGAGCGGTTCAACCGGAGAGTTGACCCGGCTTACCGGCGCGCCAGGGAAAGCCGCCCATGCAGCCCCTCAATGCGATGGTTCTCGTGCGGTACTTGTACGCACCTGGCGAGTTTAAGTTTGGTCGCTGGATACGTTCGTTACACTCGACTAATGGGAAATCTGTGGCCAGCCTGTCATCTACCACCTCGATAAGTCCCCCGATGGGGTGGGTGAGCGGCTGTGGGTTCCATCGAAAAGAGTTGCAGGTCGTACCGGGAGATACCCATATACCTCCCAAAGCTATTTTATCCAATCAGAGGTAGCCTATGATCAACTATGCGCTAACAATAATGCAAATCCAGACAGATCTTTCCCCTGAGCAAATAGAAGAGATTAGTTTCCTTCATGGAAAGGTCCCGGCGTGGAAGATCGAAACGCACTTTAGTATTGGTGAGAGCCGGGTATTTAAAATATGGTTATCGACAGAGAGAAAGTCTTCGCGTCAAAAATACCTTTCGCTGGAGCAAATAAAAGAGATAAGGTCTTATCGTTTTAAGGAAGCGGCATGGGTTGCTGGCGAGCGCTTTGGAATTACTGCGTGTCGAGTCAATATAATTTGGTTAGTACATGAGGTAATATCTGCGGTTTATTACCCTATGAGACCTCATCAAAAACACCTTTCACCTGAGAAATTAGATGCAATACGAATGTGAGAGACTCAGTGGAAGCGATTGCTAGACAATTTGACATTAACATCAATCTTGTTAAATAATTAATAAGATTGTTAACGAACGTTCTCAGGGCACCTAAAGTGATCCTACCAAGTCATGAGTCCGAGCAAACAGCGGAGATCATGTCCCTGCGAAAGACGGGAATCCCAGTGGAGTATGTGGCTTGTACATACAGAGCAACCCTGCCCTGCATGCCTCAGATTTGGCGGCCCCGCGCAAGGAGCAAGCCCCTAAAGAAGAACCTTCCTCCGACGATGGCAGAACGCTTACTGGCCGGATTCGTCACGGCTCGGGTTTCTGGTACCTCATCCGCAAATGCTTAGGTCTCGAGTAGGAGTACATAAACTCTTCAAACCCTTTGTCGGCCTCCACCGGTGTTTGCACGTGGCCATAGACTCGGGTCGTGATTCCGATCCATTTTTTCTTTTCCAGCGGGGAGAGGCTTGTCTTTGTCAGGCTATATACCCCTGTCTGGTGTTTTCGCTTCGATGGCGAAACTCCCTTCTCTGCGTGAGGCTCTCGAGGTATAGTTTATGTCGAACGTGAGCCTTGACCGTCGATCTCGTTAAACTCTTAGCATTTTGAGACTCTACATTGCATGCCCGCAAGATAGAGTACATCTTGGGGCGTAGGACCACGAACTCAGCGATAGGGACTCCGTTATATTCGTCCTTAAACTTTCCTACCACCATCTTGTTAGCATCACTATGCAGAGGATGGCCTTCTGGGATGTCACTCGTATCGTAGAGATGGGCATCCTCCGCCATGTCCCTATAAATGTCTTCCGTCTCCACTTCCATCAGCAAGCTGTCGGTATCGGTGTAGAGAAGCTGGCATTGGCACCGTAATGAGCCTTTTTGTGGTTATACGAAAATTCATACATCAAATATTTCGATAAATTGTGAATGGCCTGGTATGTGTAGATGAGGCGGTTAAGATTGAATCTGGCTTTGGTGGAGTGGTATAACTTCATCCTCTGTGATCTTTTCTAACTGAACCTTAACGCTGAGGTTCAACTTAACACCCTTCTTTCCTATCTCCTGTGTAAGGGTGGTGATCAATCCGGGGGTCACTTAGATAAGTCCACTTCTAAATAGTGACCTCTTGGTATCATGGCTTGATGACGATGATTTTATCCTCTCCAGTACGACCCGAGAGTTGCAAGAGGATATCACCTCACGGGAACTAGAGAAGCCTTTGCTTCTTTGGAGGCCTTCCGCTTGGCCCGTTGATTGGCTGATTTGAATAACCTTGCGGCCGGTGTGGGTGGCTGTCGTGGAGCCAGTATAGACTTTTGCTGCCTAGGGGCAGGCGTCGGTGGCTGCCTCGAAGCCAGTGTCGGTTTTGCCGCATAGAGGCTGGCGTGGGTTGCCAGGTGGCTGGGGCTGGCTGCCGTGCACTTCTGTTAATATTGCCTCCAGCATATCATCGTATTCACTCTCGGTGATCTGCCCCTCCCTGAATAGGGCGTTCATACGCTCTATGCTAAGAAAGGCCATAGTGGGAGATGGTACCCTATAGTGTACTACCAAATTCTAAATGGTGGCTGCCGCTGAGGGCAGACGTATGTGTGTGACTATGTATTGTACAGTCCCTTCCCTTTCTCTAAATGCGCAACTGGTGAGGTCAGCGCGGTTCTAATACGGTCGTAGGTTGCCTTGCGCGTGGGATGGGCCTTGGCCTCAAGCTCGTTAAGGACCTTCCTATACTGTCGGCGGGCCTTTAGTTATATGCGTCTCAGCTTGTCGGCCAGGTGGCCATCTCCGCATTTGTTCCATATGCGATGGACGGTGAGAGTGCCTGCTACGCACTCCCAACAGGTCAGGAGTCGGATCCCATTTCTGTATCTCTGAGGATGAATGGTGCAGTAAGTGTTAAAGTACTTCTTCCCGCAGTGGGTTGTACGGCCTAAGGGCATCCAGGCACATAACTGTATAAGGGCATCCAGGCACATAACTGAGTTCCTTTGCGGCTCACGATTAATGACGGTATCCCATAGACCACTCACGTCTCTAATTGATGTGTTGACCACCTAATGCTATTCTACCATGACAGCCAGAGGCCTGCCTAGACCCACCCCTCAACGACGCCCGGGATCTAACAAAAACGTTGCTGCTCCGTGACTTAGCATAATGTGATGCGTGGTGATTTCAAATCGGCCTATTACTGCTACTAGCTTTCCCTCCTGAATGGGTCTCTTCACAAGTCTGATTGTTAAGTCTAAATTACTTTCACTGAATCTAATTGTCTAATTCTTTACCTGATGTTCTTCTTTAAATAGGGCACATTGTCATTAAAATAAATCACACAAATCCTGACTATTGCCGCCATAAAGTCTGCATTAGCCTAAATTGCGATTAAAAGAAGTCTTTTCTTTAATATTTTGTTGAAATTTTGCTTATTCACACGTCCCAGTTCTTTTCCAGTTGTACAAGTGTTAAAGGTAGCTGTAATGTATTTTCTAACTTATTTTGGTATTGGTTTATCAATTAGAAGTCTTCTTTTTGATTTATTTAAGTGAGAAAAAAAAATCAAAATCAATTTCTCTATTTTAATTTATTTAAGCAAGAAACATTTCAATACCTATTATTACTAATTTGATTTATTTAAGAAAGAAAAGTCAAATATGTATTTAACAATTTTGCATGTCTATTAAAAAATGTAACCGTTTACATTTATCAAAAATGTTAGTAAAAACCCTTCTGCTCTCTGTGATCTGTCAATTCCTTGGGGCAGCCATCTCTGCAGTCTTGTGTGCATCTTACTGTCCAGTGATAGGACTAATCGCTCTTTCTTACGGTGAAATGGGAGGGTTGTTGCCGCGGGATTCTTACTTTAAATCGGCCGGGATGTCGCTGAATAATTTCAATTACATGGCATGTGAAACTGTTCTCTGGAGATTTCAAGTTCACCGCAGTTTCGCATGACATGTAATCTCGTGCACAGTGGCAGCGCGAGGGTTTGAAGCGCCAGGGGGCAATGTTCTTTAATGGCGTCCCTGCCGAGGTGCCCGAGGGCTATGCTCTTTAGTGGCGCCCCTACTTTGCTACAGAGAACAGTTTTTATGTCAGTTGCCAACCTCCCTCCTACTCCCCCCCCCCCCCATATAAGTGTGAAGAATTGCCCCCGTTACACTAAGGTGAAGGTGAACTACTATGTAAATTTGAGCTGCAAAAAAAAAAAAAAAAAAAAAAAAGATCATGACAGCGCCCCCATCGCCTGGCGTCCGGGGGAGACTACCCCCCTCCCCATCCCACCCACACCTGATGCCGTGATTGCTTAAGCAAGATCAACTCAAGTCCCTTGGCACCAAACTGATGTCATACTCCCTTTGACTCGGGCTCAATCAACCCAATGACTGTCATATTTCAACGAATTCATCGACTACAGAGACAGATAGGTGATGTTCAATTAAATATCCTAATTCCCTTATATACTGCTCTTGTCAGCATAAGTTTTTCATCAGTATGTGGTTCATACGGAGAGGATTCACTATTATGCCTCGACTTGCAGGATTCTTGAGAGCCGAACCGATTCTCCAAGCCCTACTATCCCAAATAAATAACTAAATACTCACGGTCATTGTAAACGTTGATACTACCAATACAATATTCCCGATCTAACGAAATTCAGAGATGGGTCACTAGAAACCGTAACAGCACATCTAATATACCCTGTCTATATTATGACAATATGCTTCCTCTATGTAACCGATCTCCTTCACTCACTACGCAATGATGATTCGCACTGAATGTGATCTGGCTTCCCAAATAAGTGATGATCTTCCACAGGCAAAGTACAAGATGCCGGACTGGGTACCGCACAGAACTCTGCCACACACTAGGGTAGACCTATTTCTGTACATGCAGTATTACCCGAACACCTGCACTACGAAATGTCGTTCTACCTTTACCGTACTTATTACATTATAGCGAGCTACAGGGCTGTGGCTCAAATACAAATTACCCCGGCTATCTTTGCTATGGTCTCGGTTACTCTCCACAACCCTAACACTAAGCTGGACGCTCGACAGGTCGACCAAAATGTAAGACTTTTACACTACATTTTGTCAAGTGTGGGAAAAATAACGACAAAGAAGCCGACGACAATGGTGATAGCGATGAAGACACACACAAAAAAAAAAAGAAAAAAAATTGTCAAATCGTGTTACCAGTGTACGCAACAACTACAAGACAAAAACCTACTGCCAACTCGTAACCCACTCATTCCTCGCCTATAGATAATAAACACATCTTAGTGTTTCCCTTGTCTTTTGTTAGGCAAAAAATAAATACACTGTAATCGTTGCTCCAGTGACACTTTGAATTGTATCTCCGAATGAATGCACAGCAGTGGATACAGTGACCATCACAAAGACTTTACTCATTCCATTATGCTATACCCATAATATCTTTAGCCAAGGCTTGAATCTGCACTAAATGTGAATTACCATTTGGGCAAAAGGGAAGTTAGCTAAAACAAAAATACATTTTTTAAAAAAATTCAGCGCAAGGCCACACGGTACATGTGAAGCTGATATAAATCAATTATTAATTTTTTTAAATTTATTTTTGCGGGGGGGGGGGGGGGAGGGGAGGGGAGGGCGGTTTGGTGGTGGTGTTTTTAGCAGTGATTTCCGAACATTTTGTAATGAGTGACGCTTGGTTTAGATCATGACATAAATTAGGAACAGACCATTTAATTTGGGGGCGGGGGGGGGGGGGGGATTTGCTTTCCAATCAGGATATATTTTCTTCTTTTATCTGAAATTTTGGGACGCATATAGTTCTTTTTTTATGAATCAGTACAACAAAATATTTTTCAAGCTGTTTGTGGGGCCGGAAATTATTTCAACCACAAAAAAAGCCCCAGGGCGCCCCATCCTTCTCCCAGCCGAAAATGGAATGCTCGGTCCCCTTCAAGCATTGCGAGAATACGTGCACTCACAGATGGTATGTGTAAAGGAACATATCACCAGGCCCGCTGAAAGAAATTCCGGGACCCTGGGGAGAGCAGTTATGGGCACCAAAACTAATTTAATGTTTTGTATATAAAAATCTGTCTACAGTTTTGTATATAAAACCTGTAGTAATCTACAGTAACTTAGACTCTTGCAAGGAGCAAATTGTAATATTTACTGCAAAGATTAATTTGTTTTTTTATAACTGGGTAGACGGCGGGCCCCTAGAAATCGCTGGGCCCCTGGGCAATTGCCCCCCCCCCCCCCCACTGTAGTATGCAAATTTTATGGAAAGGATATAACAATGTAGATTAGTAACCATCACTTAGTGAAGGCTAATGTTGGACTTAAATAGTATATTTATTGTTGACACTGATAGTTACAATTATTGATCGATATGTCCTTAAAGGTTCACGTCAATAACATCCATATATTTTGACACCGATTCAACCCTGTATTCAGCTTTCTATGTATAATTCTTTATATCAGTGGATGCAAATATTGCATATACAATGGAAAAGAGATTTATAATGTGTTTTTCTCTCTATCTCTCTGTTACTAGCTTGTTTACCTTTGCAGTCCAATTTTAATTCAAGGCGTTATTTTTGTTTCCACTATGATATTTCCCTTGCTTAGTGAAAACGGTTAGTAAAGACTTTTTCTTACAATTTTATCAAGCTAGTTTTTGGACAAGTAAAACTCCTTCCGTCATTACCGCGTGTCAGCCGTAATTCTCATTTCTGTAGGTCTCACACCACATCTACAAACTTTTGTGTCATCCAACTGATCGTATTTTTAAATACATGCTTCAAGTTAACAAAAAAGTGATATATATATATATATATATATATATATATATGTGTGTGTGTGTGTGTGTGTGAGTGAAAGTATAGAATATCATTATTATCATTATTATGTTTCAAAGGGAAAATGCAATACAGACAAGCAGCTAAACAATCCGAATTAAATTAAATTATTAATTAAATTGACAAAATTGAAGAAACAAAATCAATTTGAAAAAAGGCTCACGGATATGTATCTACGACATAGCCAATCTTAGCTGAAGAACTGACAATATTATTTGGTAGGTTAGTGAATGTTGTTATGCATGGTCAAGTGCCTTGAACTTTCCAAAAGTTTCTTTGCAAAGAAAACAAAATGTCATCTGGGTTTGAACACGCACAAATATTATGGACTCTGAAGAACTTCCACATCATAGAGACATCATACAAAAGTATTTTAGAGTGAGGAGTCAGAGAAGTCTGGAACTTAATAAACATTCAACCTTTCGATTAAAAATATGTGTAGTCTCCAAAAGCAGCTCAGTGTGGAAGACACTATCGAGGTCAAGGATGTCCATACGCAGAAAATAACCAATGAATAGTCATTGCTCCAACAATTACGGCTTGGACTTTTGGACTTGATACTATTGACTGAAATGCACAAATGCCCCTTGTTATGTTAAAATTAGGAGGACAATGGTCTTGAAATTTATTATCCTGCTTTCCAAAATTATAGTTATTCCAAAAATATCTTTTTTTTATAACTCTAATGGTGTTTCTGGAAACTGCCAGATTTTAATATAAAGGTGTAACAGATACACTTCGTGATTTTATTGACACTCTTAAGTTTCAAGAATCAAAGACACGATGGAACCGCAGCAGAGGCAATCATTTTGCAAATCCACTGAGCTAAGGGAATTCATTTTTATTTTGATGTGGCCTTCGATTTTATAAAACAAACAAAACTATGAATCATGTTAAAAATATTTTGTCTGTCATCAGTCGACTTTTCAGGTTTCTCGGATACTCTTGGTGGATCGGTCTTTGTTTTTGTCTTGTTTATTTTTAAGATGGAACAGAAATAGACCTCTTTTTTGCAAGACTGGAATATTATCATGCTTAGACTTGGAGATTCAACGCTGAAAGAAGGTGAAGGAGAACTCCAACTGATATATGTCAAGCAAAGGACATGTATTGAAAATGTTGAGAAAAAGCAACAAAGTCATTGGAAGTTCAATCCATGTGTCATAGGGTTATGTGTTGTTCGACACCGCAGATAATGCATTTTTAAATCATTAGTGTAAATAAAAGATAACTCTCCTCCTAGAATATGATTTGTTTTGTATTTGCTTGTTTTGGCGGCACTTTAAACACAATATTGGCTAAATCTTACAGAGGAAATGGGAGCTAAGTGCCTTTCCCAAGGCCACACTGTGATAGATGACCCGGCCTGGCCTGGGCGGGTATGGAACACGCAACCCTTGGATTACGACCTTGAATATATGAAACTTTACAGATCTTTAGCAGGTCTCAAATGATGCACTGCATGCTATTGCGAGGCATGTTGCTAACATGTCACCATTAAACGTTCCTGTGCACACCTTTGTTGCGCAAGGGTGCAATCTTCAGTCTGGTAGAACTATCGAAAATTAATTATATCTGATATTTTAATTTACATTGCAGATATCTCAGTTACTTTTTCAGATATTTAACATTATTTCCGGTATTGATTCATTTCACTTTATAAGATACTTTGGTACTTTCAATACTAACATATTGTTTTAAGAATATTGAAGTTTGGAATAACTCAGAGAGTAGGAGGAAAATGGAGCGTCTATTTTTTTTCCGCGAGTCATGGTGTTTGTCGTTTCTGGAGGCTATAAACATAGGTTGGTTTTTTTTACATTATACCGTCTTTCAAACATGGCATTTATACTGCTTCGGAGTATCCAGATTTAATATGCTTTTATGACATGCACTTGAAAGTCTTTATTTGGTTTTGGACGTGCGCTTGATGGTACTTTCGCGTTTTAGAGGCTCGTGGTGAATATGCTTTTGGGCCGGGCGTTCTCAACAATAAGGTATGTGTTACTTCTAGAATAAATGTTCTTCCACAATGCTTTCATCAGAAAAGCAATAGGTAGCATCCTATTTTATAATGCCCGTAAGCATAATTGATTCCATTCTCCCTGATAATTTGTGTCCTGGGGCGACTGGCTTGTTTTAGTCATCTTGTATAATCCCATACGGTGGTTTTCGCTCTTTATGTAGTGGAATTCAAGTTTCATCTAAATGTTTTCAATTTTTTTTATTTTTTATGAAGCCTAATTTTCTCATCAACTTCTGGAACAAAGCTAGACAAAGCTATAGTCTCAACTATCAACGTCCACATATTACAATGTCTTTGTGCCATGAGAGTTGCATACATGTGACAATTTGCAGGATTACCCAGTTACAAACTGATTACTAACAGTTCCTCACTTGTACTACGAATATTTTAGCAATAACACAAAGTACAAACAGAGAAGAAGAGGAAATTGGGGAAAGCTTTCAAAACAGAAGAACAACAACAAAGAGGAAAGCCTGTTTTTTCAGTGGAAATACAAGGGTGTCTATCACATGCAATAAATTGCATTGTTTATTGCAGACAATGGATTTTACTGCAGTGACAGTACACTGTCCTATTGGAATTTCAACATCATAATAATTGTCCCTGCAAAATCTAGACGTGCCTTTTCATGGAACACTATCCAAGGTAACCTAGAGCAAACTTTAACCGAACAAATGGATGGATGGATAAGAGTAACTCTATATCCCCCTTACATAATCGTGGTGGCATAAAAATACACAAATCACTCCCAAATCCCCAACATTGAGCTTAACTTATGGTGACTATTGTTACAAAGTATTTACAACTTATATTTTTTTAAAATTCCTCGTCCGTTAGGCTAATGTTAACTCATATAACAATCATTTGATATACTATGTAAATTACAACCGATTTCTTATTAGCTGCTGAGAATACTCAATATGAAACAATCAGCCATCTCTTATGTTATATCACTAAATCATTTACAAAGCCCTGGTCCCACTAACTTTCGCCAAAATAGGTCTTTTAAAGAAAATATAGACTTAATACAACTGATTGGTCAATATAAAGTCAGATTTTAATTTCAACAATCAGATACATGGTTTGGTTTTGGTTATGTGGGGTTCAACACCATTTTCCAGCACATGATAGGCTGGCTATACATGGCCGCAAGTATATTTGGTGGAGAGAGAACATAGGAAGAACCAGCAACCCACGGGAAGCTACTGGCTAGCTTTCTCACATACTGACATTAGTCAAGCCAAGACTCGAACCCATGCGGATAGAGGCGAGTTGTAAGTGATCGGTAAACGCAAGCATTTTAGACCACTTGACATCCAGGGAACCCTCAGATAAATGTATTCTAGACCAAAGTTGAAGTCCAAAACCATCAAGTTTTTTCTTGTGAAATGTAGTCTTCTAGGAGCAATTTTTTTTAAGGACATCCTACCTTTCTGCCTAAGTTACTTTGGTTCCCATTGCTTTAAATATGTATAACTTCAAAGGTAATGAAGATTAGCCACATCAGTCCCAGAAAAAAGCAACAACATCAATATTAGTGAAAAGATACTGAAAATATATTTAACTAATAATCTCCTCCTGATTACTTAGAGTTTATATGAAAATGACACCAAATTCTAAATTGCATCTATGGGTGACTACTCCATATTGAAAGTGCCTTCCCTGGACCCCATGTATGTTTTACTGGAACAGTCCTATGATTTAGCTGAATAGTGCATTAAACACAATTTATTGATAACATAATAATAATAATACTATCGATATATGGTCTTCAGTGCATGATATTTGTTCAAAAGCCAAGTTTGAAAGAAACCTACATACAGAGTTCATATGTATTCAAAGGCCAGTTTGGCTTTCTTCCACACGTGCAGCTGCTATTGACAAGTACAAGAGCCAGTCACAAAGGGAAGCAACTCAGATTAAGAAGAATCATCAATAATAAATCTACAAAATTAAGCTATATGTAAATTGTATAATTGACAAATCCCCAAACTCCTCCTATCTATCATTATTTATAAGTCAATAGTTGTTTATTCAAAATTCCAACAGGATTTTAGCCAATCTTGTCCCAGAGAAGGTATGATCCATGATGTAATAACACTTGTTGTGCTAAGTATGTCTGGACACCAAAAGAGTTTGGACATTTACAAATTCAGTATTTAATAACTTCAACATTTTTCATTCAAATTGCATAAAATTTTACTATCAATCAGAATTATATAATTAGGTGACAAAATAAAAAATAAAAAATATTCAGTTTTACAGAAACTATCATGTTAATGAGTATGTGCTTATCTTGGTTCTGGCAATTTACCAATTCCTGTTCTGCAACATTAATAATATTTTCTTTCACATACTGGATCCGCATGGTCCCCTGTTGAAGATATATGTCAAGTTTGATGACAAACAGCAGAGGTATGAAAACAAGATGGATGACTTATGACATTCCTTTACTTTTTATAACATGCTGTCAACATGAGAGATTTAGATCAAAAGAAATATAATTTATTCCACTGATAAGTGTATTATATATCTGTATGTACACTGTATTTGCTTGTGTCATTACATTTTTAAAAACTCCACAGCTAACGAAACTATTTTATTTCATTTTTAAGGTCCAAGGGTGACCACAACTTAAATTAGCACAAGATAACTAATATTATTGTTCCTTTAAATTTACAACACAATATGACATAAGATGACATGTTTAACTGAAGATGTTCTGTTTTTGCAATACAGTATCCACAAAAAAAGAAGTGTATGTAGTCGGGTTAATATTTTCTCACACAAGTAATAAAGGAACAAGAAAATCTAAGTGAGACGTTTTTATTGTTACTAGCAAAAAGACTCCCAAATACATTGACTAGCATTTTATTTTTTCATTGTGTACAATTAATTCTACATGACATTTACCTTTATCAAAAGGACAATATGAAGGGATGAATGCCCTATCTAAATTTTCTTTACTCTTTATTAATTGCACAACTTGGAATAGATTATTTAAATATTAATTTTGTCAAAGACAATCAAGTCTTTATCTGTGGCACATGCATACAGCCAACTCAATATTTAGGCACTAAGTCATGACATGCTGGTGGGATGATGATGATTTGGGAATGTGAAATTGATGGAGAGGTCACTTGCTTTCAACAAAACCATTAGCATCTCCTGTTATCTTCTGTAAGGCATCTCTGAAAGAAAAGACAATTATAAGCCTTAAGTTTCAAGGCAGTCATGCAATTAAAGTTGAAACTTGTTTTATTTTACCTTCATTTTAGAACAAATTTTAATACTTTTACATCATATGGTCACTTGTTTACATGTGGTAGCCTTTGTGATGAAGGAAATAAGAAAATTTATAGAAAACCACACTTGTTAATGCATGTGGAAGAACTAAGGACTGAACCCAGTACTGTAGAGGTACAAATTGAGCCATTGCTGTTGCACTATCTAGATCCCAACGTATTTATAAAATACTGACTGACTGATTGATTAGTGTTTAATGGCCCATCAACACATGAAAAGTTATCTTGTGCCAAGGCAATTAGAGTAAAGTCCCTTGCCTAAAGGACATGCCATTGCAACTAACCTGGCCTAGTTTGGGCAGGATTCAAATTCACATTTTTCTGGTCATGAGTCTTCAATCAAACTTCACAAATTCCTCATTAAATTTTTGCCACTGACTTTTTGCCCCAGATAGCAAAGCGACATTTTGGGTGGTAAACTGCCTATTTACTCTCCCTAATTTCAAACACCATCAATGTGTCTGGTAGCAACTTTTGTGCTATGTAATATGAGGCCTCCTTTTTGTCTTATTTAGCTACAAAGTCAAAACTTTTTATCACTAAGTTCAATCAAACAAACTTTAAAACTGAAATTAATCTAGGCTGTTGACAGGTGCATGGACGGATGGATGTAGAGTCAGATATGCTACTAGATTTCAAAGTGATTGCTATGCCAGGCTTCTCCCAACATGGGCTATACAAAAATGTGCATTACAGATTTTCTTTTCAAGATGGTTTCTTCCGCCCCCCCCCCCCTCCATTTACCTGGCTTCATTTATCTGTTGTCTGATTCTCTCTTTCATAGCTGTCCCTGTGGCCTTGAGTTCCTTCTCTTGGAGGTCAAATACTGCTGCTTTGAAGCCTGTTACATTATGTAGAACATGCACATGTTTATCTCCTGCTGATAATAAGTACTGTCCAGTCATGTCAAATGCTAACTCAGTCAAGGGACCTGCATAAAAAGAATTCCAATTTAAAATTATAATTCACACTTTATTAACTTTACATCCATTGTACAACAAATTCTATCAACTGATGTCAAGTACTGTCTCAAGCATAATACGCTCGGACCTTTCTGCTAATGATCAGAATAATACCTTGGAAATACTACAGTTGCTGCCACTGCATATGCATGTACACCTCTCCCTCGATAACTCGCGCACAACGGGGTCCAAAAACACAGACCACACTATAAGCGAGGGCACGAGTTACCAAGGGACCTAAAAAAAAAATTAAGAAGGGGATACAATGCTGGACATCGAGAAAACAACAGTGTGTTTGTGTGTCTCGGGGTAATGGGGCTGTTTAATGGCTAAATACTCGTTTTATAATTGCATTGGGATTAATTGTCAATAAAGAGCTTTTTTCTAATGTAGTTGTTCGCTTTTTTTTTCATAAATTACCTTTATTTTATTTTCATGATACACAACTGCTGAAAGATCGTTAACAACATTAGTCCAAGTGGTTTCAAAAACACGTGTACGCGAAAACATTGTGTATTACATCACTTATTTTTGTTGTTGTTGATTCACAACAAAACAAGATTCCTTTTTTACAAAAACTAGGGACATATATTTCGCAAAACAACCATTAAAATATGGATGCTGTGATTTCATTACAAGTAATAGTGAAACATTTTCTCATCCCTGAGGAAATTTCTGAGTGGTGATTTAGAAATTTTAAGTTCACTACAAACTGGAACTTGCTTGTTCCCTAATGAACCGTATCTGTGAAACAAAGCTTTATATTCACCAAGTACTCATTTTGCTTGGTTGCCTTACTATTTTTGATCACATTTGTGAATGAGTAGGCTAATTTAAGGTACTTGAATTATATTGCTTATATAATAATATTTATTATTGTGTTCGACTGATCAATTGAAATGAGTTGCCCTGACACACGGCCATGACCGCTAGCTCTTACACAGGTAGGATTTGCACGCCTTTTATTCCACCCCCTTTATTTGATTTGATACAAAAGACGTAATTAACATGATAATACAAAGCAAGCCTGCTTTTAATTGAGTGTAATAGCAACAAATATTTCTGCAAGTCGGAGATAAAAAAAAAAGTTGGCTCTTAATTAGGTTCTCACGGAAACGCTTGCAGACATAGCTGTGACAATTGAATGATATTTTTCACATTTGAATACAAGAGGGCATATTGCACTTATGATGATTACACTAAATCAAATTAAAAGATAAAACTAAAACACAAATTTCATGTGACAAAACTTAATTGGTATTTTTTTTTTTAAGTAATGCCACCAGTAGGCATTAGTGACATTTTCATCGATAAAAATTTCGTCGAATATTGTTATTTACAGGGTACTGAGAATGTTATTTGGAAAGAAAATTGAACAAAATATATGACTTCTTATTAAAAGTTGAGAATTTCATGACGTTGATTCAAATTTCTAGGTACTAACCACTGTTTTCAATGATAAAACGAGTGATATATTAAGGTCGCATTTACCAATTTTGATCGCGATTTTTTTCACGTTCAACAAATAGAGGCCATTTTTTGGGGGCATTTTTCTAGTTAAAAAAAAGGAATCCACGCCTGACCCTGCATTATAAGTGGATTCACAAGTTATCAAGGGAGTGGTGTATTAATATTATTTTTATTATTATTAAAGGTATGGATATACTGTGCTACTTTTATAATGATGTTTTCATTGAATATACTGTGTTACATACATAAAGTTGAGAATTTCAGGATGTTGATTCAAATTTCCGGGTACTAACCACTCTTTTCAACAATAAAACAAGCAATATATCAAGGTTGCATTTACCAATTTTGATCACGATTTTTTTCATGTTGAACAAATAGGGGCCAATGTTTTTGGCATTTTCTAGTAGAAAAAAATGGGATCCACGCCTGAGCCCGTGTTATAAGCAGGTTCGCGAGTTATCCGGGCACGAGTTATCGAGGGAGAGGTGTACATTGTTTACCAAAATGTCATCATGTGCATATCACAGCATTCATTATGGCCATTCAACTGAGACAACTTATTCTAGACTGAAACATTATCAAGTTTCTCTTTTCAAGCACAAATTCACTAGTGAACTTTATTTTTACTGAACTTGTACAAATAATTCCATTAAGGCATTATAATGCTTTTGACATGGTTATATTTTACCAAGTGTACTTTAGCATGTGAATAAGTTCTATGCCATTCTCTGTTGAGCTGCCCCTTTTTATGCTGTATCACTTCTTTAAATTATTTCTGAGATGGATTTGGTAGAAAAGCCATGAGGTGTGCCGATTGATATACTGTGTGACCAGTAAAATAAAGTGAGGTTCTTTGTGAAGACAAAGTAGCTAAAGAATATTTAAGTAAAATGCCATGCTCCCTCTTTATAATGCTGTTTATGGAAGCCATAACAGTGACCAGCATTGTAAGCAAGGAATTCTTATAATGAGGGATATTTGAACAAGGATGTGCAATGACAATGCACTAAAGCACAAAAAGAATATTTGATGCTGTAAAATCATGTTATAATTGGTTCTCATGAGGAAAAGAACTAAAATAAAGTGAAATAAATTCAGATGTGATGATAAAACAAAATCTGACCAATTTAATGGGATCATGACCGTACCCAAGTTGTAAGAGGGGCAGCAGTATAATGATGGGTTTTATAGTGAGAAGTAATGTATATAGTCTGACACTAAATTTAGAAGCAATGACCATACCCATGTATACCGAGGGGCTTTATAGAGAGTGAATACTGTATATAGTTTGACACTAAATTTAGAAGCATGACCATACCAATGTATACCGAGGGGCTTTATAGAGAGTGAATACTGTATATAGTTTGACACTAAATTAGAAGCATGACCATACCAATGTATACCGAGGGGGTTTATAGAGAGTGAGTACTGTATATAGTTTGACACTAAACTTAGATGCATGACCATACCATGTATACTGAGGGGGTTTATAGAGAGTGAGTACTCGGCTAAAACACGGTATTGGTGCTGATAAAGGAATTTTCATGTTATATGCATGAAATAGAAAAATTAAACAAGATATGAACCAATTTTAAAGATTGGTAAGCCTGGCATATACCTCTCTTACTTTCCTGAAAATTTCAAGAGGTTAGTGTAACCCATTGTTGAGATATGCATGGAAACAAGCTCTAAAAATGGCCATTTTTGAGCGTTATGTAGTCTCACTCGAAAAAAGCTTGAATATAAAATAGAGAATTCTCTAAATATCATACTGAAATTATGCATTTATTGGTCTGGTTTTATGCGGAATTCTATCCTGCAAATATTGCTTCTTGAATTAAAGAAATCGGTAAAATATTATGGATTTTATAAGCAAAATACCGTCAGTAGAAGTTTTGTTTCAACACTGAAATTCAAACACTAATCTGTTGTTATATGCCAACATTTTGTACAAAATAACATTCATTATAACTTTTATTGACATCTAGAACTCGACTTTATATTATAATAAGTAGTAAAACCATTTAAATCACATGGCTAGCCAAGATATTCGATTGAGAGCTTGTTCTTTGTCAAACTTTCCAGTTCTAAATTTTGTAGTGTCTGTAACCTTTACAAGTTTATATGGCAATAATTTTGTTGTTTCATTATGGAAAAGTATAAATCCTACAAAGGCTCATGTGTATCCATGTGATGTCTAAGTTGGCCAAAATTGGTGGTGGTGTATTGTACCATTAAAAAACAGCAACTCAATAAAAAAAGTTACAGACACTACACAAACAGGTATAAAAATGAAAGATAAAAGTATTGTTCTACTTGTCATTAAAACATTGTTTTTCTCAATAGAAAGTTCCATCTTATGTGATGTAATGTTGCATCATCTATTTACCTCTGCAGCCAAGAGCAAAAAAGTGATGCAATAACTCTCTTGATTGAATATTGCATCATTCTTGCAGCACTGTCTGTTTGAGTAATTTACTACAAGACAATGTAACCTGAATTTCTTATCCTAGAAGAAGCTGCCTAATTACTTTTTCTGTTCTTTACCATGGTACATCCCTAAGACATGGGAAGACGACAAAAGCAAACCTCTGGGAACAACTCTGGTAAGTTTGTATTGAATGGTAAACCACACTCTTAAATTGTAGTGTCTGTAACCAATATCCCCTTTTTATACTGTCTATGACTTTATCCCTGTTTTTTTTTAAAAAAATGAAGCCAAATTATGTTTCCTATTACAGTATTGATGTGTAAGGCTAAATTTTGACATATTGTCTGTCTGCAATTTGTAATATTTTGGTATATTTATAGTTTCTTTCATCTAGATTTCTGATAACAGGCAACATTTTCAGTGATTTCTTACAATATGCAATTGAAACTGAGTATTTTTGCATTCCATATCATTAGACTAGTAAATTCAAACAGAAATATTATGAGAATTCAATGAGCTCAGACTTAGTATTGGATACATTGCTGATATTGTCAAATGGTTACAGACACTACTAGACATGTGAATTGACCCGACTGTTGTTTACATTATTAAGGAAAGTGTGCAATCATTGTAAATGCTAGAACATTGAATAATCATCAGGTTTTATGCTATTTCTTTTTCAATCAGATACTTTTCTTTAAGAATCTACAGGTTATTCCAGTTTGCTTATGTATGAAAGCATATTGCGTACTCATTACAAGTATGTTTTGTAAAGTCTAAATTTCATCCGTATACATAGAGGAACAAAAATGAGAATGAAGTTGTTTGCTTTTAGGAAGCAAAGATAAGCCAGAAGAAGATGAACAGAAGATTAAAGCTAGAAGGGAGAAGACGAGGCTAAAGGTACAAGCCTGGAGAAAAAAACAGAGGGAAAATAAGGCGAAACATGAGGAGCTAAAAAGGGTTGATAGAGAAAGAAGAAAAGATGCAAGACTACTAAAAAAACAGCAATCACTTTCCGATTCAAATCTTCAACAAGAATTAAGAAGGAAAAAACGTGAAGAAATGAAAAGGTATCGCCAGAAAAAGAAAGAAAAAGCAGCCCTGGCAATATCGGTTAATAAGAGTGTTGATTTAAGAAGTCCGAAAACTGCTGAATTAAGTAGAAAGAAGAAAGAAGCTGTGAAAAGAACCCAAGCATGGAGAATGCGTATCAAACTGAATGAAAGTATACAGCAAGAGTGTATTCAGACTGATTGTGAAATAGGAAATACTGGGTCAGCCAGAGATTCACCAATGAATAAAGTGTTACCTAAAGCAACTCCGTACAGACAATTAAAAAAGGTAAAGGAAGTATTACCAAATACCCCAAAGAGAAAAGCAGTCATCATAAGTAAATTAATTGAACACTGCAAGGTACAAGAAAATTACATGCTGTAAAGTCAGGAAGCAATGATTATGAACTGAGCATAAGAAATCTGAGCTGTTATTGTGAGCAATGCATGAAGGTTGACGGGAGATGCAACTTCAGCGAAAATGTTAATGCCTGGGAAATGAGAAAGTTAGTACTCAATAAAGATAATTTAAGTCAGAAAGGAAAACAACTTAAAGACAAGAATCCATCAACAATAGAAAATAATGACAAGAAAAGAAAACAAGGAAGTAACCAGAAAGATCATAACTCAGCAACAAGCGAAAAGCCTAATAAGAAACGGAAGTCAACAGAAAGACAAAACATTGTGACAAAGAAGATCAAAGTTGACAAAAAAGCACCAACCAACACAGAGAAACCAATAGAGAAATACCACCCTGGAGAATTTGTTGCTGTAGGACTTAAGCCAAAGAAGGGACCTCTAGATGTATACTTAGCAGAAGTAATAGACATTCTTCATAACGAAGTTAGACTTAAATACATGAGAAAGTCTGGCAACATGTATGTTTGGCCTGAAAAAGATGATTATTCACAAGAGGCTCTAGATGCTATCTTGTACAGGGTAAAAGCTCCACAAATAGTCAATGAAAGGGGTCATTTCAAGTTTAATGCAGCTGAATTGTCTAAGCTCAAGTCAAATCTGGAAAAAAATCATAAGCACTTCTATTTGAAATGACAATATAAAGTCAAGGTTTAATGTGTAGTGTCTGTAACCTTAAGATCAATCACATATGGGTCTGTGTTTGAGTCAGCACCTTGGGTTGAACAATACTTTAGTGACTATGATTTATTGAACATTCATTATACTTCAATATTTTACTCTTACAAACACTATTTAGTATTAAACTTTCAAGTGCTATTTACCAGTTCATAATTTTAACACAAGTATTGGACATATACCTGTTACAATGTGGTTTTATCATTTTATTAACTAATCAACATTCATTTAATGAATAATTCTAGTCAATGTGTTCATGTTGAATTATTTTTGAAGTGAATTTTATGGAGATATGTATGGTTCTGCAGCTGTATTGAAATGCTATAGTTTTGTAGTGTCTGTAACCAATTTTATGGACAATGTACTTCTGACTCTTATGGAAGTTTGCAATACTTTTGGCCAGTATTAATGATTTTGTTTGTTTAAATATTCTTCTTGGTGTTAGATAAATGCCTAAATAAGATTATTCTATGTCTTTTATGTTTGTTATGCAAAAGTTTCATGGTTAGGTTTTTTTTTCTTAGTGATACCTTTGTCATAGATGTTTTGATTTTGTTATTAAGTTGTTTACCACTTCCAGTTATGTTGTTTACTTTAAATGTTGATATCCTGTTACTGATGTTACTGTGAAAAAAAATAAAGTTTTAAAGTTTTCATGCTGTTTTTCTTGCATGTTATACACCAAGTGTAGTGTCTGTAACTGTTGTTATACCAATGAATTGAAATAATGGTTAAACAAAATCGCATGCATGTTCAAGCTAAATCTAACTTGATCTGACTAGGGGACACCCTAGGGTATATAATGAGCTTCATTGAAATGTTCTATCAAACATTTCAATTTTTTAAGTGAGTGAGACTACTCTCAGCACCAATACCGTGTTTTAGCCGACTGTATATAGTTTGACACTAAACTTAGATGCATGACCATACCATGTTGTAAGATGGGTATACTGAGGGACTTTATAGAAAGGGAGTACTGTATATAGTTTGACACTAAACTTAGATGAGTGACCACAGGTACTCTTGAACAAACCAAAATGCTATTCCAGCTTTATCAATAGAAGAAAATGCATCAATAAAAGACAGAATACTTAATTAAGTTTCTTAACCCACTAAACACCTTTACATTTGACAATTACAATCATTTCATACGATTATATCATTTGCATATCTCCATAATAATACTATACAAAGAAGTATCATAGTTTTAAAAAAAACATACATCTAGCAAATGTACAACACATCATTTACTGTATTAAAACATTCATAGCCAACATACAGAATACCTTCCTCTTTTGACTTACACCGAGACTACAGGACATCAGTGCAAGATGGGAGGGAATCTTTGCAATAGTAGCAGGTATTACATAATTAAAATCAGTTTTACCCCCTCCATGCTATCTACATTTTAATAGCAGTAATACCGGTACATTACCTGTTACTGCTGCATTGCTGAATTTACCAGTTAATTAGGGTTTGTGTTGTTCCATAACCGCTGAAGGGGGTTAATGGGACTAACCCTACTTGCTGTCCTCCTAGGCGAAAAGGGATTGCCTTCTCAAAGGTCCTGGTGGCTCACTTCCCTTTTGCTGGACGAGGCTGGAGGTGACTGAGCAAGTCCATGGCCTGTCATGTCTGACATACCCTGAAACCAAGGCTGGGACATCCATGATTTCATGGGGAGAAAAGAAGACACTATACCAGGTTGGGGGTGTGGCAGTGGGGGGGGGGGGCATAGGGATTAAATGGGAACATGGGGATGGGAATGGGGAGGAAGCTGATCCAATCCCCTTCATCATAGGGACTGGACAGTAACATTGAGACAGGAAGGTATTGGCCTGATCCCTGTCTCCAGACTAACAATCAATGCTCTGTGTCCAGCTGCTCGAAGAGCATGACCCCGTGACCAGCACTTGGACCTTGGTAGTTGACCAATGTCTGGTGACCGGCACCCTGTTACCAGTGCAAAGTGCCAGTGATCAGGCACCAGTTAATGACCGGTCCAGCAATGAAGATCTGACAGACGAGCACATCTTGGATCTATCAGAACTAGATCACTGCTTTTCACTGTAGTCAGGAAGGCAGGACTTCCTTAATATGATCACCGACACTATGCCCACCTTGAGAGGATGCCGGGATGGCAAGACTAGCTATCAGGCACATTTCCTCTCTTAGAAGTGGCCAAGGATCTATCCTTCACTGGTACTGATGGCATCAAACTGAGCATCAGGGATCTTTAGCCTTTTGGTGATCTCTGAGCCACAGAGATCGCTCCTTGTGTCTGCCCCCTAGGAAGAGTTGACTTCCCTAAACTGGGAAAGGATTCAGACTCCTCCTGAGAACAGAGGGGGTCATCTTGTGATGACATGGAGGAAGCAGGGCCTTTCCTCCTCCTCTATAGGTGCAGTGACTTTCCATCAAGTCTCATATTTGATCTGTCCATAGACAACATATAGGACATCCGTTTATGCATGCACAACCAGTGCATGATAGGCAGGTGGTGTGTGTACCCCACGTAACTATTTTGTGCCTGCACTTACCCAAGAGAAGAAATCACACACAAAAAAAAAAGATAACTGGGAACCAAAGGGTAGGTAATACTTACCTGAACACTGGTTACTAAGAAGGGGTTAAAAATGAACAGAAGCACCACCTGTTGAGCAAGGCAACACTAAAATAATACAAGGTCTGGGGAGAAAAACACTCAATCTACACAAAAAGGTACAAGATTGATCAAAAAGACGTTTAGAAAGACAACGAAAGCAAATTTTGATGAGGGATCTTGGCACACATGTAACTCGTATGAAGCCCAAGAAAATAGAAAAAGGTATTCTGTATGTTGGTGATGACTAAGGAAACAGACTGGGATAATGTTCGTTTCAATTCTGGGCCTCCGATTACTGATTGGAGGAGGGACTATTTAGCTTTGATTGGGGACTTTGCATCCAAAAAAAGGTAAGCACTGCAATAATAGCTGATAATGTATTACTGCTATTTAAAATTTGATTTATAAGACAATTATGAACTTTATACAAAGGTAGCATTTCATCAACCATTAGGTCACAAGAATGTCATTTACATAGATCGTAAACAGGCAAAATAATTCTAGGGCTTGTTTTGAATAATAAACTGTGTAAATACAGTGTATCCTTTAACAAGTTTAAGAATAAACATGAAGACAACTTCATGTCATTACCTACACTGTAATGATTACACAGCATATGCTGTTTGTTTTAAATTGTTTTAAAAAACTTTCAAACACCATATCACCAGGAAAAAAACATTAAAAAAGTAAGCTAGTTTGTTTATCTTTTACTTTATTTTTAAATTATGTTTATTTCATCAACTAAGATTTACTAAATTAATTCTTTACAGTATTCTCCAGGGTACTATATATGTACATGTAGGTGTATCCTTCAGGGTACTATATATGTACATGTAGGTGTATCCTTCAGGGTACTATATATGTACATGTAGGTATATCCTTCAGGGTACTATATATATACATGTAGGTGTATCCTTCAGGGTACTATATATGTACATGTAGGTATATCCTCCAGGGTACTATATATGTACATGTAGGTATATCCTTCAGGGTACTATATATGTACATGTAGGTGTATCCTTCAGGGTACTATATATGTACATGTAGGTATATCCTTCAGGGTACTATATATATACATGTAGGTATATCTTCCAGGGTACTATATATGTACATGTAGGTGTATCCTTCAGGGTACTATATATGTACATGTAGGTATATCCTTCAGGGTACTATATATGTACATGTAGGTATATCCTTCAGGGTACTATATATGTACATGTAGGTGTATCCTTCAGGGTACTATATATGTACATGTAGGTATATCCTTCAGGGTACTATATATATATACATGTAGGTGTCTGAATAGTACAAAACTTTTTTTTTCATTGAAATAAAACATAATTTTCACTGTCTTTACTTAAACATTTTAACCTTATATGACCTGTTAAAATATATTAAGTTTCAACATAGAAAAAGAATATAATGTAAATGTAATTATGCCATCTTCCGTGATATCCTGAAAAAGAACTGTGATATAATCTTTATATGGAAATAAAGTACATGAAAAGAAAATATAATGTACTAAGACAATTACCTGAGTAAACATTTTCTAGTCTTTCTTCATCCTTGCCATTCTGAGCATTATAAAAACATATTAAATTTTCCGTTCCCATGGCAACAGTCCTGCCATCTGGTGACAAAGCTACCAAGCAAGGGCCAGAACTGGGCAATTTTCCAGTGAAGAGAAGATACGAGTCCTGACCTAAACTGTACTGAACTGAAAGAGGCATAACAATACAAGATTTAGATTTTTTAAAGAAATGAAAGAAGACGTAAAAGTGAAGATAAAAGCTACAGCTTATCTCAAACTAATTTAGGTACTCCACTTACACAATTACTAATGCTTCTGATTTGGCCCCAAACACTTTAATAATCAGAAATCTCTGGGCACACATATCATTTCTAATACTCAAATGAAAGTTTTAGTCCAAATATCTTCAATATCAGCTCTTCCCTGGCCTCACACAGGAAACTTTAATAATTTTAGCCTCTAATCCCCTTTTTTCCAAAAAAAGTTTCCTAAATACATACAAACATACATTTCCTGCAGCACATGCAATATATTAAAACAAATGAATATTGCTGAGGATCAATAATCTGTGAGAAAAATTAAAGAAGCATGAAGTTTTAACATATTATCTTGAATTTTTGCACATAATTAATGTGTGATACCGACATGCCTATACCTATCTTTAAATTAATTGGGGACAAAAAAATTAATGGACACAAGGGACAAGTGAAACAGTCCACTGCAAATGTTATGATGAAATCACTTACTATTTGTATCCCAGTACTTCCATGTATTATCTTTTGACACAGATGCCATTCTGAAATAAAATTGAAAAACAACAGTCAAATGTCTACAGAAGTAGTAGTTAGCTGTGACTTTATTTAACTACATTCAGTTTTAGACAAAGCTGTTAATTAAACCCATAATAATGGTCATCTCACATCAAAATACATCCCTCATATCCAGTAAGTTTATTGTTTATACTGCCTCTCAATTTTTTCTTAACTTCTCATAAATTCCAGTTATCTTTTTTACTCTCTCTCTCTCATTATTCTTTTTATTTTGAAGAGTTGTATATATATATATATATATATATATATATATATATATATATATATATATATATATATATATATATATATATATATATTAGTGCCTTTTAATACTGCATGTATTTTATGTATTTTGTAATGACAATAATGGGGGTGATTCCATTTAGTCATTGCAGCTTTTCTCTGATCCAATTACCCTTATATTTCAGTTTGCATCAATAAAATAAGTCTAATCTGTCAAAACTGTGCCATCCCTTGGACAGAGCATAAAAAGAATAAAGCATAATTTGTCACCTCTTTGAGCAGAGATGGGCAAGACTTGTATGATGAACAAAATATATTTACTATCACCTTGAACAGCAAGGCAAGCTGTGTTTTGCTTACTGAATACTGTCCATAATTTCTTTTACACAATGTAATATTTATTTTACAAATAATTATATGTACAAATATTAATCATAATTTTCAGCTGATTCATAAGCACACACACACTCATAAATATATATATATATATATATATATATATATATATATATATATATATATATATATATATATAAATAACCAAACATATATATATATAACCACAATCTTAATCTTAACAAGTATAAAAAGTTCTCTGTATGAAAAATTCAAGGACAAAATTATGATTTTAATGGATTCATGGTCTATGAAAAAATAAGTGGGAACAAAAATTTACAGACAGAATAGTAATCACTGCATGTGTGATACATCTGGCTACATTTATTTTATCTAGCAGTGAATACACTTTAAGAAATTTCAAGTTAATGAATATTATCAGCAATATTTTTAAAATCTGTACTCTAGAGAGATTTATTTAATTTACATTAGATATTATCAAGTAATATGAATTTTGAGTTTTAAAAAACTATAAGTTGTGAATTAACTTATAACCTAAATAAACATGTAATTTGTTACAATATCTTTATGAAAATAATTATTCTAAGCAAAGTTACTTAGGGCTGTTCCATTTTATACATACATGGTACCAAGAGAAGGCAGTTTTTCACAAATATATGCCAGGGTACTCTGATTACTCAAAAATTTAATATGAAAATTATACAAAATTCTAAATCGAATCTTTGGGTGACTACTCCATGTTGAAAGTGCCTTCCCTGATCGTAAGCATGTTTTATTGGAACAGCCCTAAGTGAAAAGATAAAATGCATCAACACTATTTTTACACTGGAGATAAGAAATCTTTTTATCAAACTGCATGGTCCATATATTTAAATTAAAATATAAATGTATTTTAAACATGAAAGATCATAGGTGTCTTATGTACTAATACAGAGACACATATGCAACTATTGAATGTACCTATCATTATTAAGAAAAAAATTATATAAGACATTTAAAGAGTAATTTGTTCCATCTATCTATAATCCAAGAATTAAAATCAATATCATAGTTCCACAGAGATTTCAAGATACAATTCTTACTATCAGATATTCTTGTCATCACTGAAAACATTAATTATTCAAAACTATATACATTATAGTTTACAACATGGCAGAGGCATTGTTTCATCTTGGAAGGCCTAACAGTAAACAAAGACTTTTGTTATAACCAATCACTAATTTTCTTTTTATACATTCACTCAAGTTTGTCCACAGAGATGCGCAATACTTTCTGCAACAATAAGATATGAATAATCTGATTTTGATATTCAAAGAACAATTTTTAAATTTACATAAAAACATGTTTCTTTGAGTACACACAAATCTGTAATATCTTTATCATCTGACACACTGGATTTTAAAATATGTCCCAAATAAGTTTAGCTGTTGATATATTCAAAAGCATGACTGTTAAGAAGTACAGAAGGAGGAGATGGTAATTTGAAAGAGTTGACTGAAAAACCATGCATACCAATATTTTTTTATTATATATGATATCATTCTCAAATGCGTAATGTTGACATATCTTTAATAATTTCCTTAAACCTGTGATAGAAGGACTTATCAATGACATATCATCAGCAAAACTAAAATTGTTAAGATATAAAGCATTTGGTTTCAAATATAGCCCCATGTGACATTGACCCAACTTACAATTTAAATTGTCTATGTATATATTAAATAATAAAGGCAAAAAGAACACCTCCCTGCCTCATTCCATTGGTTACATGGAAGGAACTGAATACTGCACTTCCCCAAAGCACACAGCACAACTGTTTGCCATACCAGTCATCATGAGTATGAACTATGTAGACAGGTATTTGATTGTTGAGCAAACTTTTTAAAAAGTGTCCAATGATTGACCCTATCAATGCCTTAATAGCATCCATAAAGCATGCAAATACAGAGCTACCATGTTCTACACAACAGTTGACAGTTTCTTTAAAGTCATAAAAGCATAAGTCTGTTGAATATTGTTTCTTAAAACCAAACTGATTATCAGAAATTGTGACTTCACATTGTTGTAGTAGAATACATTCAAATATTTTCAAAATAATTGTTGTAAGAGCTATAGGCCTATAATTATTTTTGTCTTCCAGATTACTAATTTTACTTTTCAATAGCGGGATAATTGTAACTTTTGTGAAATCATCTGGAATAAAGTCATGTACAAACCGAAAATTAAATAAAACCATCAAAAGAACATGGAGTCTATGATCTAAAAATTTAAAATGTTCTACAAATAACAAATCTGACCCTGGACATTAACCAGCCTTTTGTTTAGCTATGGCATATTCGATCCAGACAATGAGATCAGTTCAATAAAACTAGAAGGGGCCTTGCATGCTGAAAGAACATAATCCTTATTTAAAATGTTTTTAACATTACTGAGTAAGAGTTCAAAATGATTTTTCCACATGCTGCTTATGTTATTTTGGCCACTGTTCCCATCCTAGTAAATTGCCTACTGGAAGTTGTAGCAGTATTCTGTTTAACTTGCTTCCAGAATTCATCTTGGTCTAAATTTTATAATTTATTTGCCAGCATGTCTGCTCTGTGTTTTAATTCTTCCTTCTTACATAGTCTAAGGGCATACTTAAACTGAGCTCCAGTTTGGTGCATTTGGACACTGAGAGGCCCATGACGAGATTTACCGTTATCACGCCACATAAGGCAAGCATTTCGTGCATTGTCGTACAGTTCTTTGACAGAGTCATTCCAGCCTGGTATAAGACAGTGACCAGGTTTGGATTTTCTCACTAAATATTACCAGAGTTGGGTAAAGTTGTTACTATATCTGTTTAAAACCCATTAATCTGTTTCATATGCACAGAATTGCTACAGGCATGATTATTACAAACTGCTACACAATAAGGGATCTCTACCTTGTTTAATAAAAATGCAGATGTTTGAGTACAATGCAGTTTTCATTGGCAGTGAGGTTTGACCAACTGATGCTGTATTTCGAATTTAGGAGTTCATGTGGGCATTAATCAAGACCAGGAAGTAGGTGAGCAATTAGTCATTAAGGTAGGATGATGTCGATCCTACTAGGGCATGAATTATTCTCATATCACTATTAGTGGAATGGGCAGATTGTGTACAGGCACAATGATCCGACCAAGAGACAGTATTGTGCGAGTCAGTGAGAAAAGTAAAATTTGTTGTGAGGTCTACTATATGTTTTAAGTCCGATATGACGTAACCATATTTATCACAAAATTGTTGAAGTTTATCTCAAAACGGAGTGGATCTGAGTGTATTAGCATTCCAATCTCATAATATATAAACATTTCGTGTACTAGCATTTTCTACAACAGAATTAATTTTACCTAGGTAATCAACAAATTCCCCCAAATTTTCAACTAAATCACAAGGTAAATAGATATTCACAAAAAGCAAAGAGGAATCAACTGTCTTAATAGTAATATCTATTAATCAGGGATCAGAGAGGTGTTGTACTTCTATAATACTTGCAAGAGATATACGATATATTACACCAATGGTTTGGCAAAGTGTCAAATATGTTCTCATCATACTTGTGTCATTTATGCCTCTTGAATGGACTATTTTGTGATGAACATCTGACTAACCTACAGGTGTTTAAGTCCTTATCCAGAACAACAAACAAAATAAACACTGTGCATGTGTATGACCTGACATGTGTATGACCTGAAATCCATTTTACTGTGTATGTGTATGACCTCACATTAGTTTTATGGAGCATGTGTATGACCTGAAATCCATTTTACTGTGCATGTGTATGACCTGACATCCATTTTACTGTGCATGTGTATGACCTGACTTGTGTATGACCTGAAAACTATTTTTCTGTGTATGTGTATTGTTACGGAATTATGTATTATTTTGTTCTTAAATAATGGTATAGGTTTATGATCTCTGCATGATAGTCTAACAGCTGTCGTCTTGAAGAAAGTACATATACGGTATTTCAATGTGACTCAGTACATTAGGTCGTGGGAAGAATTGTCGATTATAACATTAGTATATCATGTGATTTAGTGTGTGAGGGTTGAACTTCTGACCTAGATTTTAAGAGTCAATACTTTATTGACTGGTAAAAACGTTAGTGTAAAAGTACTTAGCAATGTCACGCATAACCTAATTTCTGATTGGTTTGGAGAAGGTCGTTTTCTAGAAGAATTAAATTGTTTTTAAGTCGCAATACAGTTAAATTGGTTTCCCTTATTCTGTTTTGCGCAGTGAGAAGCTATATAATAGGGGTATTGCTGTATTTGGCATTCCAAGCATAGTTTGTCAGCCTGAGAGGTCATAAACAAATTTGCTTCATTTTGTGTGCGGATATTCTACTTCAGATATATATATCATCATATAGTACATTCTGGATTAAGTACTATTTCTTAAACTTTAATAATTATACAGCTCCATGGAGTTATTGGAAACATTTCTAGAACTTGTGATATTCCATTCACTGGGACTATTTGGAATTTATAACACTTGGATATAACTGATTCTTGTTAGCACATATGTACAGTGAAGTTTTCATTCGGAATCTACTTCATTCAGAATATTTGGATTAACTTCTGGATCAGTGAACTTTAGAACAATTTAGGACTTTTAAGGATATTCTATACTGTAAGTTATTTTTAATTCTTTCACTTTGATTGTTTGTTGAAATATTTTAATATTTTAGGAAATTTAATATTTGTATTTGAATCTTGAAAGCTTGTTTGAGTCTTTTCTTTTGTTACATTACCCCTAGTCGTAACAGTTGACCTCACATTCGTTTTATGGAGTATGTGTATGACCTGAAATCCATTTTACTGTGCATGTGTAAGGCCTGACATCCATTTTACTGTGTATGTGTATGACCTGAAATCCATTTTACTGTGTGTGTGTATGATCTCAACATTCATTTTATTGTGCATATGTATGACCTGAAATCCATTTTACTGTGTATGTGTATGACCGGACATCCATTTTACTGTGCCTATGTATGACCTGAAATCCATTTTACTGTGCATGTGTATGACCTGATATCCATTTTACGGTGCCTATGTATGACATGAAATCCATTTTACTGTGCCTATGTGTCACATGACATCCATTTTACTGTGCATATGTATGACATGAAATCCATTTTACTGTGCCTATGTATTACATGAAATCCATTTTATTGTGTATGTATATGACCTGACATCCATTTTACTGTGCATGTGTATGGCCTGATATCCCTTTTACTGTGCAAGTGTATGACCTAACATCCATTTTACTGTGTATGTGGATGACCTGACATCCATTTGACTGTGTATGTGGATGACCTGACATCCATTTTACTGTGTGTGTGTATGACCTGACATCCATTTTACTGTGCATGTGTATGACCTAACATCCATTTTACTGTGCAGGTGTATGACCTGACATCCATTTTACTGTGTGTGTGTATGATCTAACATCCATTTTACTGTGCATGTGTATGACCTGAAATAAATTTTACTGTGCATGTGTATGACCTAACATCTATTTTACTGTGCATGTGTATGACCTAACATCCATTTTACTGTCCATGTGTATGACCTAACATCCATTTTACTGTGTGTGTATGACCTAACATCCATTTTACTGTGTGTGTGTATGACCTGACATCTATTTTACTGTGCATGTGTATGACCTGACATCCATTTTACTGTGTGTGTATGACCTAACATCCATTTTACTGTGCATGTGTATGACCCGACATCCATTTTACTGTGTGTGTGTATGACCTGACATCTATTTTACTGTGCATGTGTATGACCTGACATCCATTTTACTGTGTGTGTATGACCTAACATCCATTTTACTGTGTGTGTATGACCTGACATCCATTTTACTGTGCATGTGTATGACCTGACATCCATTTTGCTGTGTGTGTGTACGACCTAACATTCATTTTACTGTGTATGTGTATGACCTGACATCCATTTTACTGTGCATGTGTATGACCTAACATCCATTTTACTGTGCAGGTGTATGACCTGAAATCCATTTTACTGTGCATGTGTATGACCTGACATCCATTTTACTGTGTGTGTGTATGACCTAACATCCATTTTGAATGTGCAAGTGTATGACCTAACATCCATTTTACTGTGTATGTGGATGACCTGACATCCATTTTACTGTGTATGTGGATGACCTGACATCCATTTTACTGTGTGTGTATGACCTGATATCCATTTTACTGTGCATGTGTATGACCTGAAATCAATTTTACTGTGCATGTGTATGACCTAACATCCTTTTTACTGTGCATGTGTATGACCTAACATCCATTTTACTGTGCATGTGTATGACCTAACATCCATTTTACTGTGCATGTGTATGACCCGACATCCATTTTACTGTGTGTGTATGACCCGACATCCATTTTACTGTGCATGTGTATGACCTTACATCCATTTTACTGTGCATGTGTATGACCTAACATCCATTTTACTGTGCATGTGTATGACCTAACATCCATTTTACTGTGCATGTGTATGACCTGACATCCATTTTACTGTGTGTGTGTATGAATGACCTAACATCCATTTTACTGTGCATGTGTATGACCTGAAATCAATTTTACTGTGCATGTGTATGACCTAACATCCATTTTACTGTTCATGTGTATGACCTGAAATCCATTTTACTGTGCATGTGTATGACCTAACATCCATTTTACTGTGTATGTGGATGACCTGACATCCATTTGACTGTGTATGTGGATGACCTGACATCCATTTTACTGTGTGTGTGTATGACCTGACATCCATTTTACTGTGCATGTGTATGACCTAACATCCATTTTACTGTGCAGGTGTATGACCTGACATCCATTTTACTGTGTGTGTGTATGATCTAACATCCATTTTACTGTGCATGTGTATGACCTAAAATAAATTTTACTGTGCATGTGTATGACCTAACATCTATTTTACTGTGCATGTGTATGACCTAACATCCATTTTACTGTCCATGTGTATGACCTAACATCCATTTTACTGTGCATGTGTATGACCCGACATCCATTTTACTGTGTGTGTGTATGACCTGACATCTATTTTACTGTGCATGTGTATGACCTGACATCCATTTTACTGTGTGTGTATGACCTAACATCCATTTTACTGTGTGTGTATGACCTGACATCCATTTTACTGTGCATGTGTATGACCTGACATCCATTTTGCTGTGTGTGTGTACGACCTAACATTCATTTTACTGTGTATGTGTATGACCTGACATCCATTTTACTGTGCATGTGTATGACCTAACATCCATTTTACTGTGCATGTGTATGACCTGAAATCCATTTTACTGTGCATGTGTATGACCTGACATCCATTTTACTGTGTGTGTGTATGACCTAACATCCATTTTGAATGTGCAAGTGTATGACCTAACATCCATTTTACTGTGCATGTGTATGACCTAACATCCATTTTACTGTGCATGTGTATGACCTGACATCCAATTTACTGTGCATGTGTATGACCTAACATCCATTTTACTGTGCATGTGTATGACCTGACATCCATTTTACTGTGTGTGTGTATGAATGACCTAACATCCATTTTACTGTGCATGTGTATGACCTGAAATCAATTTTACTGTGCATGTGTATGACCTAACATCCATTTTACTGTGCATGTGTATGACCTGAAATCCATTTTACTGTGCATGTGTATGACCTAACATCCATTTTACTGTGTATGTGGATGACCTGACATCCATTTGACTGTGTATGTGGATGACCTGACATCCATTTTACTGTGTGTGTGTATGACCTGACATCCATTTTACTGTGCATGTGTATGACCTAACATCCATTTTACTGTGCATGTGTATGACCTAACATCCATTTTACTGTGTATGTGGATGACCTGACATCCATTTGACTGTGTATGTGGATGACCTGACATCCATTTTACTGTGTGTGTGTATGACCTGACATCCATTTTACTGTGCATGTGTATGACCTAACATCCATTTTACTGTGCAGGTGTATGACCTGACATCCATTTTACTGTGTGTGTGTATGACCTGAAATAAATTTTACTGTGCATGTGTATGACCTAACATCTATTTTACTGTGCATGTGTATGACCTAACATCCATTTTACTGTCCATGTGTATGACCTAACATCCATTTTACTGTGCATGTGTATGACCCGACATCCATTTTACTGTGTGTGTGTATGACCTGACATCTATTTTACTGTGCATGTGTATGACCTGACATCCATTTTACTGTGTGTGTATGACCTAACATCCATTTTACTGTGTGTGTATGACCTGACATCCATTTTACTGTGCATGTGTATGACCTGACATCCATTTTGCTGTGTGTGTGTACGACCTAACATTCATTTTACTGTGTATGTGTATGACCTGACATCCATTTTACTGTGCATGTGTATGACCTAACATCCATTTTACTGTGCAGGTGTATGACCTGAAATCCATTTTACTGTGCATGTGTATGACCTGACATCCATTTTACTGTGTGTGTGTGTATGACCTAACATCCATTTTGAATGTGCAAGTGTATGACCTAACATCCATTTTACTGTGTATGTGGATGACCTGACATCCATTTTACTGTGTATGTGGATGACCTGACATCCATTTTACTGTGTGTGTGTATGACCTGATATCCATTTTACTGTGCATGTGTATGACCTGAAATCAATTTTACTGTGCATGTGTATGACCTAACATCCATTTTACTGTGTATGTGGATGACCTGACATCCATTTTACTGTGTGTGTGTATGACCTGATATCCATTTTACTGTGCATGTGTATGACCTGAAATCAATTTTACTGTGCATGTGTATGACCTAACATCCTTTTTACTGTGCATGTGTATGACCTAACATCCATTTTACTGTGCATGTGTATGACCTAACATCCATTTTACTGTGCATGTGTATGACCTAACATCCATTTTACTGTGCATGTGTATGACCCGACATCCATTTTACTGTGAATGTGTATGACCCGACATCCATTTTACTGTGCATGTGTATGACCTAACATCCATTTTACTGTGCATGTGTATGACTCGACATCCATTTTACTGTGTGTGTGTATGACCTGACATCCATTTTACTGCGCATGTGTATGACCTGACATCCATTTTACCGTGTGTATGACATAACATTCATTTTACTGTGTATGTGTATGACCTGACATCCATTTTACTGTGTGTGTGTATGATCTCAACATTCATTTTATTGTGCATATGTATGACCTGAAATCCATTTTACTGTGTATGTGTATGACCGGACATCCATTTTACTGTGCCTATGTATGACCTGAAATCCATTTTACTGTGCATGTGTATGACCTGATATCCATTTTACGGTGCCTATGTATGACATGAAATCCATTTTACTGTGCCTATGTGTCACATGACATCCATTTTACTGTGCATATGTATGACATGAAATCCATTTTACTGTGCCTATGTATTACATGAAATCCATTTTATTGTGTATGTATATGACCTGACATCCATTTTACTGTGCATGTGTATGGCCTGATATCCCTTTTACTGTGCAAGTGTATGACCTAACATCCATTTTACTGTGTATGTGGATGACCTGACATCCATTTGACTGTGTATGTGGATGACCTGACATCCATTTTACTGTGTGTGTGTATGACCTGACATCCATTTTACTGTGCATGTGTATGACCTAACATCCATTTTACTGTGCAGGTGTATGACCTGACATCCATTTTACTGTGTGTGTGTATGATCTAACATCCATTTTACTGTGCATGTGTATGACCTGAAATAAATTTTACTGTGCATGTGTATGACCTAACATCTATTTTACTGTGCATGTGTATGACCTAACATCCATTTTACTGTCCATGTGTATGACCTAACATCCATTTTACTGTGCATGTGTATGACCCGACATCCATTTTACTGTGTGTGTGTATGACCTGACATCTATTTTACTGTGCATGTGTATGACCTGACATCCATTTTACTGTGTGTGTATGACCTAACATCCATTTTACTGTGCATGTGTATGACCCGACATCCATTTTACTGTGTGTGTGTATGACCTGACATCTATTTTACTGTGCATGTGTATGACCTGACATCCATTTTACTGTGTGTGTATGACCTAACATCCATTTTACTGTGTGTGTATGACCTGACATCCATTTTACTGTGCATGTGTATGACCTGACATCCATTTTGCTGTGTGTGTGTACGACCTAACATTCATTTTACTGTGTATGTGTATGACCTGACATCCATTTTACTGTGCATGTGTATGACCTAACATCCATTTTACTGTGCAGGTGTATGACCTGAAATCCATTTTACTGTGCATGTGTATGACCTGACATCCATTTTACTGTGTGTGTGTATGACCTAACATCCATTTTGAATGTGCAAGTGTATGACCTAACATCCATTTTACTGTGTATGTGGATGACCTGACATCCATTTTACTGTGTATGTGGATGACCTGACATCCATTTTACTGTGTGTGTATGACCTGATATCCATTTTACTGTGCATGTGTATGACCTGAAATCAATTTTACTGTGCATGTGTATGACCTAACATCCTTTTTACTGTGCATGTGTATGACCTAACATCCATTTTACTGTGCATGTGTATGACCTAACATCCATTTTACTGTGCATGTGTATGACCCGACATCCATTTTACTGTGTGTGTATGACCCGACATCCATTTTACTGTGCATGTGTATGACCTTACATCCATTTTACTGTGCATGTGTATGACCCGACATCCATTTTACTGTGTGTGTATGACCTGACATCCATTTTACTGTGCATGTGTATGACCTGACATCCATTTTACCGTGTGTATGACATAACATTCATTTTACTGTGTATGTGTATGACCTGACATCCATTTTACTGTGCATGTGTATGACCTAACATCCATTTTACTGTGCATGTGTATGACCTAACATCCATTTTACTGTGCATGTGTATGACCTGACATCCATTTTACTGTGTGTGTGTATGAATGACCTAACATCCATTTTACTGTGCATGTGTATGACCTGAAATCAATTTTACTGTGCATGTGTATGACCTAACATCCATTTTACTGTTCATGTGTATGACCTGAAATCCATTTTACTGTGCATGTGTATGACCTAACATCCATTTTACTGTGTATGTGGATGACCTGACATCCATTTGACTGTGTATGTGGATGACCTGACATCCATTTTACTGTGTGTGTGTATGACCTGACATCCATTTTACTGTGCATGTGTATGACCTAACATCCATTTTACTGTGCAGGTGTATGACCTGACATCCATTTTACTGTGTGTGTGTATGATCTAACATCCATTTTACTGTGCATGTGTATGACCTAAAATAAATTTTACTGTGCATGTGTATGACCTAACATCTATTTTACTGTGCATGTGTATGACCTAACATCCATTTTACTGTCCATGTGTATGACCTAACATCCATTTTACTGTGCATGTGTATGACCCGACATCCATTTTACTGTGTGTGTGTATGACCTGACATCTATTTTACTGTGCATGTGTATGACCTGACATCCATTTTACTGTGTGTGTATGACCTAACATCCATTTTACTGTGTGTGTATGACCTGACATCCATTTTACTGTGCATGTGTATGACCTGACATCCATTTTGCTGTGTGTGTGTACGACCTAACATTCATTTTACTGTGTATGTGTATGACCTGACATCCATTTTACTGTGCATGTGTATGACCTAACATCCATTTTACTGTGCATGTGTATGACCTGAAATCCATTTTACTGTGCATGTGTATGACCTGACATCCATTTTACTGTGTGTGTGTATGACCTAACATCCATTTTGAATGTGCAAGTGTATGACCTAACATCCATTTTACTGTGCATGTGTATGACCTAACATCCATTTTACTGTGCATGTGTATGACCTGACATCCAATTTACTGTGCATGTGTATGACCTAACATCCATTTTACTGTGCATGTGTATGACCTGACATCCATTTTACTGTGTGTGTGTATGAATGACCTAACATCCATTTTACTGTGCATGTGTATGACCTGAAATCAATTTTACTGTGCATGTGTATGACCTAACATCCATTTTACTGTGCATGTGTATGACCTGAAATCCATTTTACTGTGCATGTGTATGACCTAACATCCATTTTACTGTGTATGTGGATGACCTGACATCCATTTGACTGTGTATGTGGATGACCTGACATCCATTTTACTGTGTGTGTGTATGACCTGACATCCATTTTACTGTGCATGTGTATGACCTAACATCCATTTTACTGTGCATGTGTATGACCTAACATCCATTTTACTGTGTATGTGGATGACCTGACATCCATTTGACTGTGTATGTGGATGACCTGACATCCATTTTACTGTGTGTGTGTATGACCTGACATCCATTTTACTGTGCATGTGTATGACCTAACATCCATTTTACTGTGCAGGTGTATGACCTGACATCCATTTTACTGTGTGTGTGTATGACCTGAAATAAATTTTACTGTGCATGTGTATGACCTAACATCTATTTTACTGTGCATGTGTATGACCTAACATCCATTTTACTGTCCATGTGTATGACCTAACATCCATTTTACTGTGCATGTGTATGACCCGACATCCATTTTACTGTGTGTGTGTATGACCTGACATCTATTTTACTGTGCATGTGTATGACCTGACATCCATTTTACTGTGTGTGTATGACCTAACATCCATTTTACTGTGTGTGTATGACCTGACATCCATTTTACTGTGCATGTGTATGACCTGACATCCATTTTGCTGTGTGTGTGTACGACCTAACATTCATTTTACTGTGTATGTGTATGACCTGACATCCATTTTACTGTGCATGTGTATGACCTAACATCCATTTTACTGTGCAGGTGTATGACCTGAAATCCATTTTACTGTGCATGTGTATGACCTGACATCCATTTTACTGTGTGTGTGTGTATGACCTAACATCCATTTTGAATGTGCAAGTGTATGACCTAACATCCATTTTACTGTGTATGTGGATGACCTGACATCCATTTTACTGTGTATGTGGATGACCTGACATCCATTTTACTGTGTGTGTGTATGACCTGATATCCATTTTACTGTGCATGTGTATGACCTGAAATCAATTTTACTGTGCATGTGTATGACCTAACATCCATTTTACTGTGTATGTGGATGACCTGACATCCATTTTACTGTGTGTGTGTATGACCTGATATCCATTTTACTGTGCATGTGTATGACCTGAAATCAATTTTACTGTGCATGTGTATGACCTAACATCCTTTTTACTGTGCATGTGTATGACCTAACATCCATTTTACTGTGCATGTGTATGACCTAACATCCATTTTACTGTGCATGTGTATGACCTAACATCCATTTTACTGTGCATGTGTATGACCCGACATCCATTTTACTGTGTATGTGTATGACCCGACATCCATTTTACTGTGCATGTGTATGACCTAACATCCATTTTACTGTGCATGTGTATGACTCGACATCCATTTTACTGTGTGTGTGTATGACCTGACATCCATTTTACTGCGCATGTGTATGACCTGACATCCATTTTACCGTGTGTATGACATAACATTCATTTTACTGTGTATGTGTATGACCTGACATCCATTTTACTGTGCATGTGTATGACCTAACATCCATTTTACTGTGCATGTGTATGACCTAACATCTATTTTACTGTGCATGTGTATGACGTGACATCCATTTTACTGTGTGTGTGTATGAATGACCTAACATCCATTTTACTGTGCATGTGTATGACCTGAAATCAATTTTACTGTGCATGTGTATGACCTAACATCCATTTTACTGTGCATGTGTATGACCTGAAATCCATTTTACTGTGCATGTGTATGACCTAACATCCATTTTACTGTGCATGTGTATGAACTGACATCTATTTTACTGTGCATGTGTATGACCTGACATCCATTTTACTGTACATCCATTTTACTGTGCATGTGTATGACCTGACATCCATTTTACTGTGTGTGTGTGTATGACCTAACATCCATTTTGAATGTGCAAGTGTATGACCTAACATCCATTTTACTGTGTATGTGGATGACCTGACATCCATTTTACTGTGTATGTGGATGACCTGACATCCATTTTACTGTGTGTGTGTATGACCTGACATCCATTTTACTGTGCATGTGTATGACCTGAAATCAATTTTACTGTGCATGTGTATGACCTAACATCCATTTTACTGTGTATGTGGATGACCTGACATCCATTTTACTGTGTGTGTGTATGACCTGATATCCATTTTACTGTGCATGTGTATGACCTGAAATCAATTTTACTGTGCATGTGTATGACCTAACATCCTTTTTACTGTGCATGTGTATGACCTAACATCCATTTTACTGTGCATGTGTATGACCTAACATCCATTTTACTGTGCATGTGTATGACCTAACATCCATTTTACTGTGCATGTGTATGACCCGACATCCATTTTACTGTGTATGTGTATGACCCGACATCCATTTTACTGTGCATGTGTATGACCTAACATCCATTTTACTGTGCATGTGTATGACTCGACATCCATTTTACTGTGTGTGTGTATGACCTGACATCCATTTTACTGCGCATGTGTATGACCTGACATCCATTTTACCGTGTGTATGACATAACATTCATTTTACTGTGTATGTGTATGACCTGACATCCATTTTACTGTGCATGTGTATGACCTAACATCCATTTTACTGTGCATGTGTATGACCTAACATCCATTTTACTGTGCATGTGTATGACGTGACATCCATTTTACTGTGTGTGTGTATGAATGACCTGACATCCATTTTACTGTGCATGTGTATGACCTGAAATCAATTTTACTGTGCATGTGTATGACCTAACATCCATTTTACTGTGCATGTGTATGACCTGAAATCCATTTTACTGTGCATGTGTATGACCTAACATCCATTTTACTGTGCATGTGTATGAACTGACATCTATTTTACTGTGCATGTGTATGACCTGACATCCATTTTACTGTACATCCATTTTACTGTGCATGTGTATGACCTGACATCCATTTTACTGTGTGTGTATGACCTGACCTCCATTTTACTGTGCATGTGTATGACCTGACATCCATTTTACTGTGTGTGTATGACCTAACATCCATTTTACTGTGCATGTGTATGACCTGACATCCATTTTAATGTGTGTGTGTATGATCTAACATCCATTTTACTGTGCATGTGTATGACCTAACATCCATTTTACTGTGCATGTGTATGACCTGAAATCCATTTTACTGTGCATGTGTATGACCTAACATCCATTTTACTGTGCATGTGTATGAACTGACATCTATTTTACTGTGCATGTGTATGACCTGACATCCATTTTACTGTACATCCATTTTACTGTGCATGTGTATGACCCGACATACATTTTACTGTGTGTGTATGACCTGACCTCCATTTTACTGTGCATGTGCATGACCTGACATCCATTTTACTGTGTGTGTATGACCTAACATCCATTTTACTGTGCATGTGTATGACCTGACATCCATTTTACTGTGTGTGTGTATGATCTAACATCCATTTTACTGTGCATGTGTATGACCTAACATCCATTTTACTGTGCATGTGTATGACCTGAGATCCATTTTACTGTGCATGTGTATGACCCGACATATATTTTACTGTGTATGTGTACGACCTGACATCCATTTTACTGTGCATGTGTATGACCTGAAATCCATTTTACTGTGCATGTGTATGACCCGACATCCATTTTACTGTGTATGTGTATGACCTGACATCCATTTTACTGTGCATGTGTATGACCCAACATCCAGTTTACTGTGTGTGTATGGCCTGACGTCCATTTTACTATGCATGTGTATGACCTGACATCGATTTTACTGTGTGTGTGTATGACCTCACATCCATTTTACTGTGCATGTGTATGACCTGATATGTATATGACCAAACATGTATAACCAGAAAGCCATTTTACTGTGAATTCACCATTTACTGTGGGGTACCAATTTCTGTGGATTTAGTGGTGGCTAGAAATCACGAATTTATGAACCAATGAGTAATGATCAATCTGTGGATTGCTTTCCCAATTCACACATGTCATTTTCCATAAAATAGCAAAATTAAATGAATTCACAGTAATCTAAATTGTACTGAACTAACTCTTTTTCAAATAAAAAACTGGATTATTGCAAAGAAATTAAGTATTTATGAAGCTTGGCTCACCTTGTAGAGTCGTTGTTAAAGCAAAAACAATAGATGCCAGCACTGTGACCTTTCAACTCAAACACCCTCTTAACCTCCTGAAAATCTCCACTCTTGCTGAAGCACACCTCCCACACTTTCACATCGGGTGTAAAACCTTGAATGCAACAAAAAGTCCTGTTAGTGCAAATGTATACATATTGTCCAATTTCTGGAATAATGTTCTTGCATCTTAAGATTTAGATGGTGTTTTTCCTGTTGCAAACTGAGCTATAGAGTGACATTTCTGTAAAGCAAGTAAAGAGAATATTTTGAAAGTAAAACCACCATTAATGTCCTAAAATCCTCAAATATAAAATATCATCCCTATTCTAACACAATTTAGGAAACTTTAAGCTAACTAAGATATAAGCAATGAATCGAAATTCTGAAATTGTTTTGCTTCTCTGCAGACCATTCTTAATTATAACTCAAAACCATAAGTCTGTCTTGAAAGGTACAGGAGTTGCAGGCCATTACATGACTCATTAAATCACTACACATTTTATATACAATCACATGTGTGGAAAAAATGCCCCCCCCCCCCTCCATTTAAGTTCCATCTCCAAGGGAATGAATCAAAATTCTGTTGTACACATTTATAGGCCACCCCCAAGCAATCATATCTAACAGTTTTAAGTTTCGATCTTAAACACAACATTATGCACAGGGAGGATAAGATTATTCCCCCCTTTTCTTTGAAAAACATAGGAACAACTATGAAAACAGTACTAAAGATTGATAAAACTGGTCTTAGAGACCCAAGCCTGAAAGAAACAGCAAGCAATAAAACATACAACTTTTCACAGTGTACCTGAAGAGGCTACAAATCGTCCACATGGTGAGACAGCTCCATAGGAGTTATTCATCTGATGAGTGTCAATTTCTGCTAGGACATCACCTACAGATGTGAAGAAATCTTTGTCAATGCACAGTTACCGTTTATACTCACATATAATCCCAAACCAACTGCAAACTGCATAGACCCAGATCTGCCATTGCATAATGCACCAGCAGATCTGGGTCAATGCAGTTTGTAAGGACTAATCAGTAGAACAAACAACATAGACCCTGATCTGCGGTCGAATTATGTGATGGCAGATCTGGGTCTATGCAGTTTGCAGTTGGTATCGGATTATACTCAAGTATATACGGTATATTCTTTGCACTCAACTAAACACACATCACATTGTGCTTTATTGCATACATTTTCAACTAAACTGAAACCTGCCTACAAGGACATGCAAGGGACAACAAAATGTTGTACTCTGAGGACAGGTGTCCTTTATGAAGAGATTGATGGTGATTTGTAAAATCAAGAAAAAGGGCAAACTAATGTTTTCCATTATGGCTAGGTGTCCTTATATGGAGGTATCTGCTAATACAGTTTAAATTTCCAGCTTACAATTCAAATTCTATTTGTGAAATGTTTTCACATGATAAAGAACCTGTTATCACATGAGGACATTGTTACTGTAAAACACTTTAAATTCGTTGGATTCCAATTTTCATGGTATTCGTGAGTGAGCTAGACCACTAATTTGAAGTCACAACAAAATATCAACCAAGCTGACAATCCCCCCACCCTGTCATATACAATTGAAAGGCATCACCTGTTTCTTTGTTTGTATACCATGACTATCAATAGTGATGAGAATGTGAAATATACATTAGGATAAGTACATGAATGATGAAGAACACGGAACTGATTGATTAAAATTTAATTCAAATGCAAAATTTCATGAGCATGAAAACTCCTGGCAGGTTGTAATGACTACCTGATGTGTAGTAATAAAAGCAGATTTACTCACTATCTGTGTCCTTCTTTATTTCCCAAAGCATATATTATTCCCATTTATAAATACAGTTTTGTACATATTAACTAATTGCTAAATAAACAATCAGCAGATCAGTCCCGCTTTCTCAGAGCCCGTTTCAATCAGGTCTCTAGCAAGTGCTACTTTGTCATGTGTGCAGATAAGCCGCTTTTCATGAATTGGCTTACGGGTCAATGTTTTCAGGTCAACTTAGACCTGATCTGAATGAACATGTCCACTGTCCATTTTTTTGCAGTTTATGTTTAGCGTATTTTGTAACAATTCCTTCAGCAACAGCCATCACAATATGCGCATTAATAACACTGCCATTCATCTGAACTTTATGGATCCAATTTTGGACCACAAGGTCAAGGTCACCCAGCAACAAGGGGTTAAAACAGGATGATTTTGGAAGGATTGTTTCGAACAATAAGGTTTACAGTCATTGGCATTGTTCAAGTGCCTAATCCATAATAGTTGAGAACTTCATGCTCTGATATCGATCTTTAAGAATACATGAGAACCTAATTACTTAAGATTACAATAGTGGTATTAAATGTGTTAGCTCAGACATGTGTGGAAAAAGAAGTAGGCATTTTCATTAAGATCTCCGCATTTACTCTAGATGTTAGCAATGAAATATCTTAATGAATCAACTTAATAACTGCAGTATGGATTAAACCTGTTTGCTCGCAAATGCATGGAAATGAATGCCGGTATAAACTTTTATATAGATATATGCATTGCTGTTTTTTTTGTTTTTTTTTGTACATGATAGATCCATGAAATTAGGTACCCACTAATATGCACTTTTTACCTAAACCACGAAATTTGAAATCCACAAAAATAATAATGTGATAATTTTTCTATACGTAACACATAACACCTTACGACATCACAAATGATGTTCTGATATCATGTAAGGCAAAGGCAGACCTGCTCACCCATAACAAGACCTTCTTTTTTTTCCATAAGGTAGAGCGATGTTCAGTACGGTGTAACATAATATCATGTACTGGTATTGTCAACTTGGAAAACATGCATTTAAAAAGTAAAGAAGTGTGATCTGAAACTGATGCAGGGAAGGCAAGCATTATGTTCAACCAAAAATGCTTAGACCCTAATTACCTCCAATCCAGTTTCAGAAACTCAGTTCCAAACCCAATCGAGCTCAAAGACTTTTTGCTATCTCTCAACTTAACATAATCTTTGGGTTTTTTCCAATTTCATATGGTGACATCAATCAGCTCTCCTGCCATAAGACACTCTAAAATCAACATGACATGATATCCAATAAACCTAACTGTTGTACTTCCCACATTTTCCCAAGAATCTGAATATTCCTTTTACAATTCTGTACTGATTGTTTAAACTTTTTTACAGGCTTATTGTCCCTTTTGCCTAGAATGTGTTTTCATTTGTTGGACACCATTTCTAGAAAATGCTACAAGTAACAGCTTGAATTTGCAGATGTTTTGCATTAAAAATATGGGCAGTTTAAAGTGTCTGAGGTACTACTATATAGTTAGTCTGGTTCCCTGACCAACTCCACTAAATATAATAATTAACCCCAGATCCAGATCAAACACTGACATGCCAGTATCTGGATTTGATGGCAACAATTGTATTTAGCTGTTTTTGCCATTATTCTGTAAGTCTGTAATTTAAGGGTTATTTCAGTAAGACTTAGTCAAATTGCAAGGGTTGGCAGGTCTGCAAAGGCATAGTGACCATAGCGTACATGTATTTCTAAGTCATTTCACTTTTCTGAAGTTCTGTCAAATTAAATCAGTATTTTTTATCCTATGATAAACAGAATCTTACATTTGTGCTAATTTTGTAATGAATTTTGAAACTCACAGAATTTTTTCAACCTTCTGTAAATTCAACCTGTTTTTAGAATGGCACAGCACCACGCCATTTTTCTTATGGGCCATGCCGTTCCTTTTTAAGTATCATGCCCTATTTGGGACTTTTTCACAATGCCATGCTGCTCCTTTGCAAACTTTTAGTGACCCATTTTCTGTCCCTCTCTCTTGTTTACAGCTGCTGGAGTCCTGTTACTTTGTATGCTTTCATCACACTTATAGCTCAACAAAAGTGTCACCAAAGCATGTTAACACTCGACTCCAGCAACTTTTTTGGGTTGACTACATATGAAACATTGAATTTGTAGAACTCATTCTCAGCTACTGTGGTGCATCCATGAGCAAGGCACTTTACTCTAACTCAGTTTATGAGAGATTGGCGGGCACCAACCAATTAACTTAGCCCATTTTTTAAATTTATTATTCATTATAACCTTTTTCTGTATAACCTCTTCTGCTGGCACACAAAAAACCTTGGCGGGGTGCCACAGCGCCTGCGGGCACTGCATTGGGGACCACTGCTCTAACTGACTTGGCAATAAATAACCTACTTGTGTTTGTGTGCCGTAAAACACCAAACCAAACCAAACCCATATGCCCATTCCCCAGTATCTAAATGACCTTTATACATGTTTGTAACTTTTACTATAACTAATTAAGCAGATATCAACTAATTGTTATAAGGTTATTATTCTGGTACATGTAATTGCTACAGTCCAATTTTTTCTCATATCTGATTTGCCATTATTCTAAAAAAACATCAATTACTCAAACAAAATGACAAAAGAATTTAAAGGAACTCATCAAGTGTTTCCTAATGACACTAATGCCTTGGCACTCATCAAGGAACTCATCAAGTGTTTCCTAATGACACTAATGCCTTGGCACTCATCAAGGAACCCATCAAGTGTTTCCTAATGACACTAATGCCTTGGCATATATGGTACTGTATAATTGTACAACCTTTGGTTCAAGGTGGAAGGGCAAATCTCTACATGAAACAAGGGGCCATAACTCATTAAATTTGTTATCCCCATCTTTGTGATATTAAGGTTCAAAACAAATTTTATTTAATTCCATGCAGTCCTTTAAGATAAGTGAGCAGAAACAAAATTTATGATTCAAGGGCAATCCTCCAAGTCATACAGGAGTTGCACCTCGGTCAAATATGACAGATAAAGGTGAAAGTCAAATCTGAAATAGGTCTGTTTGATATCTATCTTTATACAAAATATGGTTTCAGTCCATGAGCCAGGGTTAGAAGTAAAATTAACTTTTGAAATTTGAGGTTTTTTAAAGTTTTTTTTCAAGGTTTTAACAAAAAATTTGACGTTCAAGACACAAAGCAGTTACAAGATTATCTCCATGATGAGCATAACATTTATTAAAAATTTGAAAATGAACGATAGAATAAACTGACCGGATGTGTTTAATTTGCATAATTCGCACGCTTTCTCAACCACTAGGCTTGCCTAACGAAAAACCGCATGCAAAAAAGCATTTTTTGTGAGGTCGGGGTAGAGCTGTTCATAAGTTTTTCAAAATTTTTTTTTTTTTTTTTTTTTAATTTAGGTTTTAATTAGTTTTTTTGTGTGTGGCTTTTTTAAGTTTCCAAGGTCAAAATGAAATTCTAGGATTTTCAAGGTTTTTGAGGTCCGCTTCTAACCCTGATGAGCTAATGCAAAATTTATTGACGTGAAATAAAATGTGATGTGCTAGTGCTGGAAACAGCCATTGCCCAGACACCTGGGGCAAGCTGAAAAACCTGCCGAGCAGGTACACTTCACCATAAGCACACCAGGCAAAGCAAGCTTTTATTTTCTGCTGAAATAACTGTTGTATGTGCTTATTTTTAGACCACATCTGCAACTGTTAGTGTCTGTATTCTCTGGATTGTAATCGACATAACAAGAAGCTTGTGTTTTCGTTACGTGAATCCAAGTTGTCATGAAGTGGGTGCACCAACAATTTCATTCTTTTTCTTGTTGATCATGTTTAAAAGTCTTAGAGATTTTAGACTACATGTAATTTGGGGGCATATTTTCACCAATATTAGATGAAGGAATCCTTACTGGGAAGAAAATATGTTTCTATCATGCAAACCATCATGATGTTCCTATTCAATATGCAGAGATGCTGCCAGGATTTGATATAAAGAGGGATTTCCCGCTTTGTCATCAAAACAAGGGGGGGGGGTAGAATAAAAAATGGTGGGGGGGAGGAAATCACCACAATTCATTATTTGCCTACCACATATATTCATCTCTTTTTTTTCCTGCTCCACACTGTTAAGACTCTATTGAAATCAAAATCCTCATAAAATGCTCCTCTAGTTGTATAAGCATTAATCTCTTTACTGTTTAAAATTTTGGCTTCTTCTTTGGAGGTTCAGCTACCATGGCATCTGACATTGTTTTATAATCATCATCCTCCATTTTGTGAGAAACCCACTACATCCTTCATTTTCTTCATTCTGCCATTCACTTTGCACAATCCCGCCACCACTGACAAAATTTTGCATGATTTACGCACTCACCCCCTTGGCAGCATCTCTGAGTATAAAGTCCAATGAAAATGATATGGTTATGTGATGGCCGTGCTTAAATGCAAACCAGTTTGTTGAGATTTTTAAAAAATTATTTATAATATAATAAACAATAATAATATACACTTATTTCATTTTATTTTATATTACCTATAATTTTAAAGAACTGAGAGTGATTTGATTGAAACATTCTAATAGTGGATGGCCTAATATAGGATTGATTTATTATTAAACAATGTTTAGGTTGATCAGAAATGTGCTTCGGCAAACGGTTAGAATGCACATGGTTTGAAAATGGACAGTACACATCTCATGATCAAGATTTGACACTTAAATCAATGAATGAAAACAAAAGGATACTCTGAATGATCATTCAAATAAAGCAGAGATAAAACTTTGGGTCTTTCTCCATTTAATGAAATAGGTACACTCATGATTATGTATATGAACTTGTTCCCAAGACTATGCTTTGTTGTTTTAGAAAGCAAATTTTTCAGTAAATTATGTTTCTCCGAGAATACTTACCTGATCACATTAATGTTAGGGACATGTGCCCACTACCTTCCGAATCCAGCCCTCCCAAAAGACAAAATTTGTCTTTCCTGTCTATTTTATATAGACAAAGGGCAATAGCTCCTGCCCATTACCTCCCCTTGCCATCACCAGATGGTGCTATTTTTAAGCTGAGTAGACCATAGTGAAGAGGATGCTTGCATTGTGGGGAGGATGGGAGGGTACTAAAGTAATGTGGTTGGGTAAGTATTCTCGGAGAAGCATAATTTACTTAAAAATTTGCTTTCTCCTTAAAATACATTCCCCGATCACATTAACTTGAGGAGAATAGGTAATAGGAGGGAATGTTCAGCAGCCTACTTATACCTCCGGTATCCTTCCAGATAGGACTGCTGGATTCCCTATGCTAAAGATAACCCCCTCTCCTAACTTGAGAGGGGGCCCCAGTTGACCAAGTGATCTAAGATGCTCACCTTTAGTCTCACCTGTCTGCATGAGTTTGAGTCTTGGCTCGACCAACTTGGTTATGTGAGAAAGTTTTCCAGTAGCTTCCTGTGGGTCGGTAGTTTTTCCTGGGTTCTTCCTACACCAAATATACTGGCTGCCATGTGCTGAGAAATGGTGTTAAACCCACAAAACCCAAAAACCTAACTTGAGAGCAGCACAACCAATGGAAACATGGTTTGTGTCGGGGAAGAAGAAATGAATGAAATCTTCTTACCAACTAAGATTTCCAGGCGAATCTAGCGAAAGCTGCAGAAGGGGCCCATTCCATTGTTGCATTGATATCAACTGGGTCTGGTAGTTGTCTGTGTGACCGACACTGGACCTACCAGATTCAGAGCGTGTCTCTGTAGATTAAAACTCGAGAAGGTGGACTGTGCATGCCTACCAACAGCCTTGATAATGTCTTGAATTGAAATATTGCACTTGAACGCAAGGCTCACAGAGATTGCCCTGATTGCATGAGCAGAGATTTTCATGAGCCAACTCTGTTCAGAGTATGCCGAGCATATCACCAACTTCAGCCACGATGAGAGGGCTTGAGGGGTTATATCATCCTTTCCAGGCTTAACTGGAAGAAAGAGGTGTTTTTTGTGTTCCACCAAAAGGTTCGGAGTGCTTCATGTAAATCATGAGCTACATGTGGGATTAAGGACTCAAAGGAATGATGTTGTTGACTGTGCACCAATCCCTGAAGACATGCCACTTTCCCTCATAAGCCTTCAAAGTAGAGGGTCTTCTTGCTCGTGCAATTGTCTCCACAATCAAAGGTTTAAGATCTTTCTTTTGCAAGGCTCGCCAGACAAGTGCCAAGTGAGAAGAAGGCTTCAGTCTGGATATGGATGGAACACTTGTTTCCAGAGCAGTTTGAGAAGATTCAGTCAGACCAGGAACTTCCTGGGTAGGTCTATCACTAAGTCAAGGAGATTGTTGATCCAGGACTTGTCCTAGTGGAGAGGGGCAATCAGAATAATTTTGCACTTCTGGCCCCTCAACTTCTGTATAACCTTTGGTAATAAAACCATGGGGGAGGGGGGAGAGGTAGGCAAAGGCCCACAACCTTTCCCAACTGATAGAAAGGGCATTCATGGCCCATGCCTCAGGACCAGGAACTGGAGAGATGAAGGTAGACAGTTTATGATTCCACCAGCTCGCAAAAAGATCACTCATCAGATGCCCCCATAGTGATCAAATCCAATGAAAGACTGACGAATGGAGGGACCATTCTGTATGGAGAATCGAACCCTTCCTGGACAGAATCAGCCAAGACATAGAGTCTGCCGGGAATATGTCTGATCTGGATGGTGATGTCAAGACATGTGCACCAATGCCGGAACTCCCAGACCAGGAGAAAAAGGATGGGTGATTTGGTACTGCCCTGTTTGAGGACGTATGTCACAACCACCAAGTTGTTGGACATTATTAAGATGACCTTCCCGTGGAGAAAGCTATTCCAGAAATGAAAGGCCTTGATGATAGCTTTCATATCCAAAAGACTGATGTCAAGATATCTGTCCTCTTGACCCCACTGGCCATGGTCAGTGTCAAAGCATGGTAACAGGTGGGTTCCCCTACCTTGGGTACTTGCGCCTGTACATACGGTCAATTCCAGTTGGGGTTGTTCCAGAGGAATTCCTGTTGCGAGCCAACAATGGATGCGCCACTGAACCAGGAATGATATTATATCACTTGTGACGCTGATCCTGGAATCTAGTGACATTGAAAAGGGGTGCCACTGAGACAGCCAGGCCATCTGTAAAGGGTGCATGCAAAGGTGACCCAGTGGAATCAGATCCAATGCCACAATGAACTATCCAAGGAGTTGCAATGTTGGAAATGGACTCTAAGACTACCTGAATACGAGGAAGACGTACAAGATTGTGATGAGTGAGAAATTCCATACAGAGATGGATGAATTGTTGGGATGGCCAGAAATTGGAGTTTTCCCAATTTAACAAAAACTCAAGTTGATGCAAAAGGGATAGATCGTTCCTTCCCTTAACAAGAATCGAACTGACGATGTGTTTCTGGAGGATCTCGTCAAAGTACGCCACTGTTGCGGTGGATGGGGTAGAAAGGAACAGGGTGACTATGCAGTTCATTAGTTTTGTGAAGGCCCAAGGACTGATGTTTAAACCAAACAGGAAAGCTCAAAAATATTCCCTTGGTACACAAACTGTAGGAATTGCCATTAGGATTGCTGGCTGGGGAGGTGAAAGTATGCATTGGTCAGGTCAAGACTGATAGCAAACTCATATGGACGGATGAAGAGTCAAACTGATCATGCTGTCTACATCTTGAATTTTGGCAGGACTATACAGTTTTTAGTCAATTTAGTTCACCCAAGAGTTTTGTGAGTCATTTTTTTCAAAGATTATTTAATATGCACATATAAACTGATAAAGTATAAATAATAAAATGGGTCAGAAAATTGCATGTCAGGATATTCCATTTTTGTTTTTTTGAAGAACGTGAAGTAAATTATTCACATCTTGATTATTCATGTAGTTCCTGCACCTAATCAGGTCCAAACAGAAAATGCAGAAAAAGGGTGATACAACGATGCTTGAAGTGCAAGAGTCTGGTGCACACCGGTAGGCTGTCTGCTGGCAGTTGGGTTAAGTAATCAACAGTAAGAGTTCGGAGGCTTGGGGGTAGAGAAACTCTGTCTCTTAGCCCCTCTATAAGACTGCCTCCGAAACTGACTGGATGGTTGCCTCTGTATGTTGGTTTGATATTGAGGCTGGTTTTGTGATTATGCAGCAAATGACCCCATGTCCTTTTGTCTCTGACAATGGCATCTTTGCGGATGAGTTGGAGTGGGTTTGTAAGTCTGTGGTGGGTGAGCAGTGAGGTGGATGGGCAGTTCCTGAGCTGCCTGCCTCCACACTTTATCTTCCCACCAAATAGCAACTGTAAACCAAAGGGAGTGGTCCGCAGCGTCAGGGCATAATGTGGCTTGAGCGAGGTGGAAAGTAGGCATGCATCACATTGCATATGGTCCAGGTTGGCAGAAGCAGTCAATGCATTTGCCACAGAGCGGTGGACCATCCTGTTAATAACCTTAGCTATCCTGGCCATTGACTCCCATGCATGATCATTTCCAGGTTTCTCAATGAGCCTGAAAATTGCTAGCAATGCCAAGTCCAAAGACATGGCAACAATATGGCATACGAGCTTCGATGTCACAGGAAATACACCCTTATTGACTCTGTAAAAAACTTGTAATGTCAGATCGACAGCAGTGTAATTTTTGCCTAACACTGGGAAATCAGCCTCTAAATGAGTTTTGTACTAGCGGGCTGAGAAGATCACTGGTAACTGGCTCTCCGAGAAGGCTTTATAATTGCCTGGGTTGCTGATCTTGTCGGATAAGTGGTCAGCAATTTCCTTAATTTTAAGGACTGTAGTAGGAGATTGAAGGAAGAAATCACTTCTTCATCATCAAAGTGGACTGAGGCCTTGACCTTATAGACCGGGGTAGAAGCATGGGGTGGTGGGCATTCCAGAGCCGACAGCACTTGATAAATATTCTTGACCGCAGCCTTAAAGCTGAACGCAGTCCTCTCATAGTGGAATCTGAGTAAAGATGATTGTCAGGTTTATCCCCACACTCAGTATGTGGGTTGTCCTCATCTCAATCTCTATGTCCAGATAATACATGTCCGGAGGCTAGTAGAAGCATGCTGTCATCCCCAAGACTGCCCCAGTACTGCGCCAAAGGGTAAGCTGTGAGCAGATGGCTAGCTGTATCGGCAGGATGAAGCTGTCACATCAGTATGGATGGCTGACTGATAGACTGAAAGGTTGGTACAGATATTGAACGTATGGATGACTCTGCTACCGGTTGGTTTGCAATGGTAGGAGGGGAGATGGACCTATTACTAAGATCCCCACATGGGTTAATATTCCAGGGCCATACTGGCCTAGGCATTGGGCAGTTTGCTAATGAAGCCAAATGGTCACTAGGTATCATGTATTGAGAACTGGACAGCTGGATGGGACAGTTGACAGCCGAGATGGCATCATACGGAGATGCGGTGTGAAGGGACGGCTCCAGTAGATCATGTGCAAACCCCATGTATTGAAAACTGGATGGTTGGATGGGATGGTTGGCAGCCAAGACAGCATTGTACAGAAGTGCAATATGATGGGACGGCTCATGTAGAGCATGTACAAACCCCATGTGCCTGTTCTTACAGGCCTGAAGGCCATGTTCAGACATGCGGGGGAATTATGCCCACTGGGCTGTTAAAAAATGGGGGGACACTCCCCTAAAGTATCAAAATTATCAAATGAGTAGAAGACAGACATATGGGTAGAAACTGACCAGAATTAAACAAATGCGTTGTCGTCTCCTGCACCAGGTGACACACATGTAGTTCCAATGATGGTGTAGAAGGCTGTAGAGAAGACAAGTCTGCATTCATAGGTCCCTCTAATTTAGCAGATGTAACAGTAGCAGTTGGTAGTATACGTCGTATCTTGGGGAGGGTGGGAATCCAGTAACGTCCCCCATAAATCTGGCCAGCAACTCTGTGTTAGGATAAATACTCAAAATGTCTGTCTGCTCAGTCTTAGATTCCCCTCATTTCTCCCTATTCTTAGCATTTTTCCAAGAACCACAGACCATGTATCCTCTGACCACATGATGCACACACTGCATGTTGCTGAGAAGGTACATTTGGTGCAGGGTAGACAAGATTAGTGTGAGTCCTCATTGGCCTTGAATTTCTTACACTTCATGCATTTCTTCATCATGATTGAATGAAATGACAAAACAAATATATATATAAAAAAAATGAACAACTTGACTGCATTAACAAAAATGCCATAAACACCCGTTGCACAAATGGTGAAAAAGAAACATGCAGTGAGTGCAAAAAATAACTACAACACGTCTGTTATTTGATACTGTGTTGAAGCATGTGGTCAGAGATTGCAGAAACAGTAAATCTAAGTAATTTACAAATTTCACATACAACATGGTCAAAATAAAAAAATAATGCATACCACCTGTAATATAATCCTTACTACAAAAAAAAAAAAAAAAAAAAAAAAAAAAAAATGAATGGATGGCTGATATTAGCTGAAAATTATCACTGTAATTTCAGGAAGTGAAGTGAATGATGCTGCCAGTTCAAAAACGAAAGCTTAAAACTGGCACCCCCTGGTGACAGCAAGGGGAGGTAATTAGCAAGAGTGATTGCCCTTCATCTATATAAAACACGAAAGATGATATTTTCGTCTTTTGGGAGGGCTGGATTAAGGAGGTGGCAGGCCTATGTTCCTAACGTTTATGTGATCAGGGAACATATTTGAAGCAGAAACCAAACACAAAGAAAATTATGAATGTGAAGTTAATGGGTAAAAAGCATGCAACAGCTATTACAATAACAATAATGACAACAGTAACAACAAGAGCAACAAATGAACTAAAATCGGGGATTAGTAATTCTTTACACATGTATTCATACTATTCACACGTATAGTCTGTTTGTTTTTAACACCTAAACAGTTACACTTTTTTCAAACATTTTTAACTGTAATTATGTGAAGTTGGCATCTCCAAAATGAAACCTTGAAAAATTTACATAATAAAGCCATTCGCAAATTTGAAATAGGAATTTAAAAAGGGTGCAATATAAGGATAATTATGGTAAAAAGAAGACAATGTATACAAAGAGATTTTTTTCTGCTGGGCAAGTAAAATTTATTTTTATTTGTCCAGTGGGCAAGTTGGAATCAGTGACATTATGGACATGGGTAAAGCTATATGGTGGGGGGTACAAAAACAAAAAGCTATACAATAAAAGGTGACTCATCTAAAGAAAAAAAAAACATCTTACCTTTTATAGACCATACAATCAAGGATGTGTCAGAAGAGCATGTCATGATATATTTACCACTACTAGCAACACCAATGTTTATAATGTCTGCTTTGTGTTTCTGAAAACAAAAACAAATGGAAGGTTAAATAAAAAATTAGGCGTAACTATGTAAATATTTATGATAATTACATTTTCCTCTGACAAAATTTTATTCCAAAATAAAACCAGAAGCAATACAATATGTTCTATCCTTGAGATTTAACTACAAAAACTTTTGTATCCACCATTAAATATTCAAATCTGACTTCTGATAAAGCTAAAATATGATTATGTGATTTTTCTTTATCTTTAAAATTTTTAATTATTGTTTAAACTTGCTGTAAATCAGGTGCTTCTGGATGAAAATTTAATGAAAGTTATACCTTTACAGTAAGAAATGTTGAGAATAAAATGACAAATGTAACCCTCCTTTTGATGAGGAAGAGTTATTTACACTGCTCCATCATTTCAGCATGCCCTGATAACTTGTTAAACTGCTTATAACATGGAGACAGGTGTGGATCCCATTTTTTCTTAACACAAATGACAAAAAAAATATGTTCTTATTTTCTGAACATTTAAAAATTTTGATCAAAATTGGTAAATGAAGCTTCCATACGTATTGATCATTATATCATTGAAAATGGTGGTTAATGTGCAGTATTTTTAAATCTACATCATGAAATACTGATGAATAAAAATGTTGGGAAATGCCTACTGGTGGCAACACTGTAAAAAATTACTACCAATTAAGATGTCTTGTCAAGTGAAATTCAAGTTATAATATTTTCAAAATTCTTTTCGTTTGTAATCATTATAAATGTCACATGCACTCTTCTATGCAAGCGTGAAAAGAGTCAATTGACTAACAGCAATGCTCATCAGTGGTTCTGTGAGAACCTAATTAAGTGCTTATTCAGCAGCTAAGCTGAATTTATTTTGACAAACTGCTGAAAGCTTAAGCAGCCTTTGGCATGATAACACAAGCTAATTAACAGATTAAATGTCTAGCCAATTACAATACATGAAAGGTGCCAACATCACAGTAACATCTGTATGTAGGATCAGCCTAAAAATTCACACACCATAGACAACTCCTAAGTGTTGCTTTTACCTTATCTGTGCATAGTTCCTCAAAAGTTGCAGTGATACATTTGAAAATATACTTGCAAATTCCAATTTTTTGTGTGTGATCCAGATGTAGTGTTCTGGGACTTGCACAGTTGTGGGACTTCCACAGTTGCACACTGCTAAGTGCCAACTGTTTTTATTAGTACAAACAATACAGTCGTTGTCATTGTGCTATTGAGAGAAGTGACATTTAAAAATGCTATTTTGAGAAATTACAAACTTAAGGGTCCTTTGGCATGATAACACTAGCTAATTTTAACACAAGGAATTAACCAGTGCACACACATCAACGGGTTGGATCCAGCAGTTTATAAGTACAATTCTAATTATGAAACTTTAGTTCACTGGTGTTTGCTTGCAATGGATACATATGTTCTGACCTTAAAAGAGAAGCAATTACAACTTTACTGATACATGAATTTGTAAGTACTTCATGACAATTTGATCTACATTAAAATTCTGTCATCAATTATTGCCTTTAATTGACTTCTTCCAATGTAAAACCCATTAGATGAATATATGTTTAGGACAATGGAAATTATAATTCTCATGTATCAATGAATGTTGCTAGCACTTCACCCCCTTTTCCCCTCAACTGTTAACCAAAATTTGAATCTCCCTTGCTATCTAGCACCCCAGCCTATGTCATGGTCGATATTTATGAACCACATTACTCACAAGTTTATAAGAGCAAGGTTTATTTCCATTTCACTGCAAACAAAATTTGCAGTTAGTACTCACCTCCTTTTGAATTTAACCCTAACAGTAAATCAAAGTGGTCAAAACATTGGGGAAAAACAACAGTCTAAAATGTATTTTAGAAAGGAAACAAACCAGGATAAAGTTTCCAGTTGTCTTAGTTGCAAGAAATAATTTGAGACTGGACTTTAAAAAATGCAACCATGAGTCTATGATTGAACATTTTACTGTTGGATGAATAGAAATGAAACAACTTACAGAAATATGCTTCAGTGAATGTATGACCAAACAAATGAATTAAAACAAGATATGCCATTACCAGGGATGATATCATAACTTGATGCACAGGGTCCACGCTTTGGGGCTATTCAGGTGAAAGAGTCACCCCAGTGCCAGTCATTTTGCCCTAAAATGCATAGAAAGCAAAGTTGACTTAGCCTTTCCTCGGGTTGGCATCTTCCCCAGCCCCATTTTTGTTAACCATTGAGAGTTTTCATATTCTGAGTACAAAATCAATTCTTATGTCTTTTTTTCTATTCAAAAAGCAATGTAAAACAGTAGTTTCAGCTTTTGGTCTACTTTGATGTCAATTTAATGATTATTTATGTCTGCAATCACGTTTCACACCAAAAATACACATGAAGCATTAAGTGAGTGAAATTCTATGCATTTCTAGCATAATCAGGGGTAACTTATTACACTGTGGTGGTTTATTGCCTGATTAGTTGTAAAGGTACAAAGGTATATTTTATATTTCATCCTGTAAAAGAAGGAAGAGAGGAGTTGTACCACAATATCTGTCACCCAGTTTTGATAGTAACCTATATTCGAGGTTACCATCTTTTGCAAAACCAGAGTCATACAACAAATTTGCTACATGAAACTATGGAAAAATTGAATATTTTCATAAAGTTTACTGAATATTTTTTCTAATTTTGTGCTATCTAGCTCAAATGTTTAGTAAACTTGTTTTAAGCTATAGTTTTACACAGTCTAAATTTTGACCACTCTACACTAACTTCTCTCTAGTTTCACCAGCTTCACCCTATTCTGGCAGGAGAGACAAGTCACTTCACTCAAAAATTTGAGTCAGGCATGGACCCTTATGCATCATAAAAAGTCACACATACTTTAGAAGTTACAAAGCCCTGTTGAGAATAAACTTCTGCCTGTGACATCTGCCATATTGTTGCCGCTGGAGTGGTATCAAAACATAGCTGAAACATGGCAGAAATTTAACATACTGTCTCTACTCGCGTATAAGCCGGGTCCAAATGCAAACAACACAGACCCTGATCTGCTGTCACATAATGCACCGGCAGATCAGGGTCTATGTTGCTTGTTCTACTGATTAGTCCTTACAAACTGCATAGACCCAGATATGCCATAGCATTATGTGACGACAGATCTGGGTCCATCCAGTTTGCAGTTGGTATCGAGTTATACGCGAGTATATATAGTAATACAATTCAGTGGCCAAGTACTTTATCAAGATGTGAAGTCAATATGCACTATTGCATCTGATAAATTCCATGAAATATATGAAACCATGGCAACAGATTATGACTTGTCTCTCTGTACCACCCACACTCAAACATGACATGTACAGTGCCAACTTGCCAAGCTTGGATAAACCCGTATCAGTAAACATCTCGACCCTGCTGCTTCATAAGGTGGACCACCCTGTTTTTCATACCACATCTATGCTTGACCTAGCATCACTAGCAATTTTTTTGCCTTGCCAAAAATATAATGCAGTGATCATGTGTAGGAGTCTATGATCTGTACTGCCAAACTGAAGCAAAAACATTAATAATCAATATTATACTGACTTTCTAGATGGATGGATATCAATCACTTTGATTTTCTTGGGTATCGAGAGGTAACGTTGATGACGTTGACTGTACCACAGCAAAAGCTTAATTGGTAAACATTCAGCCCTAACATTAATGTGATCAGGAAATGTATTTGATGTAGAAAAGGGTTCATGTTTAGAATTCAGCTGAACTGAAATCGCTAAAACAACTGAGTGGTGATTTAGACCTAACCACATTTCTGCTCACTAGCACCAAAATACACCCTGTATGACTCAACTGCCAGTTGATATGTGCAACGAGTTAGACTCAAGTTGCATGTACATTAGGACCTATAATAATCAAAGAGATTTCAGGCCACTGGTTTTTCAACACAAGTTTTTCTGTTCAAGATACTTTTGCGCAAACTGGCCCACTGCGATGCACCTATCACTAATAGCTCGAGTTCATCATCATTTCTTCTGTATTTATTAATAATAAAATACATTCCAATATATAATTCATCTACACATATGTATCGCACATTTAACTGTCTTCATATCACAAATTTACCGATGGGAAAAATTAAAACTCATGCATGACAAGCCCAGAGTCTGCAAGTTGAGCCCATGATCAAAACATTACGTTAAAATGTGTGACCCTGACCCCATAGTCAAAAGTTGAAGCAAGCAGTCACAGAATAAATTGTCTTAGTTTCATAATGATTTATCCCAAGTAGGATGAAAATCCATCAAGGGGTTTAGGAAATATAAGAAACTGGAAAAACTTGTAAATTTTCTATGATCGTGACTTTGACCCCACAAGGTCAATGGGGCAAGTGAGCATGTCAATGAATGAACTGTCTTCGCTTTGTTAAGATTCATCTGAAATATGATGAGAATCGATCATGGGGTTTAGGAAATATAAGCAAATGTAAAAACTGTAACCAAAACTGTAATACAAATTTTCTATGACTGTAACATTGATGCCAAGGTAAAAGAGGCAAGCAAGCATATTGTAGAATGAATCGTCTTAGCTTCATAATGATTTTTGCCAAGTATAATGAGAATCTATCAAGGGATTTAGGAAATATAACCAAATGAAAACTTTAACCAAAACCATAACAAACTGTTGATGACAATGGTGGAAAAGTGACTGATATGTCCTGCTTCCCACTAACATGGGCTTGAAAAACATTAAGAGTAAAATTTTCCAAATGGTGATCCAAGATTTGTCATATTCTCTTGTTTCTCTAGTTTATTCCACCTAGAAAACCACCCTTAGCCAACTTTTCTGCCATCAGGCCATCCTGAAAATATTTCTGGTGTCCTGTCCCTAGAGTTTTAGTATGAAATATACAGGTCGTCGTTTTTTTCCGTTATCTACTGCATAATTTGTTTAAAATAATTTAAACCCTGAACAGTCAATTATGCAGAGAGGAAAAAAGACCTTACTGAAATTGGGAAAAAGTATTTCACAGCACCTGGTTTCTCACTCGCATCAGTGTGTTTATGTATCATCCCCAGTATCAGACTTGCAAAACTTGAAACAAAAAACTTTTATTTTCTTGATGATTCAGTCATCATCACCAGAATACTGATAACCATGTCTCACCATGTTAACGACAGTGAGACAAAATAAGTAATCACAGAAATTCTGATGGGTCAGTCTGTGGACAGCCCCACAGTTACGTGGGTCAGTATGTGGACAGCAGCACCGCAATTACATGGGGCAATCTGTGGACAGTGGCCCTAAAATTGCATGGATCAATCTGTGGACAGTGACCTCACAATTACATGAGTCACTCTGTTGGACAGCAACCCCACCATTACATGGGTCAGTCTGTAGATAGTTGCCCCCACAATTATATGGATCAGTCTGTGGATAGCCCCTCCACAATTACATGGATCAGTCTGTTGACAGCGGCCCCATAATTACATGGATCAGCCTGTGGATAGTGGCCCCACAATTACATGTAATATAACCTGTGAGAACCTGTTGTATAATTAATGTAAAAAATACATTCAAATGTTAAGTTATGCAAGTCTGGTCTTCTGTATTACATCATACATTTTTTTTATATGTTGTGTATTTACCTTAGGAAAGTCCTGGGCAGCTGTGATATTGCCTGGGTTACCATCTTCCTTCTTTCCAATTCTGAAGACTCTAATGGTATTCAAATTGGCCAAACTTACTATGAAAGCTCTGTCAATAGAATACATGTAAAGAGTTACTATATCATAGTAGACCATTGCAAAATGATAAGGGAAATGAAGAAAATATGGTGACACCCCTTGCTATTCAGGTTGGCTGATAAAAATAAATCTTTGTATTAATTCCCATTTTCCATGCAATACTGTTATATTCAGGATAACAAATTATGTCTGGAAGACAGTTTAAAAGTAAAATATGCTCATAAAGATGAAGTGAGCTAACACTCAAGCTGCAGTGCTGTCTTCTAAATTAAAAAATTGTGCACTTATGATCCCTTTGCTTTGCTAATTGCCAGTGCTCAACAAAAATTTTTGTTCGACAAAGGGTAAAGGCAAGCAGAAATTGAAAAATCACTGGGCATATTTAAAATCTATACTTGTCCTAAAGAGTTTTTATGTAAATTTATTCAATAAAAAAAAAAACATACTTTTTAGTAAATTATATTTCTTTCAGAATATTTACCCAGTCACATTAACATTAGGAATATACCCCTCACTACCTCTTGATTCCAGCAATTCCTGAAAGATGAAAATTTCTTCTTTCATGCCTATATACCATATAGACAAAGGGAAGAAAATCTTTCACATTACCCCACCCCCCTACCCCCGGTGGCAGTAGGATGCTTGCATTTGTGGGAGGTGTGGGAGGGATTACTAGTAATGAGACCAGATAAGTATTCCCTAAGAAACATAAGTGTCTAAAAAGTTTGCTTGCTCCTTCGAATATGTTCCCTGATCACAATAACTTTAGAAGAATAGGCAAGAGGAGGAGGAAATGCATGAGCATCCAACCTCTACCATCAGCCTCTTCTGAGGGAAGAATATCTTAATCCAATAAGGATAATTGATGACTTTCCCTTACTGAGCAAAAAAGTTGGGCGAATCCAGCAAAAGCACTAAACCCATGCCCGCAAGGAGGTAGTGCAGACGTCAAAAGGGTCTGGCGGCCATCTGAGATGCAGCCACTGGACCCACCAGACTCGATTCATGTCTCTATGATGCTAGATCTCAGAGATAAAAACTTTAGAAGGCTGCCATGCCAGCCAATGGCTTCTATTATATTTCAGATTAAAACATTGCCTTTGAAAGTGAGACTCATCAAGATTCCTTTAATCTCGTGAGCAAAAATTCTCATGAGATCTATCTGCTCCTAAAATAATTCAGAATACGATGAGCGTATTTACCACTTCAGCCACAAGGCCAGGGCTTGATGGATTATAGCCTCTTTTCCTGCCTTGATGGGCAGAAAAAGATGTTTTTGGGACCCACAGTTCTTCTCCATGTGTTTCAAATAAATTTTGAGACCTTGTACTGGGTCTTGATTAGCAGGCTCTCTTGATGTGTTGATAGAGGAGAGAGGTTGGATAATCACCTGTTGATTGCCCCCAGACAGTAACCAGTTCTTAGCTATGAAACCTGGTTATGTCATTAACCACCATGGATCCATCTGATCTGCACTGGAGATCGTTCGGATCCATTGAAGGACATGCAACTCACTCACCCTGCACACCAAGGATAGCACTGTCAGAATGCATGTCTTGTAAGATTGCAGTTGCAAAGAGGCTCTGGCTAAGGGTTTGAACTTCTCTTAGTTGAGCCAAGTCAAAACCCATGAAAGATTCCATTTTGGAAACAGGGTGAGTGATTTAGGCCTATTCTGGTCAAAGTTGGCCAGTAAGTCTGACAGATCCTTGTTGTGACCTATACTTGCTCTACCATTATGCGTGAATGTGTCAGAAATCATGGAGCGATATCCACTGATAGTAACTGAAGCTAACTTGTTCTCCTTGAATAGCCAGAGAAAAAAGTTAGCCACTTGAGAGATTGAGGCATTCACAGGGACAATGTTGTTATTTTTGCACCTGTCCCTGAATACCTGCCACTTCCCTTTGTAGGCTTTCAAAGTGGAGGGCCTTCTGTCCAGGTAGGGTGAAACACCTGTGAGCAGGGTTGTTTTAGCAGATACAATTTTAACAGGATCTTCCTGGTGATGTCTGTTGCTATTTTGAGCATATCATTCACCCATGAGTTGTCCCATCTGAAGGAGCTATCAGAATGATTTAGCAATTCTGGTCCCTGATTTTTTTAATGACTCTTAGAAACAGAACAATTGGAAAGAATGCATAGCACAAATCCCATTCAAACTGTCTGCCAGAGCATCCATGGTCCAGGCTTCTGGGTCTGGGACAGGAGAGATGAAAGTGGACAGTTTTTGATTCTATCTCATCGCAAATGGATATATCATCGGTCACCCACAATATGTGCAAATCTGCTGAAAGATCAATGGATTAAGGGACCACTCAGTGTGCAGAGTCTGACCCTCTCTTGACAGAGAATCTGCCAACATATTCAGTCTGCCAGGGATGCAACTGATCTGGACCATTATCTTGTGCCAGAAGCACCAGTGTAGAAACTCCTAGACCAGGATGCATAAGCTGGGTGAGTTGGTGTCCCCATTTGATGAGTTAAGCAACCACCACAGAATTGTAGGACATTACGAGAATCATTTGCCTGCACAGAATCTCTCACCACCAATGAAAGGCATTCATTATAGCCTTCTTTTCCAAGCAGTTTATATGAAAAGCTTTCTCCTGTGGGCTCCAGTTGCCATTTACTGTGGTGAAGTGAGGCAACAGGTGAGCTGCCAGCTGGATGAACTGATGTCCGAACAAACTGTGTCTGGTTTGGGCTTCTCAATCTAAATTCCTGCTGTGAGCCATAGCTTGTCTTGCCACTGATGCAGTAACTATGTTAACTTGGTCAAGATCGAGATGTACTGTTCTAGATACCCAGAAATGGGTGCCACTGAGCAAGCAATGCCATCTGCAGTGGTGGCCTAGGAGAATCAAATCCGCTGCTGCTTTTAGTAAACAAAGGAGTTGCAGAAACTCCCGTGCAGAAACTGCTTCCTGTTTGAGATAAACTTTGAGAGCTCAATAATTTATGCAATTCGTACCCAAGGGAGATGTACGAGATTGAGATGGGTCAGAAATTCCATACTGAGATGGATTAGGTGTTGAAGGGGGATAAGATCCGACTTTTCCCCAATTCACTTGAAAGCACAGGTGGGTGAAAAAGCTGCTAATTTCCCATAGCAAAACAGTACTAACCTTGTGTTTCTGAATGATGTTGTCCAGGTACATCGAAGTCACTGTCGACAATGAGGTCCTGAAAAAGGAGACTAAGCAGTTAGATTATTTTTGTAAACGCCCATGAGTTGAGATTTAGAAAGGTAGAGCATGAAATTGGTAAATTGCTCCACTGAATGCAAATCAAAGGAACTTAAGTGAAGATGGATGGATTGGGATATGAAAGTACATGTCAGTCCAATCAAAGCTGATCACAAACTTGTCCCTTTTGATGGAAAGGAATACTGATCGTAATGTATCCTTCTTGAATTCTGGTGCCAATATGAATTTGTTGGGCCAGCTGAGGTCAATCACCAGCCTGAGCTTGCCACTGGTTTTTGATACCAGGAAAAGCCCTGAATAAACTCCTGGAGAGTTCGACTTGCGAACTCTGTCCACCGCCCGTTTGCAAAGTAACAATGCAATTTCCTCCATTAAAATCTCCTCCTTCATGGAATCTGCTAGAATCTCCAATATAGAAGGGGAACATGAGAGGGAAGGAGGCTGGATAAACAAAATCCGAAGCCCCTCTAAAACTACTTGGATCACCCATTTGTTGTTTGGAAAAAGGCTGATCCAAGCACAACTGAAATGGACTAGTCTGGCACCAACCAGGAGACCCTCCATGGGTGGTGAGGTCAATGAGTTACTGGTGATTGTTGGGAGGCTTGGGGAATGAGAAACTTTGTTTCCTTTTTCCCTTATTAAATTGCTTCCCAGGCTGAAACATCTGCTGCCATCTAAAGCTTTTTTGCAGTCGAGATTGCTGTTGTTGAGGGATACTGTTGTCTATCCCTCTGCCTACTAACATCTCTCCTTTGTTGCAGAGACTGTTGGGGACGAAAAGGTGGAGTAGGTAGGGAGGGCTGGTGGGGTACCTCTTGTGCCACCTGCTTTTTTATATCCTATATATGACCCCTAAAAAACAGAGCTGAAGGACAATGATTGCAAAAGCCACGAAGTGATGCAGCTTCAACAATGATGAACACAGAAATGTGTCACGTATCACATCAACATTTGATGAAGCTGTAAAGGCATTTGCCATGGAGTAGTGAGATGCCCTATTGATCACTTTGGCTGTAAGGGTTGTCGACTCCCATGCATGCTTATTTCCTGCTTTTTAGACTAGGCCACAAACTTTAAAAATTATGAAAATATATGCACAAAAAATCCCAACAAATGTTACCAATCCTTTGCAGATGCTTTAACACATACAATTTCAATATACTTATGGATGGATGGTTTGAAATCATGAAGATTCTTGAAGGATTTGACAAGGCAATGCAGGATGATGTTACTCATACTGCAGTAATAGCTAAACGAGTGCCACCTAGCAAGTTAAAGGGAAGGTACTGGGTAAAAATTTCTTCCCTTGCCTATATGGTATATAGACATGAAAGACAAAAGTTTTGTCTTTCTGGAATTGCTGGATTCGAGAGGTAGTGAAGCTTATATTCCTAACATTAATGTGAACATATTTGAAGGAGAAATCTACTTGCCCTGAAGAATCTTTATGTACAATCTCAATACAGAGCAAATGCAATGGCTCACCATCACTTTTTGCTACATGTTCCAAACCCCCTTCGCCATCCCGGTACTGACCCACATCCATAAACAGTCACCCAAGGCTCATATTGCATTAGTTATCACATTACTCACCCCAACCCAGACAGTCACCCAAGGTTCATATTGCATTAGTCATTCCAGTATTCACACCCACCCAGACAATCACCCAGGGGTCATATTGTGTTAGTCATCCCAGTACTCACCCCCAAGGGTCATATTGCATGAGTCATCCCATATATATTATGCATCTTCATGCTATGATTGTGTTTAAAAAAATGTTTGGTTAGAAAATATCTGAATAAGTCACTGTCACTGAAATTTTTGTACATTTGACCTTCTCCCAGGGACCCAAGGGGTAGGTGCCAAGAATGACATGCCTCTAGCAGATGCTTACCACAGGTGCAACAAAACTACAAAGTTTTATGAATTCCCACCCAGTGGTGTATAAGGAAATGTGGGAAACAGACAGAGGAATGGATGGACAGAGAGAGAGGGAGAAACAGAGAGACAGAGGTTATCCCAACATCACTGACAATGTTTAAAAAAGTATGGTATTAAACTCAACAGGCCCCTTGCGCAAGTAGCCCTAAGGAGTGTTTGTAAGATTTAGACAGGCCACAGGTGCAGGGCTATCCTCTTTTTGGATCATTGACCGTTGGCATATAGCTAACAACCATCAAGAACTCTGACAATTACTGTATCTGTTTCTTTATATCTGCAACCAGCTCAAAGTCTATTCTACAAATCACATTTGTGGGATGCATGCTATAGTTGTTTTCAAATTACATCGCAAATGATATCAGCTGCTGCATTACAAAATGTATTCATAAAAAATGGACTGAAAAATGGCTAGAATGGGTTACTTTTATATGGACTTCAATAATTTCACATTTGTCCTTCCTCCGTTTAGAAGAACAGCATGCCTTCAATTCCCCCTCAAAAGTACAAGTCCAAAACAAGACAATATGCAACAGCCCATCAAATGGACTGATGCTCTACTATCCGAAAAGAACTTACAGGAATCAAAGATAAAGACTTTCATCTTTTTAAATGTTTTAAAATTTAAAAGTGTTTTCAAGGCAATACCCCAAATTCTAGGAGTTTTCAAGACTGTATGAGCCATACAACTTACCATACCAATATTAGGAAGTGATTACATCTTAAAAATAAAAATTTGCTTCTGTCACTTGGTAACATTCACAGCAAGAGACAATATGTATTTCTGCAAGCAACAGAAAAATTCTATTTTCCTTCAAAATCACCAAAGATAAATTTCTCAGACACTTACTTGGAATCCGGAGAGAACTTGACCTTTGTAGCATGGTCCAATTCCACATTAGCTCTGATAAACCTGATCAAAAGAAAAAGGCTGTTATGTACGGTTGATATTAATGTGAAAATACTGTTAAACAACTGCTCACATGGCTGACATACACCTACTCTGGGTCGGCAGGATACCTTCTGTTTAAATTTTTTCCAATGCTGATGATTGCATATGTTATGAAAAATGTTGTTTCAAGGTTTCTCTGTTGTTCGTATCTTCATCCATACTGAAGGCACATCAGCATAATTTGCCCAATACTGAAAGGCCTTATGCCAGGATAAATTGTGTCAAAGTTGGTCAAATTCGGTCAGTGGCTCTTTGAGATGAGGTTGTTTAAATGTTCTCTATTTTTAGTAACATGGCCATACTTGAAGGCAGATCAGCATCTTTTGTACCAATTTAAAAGGTAGGATGATTAACAAATCTGATTCACACCAAGAAATATGCTTTGTGTCAAACATGGTAAAATTCTGTTGAGGGGATTTTGCAAACTTGTTAAAAGGTTTTCTATTTTTAGTAATGGTAACCATATTTAATAGTGGACAGGCATCACTTTACAAAAAATGAAAGCCTTTTATGTGAAGGTGCTTTCAGTCAAATTCTGTTGAGCAGGTTTTAAGAAGTCATTTAAACATTGTTCTATTTTTAGTAAGACCAGCAATATTTGATGGCATATCACCATCAAATTTGACAATGGATCTGCATCATTTGTAAAAATTTGAAATCTCTTCAGGACAAGATGTTCACTGCTGAATTTGGCTAAAATTGTTCAGTGATATTTTAGAAGTTTAAAATAGCAAATGTTTATGGATGAAGCATGGTCCATGCCATAGAATGAATGTTGGTTCATACCACCTGGCCTTATGTGCTAAAAATTATGATTTCTTTTTTACCAATAACTTCCTATGGCAATCACTGCTAAACTTTATCAACAGCTACAAAATACGTGCAGTTTTGTCTGTTTAATAAAAAAACATTTGAAAATTGCATGACTCTTACACAATGCACGAATTACACACAAACTTTTATTTTCAAAAAATCTTGCACCCAAAAAATAATAATGTGGTGTATGAGAAAAAGATTATTTTTGTGTGTGTTGACACATCAGGAAACTCTGATCTTAAGAAAATAAGATTTGTGGCAGATATTGGGCAAGTCTCGTCATTAGCAAAGATCTTACCACTATGACCGGATTTCCCCATCCTGACCTCACAAGTGGGTAAGATTCTACAAGTTCTCACTGACTTTCTCTGGTAAGACATAAATTGCTTGTGTACACATTATCTCAATCTAATGTCAACGCGTTTTGTGCCTGGGTTTTCTTTTAATGTTGATACTTGGATTCTACTGTAAAAAGTGATGAATTCCTATTCCATGTAATTTCACCTATGTAGGATATATTTAGATGGGTATATCAATTTAGATGAAAATAATTCACTAAAAGATTATTTTAACATAAAGAAATAGGAATGGATTCACTTCATCATTTCATTTGAAGACATTCAAAAGTCATTTAAAGATGTCAGAAATTTTGGAACTTGAACATTTAAAGAACTTTTTGTATTGCAAGTTACTACTTCCAGGACCTTCTGACTCTGGTTCTGGATTCACAACTTTCAAAGTTGTCTCCCATTTTTTCTGTATGATGGAATCCAACTTCTTGGAGACTTGTGACCCTTGACTTTAATTTTTTTTTATATCCTGAAGAAAACTCAGATTTATATCATAAATTGTTTTGTAAGAATGTGATTTTTTTAAACCAATATTTTAAGATCTGCATACGTACTGAATTTACCTATACAGCAGTCCCTCACTTGAGAGTGGCACTCTCAAAAAAGGACACCCCCTTGATCAGTGGCCACTTTGCCAAACAACAAAATAGTCTAGTTATACCATACGGTTCCCCAAATGGTGGGCCATCCCTATTACCACCTATTTATCGCAGAAGAGGTGGCATTATAATATAAAATAAGATGAAGGGGGGAACAGGACTTACTTGTGCTCCTTCTGATCCAACTCTTTTGTGCTCCACAACAGGACAGATCTGTCTGAAAACAGACATTAGGCTAAAAATTAACTGATTTTCCTAAGATAAAGCTGCAATTTGCCAGTCTAATAATTTGGGGTTTGAGTGAGACATTATGAAGAAAATATAATTAGATTGACAAGGTCTTAACTACAAAATCTGTATCATCCCTAGGATGGAAGCCAATATATCCCCTAGTTGATTGTTATGAAGATTTGGTTTGTTTGATTTTTCATACTGAAGTAAGTAGACAGTCAGGTTTACACAGGATGCCAACTTTCAACTATACAACATGAAAAAGGAATATTTTTTTAAGTAAATTATATTTTTCTAAATCCTGCCCTCCTTGAAAGATGAAAAAAAACAACATCTTTCCGATTATACATCATACAGACAAAGGGAAGCAACTCTTACATTTTACTCACCCTTGCCCCCACTTGATAGCCACCCATATCCCAGATGTTTACCAGTTTAAATTTTAGCAAAACCTACAACAGACTGCTTGCATTTGTGGGGAAGGGTGAAAGGGACTGATAGTAATGTGATCAGGTAAGTATTATTCTTGGAGAAACATGATTTACTAATAAACAACTTTCTTTCTCAATCGAATATAGTACCCAATCACATTAACATTTGGATAATAGGTAAGCGGAAGAGGAAATGCATGAGCATCTAACCTCTATTCATGTCATCCTATAGGAACACGATGACTACTCTGCTGAAAGGAAGAACTTCTAACGTGAAGGCAACAAAACTGAAGATCATATGTCTGAACTTGTGCAAAGGAGATCCCTGTTGGGTCACACACCTGACTATTGCCTTATCTGCAAAGGTTTCTTGGGTGAACTCAGTGAAAGCTAGGAGGCCATGCTTAGAACTGAGGTTGTGCAGTCATGAATGGGGCATGGTAACTGTCTGGGCAGCTACCAGTGGCATGACAAGATTCAGCTCTCTCCACTGTGAAGTCATGTCCCGCAAATATAAGTTAGAGAAAGTGGACAGGGCATGCCAGCCAACCAACTCCACTATGTCCTGAATTGAAACATTACATTCAATGGCCTGGCTCATTTAAATCATTCGTATTTTGTGAGCCAAGATCTTCACGAGTCATACCTGATCCTGTGAGAGTTCACATTGCCAATCTAATAACCCACTTTAGCTAAGACATCAGAGCTGGTGGGGTTATATCTTGCTTTCTGTGGATTTATTTGTCATGCGGCTGTCACATGCTCTTAGGAAGCAAGCATATATATATATAACAAGTAAAAATATTTCGAATTATCCATTACAGTAGCTTCATTGTTCAGTTCATTTAATGCGTCATTAGTCAGAAACCCCCAAAAATGCCAGATAATATTTGTCGAGTTGAGTCACATGACCAATGTAACCAAAACTTAAAAAAAGAGCGAATGTGCGTAAGTCACATTTAATTAGTTGCTAAATCTGATGAGACAGCCAGACAGAGTCATAAATTTCAAAATGGTGACAGGAGGTAGAGTTGTGTTATTCCATGTGGATTTACGAGTTGTCAAACATAGGACTTAATCCGGAAATATTCTTTACATATCACCAAAAGAACCTTTTATCCAACCATAATTCAAGAGCCATGAGAAATACCGGTAAGCTTCTAAAATGTACACTGTTGTGTTGCGGATAAATTTGTCCACACAATTGCACAATTTAATGAATAGGTGAGATCAGTATCAGTACAGGTTTGAGGGCTGATTAATCGGACTAGGCTGCCTATAATTCTCCAGGACATTCTAGGACATGAAAAGGTTGGTGCTGCTTATAATTACTACTGCGGTCTTTCTGGCAATGATGATCCCTTCTTTAGTTTGACCTCTGACAAGGTTGAGACCAGGAAGGGGCTTGCAAGGAGAGCTGTAGTGGCAACTCATGTGCCACCTGCTTTCTCACCTCCTCAATACGACCCTTAACAAAAGGGAGGAGCTGAAAAAGAGAGAGTGCAGGGTCGCCAAATGGTGAGTTTTGAGACAAGAAGATCACAAAAGAGTGTCTCTTTTTATCAGATCATGGTTGCAGGAAGCAATTAGGCTTTTTGCCAACATGTGGTGAACTGCCCTGTTGACTACCTTGGCAATATGGCATACTGAATCCCAAGTGTGGTCAACCTCTGCCTTCTCAGAAAGATCACTAGAGATGCTAAGCCAAGTAGGGAAGAAGTCGACATGACATTCCTCACGAACTCTGATGTGGAATTAAACACCTGTCTGTCCACCTTATAACAGAGGGGGCAAACATGTTAATGGCAGTTGTGTCTTTATCTAGAATTGGCACATCCGAGTGGTAAGCATCGGTACGAGACTTATACCAGTGGGGTTAGAAAGCTGCAGGAAACTGACTCACTGAAAAAAGGCCCTCAGATTACTGGGGTCATGAATCTTATCTGAGAGATGCCTGGTACTGTAGTATCATTTAATTTCGTGGGGCTCAATTTTCATGGTTTTGTAAAAAAAAAGACATTTTCGTGGGTACTTAAATTCGTGGTTTTGCCTGTCAAAGTTTGCATATTACTAAGTGTTTAATTTCGTGGTTTAACCTCAACAAATACCCAAAAATAAAGAATAAATAAGAATAAAACTCTGCCGACACAAACGGCGGTCACTTGAATGTTTATAACAGTACTTTCACATGTATAAGCACAAATCAAAACCCTGACAAGTTCAATACTGACACTGTGTTTTTGTCCAAGTGAATAACATCAAAGGAAGCAGACGCAGCCAACAACATTAAAACAATACTACCGCCTCTATGATCATAAATAACACACATGTCAAGGTCAATCACTTACACCGTGTTTTCGTCTGAGTACTCAACATCATTGGAAGCCCACGCAGACTACAACACTAAGTCAATCGGTTATTAAAGTAACCTGTATGATCTCTAACTGAAACCACTATCCATAAAGGGAATAAAACACGTGACGGCTGCCCTTTGCTCATTGCAATCAACAGATAGTGGCAATATTTGATGCGTCTTGAGCCCATCAATGTGAGAAGATGCTAACTAAATTGAAAGACAGTATAATCACGCATTTGTTTGTGCCTGCCTCATGTACAGACCAACTTCAACCACTAGACTTGACAATAAATAAAGAGTACAAAGAATAATTAAAATCACACTTCCACAACTGGTATGCTAAACAGGTCATGGATGCAAAAAAGGAAGATGCTACTGGTGACGATCACTGATTGGAACCTTTAATCAAGCCAATTCGGGCTGAATGGATAATTGCAGCTCACGCGACAATGAGTGAAAGATGTGACCTAATTATCAGTGGTTTGGAGAAAGCTGGACTTGTTTAATTCTGCAATTTCTTTACCTGATAAGCATTTGTGTGTACATGGAGACGTGTTTGACACGATGTTGATACAGTGGCTTTGTCCGAAAATCAGTGAAGTGTGAGCTTTAATACTCTGCTGTAATTAGTGTATATACGTAGTGTTTCATTAATAATAGTGCTTCAAGCAATAGTTCTAGTATTTTACAGGCTTGTTGTTCTTTTGGATTAAAAATGCATGGATAAAATGAAATGTGGTTTCAGGAGGATTTAAATTGTTCAACAACAGTTGTACTCGAGTGAAGGATCGATTTGAATAAGTATTTAATTTAATTTTCATATACTATTATTTTTTATTATTATTTCTTTCATTTTCAACATTACTAGTGTTTGAATACCTTGTGCTTTTTCTCGATTCTCTAAATCCTTACTTATCTCGCATATCGATTTAAGGCAGTGAGTGGAAATTACAGCTATCGGATATCTTATCGACACATGTGCATTGAAACAATATAAAATGCTTTATAATTCTTTTTTCAAAGGTTTAAAATAAAACAAACACATGTAAAAGCTAATATTTTATTTCCAAATTACAGTATTGACGTTGATTTATGAAATGCTAGTAGGTTCCTTAATCTCTAGGAATGACACACAGTAAGAAAATGAGCCGGGGGGGGGGGGGGGGAGGGGAACGCCATCATCATACGTGGCTAATTTTTCCGTTGGGCATTTAAATTCATGGTTCGGGGCAACAACGAAAACCACGAAAATTGGTCCCCCACGAACATTGATGATACTACAGTAATTTAGGCAATCTTGGCCAATTGTGGCAAAATTCAGAAATACTGATGCTCGTCCCATTCTTCAAAGTCTACTGAGGCCTTAACTTTGTAAGTTGTAATAACTGACAGAGGAGGGCATTCAAAAGGTAGCAAAACTCTCTATATATCTTCTATTGCTTGCTTTAAGTTGAATTCCATCCCTTCCATAGTTAAATCGGAATGTTCAGAGAAGTTCATGTCCTCCTCCTGCATGTCCCGAGTCCAAGGATGTAACATGCTGCACAGCAGTGATCATGCTGTGTCATCACCATGCATAGTGAAGGTCCTACCTGCTGGGTATGCTACCAGAGCCGGTAATGTTATGTCCAGTATGGAACATGGTTCAGCTGGAGGATATTGGTCCAGGATGGTCAGTTAGGCTGGACCAGATGATGGACAGGTAGCACAAATTGTGATGCCAGCCTGCCATATTGTGTCAGCATAATGTATCTGGTCAATCTGGCCAGACAGACAGCCCGCCATCGCTGTTTAAATTATCAACCAAAGTGCAGTCTGCCAGTCTGAAATGATTGAGTCATGCTCACCAAAACCAGAACACTGGTTGGCTGGATGGGTTGGTCTGCAGCTGGGACGTTGAATGGTGTATGATATATAATGTGTAGGTCTAGCCAGCCGGCTAAGTCAGATTGTAATCCTGCACATCCAGTTTCAAAGGCACTAAAGGCCATGCACAGGTGGAATAGGGATTTATGCCCAGTAATATGCCAAAATGGAGTAAAATCTACCCATTCATCCTAATCACTCTTTGACAACCTTGGGGACAGAGTTTCTTGTATGAGACACTGCATTAATGATTCCAAGTGGGCATGTGTAAAATCACTTGCCACTGCTTCCACGGGGTCAAAAGTAATTGAAGTTATTGGTGCAATTCTGGGAATGTTTGCTGAGGGTGGATGAATACTCAACTTGTCCTATTTGGGTGATTTAGAACATGCCCTATTCTTTTGGCCCTTCAAATGCCTTTTTAAAATGTTGGACCATACATCTTCAGCCTACAATACACACTCATTCCATGGGTGTGACAATGAACGTTTAGTACATGCAAGATGTGTCTCATGATTATCTTCTGCGACTCTAAAGTGCTTGTATTTCCTGCAGTTGCTTGACATCTCTGAAATGATAGAGGGAAAAAACTAGTGCATACAACAAATATTCAAATAATATTCAATTAGGTGAACTCATATTACCAAGATGACATATGAAGGAACGGCATAACAAACCAAAGTTTAACAGTACAAATTCAAAAATATGATGGTGAAAATGTCATGCAAGTCTTCTTATCGATCAATATCAATGGACAATAACAAACGGCAGAAATACGAATAAATTCACCAAAAATAACACAAATGTTGCATATACCAGGTACATCAACCTTCTGACTTTAACTCTGCTAAGAGTTACTTCCCTTCATCTATATGATGTATACATGGAAAGACATTTTCTCGTCTTTCAGGGAGGGCTGGATTCTGTGGCAGCGGAGGTTACTTCCTAATGGTAATGTGATCATGTAATGTATTTACTGGAGTAAACCAGTCACAAAGCAAAAATGTTTCGAAACTTCTCACCAGTACTAATACTACCTGATTTTCTTATGGTAATTCAAAATCCTATGACTACTGCATACATCAACAGCTCATCTCTAATGGTATCCAAAATTGAAGTCTGAATCTTCAATAGTTTAGGACCAGTTTTATTATCAATATTACACACTCATTCAAACATGGTGGGAATAAGGGGGATAAATTATAAAGTCCCAAATTTTAAATGAAAAAAAAAGAAAAAAATTTGAAAACAATAACAAATTTTCATAGAATTCAATGACTACCCTTAGCTGTTAAGCATAAGAAAACTCAATCTATTTTAAATTGACTCATTCAAATCATATCTATTCTGTAACATTTTAATAACAGTTATGAAAACTGAATTTATTCTACATTTTACAACCTATGCAATTAAGTCTTCTTTCCAACAAACCTTCTGCCACAGTGATGACATATTTTCCGTTAGGACTCAGGTCAAAGCTTAGAACTGGGCTACTATGACCTTTTAAGGAACTGGCAAGCAATGGATGGGAAAATGACCCTTGGTTTTTGCGTGGTCTCTGAGTTTGGCGTGACTTCTTGGATGCTTTTTCTATTAATGTTACTTTCTCCTCTTCCTTCTCTCCAGTTTCTGTAAAATAAGTACATGACTACATCTGAAATCTCTAATTTAAATTTTTTTTTTAAAGTTTTGAAAAGTTTAGAAGTGGCTGACATAACCATGGCTTAATAAAATGCGCTACATATAGTATTTAATTTTAGGCAGATTAACCTTTCCTGGAAATAAGTTTTGCACCATTGTGTAGGGGCTTTACCTTCTATAGCATTGCTATCAATGACAATGATAATCTGTGACAAACTGTGTGATTTGGCTACAGAAATACAATGTACATGTATCATGCATATACTCTGAACAGTATACATCTAATTCATAAGAAGTAAGTAAAACCCAAGTAGTTACATGTGACTCAGCTCAGTGTCACTTGTGAACTGACTCGCATTTTGGCAAGTATCTGGTCTGAGCTTGAGCAAAGAAATTATTATGTCACTCTGTGTGCAGTAATGGCCAACATAAATAAAAAAAATGTCAAAAAAGTACATTTCATGCAAGACTATATTAGCAAGCATTAGCCTTCTCAATCTTGCTTAATATAACTGTTCTGAAACTTGCATTTACACCAAAAATCATGATAAATAAAAAATAAAATTATTTTTAGCTTATCCACAATGGACATGCAATGCATTGCTCAACTCTGACCTGTGCACTTTACACATATTGTTTTTGTGAGGGGCTTAATAAAATTCAGATGTCCAAACAGAACTTCAAGCAGAAATTTACCTTGGCTCATGTAAAAATCAGTGAGTAACACTTTATCCTCTGCTAGGTAACACTGATTGATGTAAAATACTGAACTAAAATGTAGCAACAATTTATGGTCTCCAATGGCAAACCAGATTTCTGTCATTCTTTGTGTAGCAAAAACTATGTCACTATAATTTTATCAAAACATACATTTTTAAAAAACATTAGAATTACATGATTTCAACAGCCCTAATAATCATTTTACAACAGTTACATTAATTTCAGTCAGGATACCATAATTTGGTACTGTGCTTTAGTACCTCCAGTAAACCAGGAAACAGAATACAATATGTTGAAGCAAATGTTTGATTACTACTTTACGAAATTCAAGCAGATAAGTCAAATAACGATGTTAAGCATAGATATATATTATTCATTATATGTTAATATACATAATCATGTTTAAATATGATGGGTCAAGTAAAGTATTTTGGGATGAATGATGTCTGCACTGCACTCGTCCCAAGAGACACACAAATTCAATTTTAAAAAATTTCTCAACCGAATAATTCCATGGCACACCCTGGGGCATATGTGGTATTGACATATAAGGGGTGTATGTGATAATGTTACATTCCAAACTTAAAGTGAATTGGTAAAGAGGTTATGGAAATACATGTCTCCATTATAATTTTTTACCCCTGGCTCCACCCATACTGAATTGTATGCATGTTTTATAATTAATTTTCATGCAAGAATTTACCCATATTAGGGGTCAAACTAGACTTGAATTTTAGGGAGAAGTGACTTTGCCTTTTGGAAAGAATAGGGAGAAGTAAGAGCTGAACAGGGACAAATGGGAGCAAAGCAAGAAATGCTTATATATATATATATATATATATATATATATATATATATATATATATATATATATATATATAGTTTGCTGGGTTCTTAGATCAGCATTATAAAGGAAAGTTAGTGAACCATGTCATCCCTTAAAATTCAGGTGCTTTCTAGAAATGGGGCATATAACTTATGTTTATGTGAACTGGGGTTAACTACAAATATGCCATGTAATATATCATAAGAATATCATAAATCATAATTATTTAATGGATCAATTATAACTCGAACAACAAAGATCGTAGTTAAATTTATGAATCTATTTTTTTAAATATTTATTAAAAAATATGTTGCCTTTACATAACATTTCCCAAATTTTAATTTTTTTTTTACTTTTATACCAAAATACCGATGGTCACTGTATTTTTCAATTGCCACAGTAGTAGGAGGTTCTCTTTAAAGTAGGGGTGAAAAGATTAATCGATATATCGATGTATTGATACTTTTTCTATATCGATAACCATATTGATACAAGAGGGGAAGAATCGACACAAAACGATACTTACTCTATGCAAGTTACTTTCATCTTCAGCAGTCGTGAATAATTATTAGTCATTTGTCTTTTCATTCTTTAAATTGAGAATTCATCTGAGACAGCCGTAGCAAGTACATGCACTCATTTCTGTCAGTAAAAAATAAAAGCAATTGACAACACCCACTCGCCCTCTACAAATTAACACAAGGTGACTAACTCACGTGGTTCGAAATCTGCCCCCTTCTCCTGCCCCAATTCCATGCTAATTAGTTTATCTAGTCTGCATCTTCAACCCCTGATAACATATATCAACAGAAAGAAGACATTGCAGATTTCTTCCCTATCTATGATTTAAGTACTTTACTGATCATTTAATAACCACTTTTAAGCAAAATTTATCTATTGCATCACATCTTGTCTACATGGATCGAATTGAAGGCTACACATCCGGTGTATCACGTAGTGTTACATGCAATTCTGATTAGTGGTTATTGTTTGTTCAAATCCAGGGTAAAAACAATAACCACCAATCATAACTAACTGTAGCGTGTTCACTGTGACATACCGGAAATATTGTCATCCAAACTCTATCCAAATAGATACAAAGCAACATAGAAACTTCACACAAAAGTGACTATTAAATGATATGTGTAAAGTACTTAAATCGTACATCAGGAATAAGTTTGGAATATCTCCTTTTACGATGATATATGTAATCAGTGACCGAATGTGCTGATGGGATAAAAAACTGCACGAGTTATAGCCACCTCGTCAATTTGTAGAAAGGGAGTAGGTGTTGTCAATAATTTCCTTTTTCACTGACAGAAACAAATGTCTATGGTTGCAGCAGTTGATTTGCATCTGCAGGAAGTACAATGTGAAGGATTTGGCTATTAGTCATCTCCGCTCCCACACACAGACTTGTTCTAAATAAGAATTTCCTTGCACAAGGAAATCGTACTGTTTCTTCTGTTTCGGAGATAACATCGTAATCTCTTCAAAATTTAAGTGAAGACATGAAACTGGCAATAAGATGTTTTAAAAACATTCATTCAATGTAAAACAAAGGGCATGGTGACCAGGATGAGTCATGCATATGATCAAATGGAGCAGCCTGAAATGGCGTAAAAGGCTGAATAAAAATCACTAACAGCTAGTCTATTTAGAAGTATTTTTTATTTAAAATCTTGTCAAGGATGAGAATGGCATATGAACAGATGATAAGTCTATGATTGTTTGTAATCTGCATACTGGAAATATACCCAATATGTCAACACATAAAAAATGGCACCACCCTACCATTGACAGACATTCTAAAGATGAAAAGACTATCAAGTTGATATGTGTATCGTATCGTAGGCTGTGTATCGAGAATTGTATCGATGCGTGGCGGAGGTGTATCATTTCACCCCTACTTTAAAGCACCAGCTCCTACCAGAGATCACCTCTGAATACCCAGTACTTTGCTGGACCCATTGATTGGAAATGAAAATCATTCACCGTGACCAATGCCTTGCATGCTGTTTACTGATGCAGTAAAATAAAAATGAAAAAGTAAGCATACTGCAACTTTTTGGGTATATTTTCTAAGTAGTAACACGGTACCCAGATGTTCCGGCCTACATTATGTGCCAAAACTGATCTCTGTATTAAGAATCTGGTCAGACGAACATAAAACATTTAGCTTAAGTCTGTGCTTTAGTTTTACCATCAGCTAATAAAAAAAAAAAAAAAATTTCCAACTCAGCAGTAGTTTTACGACTGCATACCAGCTCTTAAGGTGACAGGATAGTTTCATAAACTGGCCCATGTCAAATTTCTTAACTTAAGGCTATGATGTGACTTTTTCAGATATTATTGTTTAATAATTAAAGATATGGATATATTTGTGAATTGGGTGTTTCGGGCGTGTGTTGTTCTTTAAATTGATGTGAGGCATGTACACTTCCCATAGTTACTTGGCAGTATGGAGACAGTGAAATACCACTAGTCTTCTAGGAAGAAGAGCTAGCCACCCATAGCAGTAGACATGTGGGTTCAAGGCAAGTAGAATATCTAAAAAAGGGTTTCGATGGCAACAATTTTGAATTGCATCAAGCTGTTTAGTACACAATGTTTTTCAGAATTATCGACTAGGAAAAGGGCTGTGGTTTGCACCTTGAGCATTACTTTATGTCAAAAATGACCTTTGGATGTGAAAAATGCAAGTATAAATTTGGAGTTGGGGTGCATAAACTTCTTTTGTTATGAACTGCCATTGACTTGTCAGTTCAAGTGAATAATATTCTTATGCTGTTTTAATATAGCTATCCAAAAATATGGACCTTTTTGACCTCTCATGTATTTTCTTTTTAAATTTTCAATATTTGGCAGCTGAATGAGGCATTAAGTTTGTGCATAACAACTGTCCCTTGTACCTTAAATATCATTGTTAGGAGAAGGAGAGTTAACTCGTACAACCAGTTTGTAAAGTACTCACAATATGCTTGTGCAACGGTAGTTTGCTGTTAAGTTGGGGCTACCCACACGTCCTCTTTTTTCCGGACATGTCCTCCTTTTCGGTCCTTAAATCGCCTCTTTGTCTCATATATATATATATATATATATATATATATATATATATATATATATATATATATATATATATATATATATATATATATATATATATATGTGTGTGTGTGTGTGTGTGTGTGTGTGTGTGTGTGTGTGTCCTCTTTTACGGTAACCCTAGTTAAATGCAGCATCAGACATGCTTAGATCTATACCATTTTTATCCTCCTCTTTTGGACTTTTCCTTCCAATGCTACACAAAAGTATTAACAGCAAAACAACGGCTCCAACCGCAGCAGTGACCGCAATTGCCGATACAGAACTTTCTACCTCCATATTTTCAATTCGTGTACCTCGCGACTAACACTGTGGTTGCTAGAACTGTTCTCATTTTATAAAATAAAAGATTTTTATCTAAAATGTTTTAATTTGAAATACACTCTTAGTACCATTCTATGAAATAAAAAAGAATGAACTTTGACGAAATTTAACACAGTACAATTTAAAACAAAATAAGTTTTAGAATCCGAAATTCCATAACAATATTTTAGTTTACATTAATATTATTTGTATAAGCAGCGTCAATGAAAAAATGTGACCAAACATTAAATACAATGAGTTGTTAAACTAGTATTTCCTTACAGGTATTCAATTTTAATATACATTAAACCCATGCGTCGCGTTGAGCTGATGAGGCGAAATTTGAATACAGATCCTAAATTAAGAATAGTTAACGATCTTCAAGTCCTCGAAAGAAAGAAGAATGTCTGTAAAAACAAAATTGATCACAGACTCATTTAAACAAACGAAACAAGTAACTTCGTCAAAGCAGAAAGCACCCATATTAGGTAATGTTGCCCAAATAGAACTCCGGAGTTTCTGCAAATCGGTAGTTCTTACATACGCTAAAGAGTATGGTTCGTGCCCGTAATGTGAATTTTAACGCTTGCATTATAATATTGTGAGAAACTATTAAAATTACCATAGAATGTGTTCAACTATATCTACTTAATTTATTTATCATTGAAAAATGTGTATAAACTCTCTATATCCTTTGTGAGTTTCCGTTTTTCTGAGCGTGTCAAAATTGGTCTATTTCCGGAAGTACCTCCATGGTTCGTGTCCCTTAAATAAAGGCCACATGATGTAAGATTGGAATGTGACAAGTAGGCCATAGTGTGGAAACAGATCGTTTATAATGTCTATGTGTTTTCCTTATGCCCATTTGTAATATATTTCATTGCTTTCATACGCATGTTGACTGCAATAAAACACTTATAAAAATTGATGCCAAAGTATAAAAAAAATAGGATGCATATCCAGATTTTACAAAAAAAAGAAAAACCAACCAAGACTGGATGAAATTTAAATAAAGAGAACTCATTGTAGCCAGTTCTTCAACAACTTGCTTTCATACTAAGGTTCACTAGAATTACAAGTATCATTATTGCCATTTGAAGACAGTTGTCAACCAATAATATTTTTGAACAGTACATTGAGTAATATTCAGCTAAATATCCTTTGTACTTTACATTCAAGCCCTGTTTTTATTCTAGTTGCTACAGTGTATGTATTTGCACTTATTTTGTGTGTGTATATTTTAACACTTAATGCCCATTATTTGAGGTGATATGGTTAGATTTCACCAGGTAAATACCAATTGTCAGTTGGTTTCCATTTTAAATTAATGCTGGAATGCTGTTTGACACAAACAGTAAACAATTTAGTTTCCTTGATATGTCTTGCACTTATACAAGATGCTGTGACACAATGGTTAGCTTGCCAGACCATGACCAAAACAGTGCGGGTTTGAATCTTTACATTGGATCAGCCTAGGTTGACTACCGTTGTGTGCCCTTGGGCTAGGCACTTTAATCCAATATTGTCTCGGCACTAAATTACCAACTTCTGGCATGGATCCAGATCACAAAGTGCTTTGGCAGATCAGTCTCTCTTCTGTTCACTTGAAATCAAATATAATGTTCAGCATGGACCCATATTTGTTGTTGCATTATGAGTCCATTGCACCCTTCATGTTTTAAGAGGTGACTAATGTGTGCAAGAGCTGCAGCAGCTCGGTGGATAATATGTTGTACTTGTGAATGAAAGGGTGCGGGTTTGTACTCCAGTTGCCACGTCACTAAAAAACCTACATGTGTTGCTATGCCATAAAGCACCAAACCAAACCGATGCATTATAAAATGGCAGGTCTAGGTCGACTCTGGTCATACTTGGGCATATATTATATGTGTTATACACATGTAGATATTATACAAGTAGTCTATATTGTTACACCCATATTGTATTTCAGATGTAAAGCCATCCTCAAGCAAAGCTGACAATCAGCATGAGCAAGATATCACAGTTTTGAAACAGTTTGATTTGACCCTGGAATTCGGTCCATGTATAGGTAGGTATGATTTTCAGGTGGACAGTTCTTCTTGACACAGTTGTTCTCCACAAGAATAGAAAGAGAATAAGTCAGCTGTAGCTGATAATGATAGTTTTTGAAAATCAAATAGACACATTCCATTACAATATTCCAGCCTGTTGCTTGCTCACCATGTAAGTTCTTCATCACCTCAAGACTTGATAAAAGAAAATTGGGGGTTGGGTTGGATTTGAAGAAGACAAAAAGTAGATTTACATAATGAGAATTACACCAAATTATTGATCTTGAAAACCAGAAAACGTTTCATCAATGAGACCATTTACAACAGAAATCACATATCTGAATTCTATGGTTAATAATCATTGTAGATGACATGCAGTTTCTTGAGTGCAAGTGTCAATTTGCATTCATTATTTCCAGGAGTAACTCGTCTGGAGCGTTGGTTGCGGGCAGAGAAACATGGCCTGAATCCTCCAAAGGACATAAAGAAACTTCTTGACCAGCACACAGATGATCCAGAGTATACACAGTGGTGAGTTGATATCCTATCAGGTGCAGTAAATTTGAAATATGTCCAAGGTGGGCTGGAATGTAAAATAATTTCTGCCTGCTCAGGTCCAGTTGTCATAAAACTTCACAGCTTGAGCTTGTACTGAAAATGTTGTCACTATAAAAGTTTGATATAGTCAAATTTGAGGCAAATATCCTGGTTTTAGGGTAAAAGTAACCAAGTTTTAAAATCTTGAACTATTTATTGCATGGATTCCAGCACTATTTATAAGTGATTGGTATATACAAATTGAGTATGTACTAAAAGTGGAGACTTTTTATGAAAGCAGGATCAGAATTTATAATTTGGTGACCTTGTACACAGAATTTAAATGTTTCCTGTATATTTTATGTAAATGTAATTTTCTGGGTAAAATAGCATGCAAATTTGCTTGCCCAGCAACATTTTTTTCACTTGTCATGGGCCATCACATACAAGTTACTTTATAAATGCTGTTCCAAAATCACCGAAGTGTGAAATGTTGGTCATTGTAGCATACCTTGTATACCTAAATACAGAACTTGAGTGGTCGGACAAATGAGGTCAGCATTAAGTGTTCCTTCAACATTTGTGTTGTTTGATACAATATAAAGTTAAGAGGTGTTCACCTGTAACAAACCATTAGAGTGTTGGTGTTTTAGTTAATATACCAAAGACGAGTTCAGTGGAATAATGCAGTTCTCTCTTTTGTTATAATCTCTAAATTTGTGTAATAGTGCCTCAGCTAGGAATTATTCATTGAAGAGTTGAGAAGAGGAATCTTCATCCATTTGGTAATTTTTCCTCATTGTGACATATTTTGGCAGACTTTACGGTTGTGTTGGTTGTTTTGGGGTTTTTTTTCACATTTAATTTCAAATTCTGAAGATTGAAGAAAGAAAATTTGCATTGAAGCCACATCATCATAGCATTTTTGTGTGTGGCTCAGATAGATACACATGTACAAAATGTTATAGCTTGGTTCTTACCCTAATACTGTGATGTTTTGTATAGGGCAAATCATGAATTTAAAGACCCAATGAACAATATGGGAACAATAGGACCATTCACAAATATAAATTCGGAGGAAAATGTTGAGTTTTTTTTCTCCCTAAACAACGAAAATTGATGGATACCCATAAAAATAAATGAACTCACAGTATTGAAATCTACCTTAAATTTTTTATCTCTTCTTCGTTTTATCATACAGCTTATGGAGTGATTATGCAATCTGAGTCTGTCTGAGGCAAGATACAGAAGTAATGACAGGCAGCTGCTACATGTCCTTCATTTTATCATACAGCATATGGGATGATTATGCAGTCTCTGTCTGAGGAATGGCACAGTCTTCATTTTATCATACAGTTTATGGAATGATTATGCAGTCTGAGGAATGGCACAGTCTTTATTTTATCATACAGTTTATGGGATGATTATGCAATGTGAGTGAGGCATGGCACAGAAGTACTGACAGGGAGCTGCTACAGATCCTTAATTCAATTTATAAAGAACCCTTTTTGTTATTGATATATCATGTTACACTGTAAATCATATGTTAGCATCAATGAATTTTTGTTTACAGTATTTCTCCCACGATAAGTCCAGGAGATTCACCATGTAAACTTTCAGTAAAGCGGAGAGGGGGCCTATCAGTGGTAATAACTTTTGTAAACAGAAGTTTGACAAAATTTTGCAAAGGTTAGGGATGGACTGATCACAGGAGAAATACTGTGCATGGGAATTGAATTATTGCCATTACCATATATGCTTGTGTATAATCACGGTCCAAATGCAAACAACATAAAACCTGATCTGCTGTCGCATAATGCGCCGGCAGATCAGGGTCTATGTTGTTTGTTCTACTGATTAGTCCTTATAAACTGCTTAGACACAGATCGGCTGGCGCATTGTGCGACGGCAGATCTGGGTCTATGCAGTTTGCAGTTGTTATTGGATTATACGTGAGTATATATACTTATATTCTGTATGTGCTATTTGTGTGAATATAATTTTCATCTCTTTAGTAGTCCAAGTTTTCTATGATGTTTCCCATCCCATATTTGGTAGTTGGAGTGGGAGTATTTCTGATGCATACCAATAAATGTATCTAAGTATCAGAATTTCTTTACATATTTAATTATGTGCGGGGAAAAAAATTGTTTTAAAAAGAACATGTCTCTTATAAAAATCATGTGCAAGTTTATAAATTTATTTGCAGAGAATTATTGCTAAAAACATTTGTTAAGTCTTAACTATTTTTAATCAGGTTTGATGATTTTATTTAAAGACAGTTTAACAGTTGCTAGTATTGCCAAATTAAAGCACCTGAAACATTTCTTGTTTATATGTTACCACTTGTATTGTGCATTATTTGAAGGCATTTCATATATTCAGTGTCAAGAAACACAATTTATTTGAAATGTATATTTTGTATTGTTTAGGTGTTAATAAAAAAAAATATAAATGCAAAATTTACTTTGTGGCTCAGTGGTTAGTGTGCTGGACTTGTGACCAAAAAAGGGTGCAGGTTCAGATCCTATGAAATCAGCCTGGGTTGGATACTGTGGTGTATCCTTGGAAAAGGCACTTTAATCCAATTGCTTTTGCACTAAATAACATACTTCTGCTGCTGTGCCATAAAACACCAAACCATACAAACCATCCTCCTGAAACTCGTCCAAATTTAATTACAAAGAGCAAATAAACCCATGACCTTAACAAAAAATCCTTGGAAATTTGGCAATTTATCCAGGCTGATCAGATGGATGGTCTCAAACCTGCAACCTTCTGGTCACATGTCCAACATCTTAACCTCTGAGCCACTGCAGATTCCTGGGTGCAGATCTCAGTGGTTTCCAAGTTATGACTGGGGCAGGGCCCCAGGGGGATAAAGACAGACCCAGGAATCCATGCTGACTGGACATCTTGACTCCCGGTGTAATGCCAAGTAAGTGTATATACATAAGGTTGGGGATATGAACAGCTTCTAAGTCATAAATTAGTGCCAAATCCCTAGGAGCTGGGAGAGATCCAGTTGATAATGCTGGTTGTATAAATGACTTGTCTTTTTATGGCAAAAAAGTGATCGTATATATATCATCAAGAAAAGAAGATCAACCAAACCAACATTAATAGACGATGTAGCAACTGTGTTCCAAGCTTTTCTTTCTCCTCTACAGTTTCAGTGCATGTATGAATTTACATTCACAAGCTGACGTACATCAACTACAATGTTTAAATTTCTGTTCATCATATATGATCCAACCCATCTGATTATTTTAAGTTGAGCTATAATCAATTCTTCATTGTTTACTCACTTATACACCAGTCCATCATTTTAGCATGCCTGGATAATTTGCAAACCTGCTTATAACATGGGGGCAGGTGTAGATCCCATTTATTTCTTATAGAAGAGATACCCCAAAAATAAGCCCCCATTTGCTGAACGTGAAAAAAATCATGATAAAAATTGGTAGATGAAACCTTCATATATCACTCATTTTAGTGTCAAAAACAGCAGTTAGTGTCCAGAAATTTGTAATCGACATCATGAAATTTGTAATTTTTAATCAGCAGTGATATATTTTGTTAAATTTGAAGACACAAATCTCAGTACACTGTAAATAACAATATACAAGAAAATATTGCTCAGTGAAAATGCTAGTAATGCTACTGGTGGAAACACTTTAAGAAATAAATGTCAATTAAATAAGGCTTGTTTCAGTTTTATCTTTTAATTCAGTTTCAGTTTAATCAGATCAAAAGGTGATATGACCTCTTGTATTCAGTCCTGAAAAATGTCAGTGGGGCTTCAAAGTGATGCCCGTGAGTGTTTCTGTGGGAACATAATTAGTGCCACCTGTGCTTTTATCTGCGACTTGCAGAAGTGTTTGTTGTATTGTCACAATCAGCTAAAAGTAGACGGTCTTTGTATAATCATGTTATTATGTCTTTTATGTCAAATCAAGTAAAGGAAGTAGAATACAAAAGTTAAAAGGCATGCAAATCCTACCTTTGTAAGGGCTAGAGGTTATGATTATCTGTAAAGTCAGTTCATTTCAATTGACCTACCATACACGGTTTTAAATATTATTTATGCAAAGCTCAAAATTTTATGCTAGCAAGCTAGCATTTTGCTAGTTACAGTTATGAAATTCTAGATAAAAAATTGAACTAGAAGCTTCTTGCTAGAAATATTTTGTAAATTTTTATTTCAAAATACAAAATACGCTAGTGGACATTGAAAATCGCCTGAATTTTGCTAGTGGAAAATATTGCAACTATCAAAATCTGCAGATACTGAAAAAAGTTAATTTCGAGCCTTGTTATGTAAAGATCATTAAAGTATATAACATTATTCAGTAGTTTATCCTAATCATTTGCAGATGTGGTCAAGGATAACAAGGGAACCAAGCACAAGGCAAAAGCAGGGCATGAAACGCTTAGTTTCTTAGATAGGGTTCTTGTTGGAGAAGTGAAATCCAAAGTTTATAGTGAACTTAACTTTCCCAAATTGGCACTCTGAAGTTTGCCCAAGGATGAACCGAAATATAGAAATTTCGTGATTACTTGCAATGAAATCACAGCATCAATATTTTACAGATAGCACAATAAAAACTTGAAAGCAACACAAGTTTCAACATTGCTGTTTCTCGAAATAAATGTCAAACTTTGTCAACTCTGAATGAACAATAACTCTAGATTGTATCCACATTCATGTGCAAGAGCAGTGACATAATACACAATGTTTTTGTTATTACACATTGATGTGTATTGAAACCTATTGGAGTCATTTTTTTAACAGTATTTTAAAGATTGGTTATCTTGAAAATAATGATAATTTATACAGAAAAGTGAACAACTTCATTTGAAAAAAGCTATTATTGACAATTATTCCAGACACGATTATAAAACAAGTATTCAACCATTCAGCCATTTAACACGTACTTCTCCCACCACCACCACCACACTCTCTTCTCAATGTCAGTGCCCATCCCTTTCTTAATTTTTCAGAGGTACCTCTGTAAGTTGAGCAATCACTTATGCTGCTGTCAGTATTTTTGGACTCTTTTGTGTGCGAGCTATCCAGGGTGAGGTGTGATTCAATGCACACACTTGTATGTAGTTATTAGTTTTAAATTGACATATTACTGTGCCGTTTTAAAACTGCTTCTTTATATTAGTAGCAATACTGCTTCAGCGTCAATTTTACATTATTTTGTTAATTTTGCTAATTTTATGTAAACTTGTTAATAGTTTCTATTTTGTTGTGATTAAGCAATGTTTTGTACATTTATCTAGTACTAGTATTAGGTTGATTCATTGTAAAAACATACACTGTATAAACACCTTGTACAATCATACACTGTATAAAGACCTTGTAAAAACATAGACCAGAGTTTAACTTCTTTGCAAGAGTTTTTGTTATTTCCTATAATAGTGCACTTTTGGACACTTAAAAATCCTGAAAATTAAATAAATAAATATATGGTTCAGTACTTCCAGCCACTTGCCTGATCAATCAGACATTTGACATGCAAATTTTATTAGTGAGAATTCAATTATTAGTTGTCTTTGGCAACCTAAAAACTGTTAATGTTAAACATGAACAGCCCAGCTCTGAAGTATACTTCTAAATATTATAGTTGTCTCAAGACAAAACAGAGTCAAGAAAAAGATAAATATTTTGCATGTTGCTCCATATATAAAAAATTTGTATGTTCAGTTACAAAATTAATCTTGAGAAATTATTGTACTCATACTTTGTTGATATAATTGTTTGTTTTGGAATTGTTCTTTTGGTGAGTAGGCAATACATAGAATCCCATAGCTTGTATTAGTTGTGATTGAAGTCGTCAAAGACTTTTCTATGTAACAGAGTAAAATGTGCAAATTAATATTTTTTTTTACTTTGTTTTAGCATCGGTCTTCCAAACTAAAATAGGACTTAATTGTTCTACAGTCCACAATTTTATATTCATGATTATCTCTATAATATGTTAAGTATTTTTCTTGTTGACAGATTTTATTCAAATTTAATGTAACTGTTCACCTTAAGGAATGCCAGAAATCCAGTCAAATAACACCCTTTTGTTTTGTGGTTTTGTATGTTTACATACATTTATTTAGAAATTGAGGGGAGAATTGTTGATATGTTGATATATGATGATGACAGAAGCTTGTGATTAGATTAAATAAATGTACCAAAATGTTCTTCTTGCTATTCTCATTTCCTCATGCTTGAATTATGTGTTAGTTTGTGTGTCTTTTGTGGTCATAATTTTTAGTTTCATTTGCAGATCATTTACCACAAAATTTGTGGTAAACATGTGGAAAATCTGCAGTTCTACATTTGTTTTTATATTGTCATATGAATCAATATGTGTGGTTTATTTGCTGCTCTAAAGGAAACCTACCAGTAAACAGATGATTAACTTTTAAAATAAACATGGTATCCTGCAGTGGTTACATATATACCTTCTAGTTTTGATTCATTCAGCAGTGTTTAGCTCTATTGGTCATAAACTAGAAGAGGTCATTGGATGGTCTGTTGTCCGTCATCTAGCATCCGTCTGTCCGTTAGCACAAGTTTGTTAACACTACTCCTTCTAAACTATTTTGAGGATTGCCATCAAACTTTACATACACATTCGTTCTATGGTCCAGTTGGTCCTAAATGAAAATGGTGCTGCACAGACTTCCAATGTGGCCACCACAGTGTCCATCTTGAAAATCATATTGCTACTCCTCAATGAAAAGCCATATCAACATGGGATTTGCACCTGAATACTTCTTATGCTAGTTGATCCTAAATTAAAATGGTGCCACTTGGATATCCAATATAGAAGACACAACAGCCACCTTGAAAGTGTTATCGCTACTTCTCCTTAATGGAAAGTCGTAGCATGGCGTTTTCACCAGAAGACTTCTTATGATGACTAGTTGGTCCTAAATAAAAATGGTTCCGATCTCGCATCCAGTATTGCTACCACGGCAGTCACCTTGAAATCTTATTATCACTACTTCTAAATGGAAAATCCTGTCAATATGGGCCTTCTAGCAGAAGACTCCTTAGGATATCTAGTTGGTTCTAAATTAAAATGCTCAGATCTAACCTCCAATATGGCCACCATGGTGTCCATTTTGAAAATCTTGTTATTGCTACTCCTTCTGATGGATGGTCTTATCGACATCGGGTTTTCACCAAAAGACTTCTTATGATGTTTAGTTGGTCCTAAATGCAAATGGTGCTGATTTGCCATCCAATATGGCCACAGTGGCAGCCATCTTGTCACTATGCCTCCTGAATGGATGGTCATATTCACAGGCGGTTTCACAAGAAGACATCTTATGTCTAGTTGGTCCTGAAAAAAAATGGTGCCAATCTTTCATCCAATATGGCTGTAGCAGCAGCTAATTTGAAAATATTGTTATTACTCACAAATATCAGATATGATTTCAACATTCAGCAGTTACAACAGAGAAGGAAGAAATGGTCTTGAAATCCTGGAAATTCTTTTCAGCCTGTTGATTGTTTCTTTGAGGGACTCTTTTTAGATGTCTGCCATTTGGCAGAGTGTATTTTATACTATGATGCAATCTGTCCATTAACTTTTCCTTTTCTGCACAATAACTTGAGTGCTACAGCATGTACATTTGTCAAACTTTGTGCCTAGCTTGCACTTGGGGTAAGCAAGAAGCCTATCGATTTCAAGGTCAAAGGTCAAGGTCAGTGACTTGCAGAAGGAAAAGGTTTCTGCACAATAACATTAGTTTTACATCACATACCTAGACCAAACTTTGTGGATATGTTACACTTGGGTAAGTTAGAAGCCTTTTGATTTTGCTGTCAAAAGGTCAAAGATCCAAGTTTGTGGCTTTAAGAAAAATTCGATTTGCAGAATAACTTTTATTCTAGAGTAAGTTCCATGAACAAATTTTGGGAATGGCTTGCATGTAGGGTAATAAAGCAACCTTGATATTCTGTGGTTTAAAGGTCAGATGTCAGGGTCATAGTAAGTCTAATATGAAAATAATGGGTTCTGCACATCAGAAAATGCATATCTTAAGAAAAGTAAAACAGCCAAAGGGGAAATTTCTTATAGCATGTTCTTACTCTTTTTCTCTACCTCAGTCTATTAAAACTGACATGACCAATGACTGCTTTCCACATGTTATATATATACAGCGCTTCCTCAATGTCTGGCCTACTTTCATACTTGTATGAAAATGGCGGGAGACAGGTTTGCTTGAAAATCATTTATGTGTTATGTAAACTTACATTAAAGAATGATGTTTATACTCCTATTGGTAATAATTTTGCTTAGAAAAGTATGATGCAGAACTGCACATATAAATAATTTAATAATTTCAAGTGTAAACGACATATTGATGCAGAAATACACCAAATGACCATGGTATCAATCGTGTTTAATCCTTGCAAATTATCCTTTTTTCATCCACAGAAGTCTACAATAGAATGTTGCTTGTACTTTTCATTTTTCACCTTTTTTAATCACAGTACAGAGCCAGTTTCATAGTAATCATGCCAATTAAATGATTTAAAGTATAATGACCAATGCATGCAGACTAGGATATCATTTCAGGAAGCTCAGTTAGGTGATTATGAAAACATCTATTCTAAAGGATGACTGTGTTTGTTCTTAAATAGGTTGGCCATCAACTCGGCGTGTTTGACACTCTTCTGCTAATTAAAAACTCTAAGAAATGTTCAGTTCAAAACACACACGGTTAGTCTTAGCTTACATATGTAGGGAATCTCTTTGATAAGCCAAAAGACCTGGAGGTGAAAAGATGTTGAATAATGTTACAATTCACCTGGTGGGTGATAGAGGTGAAATACTGTCACTGTAATGATTTTGTGCATGGTATATGCCTGCTGGTTGGCAGATGGTGAGTGAATATGGGAAATAGAGAACAAAGCAATTGGGACATGACAATATATGGTCAAAATGCAAGGGTGGCAAGAGATTGAGGGAAATTTGTGTGTGTAGTAGTTTTATCTAATATTCTGCATCCCCAGCAGTTTTAAAAAGTCTACTAACAATTTACCAATACAGTTTCAGCTTTGCTCGAGTGAATAAATTCAGTATGCAAATATGTGCCAACAGAGAGTGAGAGAGAAACCCCCACACAGATTTGTAGATCATTATAATCCACTTTGTGCTTTTTGTTACATACCAATATTCCTGTATCAATGCTATGTCGTATTCTTTCCATTTATGCTGTTATCATGAAAAATGTTGAAAGCAGTGTTCAATAAGACAAGTTTTGTGCTGCACAGAGACCAAACTAGCATGACTGCACTGATCTGTAAATTCCTCTTCTTTGAAATATATATAGATCAATTATGTTTAGTAATGTTGCTACTTATTTTAAAATAAATATATTGAGTTTATTGTGTATGTTTGTTAAACTTAGGTTGTTTAAAAAAAAAAAAAGGGAACTATGACCTAGGTAATATTTAACTTGTGTCAAGAACTTGTTGATTAAAAACCATGCACCGTAGTTGTGACATATTCCTTATTATTGCTCTCAGTCTTTGAATTAGACAAGACGTTTCACACAAAAAATGTTTTGATGACACTTTTTGGCTATGTTAAGCTTTGGTGTAACATTTTATGGCAAAAACAAGTCACTGTATATACTCGCGTATAATCCAATACCAACTGCAAACTGAATAGAACCAGATCTGCCATCGCATAATGCGCCGGCAGATCTGGGTCTATGCAGTTTGCAAGGACTAATCAGTAGAACAAACAACATAGGCCCTGATCTACCGGTGCAGTATGTGACGGCAGATCAGGGTCTATGTTGTTTGCATTTGGACCTCGCTTGACCCATTGGTTTTCATTCATTTCTTCATTCATTGATCTGCATCAAGTACATAATATTACTACATTCTTTGTGGCATGAAATATTGCTCATTTATACAAATAGGTAAAAGTTTTTATATCACATGTATTAAATACCGATTGCTGCATCAGTAAAACCTTTATTTAGTTTTACTACTATATAAAAGTAGCTCAAGTATCACACATGTGCAGCTGTGAAGAGCTTAGACTTGTACCATATTCTGCCAAACAGATGCATTTGGTGTGTGAAAACAACCAAAGTATCTTGATATCTGAGAATGTACTTTAAGATAATTTACAACTTTCAGGTACCAACCATTAAATTGGGGGGGGGGGGGGAGACTGGAATTTTAAACAAAGTTTCCAGCTCCAAAATAGCTACTTGCCCAGATTTGTAGAAAAAAGAACTACATTTACCATCATATTAGTTTTTTTTAAAAATATTTTCAGATAAAAGAAAAATATCCTGGTTGGAAAGAAAATCCACACACAAACACACACCCCTCAAGGAAGATTAAATGGTTGGTCCGTCAGATGTTGGTATGGTCCATTCAAGACAAGAATAGAAACTTCACCCAGGCTCTCAGAACTAAACATAGCATGTGCTGATGTCATTTCCTTGCCATATATATGTATAGAGTAGCATTGCAAAGGGCCAAGTGAACTGGCAAAAATCTGCAAGGTCAGGTTTTGTTTTAGATTCACAAGATCTTCTAACAAAAAATATATCTCGGTTTTAATCTGGTTGGGCAGTAAATGGATACAAATTTGCCTTTCTTCATTGAATTCTTATATTAGATTTATCAAACTCGTAGGTACCAACTTGCTTACCAAATGTGTAGTTACCAAGATTGCATTTACCAAGACCCCACATGTAGTTATCAACACCCCACATGTAGTTGCCAAGACTCTGTGTGTTGTTATTAAGACCATCTGTATAGATATCAAGCCTATGTGTGTATTTACCAAGACCCTGTGTAGTACTAAGACCTTGGGTGTTGTTATCAAGGCCATGTATTGTTATTAATACCTTGTTTAGTTATTAAGACCCTGTATGTTGATACCAAGAGCCTGTGTGTAGGTACCAAGACTGTGTGTGTGTGTGTGGGGGGGGGGGGCAGTAAGCAATGGCAAAACTTTCTCTTTGCTATTTGCTGGGTAAATACAGAATGGACTACTTCATTTAAATATTGCTGTCAACAAGAAATAGATTAAAAACTTTGAATAACAAATTTTATTAAACAAAAATATGAGACTGAAATGCAGAATATGTACAGAAGAAATAATGCATAATAACCAGTCTTTTATGACAACACTACATAAAGATACCACGATCATGTTATCAAATATTGTTTCCAAGTGCTTAATAGACACAGTACATTACACACCATTTTTCAGATAATTTGTATATTAGTTTTATCCCAGGAGACCAATAAAATACATTGAACCACTTTATTGGACTCCATGCTAAATTCATTGACTTAAAATATTGTGCTTCTTTTTATATAAAATAAGTTGTTTAAGATTAACTTGATGAGATTTACATTTTATTTTGAAAAAATGTTCTTGTCTGAAATACAGTTACCCTTGATAATTGTACATGTAATACAATTGTACAATTTTAAAAATTGTGAAATACAAAAATCACAATCTTTCAGTGTTTTTTCCATCAGTACTCTGCATACATTGCCATAAGGATATTTCTAGGTGCCAACTGTTCTATTCCATAAAATGATGTAACTATATTAAAGCAAAAGATTAGATCAAAGAGGGAATCCTAATCAAACAGATAATCCTGATCAAAGAGAATCATAATCAAAGATATAATCTTAATCAGACATAATCCTGATCAGAGATAATGTTAATTTAGCCTCAAATGTTAACAGAACCAGGCATTTGTAATATGAACGGGTTTTTTAAAAAGTTTTACATTAATTTAGTGTGCTTTAATATCACAACATGACTCATTATGAAGCACAACATTTATGAAATAACAGTACTGATAAAATTCATTGAAGTTGTTATTACATTATTTATGATAACAAAGATAACTTGTAATATGTATTTTAAAAAATGGGGGGGGGGGAGGATACTATTTATATTTATTTTTCTCTTCATTGCCATATTCTTCACATGGTTCTTGTGCTAAAGTTTATGATAAACTTCACAGGATGGATCAAAAATTTGGATCACTAATGTCTGTGGTTTTGTGACCTAAGACCTCTGTCTCCCATTCTGATAGTTGCTCCACAAATCCTCGGTTCGGCCTGACTGAACTGCAGCACTTCAATGCATGTTGATAAGCCTCCTATAAAAGATGGTGCACAGTCCAAGGTAATACTTAAGTTATAACAGTAAAATGTGTGAATGAAAAATGTTTAATTTTAATGACTAATAAATCAATTTAATTCTTGATGTAAAAATAAATAAATAATAATTGACTATATTATTCTACACCTGCAATGACAAATAAAATAGTTTGACTCTCTTGAAATAACACAGAGATGTGATTAGCTATATGTTATTAAATCGCTGAAAATACATATAAAGCACTCATATTAATATTTGGCACAAAAGTTTAGTTCCTGACCATCAGTTACAAAATCAAGTTTATTAAGCAAATCTTTTAGGTGAGACTCGTGGTTTGTGTTCCTTTTTTCCCTCGTGTCAAAAACATCGTTCATGGGTTGAGAATTCTCACCACCTATAAAGCAGTAGCGGACAAGAGCAAATATGGCTGTGCATGCAGAGTGTGATGCACCAGGTTTGTTATTCTGATATTAACTCTAGTTAGGGTGAGCACACCCAGGAACATCTGAGAATGTGTACATAGTGTTTGCATGAGAATCAAAAATGAAGGTTGTTTAAAGATGACTAAAGTGTCGATTCACATCATATCCTGGTCCTGTAAGTGTTGGTAGATCCTATCATCCAAGCTTTTTGGGACGACTTAATGCCACAGCAGAATCAACACCAAGTTTTTGTTGACTTATAACAAATTAAAATTTGAGTCAAATATTCAAATAAAAATGAAAAATAAGCAAATAGTTTATACATAAACAAAGCACATTGTACATGAACTTGTGCAAATTATAATCAAAGCGAGACAACTAAAACAACACTGCTGAAGTCACATTCTGTTTCAGTCTAAAAGCAATTTTGAGAACCTGTATACATAATCCTGTGTGTCAAGTGTTTTCAAAGTGAGACATCGATATTATCAAGTTATTTTGTTCCTATCTATATGTTAATGTAAAAAAAAAAATACTCCCTTGAGAAAGCAATGCAATTATTGACAGCTTCTATGACAATTTCTATGATCCAAGAGCCTAAATAAAGCCATCATTGTCCAGACAAGTTGTTAAATTAAGTGAAACAATAACTGCAGATAAAGAAATGAGTTATTTTATAAAAGTCAGATGATAGCTCACATTCATTTATGATTCTTCATTTATTTATTACATAAACCTGAGCAAAATGAGTTAAATCAGAAAGTGAGAAAATTACTTATGGCAACAAGTGTTGAAAGTTTTATTGATAATCTATACTTTTCATGGCATTTAGTCTTCTAAACCTTCAAGTTTAAACCATATGTATTGAACAACAATCATGCACCAAGTTAAAAAATCTGTGAGTCATCCCAAGTATAAAGGTCATATAAGACCCGAGATGTAGTGAACTAGATTATAAATTAAAAAACATTTTGTCGTATCATTTTATTTCTAAATAAATGTTTTTGAAAAATGCAAAATACTGAAAACAAAAATGGAACAGAGAAAACAGGGCTTTCAAAAGTTGTAAATTATAACATATTTTGTAAGGTGCATTAAAATGATAAGAATTTTTTTTTTTTCAACAATATAGACCTTTATACTTGCGAAAGCTCTATTAAGTATACTCTTTATAGCTCTGATTTTGGCATAAGACTTTCTTTAAGGTGAAGACCTGGGATGAATAACCACATACCAGAACTAGGAATAAATTAAGGGACCACTAAGGTACAAAGCAAGTGTAATTACAATAACCCCACCCAGATTCCCTGGAATCATCACTATACCTTAAGAGTCCATTTGTTGTGATATATAATGTAGGCAATGACAATGGTTGCACTTCTGCTGATTCCCAAGTTGGAGAAAACAAGAACTGCATCCCCAGCTGCCATGTGAGTATCACATTCATTTATGATTCTTCATTTATTTATTACATAAACCTGAGCAAAATGAGTTAAATCAGAAAGTGAGAAAATTACTTATGGCAACAAGTGTTGAAAGTTTTATTGATAATCTATACTTTTCATGGCATTTAGTCTTCTAAACCTTCAAGTTTAAACCATATGTATTGAACAACAATCATGCACCAAGTTAAAAAATCTGTGAGTCATCCCAAGTATAAAGGTCATATAAGACCCGAGATGTAGTGAACTAGATTATAAATTAAAAAACATTTTGTCGTATCATTTTATTTCTAAATAAATGTTTTTGAAAAATGCAAAATACTGAAAACAAAAATGGAACAGAGAAAACAGGGCTTTCAAAAGTTGTAAATTATAACATATTTTGTAAGGTGCATTAAAATGATAAGAATTTTTTTTTTTTCAACAATATAGACCTTTATACTTGCGAAAGCTCTATTAAGTATACTCTTTATAGCTCTGATTTTGGCATAAGACTTTCTTTAAGGTGAAGACCTGGGATGAATAACCACATACCAGAACTAGGAATAAATTAAGGGACCACTAAGGTACAAAGCAAGTGTAATTACAATAACCCCACCCAGATTCCCTGGAATCATCACTATACCTTAAGAGTCCATTTGTTGTGATATATAATGTAGGCAATGACAATGGTTGCACTTCTGCTGATTCCCAAGTTGGAGAAAACAAGAACTGCATCCCCAGCTGCCATGTGAGTATCTGCAAAAAAATATAAACCGTTCTTCCTAGACGTATTTACCTGTATCCCAAGCGTACCCATCTGCAATAATGTAGACCCAGGTATGTCATCAGGTAATGTGCCTGCTTGAAATTTAGCAAAATGAACAGTATAAACCATGATCTGGCAGTTCACTGTGCAATGGCAGATCAGGGTCAAGACTAGGCTGCTGTGACAATTTCCCAAGTTTGAACAGAAAATACTACTGTAATATGTTTGCTTCACTAATGTACAGAACCAAAACAAGATCGCACTGTACATTGATTCTCTAGTGTAGAGAACCAAAATGAGATCACACTGTACATTAATTCTCTGATGTACAGAACCAAAACAAGATCACACTGTAAATTGATTCTTTACTGTACAGAACCGAAAATGAGATAGCACTGTGATTATGTAATGTACAGAACTTAAATGATATTGCACTGTAGAAATTTTTCAGTTTATACCCATTACTAACTAGCATTTGCTTTTATAATTCTGCTCTTTATCTGAAATGATCCTTTAGAAACTAATACCAGTTGGATTTATTTCTAAATTATGCATTTTCTGCATGTTCATTTGTTAAGAAATTTAATCACTTACAGAACAACCTCACAAATGTTTTACACTAGCAGGCAACAGTGACTTCAAGGCAAAAACCTTCCCAAAACAACACAAGCCCCTAAATTCAATCCCTAATAATTTGTTTTTATTGAAATGAATCACCATCTGAAAATTCTAATTGCCAGTGGTGATTCTGTGTGATTTTGCTGATCACCAGCACCAACATTATAAAGTGTTTACAGCTGGACATGTGTTAAAAATGTATATGAGGAAATACAGTAAACCACCCGCATCCCAATCTTGCTATTCAATGTTACATGCTGCCAATTTTATTTGTCCAAAGATTACACATCTGGCTCATTAGACCAGTCCATACCTTGCTGCTAAGTGACAGCATGTGCAAGCTTTACCTTAATAGGAAGAAGTAGATGTAGGTACCCATATACACAAGCAACTGAGTTAAAGTGTCTACTAATCATTATTTTAAAAAAGTATATTCTACTGTGCTGATACCATGCATCATTAGTGTCAGAAAGAGCTAGTTACTCATTAATATCCATTTATTCTGCAAATGACTTTCTGATGGAAATCAAGAAATCAATGCAAATATATAACTTACGATATTTATGTATAAAAGAATGTACCAGTAATACTCTGACCAGCCTAAACCCTCTGTAAAAGTTTTGGCTGTGGAGAAAATGTCTTCACTGCTACTAGATTTATATTTTTACAAAAATAACAAAAGCAAAGAAACCAATGTCTATAAAATCATTCTTTTGAAGAATTTTTAAACAGTAAGAATGTTGAGAAATTTATGAATGGTAGTTTCTGCGAAAATTTCAACAAAGTGAAAGTTTTATAATGAGCATGTTTGAATGTTTAAATTTCACAAATAAAAATGTCATGCTCACCAAGAAAAGAGCATGCAACTTGGAACTGGCTATACAAGTCGGCCTCATTTGAGTCATCCACCTGTAGATGTAGTAAATGTGGCCCTGGTTCTGAAAAACTGAGGAGAAAAAAAAACAGTCTCTTAGCATGGAGAAATACCAATTTGCAATAAATAATGTCGAACAATATTATTTACAGACAGTTTAGCCATGAAAAACAATACATAACTGCACTAAATTGCAGACTAACATTTTCTGTACATGAAATGTTACAATTTTCCAATTCGTAAATAAAGAACAAACAAATTTTATAATTATCATCCAGCATACACATCAGCACTTATTCTCAGTTAAGACACAAGAGTAAAGTTATTTGCAGATTTAGTAAGGTTAAAAAAAAATTGAAAATTTGTAACTTCCTCAATAGCCATGAAGTTGAGTAATGGGTACTTAAAAAAATAACAAAAGTGCCAAAATTATTAGGAATTTACAAACATATATACTTGTGTATAAGTTGAGTCCAACTGCAAACAACATAAACCCTGACTTGCCATCACATAAAGTCCTGACAGTTCAGAGTCTATGTTGCTTGTTGGACTGATTAATCCTAACAAATCGCATAGACCCAGATCAACCAGTGCACTATGCAATGGCAGATTTGGGTCTGTGCAGTTTGCAGCTGGACTTGACCTTTAAGTGAGTATAAATGGCACATACATCTTATATAGCATATTCAGCCTTGAAAAGTTGTCTGCCCTCTTTGCAGGTTGCTTGGTGACACTTGCAAGTATTACAGGGCTGCGTTCAATAAGGCAATATGGGCTAGTACTAAGCTAACAATCTTTCTGTATGGGCTGCCAGCAAATGGAACTAAAGTAAAGGCTGCCAGCAAATGGGACTAAGTGATGAAAGCTAACATTCAAGACAGCTTGCCAATTGTGACATGTAAATATAGGCTTGGGGTCTAACATAAATACATGGTTAATTTGCCTTGAATATTGTTTGCTAACATGCACACATGTATTTAGTACTTGATGATATGGATTAAATACACAGATTCTAGGGGCAAGTAATGTTTATTGTTTATATTTGATAAGCACAGTTTCCAAATAGGAAAAATAAAATTCCATGCAAACTCGATGCAAGAGGGTGGGTCATTTAGTAGCACTAAATTGTCTTCTGTGTTAATGGTGCATAACTCCAGCCTTACTGAACACAGTCCAGATTTCTTCTAGTTGATTGCAAATCTATTTAACACGATATATTTTTATTGGAGATATGCACATAACAGATAAAGATTTTAAACATTCCTGTATTTATTTATTTAGTGAAGTATCTCTGCATTATTGGTAGCATTGATGGACTGAGAGGATCAACTTTTCACAGTGCCAAAGGTGAGTATTAACTGTACATACAACTTGTCTACAAATACTGCTACACTACCTTCTGGTACCTTCAAAGATTTTTTTAAAAAAATGTATTCACAAAAACTCAACAACAATTTTATTTTATTTTTTTGCAGCTGAATAATACTCACAAAGTTTCAGCCTCAACACAGCAGTTGATGTGACCTTTGATCTTCAGATCCTTCTGAATGTAGGAAGCATTACCTTGCCTCCAGTTGCCTAAATAAAGGAACCCTGGGATCATCTCAGTTGGATATGGCTTCAACTCGTCCATCTCCTACAACATATAGAATTCCAAAGTAATAAAGGCCTCTTTTGTGATTTTGACCTATCACCTTTTAGGATGGCATATCACCAGTGATTTTAACTTTAATGCCCTGCAAGGAATATAAAAGATGGATATAGAGTCCAATCACTGTCTATGCCTTTCTCTATTATAATATAGAGTCCAATTATTGTCTATGCCTTTCTCTATTATAATATAGAGTCCACTCATTGTCGATGCCTTTCTCTACTATAATACAGATTCCACTCATTGTCTATGCCTTTCTCTATTATAATATAGAGTCCACTCATTGTCTATGCCTTTCTCTGTTATAACATAGAGTCCAATTTTTGCCTATGCCTTTCTCTATTAAAATACTGAGTTCAATTATGGTCTCTGCCTATCTCTATTATAATACAGAGTCCAATTATTGTCTATGCCTTTCTCTATTATAATATAGAGTCCAATTATTGTCTATGCCTTTCTCTATTATAATATATAGTCCACTCATTGTCTATGCCTTTCTCTGTTATAATATAGAGTCCACTCATTGTCTATGCCTTTCTCTGTTATAATATAGAGTCCAATTTTTGCCTATGCCTTTCTCTATTACAATATTGAGTCCAATTATTGTCTATGCCTTTCTCTGTTATAATATGGAGTCCAATTATTGTCTATGCCTTTCTCTATTATAATATAGGGTCCAGTTATTGTCTATGCCTTTCTCTATTATAATATAGAGTCCAATTATTGTCTATGCCTTTCTCTATTATAATAGAGTCCAATTATTGTCTATGCCTTTCTCTATTATAATATAGAGTCCAATTATTGTCTATGCCTTTCTTTATTATAATATAGGGTCCAATTATTGTCTATGCCTTTCTCTATTATAATATTGAGTCCAATTATTGTCTGCGCCTTTCTCTATTATAATATAAAGTCCACTCATTGTCTATGCCTTTCTCTATTATAATATAAAGTCCAATTATTCTCTGTGCCTTTCTCTATTATAATATAGAGTCCAATTATTCTCTGTGCCTTTCTCTATTATAATATAGAGTCCAATTATTCTCTGTGCCTTTCTCTATTATAATATAGAGTCCAATTATTGTCTATGCCTTTCTCTATTATAATATAGAGTCCATTCATTGTCTATGCCTTTCTCTATTATAATATAGAGTCCATTCATTGTCTATGCCTTTCTCTATTATAAGATAGAGTCCTATTATTGTCTATGCCTTTCTCTATTATAATAGAGTCCAATTATTGTCTATGCCTTTCTCTATTATAATATAGAGTCCAATTATTGTCTATGCCTTTCTCTATTATAATAGAGTCCAATTATTGTCTATGCCTTTCTCTATTATAATATAGAGTCCAATTATTGTCTATGCCTTTCTCTAGTATAATAGAGTCCAATTATTGTCTATGCCTTTCTCTATTATAATATAGTCCAATTATTGTCTATGCCTTTCTCTAGTATAATAGAGTCCAATTATTGTCTATGCCTTTCTCTATTATAATATAGAGTCCAATTATTGTCTATGCCTTTCTCTATTATAATATAGAGTCCACTCATTGTCTATGCCTTTCTCTATTATAATATAGAATCCAATTATTGAATATGCCTTTCTCTATTATAATATAGAATCCAATTGTTGTCTATGCCTTTCTTTATGATAATATGGAGTCCAATTATTGTCTATGCCTCTCTCTATAATAATATAGACTCCACTCATTGTCTATGCCTTTCTCTATTATAATATAGAGTCCACTCATTGTCTATGCCTTTCTCTATTATAATATAGAGTCCAATTATTGTCTATGCCTTTCTCTATTATAATATAGAGTCCACTCATTGTCTATGCCTTTCTCTATTATAATATTGAATCCAATTATTGAATATGCCTTTCTCTATTATAATATAGAATCCAATTATTGTCTATGCCTTTCTTTATGATAATATGGATTCCAATTATTGTCTATGCTCTCTCTCTATAATAATATAGACTCCACTCATTGTCTATGCCTTTCTCTATTATAATATAGAGTCCACTCATTGTCTAGGCCTTTCTCTATTATAATCTAGAGTCCAATTATTGTCTATGCCTTTCTCTATTATATTATAGAGTCCACTCATTGTCTATGCCTTTCTCTATTATAATAAGGAGTCCAATTATTGTCTATGCCTTTCTTTATTATAATATGGACTCCACTCATTGTCTATGCCTTTCTCTATTATAATATAGAGTCCAATTATTGTCTATGCCTTTCTCTATTATAATATAGACTCAGATCATTGTCTATGCCTTTCTCTATTATAATATAGAGTCCAATTATTGTCTATGGCTTTCTCTATTATAATATAGACTCCACTCATTGTCTATGCCTTTCTCTATTATAATATAGGGTCCAATTATTTTCTATGCCTTTCTCTATTGTAATATTGAGTCCAATTATTGTCTGTGCCTTTCTCTATTATAATATAGGGTCCAATTATTGTCTATGCCTTTCTCTATTATAATATTGAGTCCAATTATTGTCTGCGCCTTTCTCTATTATAATATAAAGTCCACTCATTGTCTATGCCTTTCTCTATCATAATATAAACTCCAATTATTGTCTATGCCTTTCTCTATTATAATATAAAGTCCAATTATTGTCTATGCCTTTCTCTATTATAATATAGGGTACAATTATTTTCTATGCCTTTCTCTATTGTAATATTGAGTCCAATTATTGTCTATGCCTTTCTCTATTATAATATAGAGTCCAATTATTGTCTATGCCTTTCTCTATTATAATATAGAGTCCAATTATTGTCTATGCCTTTCTCTATTATAATAGAGTCCAATTATTGTCTATGCCTTTCTCTATTATAATATAGAGTCCAATTATTGTCTATGCCTTTCTTTATTATAATATAGGGTCCAATTATTGTCTATGCCTTTCTCTATTATAATATTGAGTCCAATTATTGTCTGCGCCTTTCTCTATTATAATATAAAGTCCACTCATTGTCTATGCCTTTCTCTATTATAATATAAAGTCCAATTATTGTCTGTGCCTTTCTCTATTATAATATAGAGTCCAATTATTCTCTGTGCCTTTCTCTATTATAATATAGAGTCCAATTATTCTCTGTGCCTTTCTCTATTATAATATAGAGTCCAATTATTGTCTATGCCTTTCTCTATTATAATATAGAGTCCATTCATTGTCTATGCCTTTCTCTATTATAATATAGAGTCCATTCATTGTCTATGCCTTTCTCTATTATAAGATAGAGTCCTATTATTGTCTATGCCTTTCTCTATTATAATAGAGTCCAATTATTGTCTATGCCTTTCTCTATTATAATATAGAGTCCAATTATTGTCTATGCCTTTCTCTATTATAATAGAGTCCAATTATTGTCTATGCCTTTCTCTATTATAATATAGAGTCCAATTATTGTCTATGCCTTTCTCTAGTATAATAGAGTCCAATTATTGTCTATGCCTTTCTCTATTATAATATAGTCCAATTATTGTCTATGCCTTTCTCTAGTATAATAGAGTCCAATTATTGTCTATGCCTTTCTCTATTATAATATAGAGTCCAATTATTGTCTATGCCTTTCTCTATTATAATATAGAGTCCACTCATTGTCTATGCCTTTCTCTATTATAATATAGAATCCAATTATTGAATATGCCTTTCTCTATTATAATATAGAATCCAATTGTTGTCTATGCCTTTCTTTATGATAATATGGAGTCCAATTATTGTCTATGCCTCTCTCTATAATAATATAGACTCCACTCATTGTCTATTGCCTTTCTCTATTATAATATAGAGTCCACTCATTGTCTATGCCTTTCTCTATTATAATATAGAGTCCCAATTATTGTCTATGCCTTTCTCTATTATAATATAGAGTCACTCATTGTCTATGCCTTTCTCTATTATAATATTGAATCCAATTATTGAATATGCCTTTCTCTATTATAATATAGAATCCAATTATTGTCTATATGCCTTTCTTTATGATAATATGGATTCCAATTATTGTCTATGCTCTCTCTCTATAATATATAGACTCCACTCATTGTCTATGCCTTTCTCTATTATAATATAGAGTCCACTCATTGTCTAGGCCTTTCTCTATTATAATCTAGAGTCCAATTATTGTCTATGCCTTTCTCTATTATAATATAGAGTCCACTCATTGTCTATGCCTTTCTCTATTATAATAAGGAGTCCAATTATTGTCTATGCCTTTCTATATTATAATATGGACTCCACTCATTGTCTTTGCCTTTCTCTATTATAATATAGAGTCCAATTATTGTCTATGCCTTTCTCTATTATAATATAGACTCAGTCATTGTCTATTCCTTTCCTCTATTATAATATAGAGTCCAATTATTGTCTATGGCTTTCTCTATTATAATATAGACTCCACTCATTGTCTATGCCTTTCTCTATTATAATATAGGGTCCAATTATTTTCTATGCCTTTCTCTATTGTAATATTGAGTCCAATTATTGTCTGTGCCTTTCTCTATTATAATATAGGGTCCAATTATTGTCTATGCCTTTCTCTATTATAATATAGAGTCCAATTATTGTCTTTGCCTTTCTCTATTATAATATAGAGTCCACTCATTGTCTATGCCTTTCTCTATCATAATATAAACTCCAATTATTGTCTATGCCTTTCTCTATTATAATATAAAGTCCAATTATTGTCTATGCCTTTCTCTATTATAATATAGGGTCCAATTATTTTCTATGCCTTTCTCTATTGTAATATTGAGTCCAATTATTGTCTATGCCTTTCCTCTATTATAATATATGAGTCCAGATTATTTGGTCATATGCCTTTCTCGATAATAAAATAGAGTCCATTCATTGTGTCCCTATGCCTTTCTTATTATAATATAGAGTCCAATTATAGTCTATGCCTTTCTCTATTATAATATAGAGTTCTATTATTGTCTATGCCATTGGCTCTATTATATAGAGTCCAATTATTGTCTATGCCTTTTCTCTATTATATATATAGAGTCCCAATTATTGTCCTATGCCTTTCTCTATTATATATAGGGTCCAGCTATTGTCCATGCCTTTCTCTATTATAATATACAGTCCAATTATTGTCTATGCCTTCTTCTCTATTATATATAGAGTCCAATTATTGTTTCTATGCCTTTCTCTATTATAATATAGAGTCCAATTATTGTCTATGGCCTTTCTCTATTATAATATAGAGTCCTCTCATTGTCTATGCCTATCTCTATTATAATATAGAGTCCACTCATAGTCTATGCCTTTCCAGTTATAATATAGAGTCCAAATTTTGCCCTATAGCCTTTCTCTATTACAATAGTGAGTCTTCAATTATTGTCTATTGCCCTTTCTCTGTTATAATATGGAGTCCAAGTATTTGTCCTATTGCCTTTCTCTATTATAATTAGGTCCAATTATTGTCTATTGCTCTTTCTACTATTATAATATTAGAGTCCACTCATTGTCTATGCCATTCTGTATTATAATAATAGAGTCCAATTATTGTCTATGCCTTCTCCTATTATAATATAGAGTCCACTCATTGTCTATGCCTTTCTCTAATATAATATAGAATCCAATTATTGAATATGCCTTTCTCTATTATAATATAGAATCCAATTATTGTCTATGCCTTTCTTTATGATAATATGGAGTCCAATTATTGTCTATGCCTCTCTCTATAATAATATAGACTCCACTCATTGTCTATGCCTTTCTCTATTATATATAGAGTCCACTTATTGTCTAGGCCTTTCTCTATTATAATTAGAGTCCAATTATTGTCTATTGCCTTTCTCTATTATAATATAGGGTCCAGCTATTGTCATGCCTTTCTCTATTATAATATACAGTCCAATTATTGTCTATGCCTTTCTCTATTATAATAGAGTCCAATTATTGTCTATGCCTTTCTCTATTATAATATAGAGTCCAATTATTGTCTATGCCTTTCTCTATTATAATAGAGTCCAATTATTGTGTATTGCCTTTCTCTATTATAATATAGAGTCCAATTATTGCCTATGCCATTCTCTATTATGATAGAGTCCAATTATTGTCTATGCCTTTCTCTATTATAATATTGAGTCCAATTATTGTCTATGCCTTTCTCTATTATAATATAGAGTCCAATTAGTGTCTATGCCTTTCTCTATTATAATATAGAGTCCAATTATTGTCTATGCCTTTCTCTATTATAATATATAGTCCACTCATTGTCTATGCCTTTCTCTATTATAATAAGGAGTCCAATTATTGTATATGCCTTTCTATATTATAATATGGACTCCACTCATTGTCTATGCCTTTCTCTATTATAATATAGGGTCCAATTATTGTCTATGCCTTTCTCTATTATAATATAGACTCCACTCATTGTCTATGCCTTTCTCTATTATAATATAGAGTCCAATTATTGTCTATGGCTTTCTCTATTATAATATAGACTCCACTCATTGTCTTTGCCTTTCTCTATTGTAATATAGAATCCAATTATTGTCTATGCCTTTCTTTATTATAATATGGAGTCCACTTATTGTCTATGCCTCTCTCTATTATAATATAGACTCCACTCATTGTCTATGCCTTTCTCTATTATAATATAGAGTCCAATTATTGTCTATGCCTTTCTCTATTATAATATAAAGTCCAATTATTGTCTATGCCTTTCTCTATTATAATATAAAGTCCACTCATTGTCTATGCCTTTCTCTATTATAATATAGGGTCCAATTATTGTCTAGGCCTTTCTCTATTATAATATTGAGTCCAATTATTGTCTGCGCCTTTCTCTATTATAATATAAAGTCCACTCATTGTCTATGCCTTTCTCTATTATAATATAAAGTCCAATTATTGTCTATGCCTTTCTCTATTATAATATAAAGTCCAATTATTGTCTATGCCCTTCTCTATTATAATATATGGTCCAATTATTTTCTATGCCTTTCTCTATTATAATATTGAGTCCAATTATTGTCTGTGCCTTTCTCTATTATAATATAGAGTCCAATTATTCTCTGTGCCTTTCTCTATTATAATATAGAGTCCAATTATTGTCTATGCCTTTCTCTATTATAATACAGAGTCCAATTATTGTCTATGCCTTTCTCTATTATAATATAGAGTCCACTCATTCTCTATGCCTTTCTCTATTATAATATAGAGTCCAATTATTGTCTATGCCTTTCTCTATTATAATATAGAGTCCAATTATTGTCTATGCCTTTCTCTATTATAATATTGAGTCCAATTATTGTCTGTGCCTTTCTCTATTATAATATAGGGTCCAAGTATTCTCTGTGCCTTTCTCTATTATAATATAGAGTCCAATTATTGTCTATGCCTTTCTCTATTATAATATAGAGTCCAATTATTGTCTATGCCTTTCTCTATTATAATATAGAGTCCAATTATTGTCTATGCCTTTCTCTATTATAATATAGAGTCCTATTGTTGTCTATGCCTTTCTCTATTATAATAGAGTCCAATTATTGTCTATGCCTTTCTCTATTATAATATAGAGTCCAATTATTGTCTATGCCTTTCTCTATTATAATATAGGGTCCAATTATTGTCTATGCCTTTCTCTATTATAATATAGAGTCCAATTATTGTCTATGCCTTTCTCTATTATAATAGAGTCCAATTATTGTCTATGCCTTTCTCTATTATAATATTGAGTCCAATTATTGTCTATGCCTTTCTCTATTATAATATTGAATCCAATTATTGTCCATGCCTTTCTCTATTACAATATAGAGTCAAATTATTGTCTATGCTTTCTCTATTGTCTATGCCTTTCTCTATTAGTATAGAGTCCAATTATTGTCTATGCCTTTGTTTATTATAATATGGAGTCCAATTATTGTCTATGCCTCTCTCTATTATAATAAAGAGTACACTCATTGTCTATGCCTTTCTCTATTATAATATAGAGTCCACTCATTGTCTAGGCCTTTCTCTATTATAATATAGAGTCCAATTATTGTCTATGCCTTTCTCTATTATAATATAGGGTCCAGCTATTGTCATGCCTTTCTCTATTATAATATACAGTCCAATTATTGTCTATGCCTTTCTCTATTATAATAGAGTCCAATTATTGTCTATGCCTTTCTCTAGTATAATAGAGTCCAATTATTGTCTATGCCTTTCTCTATTATAATATAGTCCAATTATTGTCTATGCCTTTCTCTAGTATAATAGAGTCCAATTATTGTCTATGCCTTTCTCTATTATAATATAGAGTCCAATTATTGTCTATGCCTTTCTCTATTATAATATAGAGTCCACTCATTGTCTATGCCTTTCTCTATTATAATATAGAATCCAATTATTGAATATGCCTTTCTCTATTATAATATAGAATCCAATTGTTGTCTATGCCTTTCTTTATGATAATATGGAGTCCAATTATTGTCTATGCCTCTCTCTATAATAATATAGACTCCACTCATTGTCTATGCCTTTCTCTATTATAATATAGAGTCCACTCATTGTCTATGCCTTTCTCTATTATAATATAGAGTCCAATTATTGTCTATGCCTTTCTCTATTATAATATAGAGTCCACTCATTGTCTATGCCTTTCTCTATTATAATATTGAATCCAATTATTGAATATGCCTTTCTCTATTATAATATAGAATCCAATTATTGTCTATGCCTTTCTTTATGATAATATGGATTCCAATTATTGTCTATGCTCTCTCTCTATAATAATATAGACTCCACTCATTGTCTATGCCTTTCTCTATTATAATATAGAGTCCACTCATTGTCTAGGCCTTTCTCTATTATAATCTAGAGTCCAATTATTGTCTATGCCTTTCTCTATTATAATATAGAGTCCACTCATTGTCTATGCCTTTCTCTATTATAATAAGGAGTCCAATTATTGTCTATGCCTTTCTTTATTATAATATGGACTCCACTCATTGTCTATGCCTTTCTCTATTATAATATAGAGTCCAATTATTGTCTATGCCTTTCTCTATTATAATATAGACTCAGATCATTGTCTATGCCTTTCTCTATTATAATATAGAGTCCAATTATTGTCTATGGCTTTCTCTATTATAATATAGACTCCACTCATTGTCTATGCCTTTCTCTATTATAATATAGGGTCCAATTATTTTCTATGCCTTTCTCTATTGTAATATTGAGTCCAATTATTGTCTGTGCCTTTCTCTATTATAATATAGGGTCCAATTATTGTCTATGCCTTTCTCTATTATAATATTGAGTCCAATTATTGTCTGCGCCTTTCTCTATTATAATATAAAGTCCACTCATTGTCTATGCCTTTCTCTATCATAATATAAACTCCAATTATTGTCTATGCCTTTCTCTATTATAATATAAAGTCCAATTATTGTCTATGCCTTTCTCTATTATAATATAGAGTCCAATTATTCTCTGTGCCTTTCTCTATTATAATATAGAGTCCAATTATTGTCTATGCCTTTCTCTATTATAATACAGAGTCCAATTATTGTCTATGCCTTTCTCTATTATAATATAGTGTCCACTCATTCTCTATGCCTTTCTCTATTATAATATAGAGTCCAATTATTGTCTATGCCTTTCTCTATTATAATATAGAGTCCAATTATTGTCTATGCCTTTCTCTATTATAATATTGAGTCCAATTATTGTCTGTGCCTTTCTCTATTATAATATAGGGTCCAAGTATTCTCTGTGCCTTTCTCTATTATAATATAGAGTCCAATTATTGTCTATGCCTTTCTCTATTATAATATAGAGTCCAATTATTGTCTATGCCTTTCTCTATTATAATATAGAGTCCAATTATTGTCTATGCCTTTCTCTATTATAATATAGAGTCCTATTGTTGTCTATGCCTTTCTCTATTATAATAGAGTCCAATTATTGTCTATGCCTTTCTCTATTATAATATAGAGTCCAATTATTGTCTATGCCTTTCTCTATTATAATATAGGGTCCAATTATTGTCTATGCCTTTCTCTATTATAATATAGAGTCCAATTATTGTCTATGCCTTTCTCTGTTATAATATGGAGTCCAATTATTGTCTATGCCTTTCTCTATTATAATATAGAGTCCAATTATTGTCTATGCCTTTCTCTATTATAATATAGAGTCCACTCATTGTCTATGCCTTTCTGTATTATAATATAGAGTCCAATTATTGTCTATGCCTTTCTCTATTATAATATAGAGTCCACTCATTGTCTATGCCTTTCTCTATTATAATATAGAATCCAATTATTGAATATGCCTTTCTCTATTATAATATAGAATCCAATTATTGTCTATGCCTTTCTTTATGATAATATGGAGTCCAATTATTGTCTATGCCTCTCTCTATAATAATATAGACTCCACTCATTGTCTATGCCTTTCTCTATTATAATATAGAGTCCACTCATTGTCTAGGCCTTTCTCTATTATAATATAGAGTCCAATTATTGTCTATGCCTTTCTCTATTATAATATAGGGTCCAGCTATTGTCATGCCTTTCTCTATTATAATATACAGTCCAATTATTGTCTATGCCTTTCTCTATTATAATAGAGTCCAATTATTGTCTATGCCTTTCTCTATTATAATATAGAGTCCAATTATTGTCTATGCCTTTCTCTATTATAATAGAGTCCAATTATTGTGTATGCCTTTCTCTATTATAATATAGAGTCCAATTATTGCCTATGCCATTCTCTATTATGATAGAGTCCAATTATTGTCTATGCCTTTCTCTATTATAATATTGAGTCCAATTATTGTCTATGCCTTTCTCTATTATAATATAGAGTCCAATTAGTGTCTATGCCTTTCTCTATTATAATATAGAGTCCAATTATTGTCTATGCCTTTCTCTATTATAATATATAGTCCACTCATTGTCTATGCCTTTCTCTATTATAATAAGGAGTCCAATTATTGTATATGCCTTTCTTTATTATAATATGGACTCCACTCATTGTCTATGCCTTTCTCTATTATAATATAGGGTCCAATTATTGTCTATGCCTTTCTCTATTATAATATAGACTCCACTCATTGTCTATGCCTTTCTCTATTATAATATAGAGTCCAATTATTGTCTATGGCTTTCTCTATTATAATATAGACTCCACTCATTGTCTTTGCCTTTCTCTATTGTAATATAGAATCCAATTATTGTCTATGCCTTTCTTTATTATAATATGGAGTCCACTTATTGTCTATGCCTCTCTCTATTATAATATAGACTCCACTCATTGTCTATGCCTTTCTCTATTATAATATAGAGTCCAATTATTGTCTATGCCTTTCTCTATTATAATATAAAGTCCAATTATTGTCTATGCCTTTCTCTATTATAATATAAAGTCCACTCATTGTCTATGCCTTTCTCTATTATAATATAGGGTCCAATTATTGTCTAGGCCTTTCTCTATTATAATATTGAGTCCAATTATTGTCTGCGCCTTTCTCTATTATAATATAAAGTCCACTCATTGTCTATGCCTTTCTCTATTATAATATAAAGTCCAATTATTGTCTATGCCTTTCTCTATTATAATATAAAGTCCAATTATTGTCTATGCCCTTCTCTATTATAATATACGGTCCAATTATTTTCTATGCCTTTCTCTATTATAATATTGAGTCCAATTATTGTCTGTGCCTTTCTCTATTATAATATAGAGTCCAATTATTCTCTGTGCCTTTCTCTATTATAATATAGAGTCCAATTATTGTCTATGCCTTTCTCTATTATAATACAGAGTCCATATATTGTCTATGCCTTTCTCTATTATAATATAGAGTCCACTCATTCTCTATGCCTTTCTCTATTATAATATAGAGTCCAATTATTGTCTATGCCTTTCTCTATTATAATATAGAGTCCAATTATTGTCTATGCCTTTCTCTATTATAATATTGAGTCCAATTATTGTCTGTGCCTTTCTCTATTATAATATAGGGTCCAAGTATTCTCTGTGCCTTTCTCTATTATAATATAGAGTCCAATTATTGTCTATGCCTTTCTCTATTATAATATAGAGTCCAATTATTGTCTATGCCTTTCTCTATTATAATATAGAGTCCAATTATTGTCTATGCCTTTCTCTATTATAATATAGAGTCCTATTGTTGTCTATGCCTTTCTCTATTATAATAGAGTCCAATTATTGTCTATGCCTTTCTCTATTATAATATAGAGTCCAATTATTGTCTATGCCTTTCTCTATTATAATATAGGTTCCAATTATTGTCTATGCCTTTCTCTATTATAATATAGAGTCCAATTATTGTCTATGCCTTTCTCTATTATAATAGAGTCCAATTATTGTCTATGCCTTTCTCTATTATAATATTGAGTCCAATTATTGTCTATGCCTTTCTCTATTATAATATTGAATCCAATTATTGTCCATGCCTTTCTCTATTACAATATAGAGTCAAATTATTGTCTATGCTTTCTCTATTGTCTATGCCTTTCTCTATTAGTATAGAGTCCAATTATTGTCTATGCCTTTGTTTATTATAATATGGAGTCCAATTATTGTCTATGCCTCTCTCTATTATAATAAAGAGTACAATCATTGTCTATGCCTTTCTCTATTATAATATAGAGTCCACTCATTGTCTAGGCCTTTCTCTATTATAATATAGAGTCCAATTATTGTCTATGCCTTTCTCTATTATAATATAGGGTCCAGCTATTGTCATGCCTTTCTCTATTATAATATACAGTCCAATTATTGTCTATGCCTTTCTCTATTATAATAGAGTCCAATTATTGTCTATGCCTTTCTCTAGTATAATAGAGTCCAATTATTGTCTATGCCTTTCTCTATTATAATATAGTCCAATTATTGTCTATGCCTTTCTCTAGTATAATAGAGTCCAATTATTGTCTATGCCTTTCTCTATTATAATATAGAGTCCAATTATTGTCTATGCCTTTCTCTATTATAATATAGAGTCCACTCATTGTCTATGCCTTTCTCTATTATAATATAGAATCCAATTATTGAATATGCCTTTCTCTATTATAATATAGAATCCAATTGTTGTCTATGCCTTTCTTTATGATAATATGGAGTCCAATTATTGTCTATGCCTCTCTCTATAATAATATAGACTCCACTCATTGTCTATGCCTTTCTCTATTATAATATAGAGTCCACTCATTGTCTATGCCTTTCTCTATTATAATATAGAGTCCAATTATTGTCTATGCCTTTCTCTATTATAATATAGAGTCCACTCATTGTCTATGCCTTTCTCTATTATAATATTGAATCCAATTATTGAATATGCCTTTCTCTATTATAATATAGAATCCAATTATTGTCTATGCCTTTCTTTATGATAATATGGATTCCAATTATTGTCTATGCTCTCTCTCTATAATAATATAGACTCCACTCATTGTCTATGCCTTTCTCTATTATAATATAGAGTCCACTCATTGTCTAGGCCTTTCTCTATTATAATCTAGAGTCCAATTATTGTCTATGCCTTTCTCTATTATAATATAGAGTCCACTCATTGTCTATGCCTTTCTCTATTATAATAAGGAGTCCAATTATTGTCTATGCATTTCTTTATTATAATATGGACTCCACTCATTGTCTATGCCTTTCTCTATTATAATATAGAGTCCAATTATTGTCTATGCCTTTCTCTATTATAATATAGACTCAGATCATTGTCTATGCCTTTCTCTATTATAATATAGAGTCCAATTATTGTCTATGGCTTTCTCTATTATAATATAGACTCCACTCATTGTCTATGCCTTTCTCTATTATAATATAGGGTCCAATTATTTTCTATGCCTTTCTCTATTGTAATATTGAGTCCAATTATTGTCTGTGCCTTTCTCTATTATAATATAGGGTCCAATTATTGTCTATGCCTTTCTCTATTATAATATTGAGTCCAATTATTGTCTGCGCCTTTCTCTATTATAATATAAAGTCCACTCATTGTCTATGCCTTTCTCTATCATAATATAAACTCCAATTATTGTCTATGCCTTTCTCTATTATAATATAAAGTCCAATTATTGTCTATGCCTTTCTCTATTATAATATAGAGTCCAATTATTCTCTGTGCCTTTCTCTATTATAATATAGAGTCCAATTATTGTCTATGCCTTTCTCTATTATAATACAGAGTCCAATTATTGTCTATGCCTTTCTCTATTATAATATAGTGTCCACTCATTCTCTATGCCTTTCTCTATTATAATATAGAGTCCAATTATTGTCTATGCCTTTCTCTATTATAATATAGAGTCCAATTATTGTCTATGCCTTTCTCTATTATAATATTGAGTCCAATTATTGTCTGTGCCTTTCTCTATTATAATATAGGGTCCAAGTATTCTCTGTGCCTTTCTCTATTATAATATAGAGTCCAATTATTGTCTATGCCTTTCTCTATTATAATATAGAGTCCAATTATTGTCTATGCCTTTCTCTATTATAATATAGAGTCCAATTATTGTCTATGCCTTTCTCTATTATAATATAGAGTCCTATTGTTGTCTATGCCTTTCTCTATTATAATAGAGTCCAATTATTGTCTATGCCTTTCTCTATTATAATATAGAGTCCAATTATTGTCTATGCCTTTCTCTATTATAATATAGGGTCCAATTATTGTCTATGCCTTTCTCTATTATAATATAGAGTCCAATTATTGTCTATGCCTTTCTCTATTATAATAGAGTCCAATTATTGTCTATGCCTTTCTCTATTATAATATTGAGTCCAATTATTGTCTATGCCTTTCTCTATTATAATATTGAATCCAATTATTGTCCATGCCTTTCTCTATTACAATATAGAGTCAAATTATTGTCTATGCTTTCTCTATTGTCTATGCCTTTCTCTATTAGTATAGAGTCCAATTATTGTCTATGCCTTTGTTTATTATAATATGGAGTCCAATTATTGTCTATGCCTCTCTCTATTATAATAAAGAGTACACTCATTGTCTATGCCTTTCTCTATTATAATATAGAGTCCACTCATTGTCTAGGCCTTTCTCTATTATAATATAGAGTCCAATTATTGTCTATGCCTTTCTCTATTATAATATAGGGTCCAGCTATTGTCATGCCTTTCTCTATTATAATATACAGTCCAATTATTGTCTATGCCTTTCTCTATTATAATAGAGTCCAATTATTGTCTATGCCTTTCTCTATTATAATATAGAGTCCAATTATTGTCTATGCCTTTCTCTAGTATAATAGAGTCCAATTATTGTCTATGCCTTTCTCTATTATAATATAGTCCAATTATTGTCTATGCCTTTCTCTAGTATAATAGAGTCCAATTATTGTCTATGCCTTTCTCTATTATAATATAGAGTCCAATTATTGTCTATGCCTTTCTCTATTATAATATAGAGTCCACTCATTGTCTATGCCTTTCTCTATTATAATATAGAATCCAATTATTGAATATGCCTTTCTCTATTATAATATAGAATCCAATTGTTGTCTATGCCTTTCTTTATGATAATATGGAGTCCAATTATTGTCTATGCCTCTCTCTATAATAATATAGACTCCACTCATTGTCTATGCCTTTCTCTATTATAATATAGAGTCCACTCATTGTCTATGCCTTTCTCTATTATAATATAGAGTCCAATTATTGTCTATGCCTTTCTCTATTATAATATAGAGTCCACTCATTGTCTATGCCTTTCTCTATTATAATATTGAATCCAATTATTGAATATGCCTTTCTCTATTATAATATAGAATCCAATTATTGTCTATGCCTTTCTTTATGATAATATGGATTCCAATTATTGTCTATGCTCTCTCTCTATAATAATATAGACTCCACTCATTGTCTATGCCTTTCTCTATTATAATATAGAGTCCACTCATTGTCTAGGCCTTTCTCTATTATAATCTAGAGTCCAATTATTGTCTATGCCTTTCTCTATTATAATATAGAGTCCACTCATTGTCTATGCCTTTCTCTATTATAATAAGGAGTCCAATTATTGTCTATGCCTTTCTTTATTATAATATGGACTCCACTCATTGTCTATGCCTTTCTCTATTATAATATAGAGTCCAATTATTGTCTATGCCTTTCTCTATTATAATATAGACTCAGATCATTGTCTATGCCTTTCTCTATTATAATATAGAGTCCAATTATTGTCTATGGCTTTCTCTATTATAATATAGACTCCACTCATTGTCTATGCCTTTCTCTATTATAATATAGGGTCCAATTATTTTCTATGCCTTTCTCTATTGTAATATTGAGTCCAATTATTGTCTGTGCCTTTCTCTATTATAATATAGGGTCCAATTATTGTCTATGCCTTTCTCTATTATAATATTGAGTCCAATTATTGTCTGCGCCTTTCTCTATTATAATATAAAGTCCACTCATTGTCTATGCCTTTCTCTATCATAATATAAACTCCAATTATTGTCTATGCCTTTCTCTATTATAATATAAAGTCCAATTATTGTCTATGCCTTTCTCTATTATAATATAGGGTCCAATTATTTTCTATGCCTTTCTCTATTGTAATATTGAGTCCAATTATTGTCTATGCCTTTCTCTATTATAATATAGAGTCCAATTATTGTCTATGCCTTTCTCTATTATAATATAGAGTCCATTCATTGTCTATGCCTTTCTCTATTATAATATAGAGTCCAATTATTGTCTATGCCTTTCTCTATTATAATATAGAGTTCTATTATTGTCTATGCCTTTCTCTATTATAATAGAGTCCAATTATTGTCTATGCCTTTCTCTATTATAATATAGAGTCCAATTATTGTCTATGCCTTTCTCTATTATAATATAGGGTCCAGCTATTGTCATGCCTTTCTCTATTATAATATACAGTCCAATTATTGTCTATGCCTTTCTCTATTATAATAGAGTCCAATTATTGTCTATGCCTTTCTCTATTATAATATAGAGTCCAATTATTGTCTATGCCTTTCTCTATTATAATATATAGTCCACTCATTGTCTATGCCTTTCTCTATTATAATATAGAGTCCACTCATTGTCTATGCCTTTCTCTGTTATAATATAGAGTCCAAATTTTGCCTATGCCTTTCTCTATTACAATATTGAGTCCAATTATTGTCTATGCCTTTCTCTGTTATAATATGGAGTCCAATTATTGTCTATGCCTTTCTCTATTATAATATAGAGTCCAATTATTGTCTATGCCTTTCTCTATTATAATATAGAGTCCACTCATTGTCTATGCCTTTCTGTATTATAATATAGAGTCCAATTATTGTCTATGCCTTTCTCTATTATAATATAGAGTCCACTCATTGTCTATGCCTTTCTCTATTATAATATAGAATCCAATTATTGAATATGCCTTTCTCTATTATAATATAGAATCCAATTATTGTCTATGCCTTTCTTTATGATAATATGGAGTCCAATTATTGTCTATGCCTCTCTCTATAATAATATAGACTCCACTCATTGTCTATGCCTTTCTCTATTATAATATAGAGTCCACTCATTGTCTAGGCCTTTCTCTATTATAATATAGAGTCCAATTATTGTCTATGCCTTTCTCTATTATAATATAGGGTCCAGCTATTGTCATGCCTTTCTCTATTATAATATACAGTCCAATTATTGTCTATGCCTTTCTCTATTATAATAGAGTCCAATTATTGTCTATGCCTTTCTCTATTATAATATAGAGTCCAATTATTGTCTATGCCTTTCTCTATTATAATAGAGTCCAATTATTGTGTATGCCTTTCTCTATTATAATATAGAGTCCAATTATTGCCTATGCCATTCTCTATTATGATAGAGTCCAATTATTGTCTATGCCTTTCTCTATTATAATATTGAGTCCAATTATTGTCTATGCCTTTCTCTATTATAATATAGAGTCCAATTAGTGTCTATGCCTTTCTCTATTATAATATAGAGTCCAATTATTGTCTATGCCTTTCTCTATTATAATATATAGTCCACTCATTGTCTATGCCTTTCTCTATTATAATAAGGAGTCCAATTATTGTATATGCCTTTCTTTATTATAATATGGACTCCACTCATTGTCTATGCCTTTCTCTATTATAATATAGGGTCCAATTATTGTCTATGCCTTTCTCTATTATAATATAGACTCCACTCATTGTCTATGCCTTTCTCTATTATAATATAGAGTCCAATTATTGTCTATGGCTTTCTCTATTATAATATAGACTCCACTCATTGTCTATGCCTTTCTCTATTGTAATATAGAATCCAATTATTGTCTATGCCTTTCTTTATTATAATATGGAGTCCACTTATTGTCTATGCCTCTCTCTATTTTAATATAGACTCCACTCATTGTCTATGCCTTTCTCTATTATAATATAGAGTCCAATTATTGTCTATGCCTTTCTCTATTATAATATAAAGTCCAATTATTGTCTATGCCTTTCTCTATTATAATATAAAGTCCACTCATTGTCTATGCCTTTCTCTATTATAATATAGGGTCCAATTATTGTCTAGGCCTTTCTCTATTATAATATTGAGTCCAATTATTGTCTGTGCCTTTCTCTATTATAATATAAAGTCCACTCATTGTCTATGCCTTTCTCTATTATAATATAAAGTCCAATTATTGTCTATGCCTTTCTCTATTATAATATAAAGTCCAATTATTGTCTATGCCCTTCTCTATTATAATATACGGTCCAATTATTTTCTATGCCTTTCTCTATTATAATATAGAGTCCAATATGTCTGTGCCTTTCCTCTATTATAATATAGAGTCCATTATTCTTCTGTGCCTTTCTCTATTATAATATATAGTCCACTCAATTGTCTATGCCTTTCTCTATTATAATATACGAGTCCACTCATTGTCTATGCCTTTCTTGTTATAATATAGAGTCCAAATTTTGCTATGCCTTTCTCTATTACAAATATTGAGTCCCAATATTGTCTTTGCCTTTATCTGTTATAATATGGAGTCCAATTATTGTCTATGACCTTTCTCTATTATTAATATTAGAGTCCAATTTATTGTCTTAGCCTTTCTCTATTATAATATGAGTCCAATTATTGTCTGTGCTTTCTCTATTATAATATAGGGTCCAAGTATTCTCTGTGCCTTTCTCTATTATAATATAGAGTCCAATTATTGTCATATGCCTTTCTCTATTATAATAAGAGTCCACTATTATTGTCTATGCCTTTCTCTATTATAATATAGAGTCCAATTATTGTCTATGCCTTTCTCTATTATAATATAGAGTCCTATTGTTGTCTATGCCTTTCTCTATTATAATAGAGTCCAATTATTGTCTATGCCTTTCTCTATTATAATATAGAGTCCAATTATTGTCTATGCCTTTCTCTATTATAATATTGAGTCCAATTATTGTCTGTGCCTTTCTCTATTATAATATAGGGTCCAAGTATTCTCTGTGCCTTTCTCTATTATAATATAGAGTCCAATTATTGTCTATGCCTTTCTCTATTATAATATAGAGTCCAATTATTGTCTATGCCTTTCTCTATTATAATATAGAGTCCAATTATTGTCTATGCCTTTCTCTATTATAATATAGAGTCCTATTGTTGTCTATGCCTTTCTCTATTATAATAGAGTCCAATTATTGTCTATGCCTTTCTCTATTATAATATAGAGTCCAATTATTGTCTATGCCTTTCTCTATTATAATATAGGGTCCAATTATTGTCTATGCCTTTCTCTATTATAATATAGAGTCCAATTATTGTCTATGCCTTTCTCTATTATAATAGAGTCCAATTATTGTCTATGCCTTTCTCTATTATAATATTGAGTCCAATTATTGTCTATGTCATTCTCTATTATGATAGAGTCCAATTATTGTCTATGCCTTTCTCTATTATAATATTGAATCCAATTATTGTCCATGCCTTTCTCTATTACAATATAGAGTCAAATTATTGTCTATGCTTTCTCTATTGTCTATGCCTTTCTCTATTAGTATAGAGTCCAATTATTGTCTATGCCTTTGTTTATTATAATATGGAGTCCAATTATTGTCTATGCCTCTCTCTATTATAATAAAGAGTCCACTCATTGTCTATGCCTTTCTCTATTATAATATAGAGTCCAATTATTGTCTATGCCTTTCTCTATTAATATGGATTCCAACTATTGTCTATGCCTTTCTCTATTAATATAGAGTCCACTCATTCTCTATGCCTATATAGAGTCCAATTATTGTCTATGTCTTTCTCTATTAATTGTCTATGACTTTCTCTATTAGTATAGAGTCCAATTATTGTCTATACTTTTCTCTATTATAATATAGTCCACTCATTGTCATTGTCTATGCCTTTCTCTATTATAATATAGAGTCCAATTATCGTCTATGCCTTTCTCTATTATAATATGGAGTCCAATTATTGTCTATGCCTTTCTCTATTAATATGGATTCCAACTATTGTCTATGCCTTTCTCTATTAATATAGAGTCCACTCATTCTCTATGCCTTTCTCTATTATAATACAGAGTCCAATTATTGTCTATGCCTTTCTCTATTATAATACAGAGTCCAGTTATTGTCTATGCCTTTCTCTATTATAATATAGTCCAATTATTGTCTATGCATTTCTCTATTATAATATAGAATCCAATTATTGTCCATGCCTTTCTCTATTAATATGGAGTCCAACTATTGTTGATGCTGTTCTCTAATATAATATAGAGTCCACTCATTGTCTATGCCTTTCTATATTATAATACAGAGTCCAATTATTGTCTATGCCTTTCTCTATTATAATATAGTCCAATTATTGCCTATGCCTTTCTCTAATAATATGGACTCCAACTATCGTCCATACCCTTCTCTATTAATATAGAGTCCAATCATTGTATATGTCTTTCTCTATTATAATACAGAGTCCACCCATTCTCTATGCCTTTCTCTATTATAATATAGAGTCCAATTATTGTCCATGCCTTTTTCTATTAATATGGAGTCCAAAATTGTCCAAGCCTTCTCTACTATAATATAGAGTCCAATTATTGTCTATGTCTTTCTCTATTAATTGTCTATGCCTTTCTCTATTAGTATAGAGTCCAATTATTGTCTATACTTTTCTCTATTATAAGATAGTCCACTCATTGTCTATGCCTTTCTCTATAACAATTTAGAGCCCACTCATTGTCTATGCCTTTCTCTATTATTATTGAGTCCACTCATTGTCAATGCCTTTCTCTATTATAATATAGAGTCCAATTATTGTCTATGCCTTTCTCTATTATAGTACAGAGTCCACTCATTGTCTATGCCTTTCTGTATTATAATATAAAGTCCAATTATTGTCTATACCTTTCTCTATTATAATATAGAGTCCAATTATTGTCTATGTCTTTCTCTATTATAATATAGTCCACTATGCCTTTCTCTATTATAATATAGAGTCCAATTATTGTCTATGCCTTTCTCTATTATAATATAGAGTGCAATTATTGTCTATGCCTTTCTCTATTAATATCGAGTCCAATTATGGTCTATGCCTTCCTCTATTTTAATATGGAGTCCAGTTATTGTCTATGCCTTTCTCTATTAAAATATAGAGTCCACTCATTGCCTATGCCTTTCTCTATTATAATATAGAGTCCACTCATTGTCTATGCCTTTCTCTATTATAATATAGAGTCCACTCATTGTCTCTGCCTTTCTCTATTATAATATAGAGTTCAATTATTGTCTATGCCTTTCTCTATTAATATAGAGTCCAATTATTATCTATGCCTTTCTCTATTAATATGGAGTCCAATTATACTCTATGCCTTTCTCAATTAATATGGAGTCCAATTATTCTCTATGCCTTTCTCTATTAATATGGAGTCCAATTATTTTCTATGCCTTTCTCTATTAATATAGAGTCCAATTATTGTCAATATGCCTTTCTCGATTAATATGGAGTCCAACTATTGTCTATGCCTTTCTCTATTATAATACAGAGTCCAATTATTGCCCATGCCTTTCTCTAGTATAATATAGAGTCCAATCATTGTCTATGCCTTTCTCTAATACAGAGTCAAATCATTGTCTATGCCTTTCTCTATTAATATAGAGTCCAATTATTGTCCATGCCTTTCTCTATTAATATAATATTGACATGTTACGCTTGGCTGATAATCCATTGGGATTTATCATACCATCTGTACTTGCTTATAAGTCTAGTCCAACTGCAAACAGCATAGACACAGAGATGCAGTTGCATAATGTGCTGGCAGATCTGGGTCTGTGCAGTTTGTCAGAAGCAATCAGTATAACAAAAAACGCTTAGCCCGATCTGCTGGCGCATTTTGAGACAGCAGACCAGAGTCTATACTGTTTGCAGTTAGATTTGACTCATAAGAGAGTATATATGGTATATACTAGTTTGGCTGGACACTAAGGTTGCAATGTTTACATATGTAAATGGCTCAGTTTAGTTTACTTCCTGTAAATGTTTACAAAATTGTTGAACATGTAAACATGCATTTGGTTGTTAGTGATTCAAGAACTACCCGTTTCAATTATATATTCCAACATCTCTGCTTAAGAGGACTGTTTAGTAGGCTTTTGTCTGTTATTTCTTTTCTTTAAGTATGTATGATTTTCACATCGAATGCAGCATCGCTAGGAAAGAGCAGAAGTTGGTGAAGAATTGGTTATAGTGTACATTACACAACATTACACATCGGGTTGATTTACTGATAATGCTGACAAACATTTCTTGAAACTAAATGATTAATTTTTGAACAACATGTTTGTTTTCTGAACCTTTGAGTAACATTATTTTAAAGAAACACTGTTTCAAGTTTGTAAGTCATTGCTTAGTTTAGATCCTACAAAAGCATCCCATGCATATGTCCAGGCAGTACGCATGGTTGCATTATCAAGTTTTTCATTATGTACATATACATACCAGTAGGAAACAATACCATAACAATCCTATGGATGTTTTACTACAATTTTCATATATATTCAACAAAGACATGTCATACAGACTGAATCCTGTCACAATAAGAGGTACAAAATGTACAGTCAATGAAACCATTGCAACTGGGGCTAAGTACAACATGCATATTATAATAGCTGTCAGCTGTTCAGTAAGCCCAACTGGTAGATTGGGGGCAAGGTTGAGTATCTAATCATTCCAATTAAATGGCATCATTTCAGTTATTGTAAACCATGTACACATTTAGAAATGTTGGTAAATTTTGCAGCCGTACTGGACACCAGTAATAATGACTTTCTGTCTATTTGATGCTTTGAAAATTTGTTCATAAAATACAAAATGTAGACAAAATGATTAGAGCAACTCAGCACTATATCTTAAATGCTCTCAGACAGCAACCTAATTTGCATATAAATGTACTTAATTCATGAAATTTGTATGATACTTGAACACAATATGTCAAAGTACAGATTTAAGAAATCACAATAATATCTTTAATTGTTTTATACATTATCACTTTTTTTCATGTAATTTTTGTTATATATAAATCATAGTTTTAAAATGATTCATAAGTATAAAAATGAGCAAATTTTAACAATAAATTTTGTAAATTAAACCAAAGTACAATGAATAAATATGATTTTATGTATTCTGAATGTATTAAAAATTAAAGACAATACCAAACACTGTATGCTTCTTTCGACACTTACCCTGGGCATAAACATAATTTTCTGTGTCCTTAAGAATGGATACAACTTTGAGAATTCCTCATATCCACCTGAAAAAATGCATGGAACAGAATTTAAATAAATCTGTTTTGTAACAAACATTTAAGCCAGTCTCTGTAAACAAGACAGAAAATTTACAAAGATTTTGTTTTTGGCCATAATTGATATTATCATATGTATAACATTTCAGATTGCCATTTATTTCCATGGATATAGATTTTCATCATTTTGCCACCACCACCCCAGTACCCCAATACATTTTCATTAGGATTTAAATTCATTAATTGGGGTTGAGTCCTATTATTTCTACAAAAGAATTATTGGTCACTGGGTTGTTAAATTCATGGCTTGTAGTTACCATGAAATCCAAAAAACTGGGTACCCCATTATAAACAGAGGTCACCCACTAACCAACCTAGCTTGTCCAGACCTTCCAGTCTAGTGGTACATGTATGTGCAAATGATTGTGAGACTGATGTCTGATGAACCAGGTTTGATTACCAACTGCTACTGTTAGACTCTGCATCCGCCACCAGTAAACATCTAATTTATTTGAAAATTAGCAACAGAGTTGGCATGAAAGATGTCAATTATGTTTCAAATGGAAATTATTTATAAAATTTAGTATCCCCATGTTTTTTAAAAAACTGTTGAGAATATGATACCCTCTGTCCTGGGTCTGTCTGTCCATTACCCTATAATCCTCTCCAAAATTGCTTGATGGACACTTGTTTGCCCATACTTTAATCAGTGTATAGGATGCATACAAATACTGTGAGTTCTTCTAAAACCTGAGAGGAACAGATTCTTTCAGTTATGCTAGAATGTCAAAAAAAATATTGAGATTTTAATTTATGGTCATGAACACAGGCATATATTAATTTTTCTTTTAAATAAATCAAATTTGATCATATTGTTTCTTCTTTACATTTTTTATTTCATTGTTTCTCTATTTAAAAGAAACACGTCTGAATTAGTAGAACTCATTCAACAAGATTCACTTAACCAAATGTAAATTCTTGATTTCATCCACATATAGCATACCTTTAAGTATCTTCACTTGGTTTCGACTCCCTGTCTCCCAAAGGAGAGAAGCACAATTACGTGCATCCCCTGTGAAAAAAATATGAGAAATAAATTTAGTCTATATCAGAAATCATTATGAAACACTGAATCTAAACTGAGCTCTATTGTGTATTTCTAACATGCATCCACTTCTTGATAATGCGCTGGTAGATCAGGGTTGAACTGTTCATGTGAAATCATATACAGAGTACAATTATTGTCTATGCCTTTCTCTGTTATAATATAGAGTCCAATTATTGTCTATGCCTTTCTCTATTATAATATAGAGCCCAATTATTGTCTATACCTTTCTCTATTATAATACAGAGTCCAATTATTGTCTATGCCTTTCTCTATTATAATATTGAGTCCAATTATAGTCTATGCCTTTCTCTATTATAATAGAGTCCAATTATTGTCTATGCCTTTCTCTATTATAATATAGAGTTCAATTATTGTCTATACCTTTCTCTATTATAATATAGAGTCCAATTATAGCCTATGCCTTTCTCTATTATAATATAGAGTCCAATTATTGTCCATGCCTTTCTCTATTATAATACAGAGTCCAATTATTGTCTATGCCTTTCTCTATTATAATATAGAGTCCAATTATTGTCCATGCCTTTCTCTATTATAATACAGAGTCCAATTATTGTCTATGCCTTTCTCAAATATAATACAGAGTCCAAATTATTGTATATGCCTTTCTCTATTATAATATAGAGTCCAATTATTGTCCATTCCTTTCTCTATTAATATAGAGTCCAACTATTGTCCATGCCTTTCTCTAATATAATATAGAGTCCACTCATTGTCTATGCCTTTCTCTATTATAATACAGAGTCCAATTATTGTCTATGCCTTTCTCTATTAATATGGACTCCTACTGGACTACAACACTGACTCTGATCTGAAACATTATCATGCAAATACATTACATACCATTTTTAAATTTTTTAATTCTCTTTGTGAACAAGCAAACCATGATAATACAGTGGTCCCCCTCTTTTTAGGCCACAGATTCTGCAATAAAAATGTGGCCATATAAAATTGGTTACCTCAAATGTGGGGGACAAAATAATTTAAATGTACTATTTTGGCATTGGGCAAAATGGCCTTATAAAAGGGGTGGTCTCTCTTGGAAGGGGCTTCTCAAGAGGAAGACCACAGTACTAAATGTTCTACTGAAAGCGACACATAGAAATATAAAGAGTGATTAAATACATTTTCAACGTAACTATGTGGTTATAATACCCATAGCTATAATAAAATATGGATAATTCAAAAACTTCTCAGTACTGACAAAATAAGAATATTTAGAAGCACATAATAATCAGTATGTAAGTTTTCATGTGCAAAAAGAAAAAGAAGAGAATCTACAATACCTGACTCATTCCGTGATGAAGTATTGCTGTCATATACGACAACATTCTGTTTACATTCCAACTCTGCATCATATGGGACAACAAAGAAGCCCTCCTCATCCTATAATAAAAAGTTTCCAGTTCTTTAAGTGTCTTGTCTTGATGTTTGCAAGTTTACTGTATTAAAGTGTTTAGCATGTACCCTACTAAGCATCGTATATACTCGTGCTTAATCTGATACCAACTGCAAACTGCATAGCCCGGATTAAACAAGAGTATACACTACATCACTGACCCAAATCTGCAATTACACAATTTAATGCCAGATATCAGGGTCTATGCTGTCCATCCTACTTAATACTTCCATCAAACAACAAAGAATCCAATCTGCTGGCCCATTATACTCTTAGAGATCTGGATCTACTCAGTCTTTGGCAGTTAATGTGCATTAAATACAATAAAATACATCTACAGTTATATTGTCTAACAGTTATATACATGTAAAGCCAAATGAGGCTGGCTTCAGAGGCTGCTAGAGGGAAAGGCACTATTCTCTCCATGTATTTCTTTATAGGTTGAGAAATAGTGCATACATGTGTCTGAACCCTGCAACGTTTAACTTGGACTTGACTTTAAGCAGACAATATAAAACTTATCTTGAGAGACAACCTCTTCAGCGAATAAATAGTTAAGGTCTCTCAAGACATGTGGTCTTCCAATAGAGGAATTCACACTATGTAACAACATTGATTAATGTATTAACTTTATAAGAGTGCATTAACTTTATAACAGTATTAACATTAAAAGTGTGTATTAACTTTATAAGAGAGTATTAACTTCATAAGAGTGTATTAGGTTTATAAGAGATGGAGAGTATTAACTTTATAAGAGTGTATTAACTTTATAAGAGAGTACTAACTTTATAAGAGTGTATTAACTTTATAAGAGTGTATTAACTTTATAAGATTAAGTGTATTAATTTTTTACATGTGTTCTTCCACAACAGTGGACTTGAAAATCAGGTAACTACATTATAGAAAGTCAAGTAGACCAGTCAAAAACTGGTGTGTCTGAACTCTGAAAGTAGGTCAATGTAACCTATTTTCAGTTAAAAAATGAGACCTGGAACAAACAAAACTCGTACAATTACAAAAAAGTGTCAATAAATAGTAAGTTGAATGATCTACAAATGTCAATCCTGCAGTACGTGAACACAAGATTGCAATGTCAGCTGGAGTTGAAATATGATGGCATATGGGTTGTTCATGACTATTATGAAACATAACAAAATTCTTGGCTGCATTGTCAAGAACTTCTGTCGCTAAATACAAAAGTGAAAACGTTTTAATCATGGTAGCAAAAAAAACGTAAGATAACCTCATTTACGTTTACACAGTATCCTATTAAATATGACTTAAGGTGAGAAATCATTTCCTAATGTAGATATTTAAATTTGTTGTATTGAAAACAAAATATAAAACCCAGAGTCTTCATTATGGTAATGCATCCATATTAATAATCTGAAAAAAAGCTATATATGCCAATATTACGTACCAAACAAAATCAAATTCACAGATTCTATGTTCACATTGGAGGCAATAAGAAGACACCTTTTTAAACTCTAGATACAGAACTTTAATAAGAATATCATCAAGAACTTCTTTTCTGTTAGTTTTAATGTTATATTGAACCAGTTTTAAACAGAAACAGTGACAATTTTAAACAGAAACAGTGACAGCGAGCTCCCTGAACTCCTTTCAAGCTCACCATGTATAGATTGCCTAGAAAGTTCAACCTCCAGCTGTATGCAAAAGCTGTGCATAAGCGATAAAAGTACCATGAAGATATTAACTGGAGATGTAATTGGTCTAAGTCCAAAACACTTTCATTCTAACAAGAGGTTCAAAGTAAATAAGTTCAAGGTAAATTACCTTAGGTGCTTTTTTTGCTGTAACCACATGACTTTCATTGTATTCATGCTTTTTTCTTGCATCTGAAAAGAAATAAACACTTTATTTTCATTTGGGAAAACGTCATTTGCTACACTTGTACCAGTAGATGAATTAGCACTCCACAAATCTGGCTGATCGTAAAGTGTTGATTCTTACACAAAACAAAGCCATATCAATGTGGATCCACGTGTGATATGTGATGGTCAACAATGAACCTATTTACTGGAGATGATAACCTGATTATGTATTTAAAATTTAAGAAAATGACACCTACTAACATACCACCAGGTTTGAAAAATACATCCAAATGGCAGGTATCTGACCAATAACCATCATATAGGAAGTTACCTACACCCCCATTCATTCTGGTAATGGAAGTCCTGGCATATTATACACCCGATGTCTTCTCCATGATGTCCAAAATTCTACCACTGGATGGCCTAGGGACTTCCCTTTCTTCTACTTATAAGCCCAAATCATAAAGCCCTGTTGTCCCAACCATACTGATTTTACAATTTATTTCTGCCACCTGGGCCATTTAAATTGTGCCTATTAATTGCTTTACAAAACTGTCCAATAAAGAAAACAGTGCCAACTCGCCTGTCACTTCCTGCCTAGTCACAATTACCATGTCAACCCAGTGTGGACATTAATAAGGGTATCACTGAGTCCAAGGTGTTAGTCATTCATTTATGCATATCTCAGCAAATTGTCTATAAAATGCATTTATTTCCAGCCAGCCTATCTACTGCCACTACCACTCAACAGAATCACTTCCAGCATCGTACTCAAGAACATGTGTAATGGACCTCAGAGCTCTAACACCAAGTGCTGACAACTATAGATGTATATTTCACAGCCCTTACTGGGCGGACATCTTCAAAGAGTACACTAGTAACTTAAATACTTGCACCTTCTCAGCATGACTGAATACCATGCCGTACATACCCTTGTATGACATCCTGACCAATTTTATAAAGAAGCAGATCTTTACTGTACAAAGCTGTGATCATAAATTGTAATTTTATTTTCAGAATTAGAGACTTATGATGAAAAACAATGAACAGACTAAAGAGACCTTGGAAAGTTGTTCTGGAACCAGCATATTACCTACCAAACATAACTACAAACAATGTGTATATGGTAACATTAATGGTCTTCATTAATTTGGAACTTTATTAGATATGTTGTTTATGGTCTTCAATTATCAGAATTACCAATTGTACAACTCTTTCAGTAAAAAAATTAATTCATTACCACATTATTTCCAATTAATTCAATATATGTATTTCAATAATAGTGCTATTCTAAAGACTGAAACTAACATACATGTTTTATACTCTCCGGTCTAAACAGGCCTTTACCATCAGATCACAGGAACAAGATGCATTTGTAAATATGAGAAGTTTTTTCCCCAAAATGCTTTCTAAATATTGCTGAAATACATGCACATAAAAAAAAAAAAACAATATCTGGGTGATATCTAATGTCACATGTCAATGTAAGTTGGAGGAGGGGGGAGAGAGTACAGTAGTGTTCCATGTATTGACCATCCTAGATGGTCCAATTGCTTTAGTCTAGCAGCATTGTACAGTACTTTGCTACATGACGTTCAAGGATGTATTCCTTAAAATCAGTGTAATTCTTGGCCTTTTTAGAGACAGCATAATTGACAGTGAAGCTGATGTTACTGACCATAGCAGTATTTGGACCATATGCATATGGTCCAGACCCTATTTTGTCTATGCTATCATTCTGACCATACATGTCTGGTCTAAGCATTATGATGCTTTATTAATTACATGATGTTATCAAGCTTTGTTTTTCTTTTACTTTCTTTGGGCATGAATTTTGGGATGTATTGATGAACACTACTTACACTGAGGTTGAATAGGCTTACTTTGCCAGTTTTAAGTCAATTTTTCTCATGGTCAATCTTGCATGTAGATTGAATTTTGAAATAAGCACACACACCGAGATTTTCAAAAACACCCTAAAAGCTGGAAATCATCTTATAACTCCCCAAAAGGCAGCCACATTTTTTTGTCAGGTGTAATCTTGAACAGATGAACAACTTTGAAAGAAATTATGGCCCAATTCCTCAAAGAGCAACTGCAATCTGGGTGAAGCTCTTTACTTGGCACAATATAGTCTTTTCAATGTTGATGTTCCATTATGCAACAAATAAACCAGATACTTTACTTCAAGGCTAAAATGGGAAAACCCCATATTTGTTATGAACAAAACACTGCAAGTGCCATGCATGCTGATTTACAATTGTACAGGCATAACTGGACATATTGAGTACCACAAAGAAACAGACCGTTGATGTATACTTTCATAGTCGGCCTATACGGGTATAGTCGAGCCAAAGGCGTATACGTCTATGGTTCGGACCATGCTCGTACGGTCAATATAAGGCTATGCTCCGTCAGTAACACTGATGCAGTGATCATTGTGATGGCGCGTTCCAGTATATATAGATATACTTAATTGCCACTGGGATTAAACCTTACCTATTAGTAACAAGTAATTCGGATCGCTTAAATTTGAATATACAGTAGCTTGTTGAAGCATATTGTATAAATCTGTGGGCTCTAATAGAACTATTGACGGCTCTTCCATGGCTTTTTCTGTGTCTGTGATATATACAACGTTTATCCATGTGTTGACCGATTAACATCAAAAGTACACAATAATGCTTCCGAAGGAACAATTAGTTGCAAGATTACATCAAATTCACTTTCAATTTGACTCAGTAAACATAAATTTATGTATAACATTTTGAATAATAATATTTGATTTAACTTGCTTAAGTTTTTGGTAATAAATTTCAATTTATTATTACATGATGACTTTGTCCACCCACCCACCCTCCCAAAAAAATAGGTCCTGCGTTGCCATGTGCGTAGGAAATTATTGCCTGCCGTTATTTTCCATGCGCAGTCATTACTTCACTTCCTCCTGCTGTAGACATTTTTGTAGGAGTATTGAGGCGGTGTAACAATGTTCTCAAGACTATCTCGTCATGTTGTTCTCTATTGCAAAAGATCCTTTTCATCGACGCAACAGGTAGTATTAATGTCTGTACTTTAAAATACTTTGTGGACACTTGATGCTTTACGCTGAATTCATCACGTAGACACTGCATCACGTTCTCGGACAACTACGTGCAGCATGCAATGTCCAGACCCAGTCTCGTACATTTTTAGCTTGCACATTTTTGTGGGAACGCATTTGAACTCCTAAATTATTACAACTGCCAAATAAATTTCCCAGTTTATATTTGGTTTAAATCTTGCTAATGCAACAGAGCTTTGCATAAAATTAGTTGCCAATTTGGAATCGCATCTAGGCTAAAGCCTAAAGGTTAGCCAGAGGACACCTTGACAGGGGAAACAACTCTTGCCACAAAACCTTTCATACTTTGCATAATTTTTGGAAAACACGTAATCTAAATATATATATACTTTTGAACATTTACATAACCAGGTATAAAAAAGATAGTCTTGTGGTAAACTTGTACGTTTATGTGTTGAATCAACCACAGGACTTGGGAATTAATAGTTGCCAAAAACACCAGCGTTAAAAGCCTGAAATTTTTACAGAAAACTGCATATGCTGTATAATAAATGAGCGATGAATGTAACCAATCATCAGAATTGATGAGTATTGAGTCATTCACCAGAGAGTAATTAATTGACTTGCCGACATAGATGACGATTGTTGTGACATCAGCATGCAGGGCTGATCACATTTTTTTTTTCAACCACTTGCCCAGGACAAGTGGTTTCAGAAAAAACACTTGTCCCACCTACATTTTCATTTATCCCAATATTTCAATTTCTTGCCTAGATTCATTTTAATCCATATTATTAAAAACAAAAGAAATAATGTACCACCTGATTATTTTTTCAAAAAGGGATGGGGTTTTTTGTCAAGGTATCTTGTGTACATTATCTCTTAAACCAGTACAGTAGCATCAGTACAGTACGGTAGCATCAGATCTTCCATCGGCAAGAATGGAAAGGAATTTACTGCAATTCAGACCTTCCCTAACTTCTTGGTTGATTAAATCTTAATATCTGAATTCCATTGACAAATAAACTTGTTGAATTTCCAACCTGTGTCAGGTTGGGATATTGTTTGCAATAACTGCGAAACATCTTTTCTTCAGAATCCGTGAATTCAAGCCATGGATAATTGTCAAACCCAATATGGCTAACAAAAAATCTTTGTCTCTTATTTGTGTCATATTTGACATTTTTTGCTGCCAGAGAGTCTGGCTTATAACTCTTTGGAGAAATGGTTACCTCAGACTCAGTGGCAGTCTTTTATCCCTCCACTTTCACATGAACTTTCCTTCTCTGAATCGTCCTTATGACCTTCCTTGCAAAAATAATTGAATAAAGTCATTTTATCCAAAATGAAAAGATTTCCTCATTTGACAACTACTAAAGTGATCATAGCATTTTGTCATTTACATGCAGGCACAAACTGCTCCTTTTGCGTAAAGCTGTAATTGTTTCACTTCAAAAACAATGTCTCACATTAAAGTTGAACCTCTATATAATCAACTAAAAAAATGAAAGACTCATTACTGTCATTTAATCAGTTCATAAAGGAAACTGACATTGTTGTTGGTAAGGTGCCTTCCACTAATTTTATTGCATTAACTCTTGAAATCAAAGGCTGATCAGCTTGTGTGTATCTGGGTTGAGTAAATGTAATAAAACAAGGTCATTTATTACACTTTTAATTAATCATACTGGATTTGTTTTGCTTGAAGTGTTGTGGTTGGCTGATAATTTGGTCACTTAGCCCAATATGCAGTCAAGCAGTAATAGAACTCGTGCACATGTGAACAGTTATCAATGACCACTTACTGTAATATCGCAGGATGTGAATGAATAAATGGAAGCAGATTCAAGTAATGAATATGCCTGGAGTTCATGAATGGCCAGGTAGAGGTAGATAAAGTGATTAAAGTATGAAAATTGGCACTTGCCTGACTTGTTTTAACATTGGAAAAAGTAATTGGTCCCCAACTAGTGCCTTGGAAAATTTTAGTTGTCTGACTTAGAAAATGAATAGTCCGGGACCAACATTTTAGGCCCATTTCCAATGCCAGAAACTTTCCATTTTTCCAAATTTTTAGTGTAAAACTTCCCAGTCACATCTTATTACAGATCCATGCCCTTTACTGACTTTGGGAGAGAAATTACTTTGACGAGTCTAGCAAGAGATCTGAATAGTCTAAGTAACCTAAGCTGAAAAGCATTAAGGGTCCATACTGGACTCAAATATTTAGGCAAAATGACTTCTCCAGCCAGAATAGGGAAAAGATAATGAAACTAGTGTAGAAAGTTGAAAATGTATAATGTTTAAAATAGTAAGTTTAAACTTAGGTTTTTGCATATTTTCATGTCAGATGATTAAAATACTGATAAAATACTTACAAAACTTTATTTAAAAAATTTAAAACTTTTACTTTGTTTCACCACAATTATTGTACAGCATCAAACGGCAACCTCAGAAACAGATCACATTCGGAAAACCAGCAACAGTTTCCTTAGTAGAAGGCCTCTTTTAGCTAAACAAGATCCAAAGATCTTATGGAATGACCTGTTGTCCGTTGTCTTTGCGTTCTCACTACTCCTCCTGACATAAAATAAATATTCATAAAAAATATTTGGAACTGTCTAAATTTGATCTATAATTGTTACAGTTGATTCTCAGTTTCTTTTAATTGAATTCCCAGATAGATACCTTGTGTATATGTGACAGAATCTTGCCATCATTGTAAAATATTCAGAATACTATTATAATCGGTGTTTTCGAAATTAGCATACTTTAAATGTCACTGAATTACAGTCAACACATAATATTTATTATTATTTACTACTTGTGTTATCTAAAGCAAAACACGCATGTATAAGCAAATTCAGACAATGTATACTTGAATCCTCAATGGAGGAGGCGGGTCCTTTTTTTTTTTTTTGCACAATTATTGCTCAAAAATGAAGATCAAATTTTGTACATATTATTTAAAGGGGAAAAAAGTGTTTTTGTACAAAAAAATTACATATATTATGATCTTAAAATTATTCATCTTTGTCTTTTGTCATTTTGAACAAGGAATGTTTTCACTCTTTTAACAGTCTTAGCTTCATCTCAGTTCAGAAGTAATCCTAAAAATTCTAGGTGGAACAAAGTAGAAAATCTGCTTTGTTGACTCTATGTATTATCAATAAGTTTAATTCTCTTTCCAGCAAAACTTCAAGGTTGCTGTGCTGGGTGCAAGTGGGGGTATTGGCCAGCCACTTTCGCTGTTACTGAAGACCTCTCCTCTTATTACAGAGCTTTCTCTATATGATATTGCTCATACCCCAGGAGTGGCAGCTGACCTAAGCCACATTGAAACAAAAGCAAAAGTCAGAGGTTTCATGGGACCTTCTGAACTGAAGGAGTCCTTACAGGGAGCAGAAGTTGTTGTTATTCCTGCAGGTGTTCCTAGAAAGCCAGGTAAAAGTGACTCTTCATAATCCAAGACAGGATGTGTCCAACTTCCCAAATTCATTTGAAATATTTGCCCAAAGATTACAAAAAAATGCCAATGATCAAACTCTGACTTCATTCTGAATTCTGGTGTCAACATTAGCACTCCTGGCCATAGGCCAAGTGAGTTTATATGGTATGGCCTTTTGGCCGTTGTGCATCATCAATCATCCTTCCATCAGCACTTGTTTGTGAACAGTCCAGAGGCTTCATATCGGACCAGGTTTCGATCAGATTTGGTATGTGAGACCTTGAATGATTTTGATTGTGAGCAAGATCCATGCAGACTAATGAGGTGATCTTGCATCTGTTTGGCCAAGCTTGTGAACACTCGAAAGGCCATACTTCTGATCAGATTTCAATCAGATTTGGTATGCAAGCTTATATCATCAAGATCTCTGTTGAATTTGATTATGAACAACATTCCTGCATGTTAACGAGTAGATCTTGCATATGTCTTGCATATGATTGGCTGGGCTTCTGAACACTCCAGATGCCATGTTCTTGATCAGATTTGGTATGCAAATTTGTGTCAGTATCTCAGATAAGTTCAGTTATGAGTGAAAGACATAAATATTAATGGTTTATGGAAATTTATCATTTTGGGTAGTTCCTGCATCACAAATAGCCACTTTCATGTTTACAGTTACGGATTTTGTAAATGTTTATAGAGAGTGAACTAAACTAAGCCGTTTACACATGTAAACGATGCAGCCTTAGAACAGTCTCCAAGTTGTGAATTGGGGCCTAGTCCCCAGAGGATCCAGGGGAGAATGCTGGTTGGTTGTATACATGACTTCTCCTTTTGATGCTGAGAAAGTGATTCTATATATATGGTCTAGGGATGAAGGTAAATGACCCCAAATGTAATAAACAATGTAGCAGCTATGTGCATGTAAATTTGCATTCACAAGCTCTCAACTACCCAGGTGAACAATATCAGGCCCACATAGGCCTCATGGTTTTAGTTCAGTTTGAATGAGAAATTTTTTTTAAAAAATTTTCTGAGTTTATTTGTAATCTTTTTTCAGAGTTTTCTGTTGATTGTGAAAAATTAAAGTCTGTACATTAAGCAAGGATTTTTCTAGTGTGATGGGGAATGGGACCTTGACCATTGATTGGATGGAAGGAACTGAACCTTTGGGAATAGAAATGTTCAGATGTTAGTTGCAAAAAATGGTAATTCTGTGATTTTCAGATATATTTCATTTCATGATTGTAGCCTATATTTGGTCATTGAAGTCCCTTCATAAACTTTGTGACAAGTCTGGGAGTTGAAGCATTGGAAGGTTGGAATTTATAATTAAGCAAAATGTTGGGACAGTAGTGCTGTGTGCAGATTTCAAATCAGATGTATTTTAAAAGGTTGTATGAACTGAATCACTTGTATATATCTTACATTTAACAGGGATGACAAGAGATGACCTTTTCAATACAAATGCTTCCATCGTCCGAGATCTTTGTAAAGCATGTGCTGAGGTGTGCCCACAAGCAATGATTTGCATTATCACTAATCCTGTAAGTAATCTTGGCTCCAGCAAAATTTACTTTATTTACTATTTTAAGCCCGTCACCATATCTGTGGAGGAAATATAGTGTTACGATGTCCATCTGCCCCTCTTGCCACATCGCCATTACTAATTCTATTTCAACTTAATAACTTTTAAAGGACTTGATGCTTCAAAAAAGAAATTTGGTATGAGGCTTTACATTAAGAATAGCTACCTGCATGCATCATGGATTTTGATTTGTCCACTCAATACTCAGATCAAGGACATCGAGCAAGGGATCAAGTGATCACTACTGCTTATGTATAGTGGATGCCTGCACAATGTTGTGGAACTCCATTTCAGATTCTACTGCAGCTTTAGTGGGTTTTATGCCACCCCTCACTGATTTTATTGCATTTGCCCAGCAAGTAGACTAAAGAAACACATGGGCAGATGGGAGACATCCAGCATCTTAAACCTAGCCACGGCAAGTTTCATACCTTTACTTGTACAAACATTTAGCATTGCTTGCAGTCCTTATCATTGGCTAAGCTAGGCATACACACAAATGAACATGCATAATGTAGGAAAAATATAACATGTTTTACATTTCTTGGATATCCCCTTCCCCTGCCCAGAGAGGGAGTGTACATCAAATTGCCTAGCAACAACATGCATCCCTTTTTATAGATTGCATGTAAATGCACCTACAAGCATAGAAACATGCAGAACTTTGTTCTGCAACGTAACCTGTATCTTCAGTATTTCTTCTCAATACATGTTACTTCAAAAGAGTACTTAAGGGTTCTCCAGGATGCCAAAATCCGCTTACAAGTACACATACTTTTCATTTTTGGACACCTGAAGATTCCAAAAGCTGCGTCTTCGGTACGCAAGCTTTTTTGTTGGCTAAATGCTATTTTATTTGATCTGTTTGTACAAAGCAAGTATCAATCATGTAGTGTGCGAGCTATCAAAGAAAGTTCAGTTGATTTTAATGGGATTAGGTGAAGCTGCATAGGTTAGATCATAGCATACAAAGAGATTAAGCCACCTGTTTATCGATTGTCAGTGCCCAATGGTCTATGTGATCAAAATACTAATTACACACGCATGTGCTTTGACACCTCTCTTTGATAAGCATTACTCGACAGTTTTATTCCATCATATCGAAAAACGTTACACGATGTTTGGAACACTTTCTTGTTATTGTATAACGTATTTAGAAAAATAGTGCCTGGATTTTGGGATTTATTTTGTGTGTCTGAGGAATTCAAACTCTTGTGTTAATCATCATAAAATCAGCTGTTTTAAGCTAAGAAAAAAATTAATATAGAAAAGAAAGTGTAATCACTTCCTTGATTCCTTCTAGCTGCATACAAAATTAGAGAATGTCAAAGTAAAGGCACTGAAAATTGTTATAGTTGTAACATCACAATCACGGTTATCAACTGCCTTAATTTTTCATTCATTTATTATAATACTAAATATTTCACATTGAATGAGCATTAGTAATATGATGACATATATTGGTGACACAACAATACATTCATAATGTTCTAATTTATTGCACGGAGAAAAAAAGGTTTTCTTATTGGGACTGCACTTTTTAGTGTTGGGACTGCAACTTTTTTAAAGGAAGCAGTCCTGGACTGCAACTTTCAGAATCCTGTGGAGAGCCCTGGTACTCGTTGTACTGGTTACTAATTTCAACTTCCATACTATTTCCAAGACCTGTTTTGAACAAATTATTGAAAACAGTATACAGATAAACAATGAAAAGCCCCCACTTAGAAGAAATGCATGAGACATTCATGCAAGATAGTTATCATATATCAAGTTAACAGCATAGTTAAATTTACCAAATTGAATGAATGTTAGCCTTTTCAAAGATGTGTAGCAGTAATAATTTTTGAGATGTTAAATCCTATAATTCTGACTAACATAGATTACGAACGAATGCTGTACTGTTTATAGCATACATGTGCGCTCAAGTACATGGAACATAATAATACGTCATAATTCTTGTAAAAGTTTATCCAAAAGAATAATGTGGCATCATTTATTAAAATAATAAAGATATGTGAGCTATGCTTGAAAATGTTCAGTAGCTTTATCCATAGACTTAGAAAATGAAGATTAATGGAGAGTGACAATTTTTTAATGCACAGAATTCGTCTACACACTGTTGACAGCTGTGCTCCATCAGTGACTGTTCATATCATTAACAGACAGATTTTCATAACAAAGGTTGCATTGTTTGTGACTTTTTTCAGTCAAGGGGTGACATTGTTACTTTGAAGCCTGCCACTACGCATGTTAGCTTCCTGTCTCGTGTCAACAACTGTCAATCAGAAAGTACACGTACTTGCAATTCTTAGCAGCAATAATTGGCACCTTCATTGCTGGGCTTTGATCTTAATTTTAGTACCAATGCTTTAAAATAAATATTCACTGCTGTCAAAAAAACAAACACTATCAGACTAATATGATATTTCTTTATGTAAAATTAATTTCTACTTGTAATATGGGCTGAGAAACGCAATGAGGTTAAGTTGTGATATTTTTTTAATAAAACTGGTTTCTGACAGTATATAAAGCAAACCATAAAAAAAAATTTTTTTTTACCTGATTAATCTTTCAACCAAGTGCATAGAATATCAATCTATTGTAGCCGCACATAGCTATGACATGTTAAATGAAAGTGTACACTACATGTTTTTTGTTTTAAATACATCTTCCATATCTTTGTAACTAAATGAATTTATTATATACAAAAATGAGAGACAGAGAGAGAGAGATTATTGTCCATTGACTCAAAAAATGACATTGATTATTAGGGAGTATGACTTTTGTTAAATATGTTGCAGTTATGTTCAGTTCAGAATTTGTCTACTGTCAAAATTTATAAATAAAAATTTTGATAACTGCTCTTTATGCAGAAAAAAAAAATGAATTGCCTCTCAGCAATGCTTTTTGTATTTGAAACAGAATTTATGTAATTAACTAGGTTGTTAACCTGCTGTTCTTGAGCTTTTCTTATTTTCTATTTCTGGTTTGGTTCTATGGTCCAGCATGGTTATAAGTGACATAAATAAACTCAAGGCTTCAGATATTAAAGGGATTGAAAGTCAAATGAGCCAATGTTGCTGCATTGATCAAAATGAACATATTAAACATATTTGTGATGAAACTAGAATTAATACCAGAGGTTCACAACAACAAAAACCAGAAAATAATTTGAATGCAATAGGTGTACCAAGTCTGGTTCAATTTTTTCCCATTGTCCAGCAAAATTTAATTATGGCCCGTATTTGACTTGGAACTTGTCCTTTGTTCGCACTCAAGGACTTTTGAAGGACTCTGATAAAATTTACTCGACAGAGGCAACCTTTTGAGTCAGATTTTTTAGTCAAGTTTTATGACAGAGAGACCTGGGTCAAGTACCATGGAGTTGTACTCTCCTGTTTGATTCAATTTCCACTCCATAACTTTTGAAGGCCTTAATAGTTTTAAACCAAATTTGCTAAGGGGCTTTATCTTCAGAGCACTTTGCTCAAGTAACTGTTTGATTTTAGTTTACTTGGCCATAAAGGGCACGTTTGGTCAAGATTAGGAATCAGTCAATATTATTGAATGATTGGCAGGAGTATGCGCCATTTGTTGAAGAGCCCAGTAGCAGGATATCCTATGTTTGGTCACAAAGACATTTGTTCCAGTACAATTTTGTCATTTCAAACACAAAACAAACCTCTCAGTGACAAAGATGAGGGAAATCTGTGGTGTCATTTCTTTAGTAGAACATTTTTAGATCTTTTTCACAAACAGATAAATTGTTAGAAATAGATGAAATTGTTAGAAGTGCTGGGTTGTATTAAAATAGTGATTGAATATGAAACTTTATGAGTGGAAGCACGGATTCTATGCTGTACCAGGTGGCCCTCTGACTACAAAAACGGGCATGCAAAACGAAAAAATAATGTGGCGATAGCACATGTAAACCTTCAGTTGTAATCCTTGCAGCAGCTTGAAAAAATTGATTTTTAAGTCCATTTATGAAATGCATTTGTATTCTTTCCAGTTCCATTATCATTAATTGCTCAGCATTTTGTATTTATGCTCTACATTTGCATTCATCATTTTGTTTGCATTCATTCTGCAGTCTGTTTACATTGATTCTTTAATTGGTCAGCATTTTCATTGATCTTGTAAAATTACCAATTTCAGGGTGTTACACCACCAGTTCTGAAACCCTATGAGAACCCTGATTTTCCCTGTATATGTCTCTGTATCATCACAGTGCTCTCGGGCCTCGTAGTCAGTTTACCCACATTTATATTGTGAATCAATTCAAATTTTCTACTTGATATGTGCAGGAACTTTTTTATAACGTATTCCATGAATTACAACAGTATAGATGATGCAGTTCATATAGCTGCAAAAAAAATCCAATTGTTGGTCTCTTGTGAATTTTAAAAATCTTCTTTGAAGAAACAGAGGAAATATTTGAAACAAAAATCTGTGTTTATTTTCCTTGCAGGTTAACTCTACTGTTCCCATAGCATCAGAAGTATTCAAGAAGAAAGGTGTTTATGATCCAAAGAGAATATTTGGGGTCACAACATTGGATACAGTTAGAGCCAACACCTTCATAGCAGAAGCTAAGGTTAGTTTGTGTACTGAGAGATGCCAACCTTTCCAACTTTGGCGGAATCAATTCAGTTTTAAATCTCAGACTACACCATTATGATCACTTCTGTCAGACTTGGATTTTTAGGTCAGATATAATTTGATGTGGGTGAACTGCAACTTAATCACCATTATGTCTAGATGACAAAAATGCTTGTAATGTCTGATTGTATTTCTATTATGAAAGTGTCCCTAAGAACTTCTTTCACAAAGCAATTAAATATTGGCCAATCAGAAATCACATCTGCATCCTGATTCACATCAGAAAATTCAAAAATATGTTGAACTGAAAGCGCTGACCGAGATTATACATAGATGAAAAAATGTATGCTACAGACACTTAAAATGAATATACAAGGCATCAGCATTGGATGAATGCCATGCCTTTGTATTCTTTATGGATTTCAGCTTGTCACATGATGGGAAAGATGGTTGTAAGAAGCATGCCTTGACCAAAAAATATTGTAAATAAATTGTTGGCTAACAGTTTGAAGTATTCCTCATTTTATGTTCAGATTCCAATTTCTTATAGGTGGCATTCCCATTCACTTTGGTTGAGGTTGGCATCTTATGTACAGATCTATGTTATCTATGAACTTTCCATTATCTTTATATATGAGAATGACGTGTTTCATTGGGATTGGAATGTAAGCTTCATTTCATTCAGGTAGCACTGAAACTGTGCAGTACCTGACATGTACTCCTTAGAGTAATGAAATTTCAGCTATAGGGAAATTGATGAAGTATGTTCTTGTAGGGATGGTATTTTAAGTCTGTGGAAGATTTCTTGAGAGCTTTTAGAAACATTCAATCAGAAGTGTTGCCACAGCAGGGGTCAGGCTAGACTTGAATTTTAGGGAGAAGTGACTTCTCCTTTTGGACAGAATAGGGAGAAGTCAGAGCAGAACAGGGAGAAGTGGCAGCGATGCAATAAACGCTATATATATATATATATATATATATATATATATATATATATATGTGTGTGTGCTATGGTTCTCTTATTTGAACTGTGTCCTGTATTTCTCATTATGCATATTTGCATTTAACAATAGTTTTAAGCAATGTTTTATCTTCAAGCAGAAAATTCTCTATGTTGTATGTATATAATAAACACATTTTGTAAGTGTATGAATGTATCATATTCATATATAGTGTATTCATACTTAAAGGTGCATATGTGTAGATGGAGATAAATATGCAATGTATTTTGGCCATATGACTTCAAAAAAACATAGCAGAAACACATTGTAATTAATTTTAACTGACAGGAGTACATAGATTACAGTGATGTAATTACAAATAGGCAAAAATACTTAAGCAACTGCCACTTAAAGAACAAATTTAATTTTTTGTTAGTTACTTCACTAGAAAATGGCAGTCGAAAACATAATGAAAGTTGTTTGAAACAACCCCTATATTAGGCTATAACACGCACATGAGAGCACATGTACATGTGTCTTCAACATCATAGTGTTCATTCATTCAAACCACAGTGGTCACTGATAACTAATCTCATCTTTACAACTGCATTTTGAGGGAGTTGATTCTAAATTAAATGTGAATCTTTTTGACTGTCATTTTTGTTATTGTTTTTAAAAGTAGATGCATCTATTTTTAGAAACGGGGATTTTCTTAATATGACCATTCACTTTCTAGCTTCGTTGCAACAATCCCTAGATAGGATTCAAAATGTATATGCTTTTAATATTTGTCTACGTACTTGTAATAACGTCGTGTACTGGTTGGATATTTTTTTCTTTGCTAATTTTTCTTGTATTTGCATAAAAATGTGTGATGTAAGCTAACAACCTTGACTTTAAGTTACAGTGCTTATCAATTCGATAACACAGAATTGTCCAATACGTGTCTGACCAAATTTTTTCTATTTCTTGGCTAAATCTTTTATCACATAATAATTACACTTTGCTTTCTACGAATTGTATAATTTCCTTAATGTTTGTGCCCAATGAATTATGAAAACAGACATTCTAATGAAGACATACTTCCAAGACACAGCGATGTCCGCCATTATTACCCCTTAGCAGGTTCACTTACAGTTTCAAACTGATTTTATAAAGAAAATATTGGAAGCATGTTGCTTAAAACCTTCAAACGATATATTTAGAAAGTGCTTTCACTGATTCTATTCTTAAAACAAAAATTGTTATTTACATATAGATGATTTACTTTTGAAACACAAGTTATTAAGGTTTCAGCATCAAATGATAACTTGCGGAAATCGGGCAGCAATGTCTTGCGGGGCCAAAGAGTTAATTGGTCAGTCAACTATTAAAACATATGTCTGTGAATGTGCAAGAGTATGTTTTTTTGACATAATTGATATGAACACATGCTAAGGCAATGCGCAATCCATTTCGCCTGGGGCTTAACACTACTGGGCTGGGTTGAGGGAGCATCTAAAAACCCATAAACTACAGGCACTTGGTGTAGCTCTAAAAAAAATGACAGGGCGAAGTCGTTTTTGCTTTCCTAATACAAGAAGGCGAAGTATTCATTTTTTCTCTGACTTAGTCGCCCACTTCGCCTGGTAGCTTGACCCCTGCACAGTGTTATTACTTGAGCTATAAGAAACACTAAAGTTACCACAATGTTGATACCGTTATTGTAGAGGAAATTAATGAATGTAAAATTATCTTGATCTCTGATCTTTGTGTTATATTTTTCAGGGATTGGATGTCAATAAAGTTGATGTGCCAGTTATTGGTGGTCACAGTGGTGTGACTATTGTTCCCCTCATCTCCCAGACAAGTATTCCCGTCTCTTTCCCTCAGGTATGCCCATCCATTGGATACAGACTGATGTAAATAAATTCAGAGGACAAATACAATTCTTAAACTTGTTCAGTGTTGTACCAGAAATGCTATGACATGGCATAACTTGTTTGGTGTGAACCTTCACAGAACCTTGTACTTTTTTATAAGTTTGTCTTTCCACCCACAAATGAATATGTTCACATTTGCAGGGATTTTTCTTTAGCTCTACTGGTCATAGACCAGAAGAGCTTTTGCTATGGCCTGTTATCAGTCGTCCATGCTATTAGCACAAGATGGTTATCCCTACTCCAAGCAAAAGCTATTTGGAGAATTGACATGAAGCTTTACACACACGTTCGCCCCAGGATCAAGTTGGTTTTCAATGAAAATGGTGATGCTCAGACATCCAGTGGCCATCTTGAAAATCTTAAAAATGCTACTGCACCTGAATGGGATGGTCATATCTTCACTAAACAACTTAGTTCTAGTCAGTCCTAAATGAAAATGGCACCGATCTGATATCTAATATGGTGGTCATCATCAAAATCTGGTCACAACCAACTCCTCCTTAATGGATTGTGCTATCAACATGGGGGTTTTCACTAGAAGACTTCTTATGATGTCTAGATGGTATTGAATCAAACTGGTGCCTATCACCACTGTTGCCATCTTGAAAATCTTATTGCAACTCCTCCTCAACTGAGTCATATTGACATGGGTTTTCACTAAAAGACTTCTTATGATGTCTAGTTGACCCTAAATTAAGCTGGTGCCTATCTGACATCCAATATTGCCACCATGGTGGCCATTATGAAAATCTTGTTATCGTTGCTCCTGGTGAAATTGATGGTTACATTGACAGTTTTCACTAAAATACATAGAAACAGCGCAAAATTTGTGCTGGAATATTTCAAAATTCTGTACTCCCAAATCACCACCATGGTTATCAAAACCTGCCAAAATAATAATTGACCTTTGCGAATTGAAAAAGAAACAAATCCTCATCTTTTTGAGTTATTTCTATAAAATCAGAGCCTCCTATCATAGCCATCTATTCCTGTACAAAGATGGAGACAGAGTTGGAGCTGCCATTGCAACACCATATGGCACCATCTTGAACTGGTTACCGGATAAAGCCTCCATTTTTGCTGCAGAAATGACAGCCATACTCGAAGCTTTGAACTATGTTGAAACCTCTCAAAAAGATAAATTTCATGATTTCTCTGATTCCTTTTCCCGTTGAAAGTCTTGCAGAATCTTAAATCTGACAACCCGTTTATATCCCAGATATTACAGAAACATGTTCTGATACAAAGTTTGGGGTGGGCGGGTGGGAAGTATTCTGTACTGTTGGCTGCCGAGTCACATTCGCATAAAGGATCCGATGAAGCAGCCTAAGCTGTCATTCATTCACCCATGAAAGATTCCATATACTAACTTCAGGGTTCCAGCGCAGGTCTGGAATTCTGGAAAAAGTCTTAAATTTGAAAATTGCTTTTCCAGGTCTTGAAAAAGTCTTAAATTTTCATTTTTCTGGAAACCTGAAACGTGGTCGCTGTTTTCAGAGCTCTTCAGGCATTTCTGTAGAATGCAACCTATCAAGGCGCATATATAGTTGATAAATGCGCAGGAGAAGGTCACGCCATTTTGACTGGTCTTTGTGCTGACACAGATTTGATTTGATTTGCCATTCTTGGACCGATCTTTGAGTGTGGGTCTGTGTGGACCTGATATAATTAGTGAAATAATGCAAGGATATTTTGTTTACAACCCTTTGTGGGAAGAGACTGATGACTTTAAAACCTGGATAGGGCCGTCCAAACTTATGACCAAAGCATCATGTCAGCTATGCAGGAAAGAATTCGATATTTCAAACATGGGTATTTCAGCTCTTAAAAGCCATATGAAATCATCTAAATATACTGAAGCTTCATCAAGATCAGTATCCATTATTTCAGTGTTTTCGATGAAACCCTGATCACCCACGGCTGTCTCCCCTAATACAGCTGCTTTCCCTGCAAGGCTAGAATTGGAGGAAGAGAAACAAAGGAAAGAGGAATCTTTGAGAAAAAGGAAAAGGCAAGATGACATGGATGAGCTTGATGCCATGAAGAAATGGAGGAAGAGACTTAAGGAGGACATCAAACTGTTCGACAAGGATGCAGACGGCCTTGCTGAGCAGAGACTTAAGGAGGACATCAAACTGTTCGACAAGGATGCAGACGGCCTTGTTGAGCAGGCCGAGGTCAAAGGGAGCCTCCAGCGTCTAAGTCAAATGCGCTTAGGAAAGCAGCCAAAGATAAAGAGACTGAGCTGGTCCAGTTGAGAGACCTCATTGACAAGAAGGTCTCTCAGCTTACGAACTAGAAGCACCACTACATTTTTATATACATAGTATAAGTTTATCTGGATTCTTGTCTAACATATATTGTGACGTATATTGGAACTCTAATTTTTTTCTATATTATAACTCATGAAAAGAGCGTCCTATAGACTTCTTATGGTCTCTACTTGGCCCTAAATAAAAATGGTGCTGATAAATGGTGGCAATCCTGAAAGTTTTGTTATCCCTACTCCTGTAGAAAAGATGACTGTATCAACATGAGGTTTTCGCTTAAACACATTTCACTATATGTAGTTGGTCCTAACTGAAAATGATGTGACCTACCAAAATTTGAAAAGTCTCATAATGGTTACTTCTAAATGGATGGCCATACCATCATTAAAAAGAAAACGACACTTCTTTCTTGCAATACATGGAGCCTCGTTAATCCGGACACCTTCGTTCGCAGTGAATATTTCCGGATTAACGAGTTTTCCGGATAATTGAATCATGCACATTTTTATTTTACGATGTCATCATACCGTATACATGTACATGTATTTGCTAGCTGTAAATGTACTGTATATGCAATAATGGTTGAAATAAATTAATGAATACATCTATTGACTTGGGTTTATTTCACTTGATTATAACATGCACTTGTACGGCCTGCGCTTTGTTCATGTCGACACTATCTGCTTCTCCCTTATACAATTTTCGTTTGATGCCCCGCCGATTATTGAAGCGTAGCCAACCACAAGAATAGGCAAAGTCAGTGATGCTGAGTTGGTCTCCGAGTATCTTTGCCTTGGCAATGAGCATTTCATCGTTGACGGTGGCATAGTGGGCCGACCTGTCTGAGAACCACATGAATACAGCATCATTGACTTGTTGATATTTGGCGTGGCGAGTGGGGGTTAGGTCTGCTGAGTCGGCAGGTATGGACAACCATTTGTCCTTGTTTTTTATGATGTCCGCAATTGTCGACTTGCCAATGTCTAAGGATGAGTAAGCTATAATATGCTGGCGGATATCTTGAATGGTAGCTTTTGGGTGATCTTCTTATGCTGGCCGATATCTCTACTCGTCTACTCTTGCTTGATGGTGTCACCATAATAATATAAAAAGTACAATGAATACAAACTGATATCTCGCAGTTAAATGCGTTATGGTAAACTTATAAAATGCAGTCATTTCAATAAGTCGTACTGTTATAGCTGCTAATGAGCCGATAATTGACGTCCCCTTTTATTCTGAAATGAAGCCCTATGCTGTCCACAGCTTAAGTCAATCCACTTTATTTGTTCAGCCATCAACAAACTGTGATTGTTACATATAATTGGTAAACAACAACGAGACTTAATGATACACTTAATTTATTAACCATATGTTACGTCAAAAAGTGTGGATGATTTGATCCCAGTGTGTTTATTTAATTATTAACACCCCCGTCGGCGACTAGCTAAAACAGACATTGTTTATACAATCGCTGGTTACAATACGGTCACGCTACTTGAAGTTTTTCCACACACATGGTCACGTGATCAATTGATAACTTTAATGTGCCACTAGAATTTAACCAATCAGAGATTGATACATTGACACACCTCCAAATTTGCGTAGGTGAATCGGTGTTATCCAACTGGCTGTAGTTTCATATACGATTTTTCGAATTTTCTTACTTTTGGACAGATTATTTCCAGATTATCGAGGCAAGTTTTATAGTAATTTTACACTTTGGTCCCCGATTTTGATTTCTGGATCTGGAACGTGGATTTCTTGATTAAGGGAGCAAAATAACATTTAGGAAATCTGTTACCATTGAACTCTGTCCAGATAGCGAGGTTTCTGGATAAACAGAGTCCGGATTAACGAGGCTCCTCTGTATATAGTTATTCCTATATTAAAATGATGTTGATCTAACTTCTGAAGTAGTTGCCTTGATGACCATCTTAAAAAATTTTATATGGCTGTTGGAGAGATGAGGTTCTATTGTGCCAATCATGCATAGGACGTACATAGCTGACCCTTGCCTACTTTTTGAAGAGTGAAACTCGACCAGAGTGCATACCATCAGTCTTCTCAGCGGCCACAGTTTTTCCTACTTTTCCTACTATTTTGTTGGACTCGCAGTTTTCGAAAATGGTCTTTCTATCCTACTTTTTATCAGTTTTATGTTAAAAATTGGTTACACACTGCATTGAAAAGCCATATCGAATCAAATTCAAATATGATCTCTGCTATGGAGCTGTGTGTGTAAGAAGATAGTGGCAACCTGGACTAAAGTATGTGAATGAGAGCATGCTTTTGTTCAAGTTTACAAAGGCAAGTCAAGTGATGGTTTTATTTTTTTTTTTAAATTTTGTGTAATGTACATAGATTTTGTAACATTTTTCTTTGTAAAATATCCCTATTTTGCCCTTTTCCCTTTAAATAATTTTTTTTTCAAGGTATTTAGTTGCATTCCAGTGAACAAGTTGATAGTGAGCAGTCGTGACACTGATCAAAGGGTTTGCCTTAGGGGGTTTATTTTTAGGTGTACTGGCTTGTGAGCATGATAACACAAACAAGATGAGTGGATTTTGTTGATATATCTGATGAATACCTTGAATGATGACACTTAAATAATGTTATTGTTATTTTTTCACCCAAAAAAATTTATAGATTTAACCAAACTTGGCATGTGGATATATTTTGAAATTGATAGAGATAGGTTCATTGATTTTCTATTCATGATATCAGGTTCAATGTCAAAGGCATGACAAAGAATTTTGTATCAGAGCTTGAAGATTTCACTTGTCCTTCAAGAGTTTTGTTTTTCTTTTATCTAGAAGAAGTTTAGAGACATACAATTTGGGGGTCAAACTTAGCAGTGTTGGAGAAGTCCATTGTAAAGTAACCAGAAGCAAGTTGGAAATCTTGCAGGGCAAGTAACATTTTCCATCATATCCCCATAACTTTATATCATATACGAGGGTAAAATCCAGATTTGTATGCAGTATTCTGAAAATCTTGATTCTAGGCAAGTAGACCATTCAGGAATTTTTCCATCCCTGATCAGCATTTGAATAATACTAATTGGTCGTTCTGACCCAGAGTATAATCTTGATCTATTTTCAGGAAGAACGCGAGAGGTTAACAAAGAGAATACAGAATGCTGGAACAGAGGTCGTGGAGGCCAAAGCAGGAGCTGTAAGTATAACTATTTTAAAGACACTAAAAAAGAAAACAAAATTGGAAACTATTTGTTTGTTCCATGATGGTATACAGATATATACCTATGTTGAGGTGAATACAAGTTTATAAACCAGTAAACCATATTACCAATGTGTAGTGGCAGTCTGTAAGTTTGTTTGTTGGTTCATGAAACTTCATCGAAACAGGTTTGTAATTGTTTTATTACATGATTTAGAGAAAAAAATTGCAATTGATTTGCCTTTCGAATTGTACAAATGCTATATCAACTGAATGACAGTAAGAACGACATTATGACATTATGTAGAAGTCTGTGAAGTAATTACCAGATGACATAAAAAAAATATATCACCTGATATTCCATCCATTGAAAACCATCTCTCACTTGGGGGTTTATTTTCGGCTGTGCCCTTGTGCCAATGACACTTATATTTTTGCTCCACTGGTTGTAGACCAGAAGAGTTTGTGTGATGGTCTGTTGTCAGTTGTCCATCTGTTGGCTGTCCATCATCTGCCCAATAGCACAAGTTTATTACCACTACTACTATTAAACTGTTTGACAGATTGCAATGAAACTTTATACACACATTCATCCCAAGGTCTGCATGGTCCTGAATGAAAATGGTGCTGATCCACATCCAACATGACAAATTGTATGATTATTCCTCTTGAAGGGACTGTCCCATCACCTTGGGGTTTTCAAGAAAAGACTCTTATGATATCTAGTTTGTCCTAAATGAAAATATTACCAATCTGTTATTGCTGGTGTTGATCTGACGTTGCTATTGCTGCAATGCCATCTACAAGATGTTATCACTACTCTTGAATGGTTGGTCATATCAACATGAAGTTTTCACCAAAGACTTTTTGTGATTTCTAGTTGGTCATAAATCAGAATGGTGCCAACCTGACATTCAGTATAGCCACCACAGGAGCCATCTTGAAAATCTTGTTCTAGCTACTCCTAAATGAAAAGTCATATATACATGGGATTTTCAACAGAAGACTTCTTGTGGTGTCTAGTTGGTCTTGAGTGAAAATGATACCATTATCACTACTCCTGAATGGATGGTCATATCGATATGGGGTTTTCACCAAACAACAACTTATGATGTCTAGTTGGTCCTAAATCAAAACAGAGCTGATCTTAAATCTAATATGGCCACCATTATGACTTTCTTGCAAATCTTGTTATCACTCAAGAATATCATAGAGATGGTTTTTGAACACTCAATAGTTGAAAAGAAGAAATGGTCTTGTCTTGGATTCCTGTCGATTCATTTTGGCCAGTGGAGCATCAGTCCCTTTGAAGGCCTGTTTTTCATCTTTGTAGCAAGAGAGATTCCACTATAGTTCCCATGGGGCAAATAAAAAGAGCCAAGAAAATACAGATAAAAAATCATTATGGTTGATTTTAGACTGACTGAATCGCACACATCTCAAACTTAATGAATATAGTGCATTTATTGCCAATGAAGCACAAGACCATCAATTTCATTGGATGACAGAAATCTTGTACTGATTTGATTAGCTTGGACACCACTATAAAGAAGAGAAGATGCAGTCTTCAGTGGAAAAAACTGCTACATTTATTTTCAAAGTAGTATACAGGCAGGAAGAAATTTAGACCCAGTGTTCAAACTAAATTCTATAGGAGAATGGTTACTTGAGCACGAGGAATTAAAATTCCAGTATTGAAGGCTCACAACAGGGGAGGTTATAATGGTTACAGGTGCTCAGGTCATGAATTTCTTAATTTCTGAAATAAATCCAAGACACGAGTGCCTCTGATAATTATATGTGTTTGAATTTCTTGAATAAGCAGGATATTTGCCATCCCAGTTGATTTTTCAATGACCCCACTTTTTTACCTGGTAGGGGCCATTCGGACCCATTTTTTCCATTTCTGGAATGAACACTACTTAAGGTATCATGTCATTAATGTTGCTGTAGTCTTGGTTGTATTTGATCGAATTCAAAAAGGAGACTCATTCAAATGTTGCAGCAGTTACTTTAGCCCGCAATCCGTTATTTTACTGATGGTGTTGAGTTAAGACTATAAGACCCAACTGTCAGTATAGTTGAGAACTAAGGTAACCTCACTGTTGTAAACCTGTAAATTGATTCATTCAACCAGCATTTTTATGCTTGTATGCAAACACTGTTGAAACCCTGTTGAATCAACAGTAGATGAGGTCACTCTGTAAACTGTAACATTTGATCCTTAGCTTTCTTGACATTTGACCTTGGTATTCCTAGAGCAGATCTGCCAACCCTTACGATTTGACCGCAAGTCTTACAGAATAATGGCAGAAAATATGAAAATATACAATCTTTACAGTCAAATGTCAATGTTGGTTTGTCTGGGTTTGGTCTTTATCCAGGTTTTCATATTAAATTTGGTGGAGTTGATCAGGGAAACAGACAAACTTTATTGGATTAGCTCAGATGCTTTAATATGCCCATGCATTGGTATTTTCTAGAAATGTCATCCACCAAACAAAAACATGCTGAAAGAGACAATCAGCCGCTTATAAAATTCAAACAGTCAGCACAGAAGGATAAAAAGGAATATTCCTATTCTTGGCTTTGCTTGGAAAAAAAGTAGTAAAGGCTACAATTACATTTATTGGACATCATGTTGTGTCGATTTGAGTGTTTCTCGTGGTGAAAAAATTATTTCCTCTGCCACGTGAAATATTTTTTAAAAAAACGAAGAATACATGCAGCCGAGAGATTTAGCAAGAAGCCATAAACCTCCATAGGGTTTGAAACTACAGTTACTGAAACTGAACTGGAAGTCATTTCATTGTAAGTATACTTTAAAAACTTGTTCCTTGTGCATAATGTTGCCTTTGCTGCATCAGATCACACTTGTGAACTTTTCAAATGCATGTTTTCCAATTGACAATTGCTGTACAGGATATTTCATTACACCTTACTGAAAATTTGTCTAACTTGATGGAAAAATAGCGAATGTCTTACTGAGAAGGTCTTGTTAGGATTGGCAGGTCTGCTAGAGATGAATCATGGTGCATTTGATCATATGGCGCTTTTTGAGTGGGTGTTCTCACAGTGATGAAATACTGTCATTTCATGAGTGTATAGAACATCGGAAACTTGTCCTGGTAACATAATTTATATTGATCAAATTGCCATCATAAAAATGTGGAGTGTTCATATGGTAGGAGCAGGGTTGCATCTAGAACGCGCAATCATGAAAATCCCCCCAAAATTTAAGATTTCCCGTAAAATTTCAAATTCTATGAGGGCAAAATCGCGCAAAAAATAAGAATTGTGGGTTTTTTTTGTTTTTTTTTTTGTTTTTTTTTTTTGAAAAATGCGCTATTTTGATATGTTTTCTTTTAATGTAAAAAATCCCAGTTGTCACATTTAGCAGATATGTTGTCCTTGTGTAGTTGTGATATACGTCACATATTTACTGTGTGTCACATGCTCAATTCTGATTGGTTACTAAGAAAGGCCAGGAGAGCACGTTTGATGCAATAGGAACATCCTCGGCCTTTTCTGTCAGTTTGACAAAGACCTATTTCACGACCTGACAGAAATTGCCTATCGATGTTTGATGCTGAGGCTAGCTTGGACAATGTGTTCAATAGCAAAATCAGTTACAACTCCGACCCTTTTTCATTATTTTATCAGTAATACTTATAATAATAGAGTGCAGGTTTTTCTGTCAATAGGCACAGCGACAGTGAACAAACAAATCCTAGTCTCAGACGATTATACAGATGGCGGTGCTGAAACTGAGGTGTCCTACCACCGTCAAAAAAAAAATAATCTTTTAATTCAGACTGGAAAAATAAAAAGATCTACCATGACTGGAAACGAATGAAATAAATCAGATGCTTTGCAATTGATGGTAAAAATTGTCAAAGAAAATTCCTTCACACTTGGAATTGCTAATTTCAGGACATCAGCCCCTGACAGACACGTTGAATTCAGCTCACAAATGGGCGATTCAGGATTTGAAACGAAGTGAAAATCTTAAAACTACATGTATGCCATTTATCAGGTGACATACAGTAAATACGTTACACTGTTTTTGAAGATATAAGAATGGACAGAGGAGTGACATTATTTGCAGCGCATGGTTTGATTCTGTAATCGTCAGTGTGTAGAGAAAATACTGTTCTTATAAAACACAAGATTTTAGTTTCAGTGTTATACTGTAATATACAAAACACAATATGCATTTAGTGTTATACTGTAATATACAGAGCATTTGCATTTAATGTTATACTGTCATATTCAGAACATATTATATGCATTTAATACACTTTTTATACTTGCTATTGCTCGGTTTGAAAGTTTTTTTTTTTTTTACATCATCATGGTAGGCTCCCACCCCCTTGTCATTATGTTGGCCCCCCTTTTTTCAGATTCAGTGGGAGCAAGTGCCCACATTTACCAAATCCTAGATGCAACCCTGTAGGAGTAATAGCTGGCAACTTAAGACTAACTGCTTAAAATTGCAATGTTTTGCATAATTTGAATGCATTAACAAATATCTTTGTGAGTATTTAGTTATTTTGTCTCTGTAAAATATGCGAATACACACCTTACCTTGAGCTATGGTCTGACAACAGTTTAAAAACGGAAAGTATTGCGCAGCCACACAAAAAATTACCCCAAAATGATTGATTCCAGACAGGTGGCATGATAAAAAAATACAATGAAAACAGAAGATAAGCTACATCCTAAAACTTTAAAATTAGAGAATTAACACAAGAATCCTTTACATGTAATTTCAACAAGTAACCTTTACTTTTACCTTTTTATCTCATCTCCAGGGAAGATCTTCCGTGTACTGTGGGAAATTAGTGTCCAAAATTGTTTGAAACTTGTCCATGGAAACTAGAGAGATAATGTCATTAGCAATTGACACTTTTATCTCACCTGCATAAGCATAATGAAACATAGGCATCACTTTTTCAGCAGTAGTCATGTAGTCATTATCAATCAGAGATGCAGCCATTCTAGATTTTGCAGAATTGTTACCAAATTTTTAAAAAATTGCTGCATTTTAAATTATATTGACAAAATTTCAGGAAAATCATTTTTATGGGATCAAATTTTGAACAGAAGCCTTAAATGTTTACACTGAGCAAAAAGTACTTAATCATAGTTGGGATAGACAGGTGCATATAATATAGTTTCTGGATATAAAAAACAATATAGCGAGAAAGAACCAGTCAGATTGTAAATTGGTGAAAAATGTCAGCAAAAATGAAGAGGAAAGAAAGATGCAGATAATTCCTGAGGAAATCTAATGTTTTGTGATTATTGTGTGTTTTGGCAAATAATGTTGAAAGAATTCAAGGTACTGGAATACATAAAATTGATATTTAGCATTTATTTGCATTGGACCTTGTTACTGTGTGCAAGTATGTACAGGCTCGTAAGAAGATGCAACATGAATATGATCACATAGAAATTTGTTACTTTTAATGAATGTGTGTTGGGTTGTCATCACTTTTAATGACAATCAGTCATGCATACAAGTTTAGGTATAAACTACTTTGAGTTCACTATTTTTTGTGAAGCACCATTTTCATGAGATTTGCAGTTGCTATGAAGAAGGAATTCAGAACCCAACAAACAATTATCCTTCTGTGAAACAAAAGGACTACTTCTACAATCCATGAATTTACCAACAAAATGGGTAATTTTTCATAAAACACAATACGTATGGCAACAAACATATATATAGTACTTGATGTTGATTTTAAGAGCAAGTTCTTAATTTTATATACTCATAATTGCTCAGATGTTGGTATGAAGTGGTCTTCTGATTGAAACCACTGCCTGTAGATGGTTAACCATTTTCCAAAAACGGTGAATTAATCAGGGCAACATGCGTGCATAAAGGCCAGGATAGTGCCAAGGTCACTCTCTTAATTAGAGTAGGTAATTGGTACTTTACTGTATTATTAACTTAAATATATATTTTTTCAGGTCAAAATCACCTGCTTGTTATTCATTATGTTCATTATTATTTCAGGGCTCAGCAACACTTTCAATGGCATATGCAGCATCCAAGTTCACTACCAGTTTATTAGAGGCTATGGCTGGTTTTGAAGGGAAAGTAGAATGTGCTTTTGTCAAGTCAGAGGAAACTGAGGCCAAATACTTTGCCACACCCCTTTTGCTTGGGGTAAGTTTTCCACTTACTAACAAGATTTCCTAGGCTTTCAGAACAAGTTACAGCATTACCTCCCAATTAGGGGGTCACTGTGTGGTTTGGTAGAATTAGGACCACTGTGTGGCTATGGTGGAACATCAAGTTGGAGGTGGTATGATTTCAAAGGGCATACCACTCTATTGTTAATTTGTGCCCAGATTACCAGCAAACTCACTTAACACGAAAAAATGAATGGCTTCCATTTTTATCTCGCATGGCTAAAGGCCAAGTAAGCTTATGGTATGGCTTTTTGTTGTGTGTCATCTGTCAAAACTTACTTGTGTGAACACTCTAAAGCAGTGGGTCCAAAACCCCAGGTCACGACCCAAATGAGGGTTACGAGGACCCTCACAACCCTATACCGGTACTGCATTTTGGGTCAAGAAGGATGGTATTTAGGGTTGCGATCAAAAAAGTTTGGGAACTACTGCTCTAAAGGCTTCATTTCTTATCAGATTTTGATCAGATTTTGAATGTAAGCTTTATCATTAACATCTCTTAGGAGTTCAGTTATAAGCTACATCTTGCATCTGATTGGCTGAACTTGTGAACACTATAAGCCATTTTTCTGATCAGCTTTTGATCTGATTCAGTATTTAAGCTTATATCATCAAGAGCTGAGATGAGTTCAGTTATGGGTGACGTTCAAACGGATTTATGAGGTGATCTTGCATCTGATTGGCTGAGCTGTGAACACTATAGGCTGTATTTCTGATTAGATTTTAATCATGTTAAGATTGCAATCAGACTGGATATGGAAGCTTGTATCACCAGGATCTCAAATGAATCAAGTTGTGAGCAAGATCCACACATTTGAATGAGGATCCAGAGTGAGCAGCTGGTGTTAATTGAACCCTCAACCATCAGGTCCAATGCCTTAATCACTGAACCACTGCAGGTGCCTTGAGTCGTGATCTCGAAGTAGTTTCCAAGTTGTTACTTAATGGGTGGGCCCCCTGCAGGGTAAGGACAGATGCAGGAATCTATACTGACTGCACAGATTAAATTATCTTATAATATCATGGGTATGTACTTTAAGAGTGGGGCTATGAACAGTTTATCATTTTTGAATTTGGTCCTGGTCCCCAGGGGCAGGTAGATATCCAGGGGAGAATGCTGGTCGTACCAATGACTTGTCCATTCTATGCTGAGAAATGGAGCATATATATATATATATATATATATATATATATATATATATATATATATAGTCTAGGAAAGAAGATAAATGGTGCCATTAATAGACAAAATAGCTACTATGTGCTCGGCTTTTCTTTCCCCTCAACATTTTCAATACATGTATGGATTTGCATTCAAAGCTGACATGCTGACATATGTCAACTGGGTGAGCAATAATCAGGTCCACTTGGGCCTCATCTTTGGATTTTGGAAGTGTTTACTTAATTTAAACAGCAGACCACAATTTAGGAGTTTCAAAAAAAAAAATAAGAGACTGTAGTTGACTTGTTAGGTATTTTATATAATTTTTGCATCTTTGAGAAATATACATTATTGTATATATAAAATTTTAAACTGATCCATAATTGGGCCATGTGACTTCAAATAAGCACAGCAGAAACTATATGTTGTAATTAAAATTGATACAAGTTCTTAGATTACATTATTAAAATCATACATAGGTACATATATTTAAGCAACTGCCACTAGAACAAGCAATTTAATTTTTGTAGCTTCTAAAACATTATTAAATCATTTAAAGATATTTTGAAACAACCCCTGTAAATGGACACAAGAGCACATGCACAGATGTCTTCACACCATAGTGGTCATCTATTCAAACCATAGAGGTTACTAATGTTATAGATGAGTAATCTCGACTTTACAACTACATGTTTTTTTATGGATAATTAATAACTGAATGTAAATCTTTGGGACTTTGTCAATTTTTTTGGCGAAGTTTTGGAAACTAAAAACAGTTAAATTGCTAGTTCTAGTGGCAATTGACTAAATATTTTTACCTATTTGTAGTTGCAATAATGTAATCTATTTACTCCTGTCAGATGCAGTTAATTACCATTTATAGCTTCTGTTGTGCTTCGTGCTCATTTGAAATCATGTGGCCAAAATACAGGGTGTAATTACCAAAATGGGCACATAAACCTTAAGAATGTAGAGGCAACCTGGACTAAAGAGACAGGTAGTATGCTGTAAGGGCATGCTGTTGTTCAAGTTTACAGATGTAAGTCAAGTAAAGGTTTTATTTTCTTCAATAATTTACATAACTTTACATACGATTTTTCATTACAAAATATCCCTATTACTTTGTCCCTACTTTTTAAAAAAAAAGTATCCGTACTTTATCCCTACTTTTTCACAAAGGGTTGCTAAAAGGACTGCATATAATAACAGTTCCACATCGCAGACCTGGACAAAACTTTGTGGATGGCATGTACTTGGGTTAAGGAAGAAGACTACCAGTTTGGGAGTCAAAGATGAAGGTCACTATGACTGAAAGAAGAAAATTGGTTTCTGCACAAATATTTAAGTTATCTACATAGAGGAATATTAAACACCGGGTGGGTGTATAATGTGCCAATCACAGTACTCTTGTTTAATGATTTTATTGATTGTTTGTTCCATTGTAAAACTATTATTCAAATATACACCAAGTATCTTGTCATTATTCAGCATTTGTAAGCTGGTATTATTTTAAGTGTCATATCAGATGTTTATGTTATAATCTTGATCGCTTCTGTTTGTTAGCGATAAGAATAACTTTGGTTTTGTCACTATTAATTGGCATACAATTTTCACGGCGCCATGTCTGAAGTTTATATACTACTCTTTTTGGAGAATACATTAAAATTCACTTAGAGTTTATTTTGCATCTGATCTGATCAGGTTGTATCTTTTGCGTAAAAGTCAATTGTCTGTACAGTATTTATGTAGCTGAAACTAAGTCCCTGACAAAAGTCAGGAAATAAGTGGACTTGAAACATTTTTCTCTGTTGGCACTCTACAACTTACTGCTTTTTCATCAGAAAGATCATTGAATGACACATATTGAGACCTGTTGTGTAAATATAGTTCAAACCAAGTAATATAATTGTTAGCTGTGCTGATCATAGACCAAAAGAGCTTATGGGATGGCCTCTTGTCCCTCGTCTTTCCAATCATTAGCACAAGTTTGTTATTGCTACTTATCTTAAATCACATACAAAGGGTCTTAGTATCACATACACACAAGAAAATAAAAACTATTTAAAATGTCACAATTTACATTTGCTTGTCAAACTGTATTTGATTTAGCCTCTGGAATGTGTGTTGACTTTGTAGCAGTGTAATGAATTGTTGCAACTGTTTAAGCATGTTGTATGTAAATGACTATGTAGTATTCATGTGCAGCATGCACATTTCAGTGAAACATCATGTTCTCTCACTTTCTCAATCTATGAAAAAAAGGACATCACTTTAGGAGTAGAAATGTGTTTTTCTTCTCTTAGAAATTGTGATGGTGAGGTATAATATGTTCTTAGGACTCTAGTTACAATATGTGTCCTTGCACCTGAATATGCTCATGTTATGCTTGACTGCTTTCAAGAAAACCATGACCAGTTACCCCGTCAACATGCAAACCAAGAGGGTAAATAAAAATTATTGCAACAAGCAAAACATATAAATTTTCAGACTTGTTGAGCAATGCCTTACTGTTTTTGTTGAGTGTACACTTCACTCAAATCACAATATATTTTTTTTACCCAATGTTTTAGGGCATAAATGTTTTTACTGTTTGGTGCATGATAACTTCTTGTCTTTCTCAACAGAGAAATGGTATGGAAAAGAACCTGGGCATTGGAAAATTGATTGAATATGAAGTGAAATTGGTCAGTGATGCCATGGCAGAATTGAAAGCCAATATCAAGAAAGGAGAAGACTTTGTTAAGCAAAGTTAAGACTTCTGCAGTAAGAGATACGACAGAACCTGACAGTTCTTCCTATTAAATCTTTGAAGTATACACTGTTATCACAAAGACTTGAGATGAGCAACATGTGACTGTTGAAGTATGAACTGCCACTTTAACTGTAGTTATAAAATATTGGATTTTTTAATGTTTTCAGAGTTACGTGCATGTTATATAAAGTAGGATTGGGGAAATTTTCATTGCTATGTATTACATGTATGTAACATTAGTGGTACTTGTATTGTGTGTGTACAACAGAAAATGGTGAACAACATTTTTGTATAAAGATGACAAGATTAATACCAAGGAAAAATGGAATGTTGATGTTTTCTCACAGAACCATGAAATTGTTGAATGGAGTTAAGACTTGTGTTGCATACTAGTATCACAGTTGAATTTTTACATATATTTTGCTGGAAGAACAAAAGTCATATTATTGAATCATTTATATCTTTAATGATAAAAGTTGATGATTTATGTGGATAATTCAGTGTAGAGATGTAGCAATTTCCCATTTTCCATCTTTGATTGACGATTCATATGGGTCATGTATTTAATGAGGACATTTGCAATTGAACTGTTGTTTTATGAATTTCATACTTCTTTTACTTGCATTACCTGTCCATACATGTATTGTGTGCTCTGTAAGAAATATTCTGCAAACATAATTTCATGCTTATTTAGAGTCATCAATAGGCTTGAAAGCTGATAATAGGGTAATACTTTATTTTCATGTTCAAAATTTAGGTTTTCTTTCTGATTCTTATAAATACTTGTATCCTGTCAGTAATAGTTGTATGAAATGTGTAGTAGTAGTTATGGTATTTTCTGTTAAATAAAATGGTATCAGAAAACCTGGCCTGGGGATCATAAAACACGTGGGCTTGTTTGAGATTGAGTTTTCACTCCCAGCCAATTAAAAGTGGTGATAACAAAATCATTCTTTGTGACTGCCTGAAATCAAGCTCAAACTCAGTCTTAACCTTGGAAGTTAAATGATTTCCAGATCATGAATTGTTGTTTACACACAGTATTTAGCTGTTTATAATCTACACCCATTTGCAATGTTCTATAATGCACCAGGAGATCATGTTTTACCCAATTTGTTCTGTGTATGATTTCTCGCTAATAGCTTACACCTTTTGGCATGTTATGGAATAGTAGATAGAGGCCTGGGCTGTTTAAAGTTGGATGTGCATTGCATATGTCAAAATACCATTATCAGTATTGTTCATCGACAGACAGAGTGGAACGAGTTCTATTTTGAGACGAATAAACAATCCAGGCTATTTTTTTTATATGCTTTGACAATGGATCTCGGAGAAATAAGGTATTCAGTCATTTGGATATCTGGAAAAACTGGCTTTCCATGCTATGTACAATAGTGCTTTTTAATATATGGTTGAACATGCACAGCAAGAGATTTCCTTGCTGCATTATTACTTGTATTAAGATGAATACTATGGTATTTCAATCCCTTTCCTTTTCACATAAAGTGGAAGTAGTTTTATGAAGGGCATTCTGCTTAAGATAGTAAAAAATCATGTTCGAGTGTTTGATAGCGATACTGTTTTATTCTGAAGAAATTGTTACAAATCTGAGAAATACATTAATATTTTCAGTTCAGACGTAGTTTTCTCTTGTTCTTTCAAACCACTTAACATTCCCTATTGTTGACAAATGCTTGGTAACAGAGTCTGCACCTAAGATCAGAAAATTTGAATGTTAACAGTGTTGTTTGAATCAATTATAGTGTCTTGGGCATTGCTTTACAGGCATTTGGTAATTCAGAGTGTGCATCATTTTCATCTCGCTTGTATAAAGTTATGGGGAGCCATTATATTATGTGTTGGCAGTCAGGCCCCAAAGAGTATGTATCTCTCTCTCTCTCTCTCCATATCTATATATATATAAAGATAAATAGCATGGCTTTGGAAGTGTTTTTGTATAAAGCGATTTGATATACTAATACTGTGGATATTTGCCCATTGAGCATGAATAGGCATATAGTTAATATGATTTAGACCATTGCTTCTCTACTCTCTAAACCCATCTTTAAAGAGAAGAACAATACAAGGTATTCACTTTTATTATATTCCTTTACCTTCTATATTGTACATCTTTTCATCTCCAACTACAAATTTTATATATGTTTAAACTAAACCCAGTGATGGATTTCCAGTTATTAGTCATTAAATCGAGATCCATGGGAGACTCAGACTCGTTATCCAAGGGTTGTGAGTTTTATACCTACCCAAGCGAGCTAAGGTCGGCAGCTTCAGTGTGTCCTTGGGAAAGTCACTTGGCTCCTATTTCCTTGGCATGATATTGCAAATAATGTGTTAAAGTACCATTACAACCAACACAAAAGCAAATAATCATTAATAAATATGAAAAGAATAAGAAAAAATGTTCATATTTACCATATAATTTACACTAAATGAAATAAAGGCATCGCACAATTTGACAAGCCAAAAAAATGTATGCTTTCCATATTCTTTCTCACACTTGCCACAAGTAGAGGAAAAATGTGAAATTGGTGGTGTGAGAGAAAAAAGAATTTGAGCAGGATGAAAATCTTGAACTTACATCTACAACACAGAGTCATTATAATGTTACACGATCCTAATGATATCAAAACCACAAGATGCCAACTATACAAAGGCCATGATGTAAAATCCATGGCTATATGTTTTTTTTTGGGGGGGGGCGGGGAAGTAGCTTTACCAGTTGTAAACCAGAAGAGCCTATCAAATGGCCTGTTGTCCGACGTCCATCCATCTGTTACTTCACATTTGTTATCACTACTATTCCAAAACTACCTGGAGGATTGCCATGAAACTTTATACTCGCATTCATCCAAAGGTCTAGTAGTTGGTCTGAAATGAACATGGTGCTGCTCAGACATCCAGTATGGCCACCACAGCAGCCATCTTGAAAATCTTGTTGTCGCTACTCCTAAATGGATGGTCATATCAACATGGGGTTTTCACTAAAAGAGTTTTATGATCTCTAGTTAGTCCTAAATGACAATGGTGACGATCTGACATTCAGTATGGCCACCATGGCAACCATCTTAAAAATCTTGTTGTTCCTACTCCTAATTTGGAAAGCTATATCCGCCTGGGATTTTCACCAGCAGACTTACTATGATGTCTGGTTGGTCCTGAATGAAAATGGTGCCAATCTGACCTCAAATATGACTGTCGCAATGAACATATTGAAAATCTTTTCATTAGTTCTCCTGAATGGATGAGGGTTTTCACTGAAAGTCTTCTGATGTCGTCTATTTTGTCTTGAATGAAAATGGTGCTCATCTTGTATCCAATATAGCAGCCACAGTGGCTAATTTGAAAATCTTACTGCTCAAGAATATTAGAGTTGGTTTCAAGATTGGGCAGTTATCAAGAAGAAATGGTCTTATCTTGAATTCCTGGAAATTCTATTTGGACATAAGAGCACCAGTACCTTTGAGGGACTTTTGTTTATAACATAACAATAAATGCCTGTTAGAATCTCTCTCTTTCTCATTTTCTCTATCTCTCTCTGTTGATCAGTTGGCTTGTCAGTTTTACCACCTTGGATCCAGATCTAAATCTCTCATTGTTTAATGTCTGTATTGATCTTTTGTGGCAAAACTGATGGTCAACCAAGTGAGAGAGGAAAGGAGGAAGATTGGAGAATAACAATGAATTTTACGGTCTGTAGCAATTGCAAGTCCAGCATAATAATGACTTGGATCAATTGTAAATAACTTGAAATATTTAAATTACCTTCTTATTGTCCATCATTACACTTGGTATGTTCCCCCTTGGCTTGATCTTATCGCCAGGTATTGATCAATACAAATGGCTGTGCTTTAATTGTTTAGAGATGCAGGCTGTGCAATGTTTATACACTTTATTTGAACTAAATTTCAGGTTTGCAGAGATGACAACCATTCATATTTTGGCAGAATCATTTCTATTTTTAACCTCAGATTATTACAATTTGATCACTTCTGTCAGATTCCAATGTTCAAATCAAATACAAAATTTGTGTAGGCGAACCGCAACTTGATCACCACTATATCAAGCTCAAGGAAATGTTTGTAATGTCCGATTGTAATTCTCGTGTTAAAGCATACTTTAGTGCTTGTTTCACAAAAACAATTGAATTTTGATCAATCAGAAATCACATCAGTTTAGCCCCCTGATTCATCTGAGGAACTATAAGAAAAATGTTGAACTGATTGCAGCTGATGAAGATTATACCTTGAAGAAAAATGTGCATCAACATTGGATGAAAATCAAGCCTTGGTGATCTTTTCTTGACAGACTTCAGCATGTAATATGGTGGGAATATGACTGTAGGGAAGCATGTTTCAAACTAAAAACCACTTCATATTTATGAGATTTAATGTTTAAAATAAATTGTTGATATGTTCCGATTATAATTTTTGTTGAGCCCACGTTAGTGGAAAGAGACATAGCAGTCATTAGCTCACTTGGCCATAAGGTCAAGTGAGCTTATGGCATGGCCCTGCATCCACTGTGCCTCGGTCTTTTAACAGTTGTTTGGAGTCCATATTTCTGGTCTGATTTCAATCAAACTTGGAATATGGTTTATATCATCAAAATCTTGGACAACTTTGATAGGGAGCAATATTGATGCATAATGAGGTGATCTTTAACCTGATTGGCAAACCTTGCTACCACTCTGGAGGCCACATTTCTGAACCAATTTTGATCAAACTTGGAATATATGTTTATATCATTAAGATCTTGGATTAGTTCAATAATAAGCTAAATCCATATATATTAATTAGGTGATCTTGCATCTGATAGGCTACTCTGGATGCTGTATTTCTGATCCAGTTTAGATCAAACTTGGAACATATGGTTATATCATTAAGATCTCAGATAAGTGTGATAACGAGCGATATCCATGCATACTAATGAGGTGATCTTGTATCTGATTGGCTGAGCTTGTTACCCCTCCAGAAGCCATATTTCTGCTACAATTATGATCAAACTTGCACTATGGGTTTATATCAGTAAGATTTTGGGTGGATTCGATAAAGAGCAAGATCCACATATTAATTGAATAATCTTGCATCCGATTCACTGAGCTTTCTGCCACTCTTGAGGCCATATTTCTGATCCAATTTTTATCAAACTTCGAATATATATTCATCTCATAAAGATCTCAGACAAGTTCATTTATGAGCTAGATCCACACGTATTAATGACATGATCTTGTATCTGATTGGCAGAGCTTGTTACCCCACTAGAAGCTTTGTTTCAGATTTAATTTTGATCAAACTTGAACTATAACCTTATATCATCAAGTTCTTGGGTGTGTTCAGTAATGAGTGAGATTGATGCATATTAATGAGATAATCTTGCAGCTGATTAGCTGGAATACATGCCTATATAATCAAGATCTTAGATGGGTTTGTTGATGAGTGAGATCCATGTATATTAATGAATTATTCTTGCATCTGATTGGCTAAGCTTGTTACTACTCTGGAGGCCATATTTCTGATTTCTGATCAGATTATTTTATCAGTCTTGGAATATATGCTTGTATCGTCAAGATCTTGTACAAGTTCTATAATGAGTAAGATGCTTGTATATTAACGAGTTGATCTTCCATTTGATTGGCTGAGCTTGTTACCACTCTGGAAGCCATAGTTTTAATCAGACTTTGATCAAATTTGAAATATTGGCTTATATCATCAAGATCTTTGATGAGTTTCATCATGAGCGAGATCCACACATTAATGAAGTAATCCTGCATCAGATTGGCTGACCTTGTTACCATTCTGGAAGCTATAGTTGTGATCAGATTTCAATCAGACTTGTAATATATGCTTCAATTAACAGGATCTTGGAGTGTTAAAATAATGAGCGAGATCAATGCATATTAGGTGGCACTCTACAGTTTCTTATTTTGCATAGGGTTCGATTTTTAAAGAAAAAGAATTTCCATGGGTTTCCTCACTGGCTATTTAAAAAAGACCTTGTATATCTTGGGTATTCTTAAAAGAACTTTTAATTCCCTTTATTTTGGTGTATGATTGATGGGTGCAATTTGGGTTATAAAGGATACAGCTTGGTCTTACTTAAGATGTGTACCTCTCAAAAAAACTGCTAGCTCTGCTTGGTCATTTTCATTTCCTGGACTTCAAAGGTAAAACAAAAAAGATCCGTTAACTTTTTTTTCGAGTACTTTAGAGTGGCCATTTCTGTCTGCTGTGTGCTTAGATCATGTACAATTGCAATTTCCATAAGTACAATATGTAAAGAAATTCCAGCCACAGTACATGAAAGTAGCATAGAGGTATGCCAACATTCTCATTAACAAAAAATAGTTTGTAGATTTAGCATTGTCCAATACCATCACGTATGTGCCAACACTCACATAATTATAACCAGACAGACATTAAATAAATACAAAATATACAAAATTTCTTTCAAATCTATTGGACAGTGGAATATTTTCTTAATTAGATGCTGTCTTTGCTGCTCTCAATAGTTCATGTGGGGGGGGGGGGGTTGAAGGTAACGCAAGTGTCATTTGCATTCATCTTTGCACTCATTTGAAACTAGACATTACTGTTCAAACTTCTCCGAATCCTGTTGAATTTTTCTCAGCATAGAAAACAATCTTTCTGCATCTGCACTGCTACAAGAGAGTGTCAAATATGTTGGGTGGTGTTGCCATTTCAACAGATGTCATACGCATACTCCTGAATGACTGATGTCAATATGGTGTTTGCAGTGTGTGCAAAAAATAAATTTAGTTTGCTGGGCTCAGCTCACTTTGCAGGTGGCTCATCCTTTATTGAATCACAGCTACAATTCGACATTTTACCTTAAAAAAATGAATCACACTTGTACACTATTCCAAGTAACGAAATAATCGTGTTTTGCGTTTTATGTATGGAGTGAAATCCAAGTTCAAAGAAATGCTGCCGCTTATCACAGACTTGCCAATAATATTTAATAAAGATGGCTTAAACATTCTGGACAATGATGTGTAATAACTATTGTTCTTTAACATGCATCTCTTTGATTTACATATAACTTCAAACAAAGTGGGTCATTCCACATTACCTATGCAAAGTAGCCTAATGGGCTCACCCACAGTTGTCTTCAGAGGATTTAACACGGCTTTACCCTAGCTATTCTCAGCCAATTAAGTAATCTGTAAAATGGTGGTTGCTTATGTGTGACCACCTCACCTTTTAATTGCCTCTATGATAATCTACTGTATAAACTGCCCCAAGGATATTTTTAAACGAACTCAAAGCAGGACTGTTTACCGTTTATACAGACTACATGCTAGGGATATATATAGTGGTGGTCAAACAATTTTTCTCTATTTACTTTATTTTGTTTCTAAGATTACTGAAAAATCTTTTTTTTCTAAACACGAAAGTGTCGAGGGGTTTGCGAGTAAAAAAAATTTTTTTGCGTGACACATTGTTATGGCAGGTATGGAGGTGATCTATCAGGGGAACAAAAGAACTCACTAAAGTTGAGGTGAAAAAAATGAAAGGGATTTGACAGAAGCAATGACTTAACTATATTGTGGAAATTTATTGAAATAACCAGTGCTACACCTACATGTACCATCAGGAGTCATTAATGGCTACAAAAGCAAATTAAAAATTAGCAATGACAACAATTTGGGAGAATAACCCGAGTTCTCCATGATCTGCAGTAAGAACCCTAGCGATTTTGAGGTCAAAAGGTCAAGGTCACTGATTAAAAGTTTTTTTTCTGCACAAAATTATCAGCCGTCTTCATAGAGGACTATAGTTTTGGGACAAAAATTCAGTTATCAGCCATGTACCTTCATCAAAGTTTAGGAATGACATATACATTGGGTAAGAAGCCTATTGTTTTGAGGTCATAGGTCAAGGTAACTGAATTAAAAAATTGGCTTTTGCATGATAACTTTAGTTATAGACCACATATCCCAACCAAAGTTTGCAGCTTGCACTTAAGATATGGAGAAGGCCTACTGATTATGTGGTCAAAAGGTCAAAGTTCAAGGTAATTGTTGCTCAAAGAAAAATTTGATTTTTAAGAATATCTTTAGTTCTAGAGTAAGTTCCTTGACCAAACTTTTGTAAGTCTAATAAGAAAATAATGGTTTCTGCATGTGACTGAAAGAAGTAAAATGCTTTCTGCAGACAAATTTCAGTTATCAACCATGTACCTTCATCAATGTTTGTAGATGACTTGTATGTTGGGTAAAAAAGCTTTTTGATGTTGGGGTAAAAATGTAAAAGGTCAATATCACTGTGACTGATAGGGAAAAAAATGGTTTTTGCATACCAGTAATAACTTTAGTTCTAGACCACATATCTTGACCAATATTTGTCAAGGGCTTGCACTTAAAGTATGGAGGAGGCCTTGATGTTAGGACAAAAAGGTGAAAGGTCAAGGTCATTGAGGCTCATAGTTTTTTTTTTTCTCGCTTTGCAGAATAACTTTTGTTGTACGGTAAATTCCTTGTCCAAACTTTGTGGATGGCTTGCATTAGGGTTATGAAGACACCTATATATTCTGGGGTCTAAAGGTCAGAGGTCACACCTGTGGTAAGTCTAAAATGAAAGTGATGAATTCTACACATTTAAGTTTAGTTTAAGACCAAGTGTCAATGTCATTGAGAGCTGTCGGTCAATAATCTCCAGTCAGCCATACCCTACAAGTGCCTACATAGAGGACTAGGGCTGGCGTATAATGTGCCATTCATGGTTATCTTGTTCTTTTCTTACTTTGATGTCATAAAAGTCAAAACAAAAGAAAGTATATCAAATACCTAACATTAGCAACATAACTCTCTGAGGAAAAACTGCATTTATTTGAGGTTGTAAAAAGGAAACCCCTTGAAATATCACCCCTTAGCTAATATAATCTTTCACCATGCTCTTCTTGATACTTAATCAGAAAAAGCAGTCTTTCTCTCTAACAAAAACATACATGCATACACACACTGTATGTAAACAGAAGATGAATGGTGGAACCCTCTATGGACATTGTATATCTCTTTAATATACAGCCTTTTAAGCATTCTGCATTAAATCATAGGGTGCACACAATGCTACGTGAACCTTCAGCTTGCAACCTTTTGGCTGTAAGGTACAAGTTTGTTCATATATGAGTATATGCTAGACTGAAGATAAATAATACCTAGTTTGAAACATTTTATTAATTTTGAATTTACATGTACATGTAATAGACATAATGTTTTCATACTAGAGACATGAAAAGGACTCCATAATCAGTATAAAACCTTATGTTGTAATTGAAATATGATGCAAAGAAAATAACTGAATCTGTAATAACACTAAATCTTTATATGATGATATTAATTGTAGTAGGATAGTTAGATTTTATTACATTAGAATCATTAAGATTTGGCCTTATGGGGACATTTTATTACAACAGAATCATTAAGATATGGTCCTATGATGACATTTTATTACATTAGAATCATTAAGATATGGTCCTATGATGACATTTTATTACATTAGAATCATTAAGATATGGTCCTATGATGACATTTTATTACATTAGAATCATTACGATATGCCCCTATGATATGACAAAGCTGGAAGAAAGAATAAATTACAGTCTACACACTTATTTTTCTCTAAATAATCTTCACTCCTCTGTAATTGTTTGGTCCAATAATTCGCCCCTTGAGTTCATAGATAGTTCCCTTTGTCTGTAGCTGTTCTGCAAACATTATCAGAGCTGATTTATGATTGATAAAACAGAAACATGATCCCAAAGCCTTAATCTGAGATACAGCATTTGTTGATGCTAGCTTGCAGAACCTACTGCTATTCCTTTAAAAGTCAAAGCAATATTAATCAACTTCTGCCCCATTTCATTTTGTAATCCTTGACCTCCGAACTCATCTGATAGCTCCCTGAAAGTCATTGCTAATCGCCTTCCACTTATATCTTGTCTATGTATGCTATGTTTCCATTTGTGCCTTGCTGGACCATGGACAACCAACAAAGACCTACCAGGCATTGGGATGTGCACTTCCATACTGGGGTGTTCATCACAAGTCATACAAAGAAATGAGTCTGAGAGTAAATTTAATGTCACCAGCCTCTCGCCCCAGAGCCAAAAATCATCAAAATGGGGATCAATGGCAGAGCCTCGTTCTGGCGTATATTCCAGATTACACATTTCTACAGGGATGAAATCATGCAGCAGAGAGTTGGTTGTCATTTTCGCATACAGAGTCTTGCTGTAATTTGGAAGCCCACTGAAATCATCACATTTCAACTTCCTCTTTTTGAAGTTTACTTTTGGACCAAAGTCCTGTAAATAGAGGAGAACCAGATTTGAGCTTGTAAAACACATATGCCCCCACTGCAAACCAAAAATGTAAAAGTGCACAAATTCAAAACATTTTTTAAAATGTTTAATGTATGAAAATCTATGAAGGTTATATACATATGCATACAAAAATGTATACAAAATATAATTTGTCAACCTCAAGTGTTTTCGCTTAATATGTAGTGTTAACAATGTTTTTGTCCAAACATTCAATATAATAAGAGTTAGATTTGTGTTTGTAAAACATGTGCCCTCACTGCAGATCAAAAAGTCAGTTAAAAAATGGAAAATGGACTGCAATAGCCTGAAGATCTAACCAGTTCATCTACATACATGTACTAATAAGAATACAAATTTTTTCTGTTTACCTCAAGTGTTTTTTGCTAAACCACGCTAACAAGATTTTTGTATAAAAAAAAGTATAAATCCCAAAAGTTAAAAATTTTGAAACAAATTGAAAAATTGCTATAACAGCCTGAAAATCTAATCAGATCATCTACCGGTACATATGGATACAAATATGTGTAAACAATTTGAAATGTCTATAGTGAATGGTTTTTGTGAATCTTGCAAACTAGCTTCTCAGGACATATGGACATACAGACAGGATATACAGACATACATACAGACAGGACCAAATAAAGATGCTCAAGCTAAAAGCAGTGGGTGCATGTGAAATGAAACTATTGTCTGAATTGTCCATGCTAGAACATTGCTTTTATAAGCTTGTTTGGCAAAATGATTTGCTAATTTAAATACTCAACTGCCACTGCCATTTTTTAAATTCTTTGTTTTAGTGAATCAATAAATTGGTTTATTAATTAATTATTCAATTAATTTATTTAGAATTGTTGTCATGACAGGGATGAGTATCATGTTTTCAGTGGTGGCTCATCATTATAATTAGCACTTAGTTCATTTGGGGTTATTGAAGATTTTTTTCACCCTTGTGGATATTAAGCATATGAACTTTTGCATCAACATACTGCAGTATACTGTATTCTTACCTTTTGCATCAATATACTGCAGTACACTGTATTCTTACCTTTTGCATCAATATACTGCAGTATACTGTATTCTTACCTTTTGCATCAACATACTGCAGTATACTGTATTCTTACCTTTTCCATCAATATACTGCAGTATACTGTATTCTTACCTTTTGCATCAATATACTGCAGTACACTGTATTCTTACCTTTTGCATCAATATACTGCAGTATACTGTATTCTTACCTTTTGCATCAATATACTGCAGTATACTGTATTCTTACCTTTTGCATCAATATACTGCAGTACACTGTATTCTTACCTTTTGCATCAATATACTGCAGTATACTATATTCTTACCTTTTGCATCAATATACTGCAGTACACTGTATTCTTACCTTTTGCATCAATATACTGCAGTACACTGTATTCTTACCTTTTGCATCAACATACTGCAGTACACTGTATTCTTACCTAAACAGTTTTTTTTTAATGTTAATAACAACCTTTATTTAATTTAAGAAATAATAAAATGAAAAGAGATATCGGGTATCTATTTAAATACACAAATATGTGTTTAATTGTTGCAATTTTAAATAATCCCCAAGTGCACCAAGTAATTATCCCTGGCTTGAATGTATTGACTTGGAAGGAAAGATGTTTTGCAGTTATTGCAAACAATATCCAAAACTGGCACAGGTTGGAAATTCACCTAGTGTATTTGTCAGTGGAACTGACAAATTCAGGATTGAACCAATAAAGTTTCATGACATGTCTGGACCCCACAATGCCTGTGCAGCACAATATATGCATGACACTAGCCAGCATGTGCAGCAAATCAGTGAAGTCAGAGTTACTGACACTCCACTAGGAAAGGCACTTTCAAAACTAAACGAGACTGAAATGAAAAAAATGAGAGCTCTCTTTAACACAGCCTACATCCTAGCCCGTTATGGAATACCATTTTCAAGACTTCTTTAAGGAATTCCTTAAACCAAAAGAGTTTACAAATGCTAATGAACATTTCCGCAAATGGACCAGAGCTTGAGGACTTTAACCCAGACACAGCTATCAACTGTTGGCTTAGTGCTGGTGCAGGTGGCAGACATATACATGGACATTTTTTTAAATCCATCAGCTAAAACATATATACATGAACCTGAAGAAGCCAAATGTATAACAAACCAATGTTTTTGAAAAATTAAATTCTTTTAATAAATAATTATGTTGTATATTATTTCGTCTGTTTTTTCTATGGATTAAGTACATATATCTCATCAAATCTCAGCAAGTGATTACCATTTTGGGACCAGTGAAAAGTAAGGTGGGACTAGTGAAGAATAAGGTGGGACAAGTGAAAAGTAAGGTGGGACAAGTGAATTTTCTGAAACCACTTGTCCTGGACTAGTGGTTAAAAAAAACAATTTGCTCAGCGGTGCATATGATCAAAACTCTGGATAAACTCTCAGTTATGAGATCATCTATTTCTAAAAGGATAGGAAATCATCTTTATCAAGGCATTAATCAGCTTTTCCTTCTATTTTTGGAACCCTATCTGGGTCTAAAATCATGTGGCAAGGTGAAAGTCATTCAGTGACGAAGAATTGTAGGTTGTATTTTAGAAGAAAATACAACATGGTTATTTAATAAAAGCATCCCAATATCAAGGACTTAGCACTTATTGTTAGGAGAAACCAATAACCTGCTTTCTTCGCCCAGACTGTGAGTCCACAAATGGAGTCTGGTCTATTTGCTGACATAGCTGTTGCTCCTCCTCCTCATTTATAAAGTCTGTCCAGAGAAAGATTCCCTCAAATTCGAAACCATCTCCTCGGTGACTTGGATGCTGCTGCAAATCTGTTGCAGGCCATGCTTTATGACAATCAGGGCAGTAGGTGTGAATTTCTACATCTTTTGCCTGCAATACAGAAGAGGATGATGTTAGATAGAAATTAGTGTTTTGATTGTGCTCTAAATTTTAGTTAAATCATGATCTTGTTTTCAGTGCAGCCCAATATAATATAAAATTTAGTGGACCAGGGAAATGATTTTATATTATTCAGGTCTATGTTGGAAAACAATAGATGAACATTATGTCATTAAAAGATAAATATACTGTGAAGGTTTATGAATGTCTCAGTTAAATGATTGTGAAAACTGCACCAAATCAACATTTCAACCAAAATATAATCAACAATTATATAGCTCATCCTTCTGAAGTTTTTAGTGGTCTCTGGCATACTAATGTAAATATTAAGTATCATGCAGAACATAAATTCGGACTAAAGTGATCTTGAACTATGAAATGTTGGCCCATGTGACAGGGAGAAAAAAAAAAATAACAAGTGTTATGCAGAACCCAGTATCTCACATGTGTCCATATGCTTATCAGTATAAACTCCGTAAATAACAAGTGTTCTGCAGTAACTGGTGTCTCACATGTGTCCATATGCTTGTCAGTATAAACTCGGTAAATAACAACTGCTCTGCAGTATCCATATGCTTGTCAGTATAAACTTGGTAAATAACAACTGTTCTGCAGTAACTGGTGTCTCACCTGTGTCCATATGCTTGTCAGTATAAACTCTGTAAATAACAAGTGTTCTGCAGTAACTGGTGTCTCACCTGTGTCCATATGCTTGTCAGTATAAACTCTGTAAATAACAAGTGTTCTGCAGAACATGTCTCACCTGTGTTGGTACGCTTGACAATAAACTATGTAAAAGACTTTCATGAACTTATAAAACTTTAACATTGTTGACCATAATGCTGAAGTAGATGAGACAGGGAAAGACCTGGAACTCCTCGTGTATTAATGTATAAACTTTAGACCTATAATAACATTATCCTATATTTTCAGTTAAGTACAGCAACTGATGTTGAAAATATGTGAGTTTCAAAACTTTTAACACAAAACTTGAATATTGTTTACAATGCTGAAATGTGCTTTCTGCAGGTGAGACAGACAAGACTGGAACTCTTATTACATCAGTGTATAAACTTCAGAACTATTGTGATATTATATAAAAGTTTCAGTTCAATGCAGCAACAAATGTAGAAAATATGTGACTGTCAGAAACCTTAACACAAAATGTTATCTTGTTCACAATGATAAATCTATTTTTCTGCTCATGTAAGCAAGGCAAGCAAGACAGGAACTCCTAGCATATCAGCACATAAACTTACAGTATTATTATTGCAAACTTTCATGCAGCCACTGATTTAGAAGATATGTGACTTTCGGAAACTTCAATGCACAACTTCAGCCTTGTTCACCCTGATGCTTAAGCTGCAGCTGACATAGGCAATAAAGGATTTCATAGTATATCAGTGTATGAACTTTGGACCCATTGTGATATTATACCAAAATTTCAGTTGAATGTAGCAACAAATGTAGAAGATATGTGACTTTCAAAAACGTCAACACAAAATGTTAACATTGTTCATAATGATAAACCAAGTTTTATGCTTAAGTAGGCAAGACAAGCAACACAGGAACTCTCAGCATAGCATATATACTTTAGACCCATGGAAATATTATCCAGATGTTTTAGTTCAATGCAGCCACTGATGTAGAAGATATGTGACTTTCAAAACTTCAATGCAAACCTTCAACCTTGTTCAGTGTGATGTTTAAGCAGCATGTGAGACAAGCACGACAGGAACTCCTAGTATATTACTGCATAAACTTTACACCTGTAGTAATATTATAAAAGAGTTTCACTTGAATGCAGGTATTGATATAAAGATATGTAATTTTCAAAAACTTCAATGCAAAGCTTTAAAATTGTTGCTGCTGGCAGTGGCTGAAACTTGACTACTATATATCACCATGTTTATGCAGATGTGACAAAAAATTACATTATTTTCTATGACATTAAAGTAGAGGTACAAACTCGAGTTCATTAAACATAAGATTTCTTTTTCTTTTCAAATTTTTGTTCATAACATCTGCCTCAGAAGCTATTATCATTATCCACTCCTACATGTCAAATTTTAATGGGTGAAAGTCACAGGCTTTGAGTAATCTTGGAGTGACAAGTCAGCATTAGAAGCATAGTTCATGCATCAGTAATTATCATGATTAGCCACTACAGCTGAGGCCTCACATGAAATGCCCTCACCAAGTTTGATGATTCTATAGTATGCATATAGCATGTCAAAGTATCATGAGCTAAACACAAAAACTTGATCAAAGTCAGTAAAAGATGAAATATAGGTTATGATGAGCTTCTTTTGTTTTTTTGGTTTAAGGGTGTGGTACTAACAGAGATGCATGTCATCATCAATTGCATGATCCTAGCATGAACAGAGCCCGAGAAATGAACATGAAACACAAAATTGTAACTGAAGTCTGTGAAGTGTAAAATATGGGCCATAAAGACCTACTTTTGCAATGAGAGTGTAGCTCATCAAGATGCATCCCCTCACCAAGTTTCATGATTCTAGATAGGACAGTATGCACATAAGATGCAAAAAACATACATGGTCATGAGCTAAACACAAAACTGAACCCTGTAAAATGTGAAATCTAGGTCACAGTGACCTTCTTTTATTGTTATTGTGTGTTACTAACAAAGATTCATTTAATCATCTAGTTTGATGATTCTAGCATGAAATAAACTTGAGAAATAAACATTAAACAAAATTTAACTTAAATCATAGAAGTGTCAAATGTGGGTTACAGTGAACTACTTTTGTGTTGAGGGTGTAGTGCTCATCAAGATACATCCCTTCACTAAGTTTTATTCTTCCAGGTACAACAGTATGTATACTGCATCAAAAAAACTATGTGGTCATACCTAAATGCAAACCTTAACCAAAGCCAGTGAAATGTGAAATGTACATCACAGTAACCTTCTTCTGTGTAAAGGGTGTGGTGTGTATGGGTGTGGTACTAATGGATGTGCATGTAATTATCTAGTTTGATGATTCTAACATGAACAGTGCTTGAGAAAGAAACTTAAAACAAAATCTAAGGAAAGTCAGTGAAGCATGAAATGTTACTCATGCTGATCTACTTTTTTTATTCATCACATTGCATCCCCTCAACAATTTTCATGATTCCAGGTATAAATGTATGTATGTTGGGTGCAAAAAACACATGGTCATGAGCTAAATGAAAAAAACATCACCAAAAATGTATGTACAAGGTTAGCTCCCTTAGACTCCTCCCAGGGGGAAAGATGCTATGAAACCCACTTCCAACTGTTGCCGTGGGAAAAAAGAATGATTGAGATGCAGTGAAGAAGTACATATGTATATACTTTTATATATGTGGATGCTGACACTCTGTTTGATTAAAAGCTGTTAAGACTCTGAACTAGGTTAAATGCTTTAGGAGGAAAGGTCAACATTAGATACATTTGGCTTTAATCCATGACCTAAATTACATCTTGTTTAAAATCGATTTGGCATATCAATAATCAACATAAATTGAGAGAAATAACTGTTTAGTATATGGAAAAAACTGAGAACCACCAATTTAGGAAAGAAAATAATTTACTCTTCCAATGGTTGACCATGGCTTCAATAATGCAAAGCCCATGCGTGGTAAATGCAGGTGTATGTGTAATTTTTCGGTACATAACTAGTAAAATTCCTGATTTGTGGCCTTGTTATTGGGACTGTTTTGACACGATCGAAAAATCTTTGTCAATTTTTTGTCGACAGCCGTGTCACCCTCCATGTATGATCCTATATCACAGGGGCTCGTATTGTTGCTTACAATTTTACGTATAAATGATGCATGCACTATATAATACTACATCGGAACCAAATCTACAACGCTACGCGAAGTGTAGCTTGAAATATCAGAGAGAGAAGTGTCCTTCCTTGTATTATTATATAGCACATGTATGATTTATAGGTACATTGTAAGCAACGATACGAACCCTAGTGTCCAACATCTTATAGTGTCCCATCAAATTGTAAAACTAAATATTTTTCTCAAAATAATTTCTTTTCAAGACAAAAACGAGTCTTTAAGTATCTAAAGATTGTTTACCACATTCTTATCTTGCAACACATTATTTTTTAAGTTTTCGCACACAAAACAATATCTGATTCCTTTGCAGGCGCATTTTTTGACATTAAAGTTCGCCATTGAAGCAAATGCAATATCCTGTTCCGGTTGCGTATGCGTATTGGCTCAATCTCTTCGGATTTCGCGGGAATTCTGAAGTAAAGTAACTTCTCCTGGGGATCTCCTTATTCAAGAAATAAGGAGACATTCTATTTTTCTAATTTGGTGCTAGATCTGATAAACCAGTAGGTAGTTCATCGTGCTGTTATTATTTTGATCGCATAGAAAATAATTAGTAGGTTAGCGATGACAAACGGTTCCGCCATATTGCCATTTGTATCTGTCGTAATTCAAACCTAACTCATTTTCACTGGATATTTTTACTGTTTTTTCAATGGACTATGAAGCAGTTTTGATTTCACTAAATAGAAAATAGGTTACAAACTTATCGCACTAGATTCATTTTGAGATATTTTTACGATTTCTGTTGTCATTTTTACCGAGAAAAGCAGGGCACTGATTTCAACGGAGCCTGCATGCGACCATTTTTATACATAACATGATAGTGCTCCGGAAAATACCATCGATTTCGAGCAATAGTGAGACTAATTTCAAAAAGAGGTTATAGCCTTTTCAGCAAGAGGTCTGAATAAAGAAAATGTGATGAAATATTTTCAAGCCATTTCGTTTCTACACGATTACATATTGGATTATTTTAGGACGGTCCCCCTAAACACAGTAATGGAGTTGAAAATCCAATAATCTAAAAGAAAGTTTGTTGTTGTTTATCCATTGACATTAATATGAAAATTGATGATGCTGGTGTATAGTAATGGTATTCTGACTTGAATATACAGTAAGGTATACTAAAATATGATAACAAATATAAAAAAGCGTAGTCATGGAACTAAGCATAATTACATGTATTTGTTTATTTCTGTCTCCATTTTGGAGACTGTATTATTGTTTTTATTTTTCTAAGTTTTGATTGAAAATATTTAGTTTCAGTAATGGAGAGGAAATCCAGTACGTCCAAAACAAAATATGTGTGTTTCCTATTGCACTGGTTTTAAGATTAGGGTAGGCAGGTTGGTAAATCAAACAATATTTCAAGCGCTTCAAAGTACTTGGCAAAACCAACTTTACTAGATGCACAAATCAATATCTGAGGGTAGTCATGGAACTAAGCATAATTACATGTATTTATTTATTTCTGTCTCCATTTTGGAGACTGTGTATTATTGTTTTTATTTTTCTAAGTTTTGATTGAAAATATTTAGTTTCAGTAATGGAGAGGAAATCCAGTACGTCCAAAACAAAATATGTGTGTTTCCTATTGCACTCGTTTTAAGATTAGGGTAGGCAGGTTGGTAAATCAAATCATATTTCAAGCGCTTCAAAGTACTGGGCAAAACCAACTTAATTAGATGCACAAATCAATATGTGATTTTGTTATTATTTTTTGGGGGGGGGGGTCGGGAAAAAGTGCTAAGGTCGGCAATGAGAAACAGGGACGGTCGGCCGACTGGAAACACATATTTTTTTGTGCCTAATTGACCCAGAATTACAGTAATGGAAAATAGGCATTATGCACAAACAATATAGAAATTATCGATGTTGTTGAATTATATAAATTTAAAAAAAACAATTCTTGTTCAGTTTCCTTTTGTTGTTGTCATTGTTCCTCTGTTGACTTTAATATATATGATAGCACTTGTGTAAAGTACTAGAACACTGATATACAGAATGGTATTTACTATTCTGTGGTAGTAAATAAAAACATGTATTAATCCAACTTAATATATTTATATTTATTCGTTTATTTCTGTCCATTTAAGAGACTTTTTTAAGCTTTCATTTTTCTAAGTTTTCATAAAAAATGGTTAACTGATTTATTTTTTTGGAACATCGATAATTTTATAGCTATAGTTATTTTTTTTTTATAACATATTACAAATAAATATTATAACAAACTTAAATTGTGCAACCAGTTAAAACTAGTATATTATGCTTTCATCGAATGCCGTATATTCACACCTCAAAGACAATGGTAAATAAAGCAACCAGTAACTTCTTAAAATGTTAAAATCACTATACCAAAGAGACATTTGGGAGAATACCTCACCAGAGAAAAAGGATGAGAGCTGAGTGAAGTTAGACAATAGCAAAATGAAAATGACGGACAGTGTTAGTGGTTGGTAACTGGGTTCAGGTGAATAAAAGTTGTATGTATGTCAATATATGTATATATTAATTCAATCGGGACACAGGGCATCCATTAAAAAGTAAAAAAAAATTAACAAATGAGATCAAGAATAAAAAAAACAGTAAAACGAAGACAAATCATAAAAAAACAACAACAAAAGTTTCTCAATTTGAGAGAGAGAGAAATAAGAAAATTAAAACAATGAAAATTTATTTTTAAAAAACCCAGACCAAAATAACAAAAGTTGTTAAACTTTGTAATCATTTTAATTAAAATGTTCTAAAAGTATCACATTGGTTAAAATAAATGTGTTTCTATGTAGCATGCTGTATATTGCTTTTCTGCAATAAGTTCTCATTATAGGACTAGCCACCTTAAGTGGTTGGGCTCTGGATCTGTGGCTGACACTTTATAATGAGTAAAGGTCTGTGAACAGTATAGTGCATCTACACAACAAACACAATAATAATATTAAAAATAATTTTAAAAAGATGGCTTTAATAACAGTTTGATTAAACTTATTTTCAATTTCAGCTATCTAGAACACAGGAATATACACTCTTTACTTAATTAATAGTGTAGTTTTCAACAAACAAAAAAACGTGTAATTCCCATTCTGAATTTTGAAAAGATGGGACTCATGAAAGCAGGGTCCTCGTTCCTGAGTCCTGTGTGCACTCGGTGTAGCTGATGCTTTTGCCATTTATTTTCACGTATCATCATCATTGGTTTTTAAAGCTGGTCCTCTGAAAGAAGAGTTAAACGGCATACTCTGTTCCACGGTATCATGTATTCTCCATTACAGAGAATGTCACCATTCAAATAAACAACAATTACATTAATAAAAACAATATAGCAATCCGGTGTGTTATTTTTTATTTTCATATTTAAGTCCACACAATAAATTTCTAATATTCATTGGTCCATTACTGTAATTTCTTGTACATTACAATATTTCCTCACATTACTGAAAAATAATTTTAAATCATACTTAGAAAAATATAAATAATGACTTCTAACTGGAAAACTGAATACATACATACACACACACACATAGATACATACATACATTTGTATTTGCTACCATGGTATAGTCTATACATTACTTAATATTCAAGTGGTGTTCCATTATCATACCGCAGCAGCACCATATATCATAATGATTGTCAATGGATGAACAACAACAAACAGTACAAGAAAAATATATTTTTATTATTCAGCAAAATTCATAATTAATGTTGTATGTGCAAAATGATTAATTTCTTGCTCCATTACTTAATATTTTTTACATTACTGTGTTTAGGGAGACCCCTTTAGGAAGCTAAAGTTCCATAAATTTAAGAGAGGGATAAAACAGGAAGGTATTACAGTAGTTTGATCTTAACATTATTTGAATTTCATTAAATCTCTGTTGTGGTGTTTCGCACAAAGGAGTGCAAAATGATCTAATATTGCAACTCTCTAAACCTCTTTTAAAATTTAGCAATGATTACCTCCCTTACAACCTATATTGGTCAAAACCAGTGGAATTTTCCAGAACACATTCTCAAAAATGGTGGCCTTCAGACTCTGCTGAAATCAGTTTGACCTACTTTTCTCTGTTAAAATTACAACAGAAGTCATGTAAATATCACAAAATGAATTTTCTGCGATCATTTTTTAATTTTTTTGTATCTGGTCAAATTAAAATTGCTTCATAGTCCATTAAAAAGAGAGTAACAAATATCCAGTGAAAATGAGATTGCATTACATGCACAACAGATGCAAATGGCAATATGGCAGAATCGTTTGTCATTGCTAGTATATGAAAAAGGAAGTCATCAGGTGATCTACATTTGACAATTGCAAGATGATTACAGGCAAATTTGTATAAAAGATCAGTTCTATGATAGTAGGCATGTTCATTTTCTAATAACTTTTCATTGATGTAAGGTATTAGAATGAAACTTGCACCATTGTGTTTGTCTTAAACAGATCTTTCCAGTGGTGTATAATACTTGCCATCTTTATTTATAATTTTTAAAAATGGCATGTCATTGCTAGCTTAGGCATGGGAACTTGTAAATTCATGTCTTTAATTATATGATTAGCCTATATAAAAAAAACGAGTGGTGTCATGAATGAATCGGCCCCCTCAGACCTGTTCTGATACTGATGGATGGCTTTTGGGTATGATGTCACATATTCAGTTACTAGGGCAATTGATGCAGACAAATGTGTCAACAACACATCGGTGTACATTTTAGATTGGTATTTATCACAGCTCTCAAGTTACAGTTGGCTGAAGGGTCCTTTTGGCAATATGTACAGAACATATCTTGGCCAGTTCCTGTGTTTGACAACTTGTAAATCCATGTGGAATAACACATCCCTACCTCCTATGGCCATTTCCAAGTTTATGACTCGGATGGTGTTTCAAGCCAATCGTCATCTATTATTCTGTAAGTAAATATACAAACACCTTCCAATCCTTCCAGTTATTATGTGATGTGTAAAGGGGAGTGCAAAATGAATATTTACAGCTTTGGTAGCAAAACATCCCCCTTGCTCTTTGTATTCTGGTTTTCCATACTCTGATATAGGCACCCGATAAATCTTCTCAAGTCCTGGTGCTTGCTTACACATACAAGATAAAACACTTTTTCCCTTTATCACCTTTAGTATAGCTGGGGTCATGGAAAGCCTTCTTCATGCACTTCACCCCTAGCCAACTTATTAGAATAGTTACCTCAATATTATCTTGACCATCTAGCGTTTTCTCTTAGCTTCTTGTGCTGAGGATGATACACATCAGAATTTCCAATCTGTTCAGCTTCAGTCTTTATATACACCAGGTACCACGTGACCTATCAAGTTATGCAATGAATCTATTCATAACTGGACCATCCCATTCTTGTTACATGAATGCTTATCAAATGGATGACTTGAAATGCAAGAAAAATCGCTACAATCCTTTGGAAATCTGTGTCCCCCAAATTTGGAGGACATGGGATACTGTGTCCCCTGCCCTTTGGGTCCTAGGTACAATACTGGCTTCTTCTTTACCCTAAGTTCAAGCTATCCACAAAGTTTGGTAACTGTAGATTGCGGAGAACTCCAATTATTGTGTGAACACATTTGTCTTCTTTTAGTCATAGTGCTTTGACCTTTGAGCTTCTGACCTTAAATCGATTGTGTTCTTCCTTATCCCAAGTACACGCTATTCACAAAGTTTGGCAACTGTGGATGGTGGAGAACTCAAGTTATTTTGCAGAAATAATTTTTCTTCTTTCGATCACAGTGATTATATTTTCATTAACCCCAACTAGAACACTTGATGCTGAGAGTAGTTATTGAAATCTGGTCATTAAAAAGTCATTGAATTTCAGTTCTCCTGATCAGTTAGTAACCCTGTATTACATATAACTGCTATGCAAGTTGATCAGTAGTAACCCTGTATTACATATCACTGCTATGCAAGTAAATCATTCAGACACCTCAGCTTTTCACCATCATGAACTTGTTTATATTTTGTTTTCATTGTTGATCCTTAAAATCTATAACTCGGATGCAAAGAGGAACAGACATGCATTAGAAATTCGCAGTCACAGGTGGATTGTAACAGATGCTTTTGATTATATCAAATTTATGTGGGTATGCATATTATGAGCACAGTTTTTTTTTTTAAATTCTGATCCATTTCCACAGGACTGGCTTGGATTCTGGGGACACTTTCACATATCATATATGCTTGCTTCTAAGTTTGATCCAACTTCAACTAACATAGACCCAGGTCTGCCAGCGCATTATGCAGTTGGATCAGACTGAGAAGTGAGTATATACACTACATGAAAAAATGTAAAATGTGTAGTAATTTAGTGAATTTTGTGGATTGAAATCTTAGAGTTCACCCATGTCATTACTTAGGACAGGTACACAGCATATAAAGTGCTTTAATTAATTTCCTGTGGTATGACATCAAGGTGGAGACATTTTCTAATGCTGCAGAGTCTAATATTGAAAATTATTGTGATCCCCCTTCCTATATCAACTTTTACTCCACTTGAAAAATTAAATACTTAGTATGCATTTAAGATTTGCCCCTGGGGCTTGACATGGAGTGGTAGTGATCAAGTTAAACATAACTGATACTAAGCTGCTTAATTCTGGCTTTTAATTGTACTTTTTTTCAGAAACAAAATGCCTGTTAGGAGACAGATTACAGAGGACTATCTTTGTCAGTTGGCACGGTGTTCAAAGTTGTCTGGTATACAGTCACTTGAGTAAGTATGGTCAGCGAGGGATTAAAAGTGATCTGTATTTAAGCTCTTATTGTTTAAATTTTCTCTATACTGTGTATATTTGCAAGGTGCCCTACTTGTGGAAAAGGAGCATCAGTTGTGAAAATGGATGGTGCACTACTCAGAGGACAGAATTAAGGGTAAAGTACTCAGAGTTGTGGCTGTAGTAATGCCCTTCTGTACCTCTTTAGCTGTGACATATATAATGGCTCGTGAACACATCAAGTTGAACAAATTGCAATAGATTTTATTCAAATATGGTCAGTTGGTGTATCTTGGCAATTATCATGTTCATGTTTGAAAATTATCCCTTCATGTCATTAGGATCAAAGTCACAGGTTACTATTAGAAGCATGCAATTCATTAAGCTTGTGAACATAATAATTTGAATCGGAGGTGACAATCACAATGTTGACCTACTATTCTGGCACATTGGATACATGGAAAACCATCGCAAAAATATTCTTTTTTATTCCCTTGCCAACAAAAATGCAAGGTGATATAGCCCTTTGCCCATTCATTCATGTGTTTGTACACTCAGGTGCTATAATTGTTTCAATTTTCAAGATGACCGACCATTATATGTTCCTAGCACTCCCCCAAAAATGATCTATAAAAATACGAACTCCATTTTGTTCCCCTCTCTGGAATGTCTTGCAGTTTGTCACATAGTGTCTATTTTTTGCACATGTGGTTTCCAAAAATAAGATTGTCTGCAGTGTATAAATGGTCCTATATTTCAACATGGCAGGTCGCGGAATTGAGTGTCAAAACAAAACAAACCCTTGCAGGACTCGTACAATTTGTTTTCAAGCAGTAATCCCTAGTGAGTTGCAGGATTTTCTCGTCCCCACCCTCAATATACTCGGCACAGTACACTGCTCATGCTTTTACTAGAGAACCACAGATACCGGATGCAAACATGATACTAAAATGGGTAAAAACCATGAAAATAGTACATTCTGATAAATGGTCCCTGAGATAAACATAATAAGAATAATAAGAAACAAGGTTTGCAACTCAAGAAATTGCAGTTGCAGACATAGCCCTTGATTTCTTTGTGGTATTCACATTTGCAGTTACGCCTTTCAATAATCTAGGTACCATTTTAATGTAGAGAAAGCTTCCTTTTCACTGAGCTGTTACAAATCTTTATGAGTTAGATATGGAAGAATTTAAGAGATAGAGAATGCCAAAACTTTTTGATTTTCATCTGGTAGACAGTGTTATGCCAGTCTAATTAAGATCATGATCTGCTTATAATTTATAGATCTGGTGGGCACCAATAAGAAGTCGTGGTCTTTTGGCCTTGTAATTCAATAGAGCTTTGGAATTTCTGAAAGCGACAAATATCATTCTGAACATATCATTACTAATGACAACTCTCCCCAACACAAAATTCAGCGCTTGTCTGACAAGTTAGTGAAAGTAAGTAGACCAGGATTTCCAAAGGTCAGTAGAACATAAACTTTTGTTGGTGTCTGTCAGATCTCCATTATGTTAGAGATCTTGATTTTAATCAGATTGGTGTTGCGCTTGCCCCAAAATCACAGTGCTTTCAAGAATGTTTAGCTTTATTATTACATTGTCACGCCAAAGCAATGACACCAGCAGATATATGTGTAGGCATTTAATTACTTTTCAGAAGAAAAATTTTGGTAATTTGCATTTTAAATAATTCCAACTGTCACAGTTTCCATCAACTTCGGTACTGAATGATCCATTTTAGTGTCCAACATTCATTCTAGAGAGCTACTCAGTCGTGCCAAAAAGGGAGGAGTACTAATTGGTGAAAAGAATTGGAACCTCATGACCCCAATTAAATTTCGAACAATCGGCTATTGTCGCTACATTATGTGCTTTGTAGATTACAACGGCATACTTTGTGTGAAAATTGGTGGACACTTTCGATACTTGTTTTGAATGTAAGTTGGAGACATTTTTCTTATGAAAAGTAATTTCATACTTATAGAAATATGCTATTGTTTTCACTTTGGCTTGACAATGTATCAATAAAGCTTTAGTCTTGAAAATACCGGTGATCTGGAGGAAATGTATCTTTGTCTGACCACACAAAAAACCACATCATTTTGACATTCTCTGTCTCTTGTCTGACTCATAAAGATGTTTGATGGCTCACTGAAAGGGAAACTTTCTTCAAATCAAAATGACTCCTAAATTATTGGAAAGTATTATTGTAAATGCGAACACAAGAAATCAAGGGCTAGATAAACATAATATGTTCATAATTTTTAAAAATAAAGGATCCAACATTGAGAAGGATTAAAAAAATATCTACATGATTGTCCGTATTAAATTTTCATGCATCAGACATGATTGCACTAAAGCAGAATGCACTAGTACAATATGTTAAGATTTGCTTACATATGTGTGTATTAGAATAGACAAATTAAAAAAAGAATAATCATGACACAGACATAGGTATTCTATCACACATTTAATTCTTGCAGCTTGTGATCGAAAGAGAGGGATAGATTTTAACCCTTTTTGGAGAAATAGAAAGGCTACTGTCTTGCTTACCTCAGTCTTGGTCCTGGCAGAGAGTTGAAGTTGATGATATGGGGTTGTTTAACCTTTTATAGTGTGGGTGATCTTGCCTTTGTAGATTGTAATATGAACAGTGCCAAGTATATTGACACACTTGAAAACTTTCTGTGGCCTGTTATTGCAAACCACTTTTCCAACCAACAATGGCTGTAGTAATATGACAGTAGACCTGTGCAGTAGTCCAGAGAGACAGATGAATGGAAACTAATGTGGCCTGCAGGGAGTCTTGACCTTAACCCAGTAGAAAATGTTTGGCTCATGTTGAAAAATGATGTAAAAAAAGAACAAAGAAAATATAAGGATTCTTGAAGATCTGAAAACACAACTCATTCACACATGAGAAAATTTGCCCATTTTTTTATATTCATAGACTGCATCAGTCATTATCAAGGTGCAGTAAACAAGTACTGCTGTCAAAAGGTCACATTACAAAAAACTGAGGATATATAGTCAAATTAAGGTAAAGTTTATTCATTATCTATGACACATCATTCGCAGAACATGCAAGACATTATGACATTAAAAATTCAGACAATTATGGCACCAGAGTGTATATTTGTTTGTGTATTCATTTGTTTTATTTTTTGTGTATTCATTTGTTTTGTTATGCCCTCAATGTCTTAGACCCTATTTAACCTTCATGTTGATGAGTCAAAGAGTAACTCTGCCAAAATTAGCTCACTGTGATTTTCATGCTTAAGTGACTCAAGTATTTTCAGCTGTTCTTTCATTACACCTCGATATCTTTAACCTGTTTCACCTACACTCCTGAAAATTGATATGTGGATGATCTGAACAAGAATTTTTCAGACATAGCAAAAAAAAGTCAGTTTGGCTCGGTTTTCATGCACAAATCAGTGCATAATTAAAGCAGACTAATGGTGAAATTTGTTGATGATAATTTTGTTCCATGAAAAGTGAAAATCATACTCTGGCACCTTTACACATGCATGCTGTAGCATTTGCCTAGAGGGGTTCATCAGCTAAAATTGCAGCACATTCCATTTGAGAAGCTGTCATCCATATCGTTTCACTGTATTTACATGATTAGGTATTGTGGCAGATTATTGATTTTCTTGTTAGGGGAAAGATAACGTCAATAATTTTAAACCACTTTTGATGCAGAAACATGATTAATCAGTAAGTTTGTGTTTTGGTCAATGTATCAATATTGAGTGTTTACTGCTTCAGCTATTCTTAACTCTATGGGTCATTGAACTGAAGATTCTGTGTGATGGCCTGTTGTCCGTTGTCTGTCAGTTAGCACAAGTTTGTTATTGCCACTCTGAAGAAACTAATAGGAGGATTGCCATGAAACTTTACACACATATTCAGGATTCTCTGGGATGCTGAAATCCATGTAAAAGTACGTACACATACTTTTCAATTTTGGATGTATGAAATTCCAACAGCTGAGTCCCCAGTATGCAAGTTTTTTTGTCAGTGACTTTCTCTTTTTGATCCACTTCAACAAATCAAGTATCAGACATGTAGCATGAAAGCAATCAAATAAAGTTCAAGCGATTATAATGGGACTAGGTGAAGCCACATAGGTTAGATCTTAGCAGACAAGGAGATTAAGATACCTGTTAATCAACTGTCAGTTCCTAATAATCATTTTGATCAAAAGTCTAATTACACATGCGTGTGATTTAACACCTCTCTTTGATAAACATTACTCAGTACAGTATTAATCCATTATATTATAAATCCTTATGCGATGTTTGGAACTCTTGCATTTTATCATATACCATATTTAGAAAAATTGTGCCAAGATCTTGGGACTTGTTTTGTTTGTTGAAGGAATATGAACTCCCTTGTTAATCGTCATAATATCAGCTGTTGTTTGTGTCATGTACGGATATTCTTTCGTTTTCAAGTGATTATTATATTTGTACTTTTCTGATGACAACTTTACAAAATATCTCTGCTGCCTAGCACAAGGCTGCAGATGAGAACGATTCTCGCGAGACTGGCCGACAGAAATGAGCAGATGCATCTAGTTTTGATAAAGAAAACAATATACCACAGACACTGAAAGATTCATGGAATGAATTATGGAATAGGACATTCCCATGGGCCAAACAATGAGAACGCAGTGTAAAATTATTAGCTTTATGCAACTGTGGAAGGAAAAATGCAATGGCAACTTAAGAAACACCAGGTTCAGAACTTAAGGATTTTGATCCTTAACCCGCTGGGGAGAAATTTGTTAAAGTTTGTTTAAGAAAATATTGAAAGTGTTGCTTAAAGATGAATTATAGAAAAGTTAATGGAATATGGTCATTTGTTTCTTCGTCTAGAGTCTTGGAAAATGTATTGATCTGAAATGGAATTAAGCTAATTAAATAAATTAATATTGAAAAGATAGTGTAATCTCTTCCTTGATTCCTTTAAGAAGCACACAAAAATAAAGAATGGCAAGGTAAAGGCATTGAGAATTGTTATAGTTGTAACATCACAATGATAATTATCTCGGTTATCAACTGCCCTAATTTTTCATTTTTATAATAATGAACAATTTACAATTGATGAGCGTTTACAATCTCGTGGCATATATATTGGTGACACAACAATATACACTTAATGTTCTGAATTATTGCCTGGAAGAAAAAAGTGTTGTTATTGGGACTCCTGGTTTTAGGGCCGGGACTGCAACTTTTTCCAAGGAAGAAGTCCAGGACTTCAGTTTTATCAGCTAAATGTCAGATGAAAATAAAATGTATCAAATAATCAAATTCTTTTGTGAGAGAGAGAGGGAGGGAGAGGTTATGTGCTAATGACTGATGAAGACATGTTAATCCATACTCATATTAATGACGATACATGCATTTCCCCCCACAAATATATAAACAATGCTATATATTTGATGAGGAAGTTTCATATGCAACCACTATTTTTAAAAAAAGCATGATCAAATTGGCACAAGATAGTTTTCTTCACAAGCATGACTGTCTGAACCAGTTGTGTAGACATTAAAATCCCATTGCGCATGAAAACATTCTTTGTTACGTGTATATTAATATATTTCAACATATATCTTTTTTTTACAAATAAACTCTAGGCTCAATTCATAAAAGAGAGAGAGTAGGTTGTGAGCAGTCACTGAAAAATGTGCTGCAGTACACTGATTTACATCTAAAAGTGAATGTCATTTTAAATTAACCATGATTGGGAAAAGATACAAAATTAAACCGCAAGAATAACAGGAGACAACAAATAGCAAATGCTAGGATTAATGTTGGGGGCTAAAGGATTGGGTGCACATTGTCTCAACATCATGAGAATAGAATATCAAAAAGTGTTTAATTTATCAGCTGAAAATACCATTTACTGAATCCTCAAATTTCTTTGAGAGAAAGAGAGATGTATGCAGAATTGCCGAAGACAGATGACTACATGACTGTGCTTATTTTCAGTAAAACTGGATAAAAGGTACATAAAACAAATCGACTGGAATTTTTTATTTTATTTTATTTTTTCTTAAAATACACTGACAATTTCAGGTGCCAAGGCAATTAAAGATGTTTGGCCTTCTTTGGTGTATCAATGCAGAAAGCATTTCACATATTTCTTTGCATAATAAAAAAACATGAACAAATTCAAATTTTAATATTGACACTGATTCACATTGCAGTGACTTGCATAGCTACACATCTTTCTTATAAAGAAAAAGTAAATTAAATCTGGATTTATGGACTTGACACGTTTGAGAAAGAGAGAAAGAGTTTTTGGATCTGGTAGTCTTAAAGTTGTATAATTTGTGCCAAAACAAGAAATGCAAGCTAGCAAACTATAATTGATGGTGGGAGGTGTTTCTCCTTTGTTGTTAAAAAATCTGAAAATCTTTGATTGCAAATTAACTATCGCAGAGAGGAAGAGAAGGATTAATCTTGGAATTGTGAACATTTTCCCACATCATTGTTCGTTTCAGGAATAAATTTAATTAAGTTCAATTGCAGGTAATTAGCAAACTTCTGCTGTTAATTGCTGGATTATAATTGAGGCTGTGAAATGCAACACTCCAAGTCAGACGGCTTTGCGTACTATAAATGACACCTTCACAAGGTGAATTGACATATTTGTTTGATCCTAATTCTTGTAAATATTTTATAACAGTGTTGACAATGGCTACTTCTTTGATTTTATAAGGGGGGCAAAGAAGGAATTAGGATTCTTTTTGAAAAGCTTGAAAACCATTTTCTTGCTCTGATTTGCAGTGGAAAAAAAAGACCTTACTCTATTCTTCATTTAACATTTTTTTAAAATTATTTTGTAATGAAAGAATAAAAAAATACTCCGGTCGGAAGGAAAATTGCAGTCCCTGCCCCACCCCGCCACGAGAATTAAATAGCTGGTCCCTTACCATACACATGCAGCAGGCCCTATTGTGTCAGAATCTAACTGACTCAAAGTTGTGTATATTCAGTCTCGTGTACACATGCTGTTATTGACAGTGTGTAATGCCATTACTGCTTAAGTACTAAGCTGCAGTTTTATTGCTGCTACTCCTGAAAGGATGATTGTATGGACCTGAGATTTTCACTAAAAGACTTCTTATGATGTCTAGTTGATCCTAAGTGAAAATGTTGCCCCACAGTCATCCAGTAAGACTTCTGATAATGTCTAGTTGGTTCTAAATTAAAATAGTGCTAATAAGATCTCCATTTTCATGGCTATGGTAGCCATCTTGAGAATTTTCTTCACTAAAACACTATTATAGCAATATGTGTTTTCACTAAACTATTACAGCAGTATGTAGCTGGTTCTAGATGAAGCTGGTGCTCATCTAACCTCAAACATGGCAGAGTAGTGGCCATCTCAAAATCCCAATATCTTGATCATTATAGTGGGACAAAGGTACATAGAAGGTCCCCCCGATAGCTCAGCCAAGGTAGAACACTGAGGTCAAAGGCTGTGACATAGAATTTTATATTGCACTTACAGGTATCTTGTGAACATGTTTACTTCTGTTAACAAATTTGGTATGTTGGAGTTCATAACAAATATCAGAAACAGTTACTCAGGTAGATTGTCAGTCCCTTCGAGAGACTCTTGTTGAAGGAGGGAGGGAGCTTCCCCATTTTTTTAACATCCTAGATGCAACACTGAATTTGATTCAATTTTGAAATTAATTCTTTTTTAAATGATTAATTCAAGTTTAATATAAATCAATTTTCATTATGTGGTCCTGTGCACAAATAAGCGGAATGTCTTTTTATTTTTGCAGCTTATCAAACCATGGTTTGGAAACAATTGATGCTGACCTTTTTAATCGGCTAACATCTCTTCAATCACTCGATCTCTCACGTAATAATTTGATAGATCTTCCTGAAAAGTTGTGCCTGAAGAAGTTGTCTACTCTGGATTTATTAGAGAATCAGATAAAGTCAACTGCCTTTGTTGTAAACTTTCCAAAGTTGCATCGCCTGTTTTTGGATAGAAATCCAGACTTGGAGGTAAGGTGAATTGGCATATTTTGTATTCTTACTCTGAGAAACAATTTTTTTGTTGTTGTGTTAACGCCACTTGAAACACATTATTGGCTATATCATGCTGAGGAAATGGGAGCTAAGTGCCTTTTGCAAGGATACACTGATTCAGCCGACCTGGGCTGGCCTGAGTGGGTATTGGACCCATGACCCTTTGATTAAGAGGTCTTGTGCTCTTCCAACTGAGCTACCTTGGCTCCCATGCAGAACAAAAAGAAAAAATAATAACTTTTTATATCCGCTCTTTTGCGGATACATTGTCATGGATAATGTCTGTGTCTTTGCATCCGCAGTAGCTCAGTTGGTAGAGTGTTGTACTTGTAATTCATTGGTCAGAGGTTCAATACCTGGCCAGGCCAGCCAGGTCGCCTGCCTAGGTGTGTCCTTGGGAAAGGTATTTAGCTCCTCGGCATGATATAGCCAATGTGTTAAAAGTGTTGTTTAAACCAACAAACAATAAACAAACTGTTGCTGTGTCCATTTACACAACCATCCATCACTCACATTCCATCTAACCTGAATTCTTTATTTAGTGGAAAGAGCCAAATAAAAGAGTGTACAATTTTGCATTGCACTGATTGGGTGAAGGTGATCATATATGGTATGATGTTTCAGCTGGAGGAGTAAAAGATGACAAAAATGATTTTTAATCCTGGATGCAGCCCCCAGGTGTTGGAGTTGGGTTTAAAGGGACTCCTTCACAGACAAGTGACTAATGGGGCATAAATATATTATTCAATAAAAAGTACACCAAAATGAACCTCAATTCTAGAATGACTTGCAGACAAATTGCAAGAAAAATTCAGAATTTAACTTCGTAAAAAGAGAAAAACATACATACTGTATACTAAATCCCTGTTTCCTAAAATAAATTACAATAACTAGTGTTTGCACAAGCTGAACCAGTTGATGCAAAACATCTATATTGAGCTGCTGTAAAACATCGTGTACGGCAAAAAAGAAAATCTGAATGTCATATTCGAGGGAGCTGGGACAACGATATAAACTTATCAGCAGAATAATGAACTACAATTACAACAGGCATAATTCGACAGAGAAACTGCATACATTACTGGGATTAGTTCATGAATGTCACTGATATGGTTTTACAGTGAGTTGTTATCAATAAGCCTAGTCAAGTAAAGCTCTGTCAATTTGAGGGGATCCTTCCCAGAGGATGCCACTGATTTAAAAAAATCTTAAAATAGCATTTGTTAAGCAATATGACCTCAAAGTATTTGCTGTTCAGTTTTGTAGCTCTACTGGTCATAGACAGTAGAGCTTGTGGGATGGCCTGTTGTCTGTCGTCCGTCCACAAGTTTGTAACCGCTTCTCCTCCTAAACTACATGGAGGACTGCTATGAAACTTTACACACAATAAAAATGGTCCTGCTTTGCCATGGTGGCCTTCTTTAACATTTTGTTATCATTACTCCTGAATGTATGGCCATATCATCATGGGGTTTCCATTTTAAAACTTTGTATGATGTGTAGTTGGTCCTAAATTAAAATGGTGCTGACCGGATATACAATACAGCCACCATGGCAGCCATCTTGAAAAATATAGTTATCACTACTCCTCCTGAGCTGAAAGTTAGATTGACACTGGGTTTCACCAGAAGACCTCTTATGATGTCTAGTTGGTCCTAAATGAAAATGGTGCTAATCTGATATTCAGTATGGTGGCCATCTTGAAAATCTTCTTATTGATACTCCTGCAATATGACCCCAAAGTATTTGCTGTTTAGTTTTGTTGTTTATTAAAACTGGTTTTCCGTTGCCAATAGCTGGTTGTTAGAGTCGGTGAAAACATCTAAAATGGTTGCTTGCAAGATCTAGAAATGATGTGAAATTTATTATTATTTATGTGCGTCCATTTAAGGTCACATTTTCATAAGTAATGTGGAATTCTTCCTGATGTATATATATATATATATATATAGATAGATAGATAGATAGATATATGGACTCTTCCTTTTAACTTATACTCCATCTATAGTCCATTTCAGCATGGTCTAATAGGTACACCCTTACAGTTTTCTGAAAAAAACCCACCAAAAAATGGTAAATACATACCATGACAACATGTGTGCAGGTAAATTAATTTCATTTTGAAGTATAATTTATAGCAGATGACATTAGACATTGAAATTCCTGTATAAAAATGACACTTTTGCAAGTCATTGTGAGTAATATTCTGCAAGGTATTATGGGTAAAACTGGTATTTGATTTGTTCTTTACACAAATTTTAATTGCTACAGAGGATGGAGTGGTAAATAAGAGTGTAAGTTTTACCAGAATGTTGAAATGTGTACAACATTTACAATAACCAAAAAGTTGCTGTTTAATCAAAACAATTTGAGATGCAACTTTTCCCCCTATCTGCCATCTAGCCTTACTGAACAGCTGACAGTTATGAAGAATATTTTAAAAAGTTCTGAATACTACTGTGCTGTACAACAAGGTTCTTTATTAGTGAACAGTACTCGACATGAACCTCTATACACTTTCTAAGCCTGACTATCCAATTATTAAATGCCACTTTGTATTCACTTTTGGTACACTGAAAAACTGCACTTCCAACTGCATGGCAACTTTCAAATCATCAGCCCCCTAGCGAATCTTCGATAATGGGATACAACCAAAAATCAAATGGAGCTAAATCTTCGATAATGGGATACAACCAAAAATCAAATGGAGCTAAATCTTCGATAATGGGATACAACCAAAAATCAAATGGAGCTAAATCTTCGATAATGGGATACAACCAAAAATCAAATGGAGCTAAATCTTCGATAATGGGATACAACCAAAAATCAAATGGAGCTAAATCTTCGATAATGGGATACAACCAAAAATCAAATGGAGCTAAATCAGGGCTGTGTGGAGGATGTGGCAAAGTTTGAATGCTGTGTTCCTTCAGGAAGTCTATCCAGATGGCACATTTATTCGTCAGTGCATTGACATTGAGTAGATGGATACCTTGGGTACCTGTGTGTGGATGGGTGGTTTGGTAGTGTTCCACAACTTTTTGCAACACTTTGTAGGCATACAAATGTCCAGTGACTCTAGCAGCATCAGGCACAAGTACCTCGATGACTGGGCCTTTTGCATAAAAAAATAATGCATTTAAAAGTCTCTTGACAGTCTGACTGCATTGAGCAATTTGTGGTCTCTGCTTGTTTTCTCCGATCCCAACTTTATTATTTTCTCTTAAGTTGGGTTCAAAAAAGTAAATCCATGTTTCATCACCTGTGACAATCTCAAACATCTGGGGCCACTTTTTTCATATTTGGTGAGTAGCTGTTTGGCAATTTCAACCAAGTCAACAAGTGCGGGACCCATCTTGCACAAACCTTTCTGAGCTTCAAATGATTCTCCAGTATATTAAAAACAGCTGACGAATTAATGCCCATGATAATCGAAATATATCTCACTGTGTATCGAGCATCTGATAGATTGACTTCTTCACAGCAGCCACATCCCGCTCACCAACAGCAGACAACATTGTCCAAGTACGTGGAATGTCTTCCATGGATTCATGACCATCTTTAAACAATGAAACCACCTCAAAATTGTTGGATATAACAGAGAATAACATCTGTAAACTTTATCCAAGTCAGCCTTGATATCAGTCTGAGAGTACCATAAGAGTGCCTGGATTTTACAGCATGCTCTTTGCACAGTAGCATAATTGTTTCTCCTCTGACATTTTTATGTCACTGTCATATACCTATGTTACACCACACACATATATCTGCAGGTGTCCAGTGCACTATATGGGGAGCTGCAGCTAATTTTATAGAAAGTTATTTTGTCTATCGATCGGCATTACATTTATTGACATGTTCAAAGAAGCAAAAAAGTTGAAAAGAACTTTTCAAATACCACTTGAAATGTGCATGCCATGCCTCTCTTAGCTTGTGATTGTTTCATTTGCTGCATGTCCTTTACTGCAATGATATTTTTTCCTACTGTTACATATATGTATATGATGAAAAACTCAATAGTGGAACAGGATTTACTGCCTATTCATTAACATGCAATGCGCTTAAATGATCTACAATGACTAAGGAACTATGCAGTGGATTACAAACTTGAAACACCATTCCTTAAAATAAGATGTTACTAATCAAAGGTTCTGTTAACAAATATGTTGTTTCAAGGCAAATACTGTAGTATAAAGAATTTTTTTTTATCAGCATTATGAGTAAATCAACCGGATGTGTTTTGTTGTGTAATGTGTGCTATAAACAGATCACATCAGCTTCTGCTGTTTTTCCTTTCGATGCCACATTCGATGTGAAAATCATAGATTAATACTTTAAGAAAGAATTAACATAAAAATCCTACCAAGCAGTTATCCTAAGCCAAGATGTGGAAACACATAATTTAATTGGAACGGGTAGTTCCTGCATCAATAACAGCCACATGCATGTTTGTTTACCCATTTACTGATTTTGTAAATGTTTTCAGGCAGTAAACTAAACTAAGTCATTTGCACATATAAATGTTGCAGCCTTACTAGTAAAAGTGTTACACTGTAGCAGTTTTACCTACAAAGCCTTGCAGAAAATTATCCAGTGATTTGCATAAATAGCCAATTAGTACAGAAATTTCTGCATCTACTATAAATTATACTTTCAACTGAAATTGACATGTACTTACCTGCTCCAAATAACTGAGCTTTTGTGTCATCAAGGTTCAGAGTTATTATTTTCAATTTGTTGAAGTATTTTTTAAGAAAACTGTAAGGGTATACCTATTAGACTGTGTTAAAATGGACTTTGCACCAATTGTGAAAAGGTAATCATATGTGGTCTGATGTTCTACAAGGATTCATATAGATACAAGAGAAGGTTTCAGAATCTGAATGGACACCAGGGATGGGAGTAGGAAGTGGGTGTCAAAAGTGAAAAATGTGAGGATATTTGTGATGACTACCAACTGTACCTCTTACTTTTCAGTGCAAGCACATAAAAGCCTAGGTGGTATGTTCCTTAACTTGTCAAGGCTGGGAGCTTATTTTCATTTTCACTTAAGATAGGGGTAGAATAGAAAGTTTTCTTGTTAATTCCAAATTAATCCATGCACATCTGATTCAGAGAGACTTTCGTATTGACAGTTACATAGATATACAGTAGAAGCTGTTTTGGATTGCCTATTGGGCCCATGCATAGACCAGAAGAGCTTATGGGATAGTCTGTTGTCCGTCGTTAGCAGAAGTTTTGTTATCACTACTCTTCCTAAACAACTTGGAGGATTGCCATGAAACTTGACACACACATCCATTCTATGGTCTAGTTGGTCCTAAATGAAAATAGTGCTCCTCGGACATACAATATGGCCACCACAGCAGGCATCTTGTTATTGCTACTTCTCCTGAAGGGATGATCATATGAACATGGGGTTTTCACCGAGAGACTTCTTATTATGTCTAGTTGGTCCTGAATGAAAATTGTGCTGATCTGACATCCAATATGGCCACCACAACAGCCATCTTGAAAATCTTCTTATCGCTACTCCTCCTGAATGAAAAGTAATATTGCGATGGGGTTTTCACCAGAAGACTTTTCATTTCTAGTTGGTACAAAATGAAAATGGTGCTGATCTGATGTCCACTATGGCCACCATAGCTACCATCTTGAAAATCTTGTTATTGCTGTTCCTCGAAATGACTTATGTTATCCATTTGGTCCTAAATGAAAATGCTGCTGCTTGCACATACAATATGGCCACCACAGTGGGGATCTTGAAAATCTTGTTGCTCGTCCTGATTAGATGGTGGTATAAACATTGGGTTTTTACTAAACGACTTCTTATGATGTCTTGTTGATTCTAAATGCAAATGGTGCTGCTCAGACATCCAATATGGCCACCACAGCGGCCATCTTGAAAATCTTATCACTACTCCTGAATGAATGGTTATATCAGCATGGGGTTTTCACTTAAAGACTTCTTATGCTGTCGAATTGGTTTGTAAATGAAAATAGTGCCAATCCAACTTCCAATATGGCCACGACAATGGCCAGCTTGAAAATCTTCTTGTCACTACTACTCCTAAATGGCTGGTCATATCGATATTGTGCTTTCACCAAAAGCTTCTTATTATGTCTAGTTGGTGCTCAATGGAAATGGTGCCAATCTGTTATCCAATATGGCCACCATGGCAGCCATCTTGAAAATCTTATTATCATTATTCCTCCAAAACAGAAAGTCATATCAGCATAGGGTTTCCACCTGAATTTTTATGATGTCTTGTTAGTCCTGAGTGATGTCTTGTTGGTCCTAAATGAAAATGGTGCCAATCTGACATCCAGAATGTCCACCACAGCAGCTAATTTGAAAATCTCATTTTTGCTGAAGAATATCATTATCGGAGATAGTTTCAAAACTTGGCACTTAAAAGGAAGAAATGGTCTTATCTTGAATTCCTGGAAATTCTGTTTGGCCAATTGAGCATCCTTTTTAGAGACTCTTTTTTTATTGTTTTTGTTGAGTTTTTTTCTTCCCCTTTTTCCCCAAATCCAAAAGTTACCCTTAGATTTGTGAAGGTTCATCTGTCTGTGTGAAGTTTGGTCAGATCTGCTTTATATCGAATGAGAGGAAGTCTAAAATCCAGACAAAATCTCTGGTTCAGGAACTCTGAAATTATGTTTAAAAAAATTGATTTTTTTTTCAGATGTATGTATTAATGTGCATCAGATGTTCTTTTTTCCAATACCACACGCTTGGGTCTATGATGATCTGTGATGATGTCACAGACCCTCAAACAAGGGTACTATCTCATGATGCAGAATTATGTCTTTTTGGCCTAATGAGTTGTCTTAAGAGTCAATGCATTTTTGTCACAGTATTTAAGATTTTATAATTTGATTATTAATGTCCAGACTTGGGGTAATGTAGTCAGTAATTGTAGTCATATGCAATTTATTACTAATTTTCCATGTAATTTAATCAGTTATAACCTAAATACCCCGCAAACAAGATTACCTTCTGATTACAGCGTAATCACATTTTCATGAATATAAACTTACAACTTGAACAGATTTTAAATTCTTTCCCAACGTATGATGCAAAGGCATATAGTTAAAGTTGGAGAGTTCTGGCATATACATATATTTTATGACAATAGTTTTACAGTTGGCCTCATTTGCCTCATTTTATTTCAGCGTGTTTTATGGTTCTACAGGAAATATCATGCTCGTGATAATCAGAAGTTAAAGTTCAAATAGTTACACATGAAAATAAATTCAAACTGTATTTGCAGTTTAATAATACAATATTATATGTGCTTTAAATGGAAGCTAACACAGTTTGGTAAATTTAGATTCAATTACAGAAGTGCAATTAAAAGGACATTCAGTGCCCGTCAGTAATTACTACTGTCACATCTCATATGACCAACAAAGGATGTTCAGTATCTGTCAGTAATTGCCCTAATATGACCAACAAAATGCAAATAAAAATATATTCAGTGCTCGTCAATACTTGCTACTGTCACATCTCATATGACCAACAAAGTGCAATTAAAAGGATATTCAGTGCCTGTCAATAATTGCTACTGTCACATCGCATATGACCAACAAAGGATATTTAGTGCCTGTCAATAATTGCTACTGTCACATCTCACATGACCAGCAAAGTGCAATTTAAAGGATATTCAGTGCTTGTCAGCAATTGGTACTGTTACATCTCATATGACCAACAAAGTGCAATTAAAAGGATATTCATTGCCTGTCAATTATTGCTACTGTCACGTCTCATATGATCAACAACGGATATTTAGTGCCAGTCAATAATTGCTACTGTCACATCTCATATGACCAATAAAGTGCTGAAAATGAATAAAGTAACAAGAAGTTCAATGGTTATTGACATAAAAAATATATTTAATTGGAAATATCTATGTTTTTCTTCTAAATGTATCTTTTAATTTTGACATAGATATTACTCTTTGACTCCAAATATATAATACACAGAAATGTATCAGATTTTTAAAATGAATGTAATTAAAAGTAGTAAAAAAATGTTAAGGCAATCAAAGTTTTGATTTTATGTACATTGCAGAAAGTAATGTAATTTAATCAATTACTCTGCCCCAAAGTGAGTGTTTGTAATTATAATCAACATTTCTAAAAGGAATTGTAATTTTTGTAAATTATATTTTAGAGTAATTCACACCAGTCAGGTCTGTTGATGGCGTAAATTGTCATAAGTTGTCGTTCATGTAGTTGGGGTGTAACTATACTGTCTTTTAATTTTGCACTAAATTATGCAGTCCTTTATAGCAGGTTGATATTTATGTGTCATAGGTGTCATAAAATCATGTTAGGACTTGCATCCCATTTTTGTCAAGCTTTATTTCAAATGATTTTATTATCCAACTCTTTTGCAGTGGTATATTGTAATACCCTCCATCTGTAGGCCCATATGTCTGCCTGTCTGTCCCTCTGTAACACACCTCCTTTTCAACTGCTGGGTGGAAATTCACCAAGCTTGCCCATGTGGTGACCATCTGTGAGAGGGTATAATTTTTAAATCCCTGCCCTGGGTTTCCTGGGAGAGGGTCAGAGTTCAAATATACACAAATTTCAATTACAGTGATTTTTTTTATTTTTAAATCAAACTTTAGATATACATTTGTAGGAGGAAGACACATATTATATGTAACTGAATTTGAGTTGAAACCCCTGAATCACTGTTTTGGGAGAGGGGGGACATGTAACATGTAGTGGTGGTGGGAGGGGGGACTTGTAATATATGTAACTGAATTTTAGTTGCAACCCCTGAATCACAGGTTTTTTTTGGGGGTGGGAGGGGGGAACTTGTAATATATGTATTGAATTTAAGTTGCAACCCCTGTATCACAGTTTTGGGAGAGAGGTGGCACTTGTAATATATGTAACTGAATTTGAGTGAAAACCCCTGAATCAGTTTAGGGGGAGGGGGACATGTCATAAAAAGTGGGGGAATTCACCATGGTGAGTCATGGAAGTGGCTGTAGTTACAAATGCTGAGATTATTTAAATGGGACTATGGATAATTACCAAGTCAAACAAATGTTTTCAACTACTGGAAACAAGTTAATAGCCCAAATGTTCAAGTTACATTTGTGATATCTGTCAAAATAATTATTTTATTTACAGGCTGAAGATCGTTACATTGCTGGTGTTCTGGCCCCATCTCTGATGGAAGTTGATGATTATGACAACTTGAAGTTGACGGAAAAACTGTACCGGGATATTTTGGAGTCACAGGTGAGTCACAGGTCATGGTATTAATAGTTAATGTTTCAGGTAAACCTAAACATTAAAAAATAAGTCACGGTTCATTAATCAGTAGTATTTTTTGATGAGCTTATTGTCTACAATGGCTTGCAGTGGAGGTAGACATATTTTTTAGTAAAAATATAGATAGATGATTAGAAAATGGTTTTTAAGCATCTGAAATTATTTATGTATAATACAAGAATGTGAAATATCTTTAAATTTATACTTTAAAATTCAGCATTAATACAGGACGTGTTCTGTCTTGATACATGATTTTAAAATTAGATTTTCATCTATAGTTCTGAATTTCTGTGTTTTTTTCTATGAATAAATACTGTGTATACTTGCTTATGTCAAGTCCAACTGCAAACTTCACAGACCCAGATCTGTCATCACATTATGCACCAGTAGATCTGGGGCAGTATAGTTTGTGAGGAGGAATCAGTAGAACAAACAATATAGACCTTGATCTGCTGGTGCATTATGTGACTGCAAATCAGTTTCTAGGCTTTTTTTGGCAGACGGACTTGACTCGTAAGCAAGTATGTAAGTGTCACTATCCACATTAACTTGTCTGCATACAAGATATGCATTGAATATAGTAGGTGCGTTTTTTTGGTTGGTCTATTTTCGACAGCAAAAAGGAATAGCAAAGTTTATTTTTATGGTATTTTTAAATTTGCGTTTGGTGCAGATTTGAATATTTAGGGTATACATGTTGTGATTATTTTTAACCAGTTTGTGGTTTTCAGTGAAAGTGCAATGTTGTCTTTTTAAGTAACATTGTGTATCTGCCTAGGCTTATCTGTTTTTGACATGTCACTTGCAGAAATAAATCAAAAACAAAAATAGATCAGTAATTTGATTCCTTTGTTTAATGAAAGTGCTGTTAAATTGTTTTCATTTTGATATGTCCGCCATAAGAAAATGGGTTATTCATAATAACTTTTGTTGTAGAGTAAGTGCCTTGACCAAACTTTGTTGATGGCTTGCACTTGGGACGAGAAAAAAAAACCTATAGATTTTTATCATGCTATGACATACATCCATCTGTCAATATCCATCTGTTCCCTATTTCGTTTTTCCTTGCAGTAATTTGAGTTGTCCTCCATTTACCAACCTTGTATATAGCTTGCATTTGGGGTAATGAAGAAGCCTATTCATTTCAGGGTCAGAAAGTTGCAGTTCAAAAATCACTGTTGCCTAAAGAATAAAAATGGTTTCCGCATAGTAACATTAGTTCAACATCACATACTGGGACCAAATTTTGCACATGACTTGCACTTGAGTAAGTAAGAAGCCTATACATTTTGACGTTAAAAAATCAAAGGCCAAGATCACTGACTGGAAGAAGAAAAAAATAGTTTATGCACAATAACATGAATTCTACATCACATACCAGGCCAAACTTAGTGGATGTCTTGCGCTTGGGATAAGGAAGAAGCATATTGACTTTGAGGTAAAAGGTCAAGGTCACTGACTGAAAGAAGAAATGTGGTTTTTGCATAGTAACTTAAGTACTGAAAGAAACACCTGATTTTACTATTCGAATATTCATAGCCTGTATTCAATTTGTATTCAAATATTCATTGTGATGGCATCTTGAAATATTTACCATCATCACTGCTGACAAAGCCAAAATCTCAAACAAATTCAGTAACAGTTGTGACCCATCTGATTTGTACATAGACTTATCTTTTCTTCCAGGTTGCTGAATTACTATGCTACATAACTTTTCTGTGATAAAAACAGAGTGGATATCTTTTTTTAAAAACACCTGAAAGTGATTTCTTTTCCTGAAATATTGACCCATTCATTCACAAGGATGCTGCCAGTGCTGTATCTGCCTAATTAGTGACAGCCAATGAAAATGGAGAATGCATCAGAGAACTATTTGAGGGGTCTTCTCAAAACTATTTTCATCGTCAGAGATACGTATACAGTCAAACCTGTCTACAGCGACCACCCATAGGAAAAGGTCAAAGTGGCCTTTGTATACAGGTGACCTCTGAAGGCCGGTTAAGCTCTCAAACTTGGTTTATGACAAGTACATGTACTATGCACCGAATAGCATTAGCATTATTATTAGTAGTAGTAGTATGCTATCAAGATACATATATTTAGTTTAGCTATTTAGCAAAAAGAAAAATAACAAAATAATAAAATAAAAAATTCTGATTTAATCCATCATGTACATTAAATCATCACTCATCAGTAGAAATGGCATCTAAATAAAATTACTAATTGACAGCTTACCTATGATTGTCAAACACAGGACTGACTTTTTGTTAGGCCAGCTGGTATAATTAGGCATGAAAACAGGTGTTCACACTTCAAACAATTGATGGATTAAGTAGTTGCTCAAACTCACAGAGATCAAAAGACAGTCGGCTTTTGCAAGACCTTTGATGATTAGGGAATGAAAAGCTTCCTGCGGCTATTGTTAGTAGCATATAAACCGTACAGGATATCACAAGTGCAGTGTACACGTGTTTCTACTAATTTGGTGTGATTGTACATAATCTCTTACACACCGGATTAAAGTTGTTCTCAAAATTGGCCATAATATCTCGATTACGTTTAATAATCACCTGGATCAGAGTTTGCCCGACTTCCATTTCTGCTGCAAATATACGACTACTTTGTCCACTATCCAGAAAACAAATTGCTTTGATTCTGTCGTGTAAGGTAAAAAAACTGCCATACTATCGAAGCTGACATGGTGACACCTTTGAGTTTCACTGACAGCGTGACTGGACCACACTAAGTACAATCAAGATATGAAATGATTGGAGCGGTCACTTCTGATACACTATAGTGACCTCTTAAGGCACGGTGAAACCAGTGTTTGGTTAGGAAACACCTGGCCGGTGACTGCTGAAAGCAGGTGACCGTTAAATACAGGGCATTTATATAAGAAATTTGCCGGGGGGTGGGGGTGGGGATTAGAATGACTGTTGTGACCAGGTGACCGCTGTACATGGGTGACTGTTAGGACAGGTTTGACTGTATAGCCTGTCTAAGCATGGCCTCATTTTCATGAAACATCCAAGTTTGAATATATATTCATCTACTCGACTCAACCAAGCTACATAACATTTTATAACCATCAAATTCATGGACAGTTATTCTGATAACTGGCATATTCACAGTATTTTTGTTGTAATTTCCAATTGGGGGTTGGTCAAGCTTTTTGTGCCTGTTTTGGTCATTGCATTATGTATTTTGGACATATGACTTCAAATGGACTTAGCAGAAACTATGTATTGTAAATAATTCTAGCTGTTAAATTATTGTGATTACATAGTGGTACAAATATGTAATCACTTGCCACTACAACAGAGCGGAGGTTTGGGATAGTAGTAATGTGTTGCTTCATGTACTAGCTGATACATTGTAGGAGATGGTGGTTAATGAATAACTTAGAAAAAAGTGTAGAAACTATCTTCACTCAGGCAGTGGCTTGTGAGCCCATTTGAACCATTTTTAATTTGCTTCACTAGTTAATATTCTTTTTTTTTGTAGATAAAAGCTTCATTTGAGGCTCTACATGGGGAGGTATACAATTCTGGAATTCCAGATTCGGAGTTCCATTCTTTACAGAAGGACTTCTCACAGACTCTACAAAGGAACCCCCTGATTGGTTCTAATCTAACCATGCCTAAATTTAAGCGTTTCATGGTAAGTACCAACCAGATTTTCACTACACCTGCGTTAGCAGATAGTGAGATTAATTGAATGCATCATATGCATTGGTGTGGAATAAGCAAATTCCATCCGAGGGCAAAATTCTGATCTCGAGGGTGGGATTTCTCTAATGGACTTCTTATGATGTCTAGCTGGTCCTTAATCAAAATGGTGCTGATCTGACAGCCAATATGGCTACCATGGCAGCCATCTTGAAAATCTTTTTATTAAATTCTACTTGAACAGAAAGTTATTTTGACATGAGGTTTTCTCCGAAAGACTTCTTATGATATACAGTTGGTATTGAATGAAAATGATAGGAATATGATGTCCAATATAGCTGCCACAGCAGCCGTCTTGAAAATCTTGTTATTGCTACTCCTGAATGGAAAGTCATATCTTGAAAATATTGTTATCTCTACTCCTGTCCAAGTGGATGGCTATAACAACATTGGGTTTTTGCCAATAAACTTTTTATGATACCTAGTTGGCCTTAAATGAAAATGATTCCAGGCATACATCCAATATGGCTGCCATAACTGTCTTAAAAGTTTTGTTGTCACTGCTCCCACTGAAGCAGTGATCATTATGACATGGGGGTTTTCACCAAGTATTAAATGAAAATGGTTCCAGTCATAAATCCAGTATGGCTGCCACAACAACTGTCTTAAAAATGTTGTTGTCACTATTCCCGCTGAATGGATGATCATTATGACATGGGGATTTTACCAAAAGACTTATAATGATGTCTACTTTGTCCTAAATGAAAATGGTGCCAAGCTGACATCCAATATGTGTACCACAGCAGCTAATTTGAAAATCTTGTTATCACTGAAGAATATCAGAGATGGTTTCAACACTCAACAGTTAAAAGGAGAAATTCTTTTTGGCCAGTAGAGCATCAGTCCCTTTGAGGGACTCTTGTTTTTTGGATGATATGAGAGCCACATTCTGGCCGTCTCACTCCCCCTTCTTGTTTCACCTTTGATCAATGTTGCACCAGAGTGAGGGCATGTACACGTTGGGCACAATTGTCAGTAAAGTAATAATAGCTGGTATTGTATTACTGCTAGTAAAATGTAGTGGGTGGGGGGTAAAACTAACTTGAATTTTATAATATTTACCTGCTATTATTACCAAATTTCCCACCTCCCTACCTGCTATGATATTCTTTCAATCTTGATCAAGGTCAAAGATGGAGAACATTCCAGATGATGGAAATAACTAAGGCATCAGGCTGGGGTCATGTTTTCTTTGTTCTATACCTCAGGAATTTTTACCTTAGACTGGGGACTAGCGCCAGGAAAATAGATTGGAAAGTAATAATAGCAAGTAGTATTGCATAATTTAAATTAGTTTTAGCCCCCCTCCCTGCCCCACTACATTATTCATTTTCCAAATTCAGTTTACAAAAATATAAATTCAGTTAAATTTTTGAACATATTTTTAATTCCCTGTAATATTTGTAATAAGGAAATTTTTTATTTAAAGAACACATGAAATTGTGGTTTACTGTGAAATCCTTCATTTGTGAAGCTTATACTTCTGTGATGAACTAAAAGTCAGTATATTTAAAAGAAATTGTGAATATTTAAATAGAAGACAAGAAGAGAGAAAACGATTTAAAGGTAAAAATAACTTGTTCTTTATTTATTTACAGTGCCATAATCACGGTAAGTCTTGGGACACCCTTAATTATTATCAAAAGTAATTTTTTTATGACCTATAAAAGTTAGGACACGAAGTTAAAACAATTTTTTCATGTACTATAAGTCTTGGGACACCTAAAACATTTTTTTTTCTACTGATCGATCGGCTTATATTATCGATCGTAACCTCATGTAAAATAAACAGGACTTCGTGGGTGTTAAGGGACTCTCATTATGAATTATTACATGGAAATATTATAAATTATTATAATTTGTTTGAAGAGTCAATAAATATATTGAATTTTCTCTGTTATCTTATTATTTCTATCAAATTAAAATATGTATAATTTAATCGGACGATGACAAGAATTGAGCATTAGCGGTATGTTATACCCGTTCAACAATAGCTTCTCCCTATTGTGCTCTAGTTTACTATTGTCAGTTTATGCATTATTGCATTAAAATTGTCGAAAGTCACCTGTAATTATTGGGGAGTTTTTTTCCCTGAAAATTGAAATACCTAATTCATTACAATGTGATACCAGGATGAGAACAATGAAAATGGTGTTTATTTCAACTCTAGCATTTATTGTACCCATGTTTACATCATGACATCACCACGTGTACATTGAAGATTTTACTTGTGATGAATGAAGTACATACATTTGATTCGAATCATAGGCACCACTGCACTAAACTTAAATAATATCTTTAAAATACGATAAAGAAGTTTAAGAAATAATGCTTTTAAAATAAAAACTCTGTGGTAGTTTGCTTTGATGTAAGCGACCTTAAATAAGTTCCTGTTTACTCAGCTACGGTAATCATGCTAATATTACGCAGTAGAAGTCGATCACACATCAAAGTACCGGCATTGCCGCCGGACAAAATTCCTCTTTACCCAAGCCAATTTCAGGGTTTTAACTATTAACTGGCCTGGATTGCTGTCGGAAAACAAAAGACGAATCTGCCAGTTATAAACAAAGGAGACGCCAAAACAACCAGCTTGCCAAAATCAAAAGTGGAATGAATAATGTGTGGAAAATTATGATTTTGTGAAGCTGAAACACAAAACTAAAATGTATCAATGACGCTCTTAATTGATCTATATTCAAAATTTTAACATATATTATGATCATTCTTTCATGAATATATGACAGTTATTTGAATTTATGCTGGTTATGTGCTTTATATAATTAAACACGCATGCCTTTTCATATAGATTACATCACTTTGTAGGATCACTTATACCACTGAAAAACAGTAATTGTTGAGCGCGTGAATCCAAATAAATGAAACAGCAAATGAAGGTGTAGCTGAAACGTAATCTGGAAGAATGCGATTTGCTAAAAATGATGAATAAAGCAAAATCTGCATCTAATATTTTTGGGAATAAACAAGGATATAAGTGAACGCCAAGTACAATTTGCACTGTGTAAGTACTGTACGCTATAGTACAGGTCTTCCGTTAAATATAAGTGGCCCGTGAATTATGAAGTCTTTATTTACCTTTATTTTAAATCATGTTGGAGAAATCAGAAAATATGCACATGCAAAATAATAACATAAACAATCATAGTAGTTTATAACAGTTTATTGACGAATGACTTGGTAATTGAACGAGCTGGTCACTGCTGTGTGACGTATGGCGATCTTCCCAATTTTGTCTTTACATTTTTTTTTTTGTGTCTAAAAGTTTTGGGACACCAAAAATTTTATATATTTTACAGGCATATAAGTCTTGGGACACGAAAAAAAATTATTATTTTTTTGTGTCCCAAGACTTACCGTGATTACAGTAGTACAAAGCACACATTTCTTCCTTTCTCTCTCTCTCTCTCTTGTTAATGATTCTGTCTTTCTAGACTTTATTTATTCAGAAATATCGGCACTAACACAAAATGTATATTTCTACACTCTTCTCACCTCAAGCCAGTACAGGTGAACCCAGAATTTTTTAAGACTTGATGAAACGAGACAAACGGTTGTAACAAGAAATGCACACACAGTTCAAGTACAAGGAGAATGTTGAAAAAAGTAAGAAAGACAAATTAACATACCATGATATCTGTTACTTGTTTTTAGGCTGCCACGTTAGCTCAGTTCATAGAATGTTGGATTTTTAATCCAGGGGTTGCATGTTTGATACCTGCCCAGGTCAGCCTGGTTTTTGTGCCTTTGTGCATCCATGGGAAAGGCACTTAGCTACCATTCCTTGGCATGATATAGCAAATAATTTTTTGAAAGTTCTGTTAAAAATCAGCTAATCAACCATCATATAACTTCTCTCTGTGCATAATTTCTGTTTTTTTTCCAGACGGTTCTGAATTAAAATTATATAGTTCCCATCATGCATATTTGTGTGATACTTGGTGTTCAGATAAATATCATATTTTTTATTCTCATTTTTTCTTTAATAGATTCAGCATCTTGCTTATGAATATCTGCTGTCTATCAAAAACGGAACCAGTAATATCAATAGAAAGAGAATTTCGTTGACCCCTGGGAAAGAAGATATAATATCACCTCGATACGGCACCCGTGTATCTTCAGGAGCATATGCTGTGAAAGACTACAGTTCAGGAACACCAGTGGAAAGAATGGATGTTGATAAAACTCCATCCAATGAAAGAAAGTTGCCTAAAAAGAACACTCCAGAATCTAGCAAAGGCACACCTATTAGGGGTCAGAAGAGGGCAAGAGAGTCCCCAGGGAAGGGAACACCCTCGAAACAGAATCACAGGGATGCTCTCAGCTTTACACAAATCAAGAGCAGGGATCAGTATTCTAGATCACAGCTGGTAGGCACATAAATTACCATAAACTATTTCAACTGCTGTTGCTTATACTTACTTTGTAGAATAAATTGTAACATGTAAAAAAGATTCCACTTTCACCTATTGTGTTATGAACAACTTGGATTCAGCCAGTTTTCTGATACAGTTTAAAACTAATTATTTATTGTCTCTCCTGTGTCAAATCTAAGTAGTTGTGATGCCCATGCATGTGTCAGTCCATCCAGCCAGCATAATCATTTACTTAAAGTTTTTTTAAGGACAGTATCTCCAGTTTTCTTAACAGAATCATCATCAGACTTTGCTCACAAATGCATCGGGGAGGGAGGGGGGTATATCCCTAGAGATTGATTGTAAAGGAGCTTCAAGGTCAAGGCCACAGGGAGCAGTTGTAAATTTTAGGTTGGTATGTTGATGGTCTAAGTTTTTGGATCTGACAGTACTATCAATTATTGCCATGGATGAATTGTCATCAAAGTAAAGCTGTTTACCATGGGATATAAATATCATTCTTGGTGTGGAGGTTAAGATGTCAAGGGTCAGGGTCATAGTGGTCAGTTTCTTTTATTTTAGGGAAATAAACCTGTATCATGGATCGGCATTAAACATTTAACCCGATTCACCAGTGTATGTGGCACATCTTTTGAAATGATGGATTTAGGCATCAAAGGTCAAGTCACAAGGTGAATTTTTTAGTTTTTCAGGATAAATTGTTAAGAGCTCTATAACGGGGCTATATCTTCTGTTTCCATCCATGCATTGCTATAAGTTTTGCCATATAGTAGCAGAGGAACTGAGTGGTTAATAGGTCAGGGGTTAAGTTTACAGAGTTTTTAGCTCACCTGACAATAAGACCAAGTGAGCTTTTGATATGACTCTGAAAGTAGTGTGCGTCCATCAACAATTGCTGTTTTAAACTTCTCAAAAACAACCAAACCAATTTTGACCAAATTTGGCACAGAGCATCCTGGCATGAAGGCAGGGCTGACAAGTCCACTTGTCTAACACCTGGGACAAGTTCAAATGTGGCTCAGGCACATTCAAGTTTGCAAGGTACTTTTGCCCATGGGCAAGTCCAGAAAATTAATAGAGAGAGGTCATGTTCAGTTTGTAATGCTTTATTTTATGTAAATTTTAAACTCTGTAATATCACTACAGTACATATATCAACATCTTTATTTAACATTTTTATGGACTACATGCATTTATGCAGTTTCCTTCATCTATTGATTTGTTATTTCACACGATAATTGACACTTCCATCTTGTAGACAGTGTCAAAGTCTGTCTTGCATTTTCTTGCGCAGACTTGACAACGTGAATACTTTATATTTTAAGTTTTGACCAGTACGGAATAAGTATTTATATTTGAACTTATGATCCATTACATTTTATTCGTAATGTTCATAAGTATACAGGATTCTTTAACTTCCAAGTCCTAACATAGCCACAGGCAGTGGGTGAGTAGGCTCCTCCCTAGTCATTATGCTGGCCAATGAAACTGCCTGGCTGACTTTCTGCTCTAATCAAGCTTGCTAACTTGCCAACTCTATAAAGTCAGCTTGTCAAAGATTGTTTTGATGCATGTTGCTGATTTCAAGATGACTTGGTGATACTTGTTTATGAAATGTGATTTTCTGAGTTTTCTTTTTGTTGTGCTTTGGTAATGATTTCCACTTGAACCAGATGCGTGCATTTGATATGTGTTGATAAATAACAGTGGCACTCCTGAGATGTGACGTTGTCAAGAGGGACACTGCAAATGATTCAGAACTCGATGCAGGTATATAAAACCTGTGGCGGTGGACTTGGTTGGAGAAGACAGTTTGATGGGGTGTTGCTTTCTGAATTGTTTCAGCAATTAGCAGCTGTGAGACTATCATATTACTTTTTGTGTGGGAAGGAAATCAGCTATTCCAAACTAGGAACCCTGGCACTCTGAGACCATGCTTTTTCAGTGAAACATCAAAACCAGAAAGTAAAATAGTGCAGTACCTGGTGTCTTGGGTAAAAAGCCTGAAAAATAATTTTTGGTCAATGGACTTGTCTCCTTCCTGCCATCACCCCCAAACCCCACATGGGGGACATTGCTCCCTCACCCTCCACTGCAGGAGGACCCACAGACCATCCTTCCTCTTTTTGGATCCTTGACCACTCACAGCCCTGAATATCACTGTTGTTACTAATGATAGATAAATCTATAAACAACTTCTTCTCTTAAACCACTGAACCAAACTTGGCAGAAATCATCCTGTCATGAAGACCATTTCACAGGGTTGCATCTATGGTGCAAGATTGTGAAAATCCCTTTAAAACTGAAATTTGTTCAAAATTTTTTAAAATCTTTGTGGGCACTTGTTCTGCTTTCATTTTTAGTTATTTTTTGATGCTCTAATTAGAACCCCCAACTATGACCAGATTGGCACCCCTTCTGTGAAGATTAAAAGGGGACAGTTCCCAAATTTATTAAATTCTCGATGCAATCCTGCTTCCAAATCTTTTACAAATGATTCTAATCTGCTATCAAATATGTTGCTCTTACTAAAAATATAAAAACCTTTAAATGGCTTCTTCTCCAAAGCCACTAAATAACATTTGATGACACTTTTATAGAAAGCATCCTGGCATGAAGACCTTTCAAATTTATACAAAAAATGCTGATCTGCCTTCAAATGTGGTCACTGTTACTAAAAACCACTCAACTGAAATTAGACCCAATTTGACATAAATCATATTAGCATAAAATGCTTTTGATTTGTACAACTTACGCTTATCCGCCATCAGATAGAGCTGCCATTACTAAAAATCTAAAAGCCTTTAAGTGACTTCTTCACAAAAAAACACTCGACAGAGTTTGACCAGATTTGACAGAAAGCATCGTGGCATAGAGACTTTCAGTTTTATACAACATATGCCAATCCACTATCCAATATGGCCACTGCTTAAAAAAGAAAAAAAAACATTTGAACAAATTATTCTGAAAAACTGCTAACAGAATTTTACCCAACTTTACACAAAGCATCCTGTCACAAAGGGCTTTCAAATTTGTACAAATGATGCCAATCCACCACTAAAATTAGAAAAACATTTACACAACTTTTTGTCAGAAAACTGCTGAACAGAATATGACAAACTTGGACATGAAGCTTCCTGGCATAGGGGCCTTTCAGTATCGGAGAAATGATGCTGATGTGCCATCAGATATGGATAAAGATAGAAATACTAGACAAACCTTGAAACAGTTGTTTTCATAATACACTCAATCAAAAGCATTAGAAGGAATTTCAACAGAAATCATCCTACTATTCCAGATTTCTTGGCCAACTGCTCTTGCATTTGGCTATTAGGCAGATGTCAGTTATGTGAACAATCATGTGCTCACTTGTACCTCTTGTTCCAGTCAAGTTACTATGGCTGCAGTGGCACTGTTGCAATCGAGACAATACATTTACTGAGTTTTGTATTTAAGTCCATATGATAATACTGTCCATGTTATATTTCCAGTTTTATTACAATTCTGTTTTAATTATAACATTTCAAAGGTTCATTTCAGAAATCAATTTGAGTTTCATGAATTTCATTAGAAATGACCACCAATATGTTTTCTATTTATCACATGATGTAAAATACCAATTCTCATTAAAATGGCAACATCATGTAGTGTAGTGTACTCTGAGGTATATTTAGATGCCTTCTAAGATCTGTTAAGTTTTCACATCTTTCACTTGTTGTATTTCCTCAGAATTTCAGACCATGATGAACTTTTTCTTTCAGCCCCCTTTGCCTGATTATGACCCTGTGCAATTTATTCGGTGTCACTCCCAAGATAACAATCCCTCAGATGATGAAACCAAGGTCTGGATGTGTGCTTTTCAGCCCAACCCTAAAAAGCCAGGTAATGGTGACTATTTAATGCATTTTTTTGTTTTTGTCATGCTGCAAATGACAAGACATAGGTGTCATATTCTTGTAGCGGCATAAAAAATCTTAAGGTCCACAGATAAAGTTTTTTAAAAGTCATATATATTCATTGTAAGTGACTGTATGCCATTTTAATAGCAGTAATACATAACCTCCTATTATTGTATTGCTCTATCTTTTCCTGGTGCTAGTTCCCAGTCCAAGGACATTATTCCCTCTAAATAGTCATTGGAGGTCTAGAATAAAAATAAAAACATGATCCCTGTCTGATATCTTAGTCCACTTCCAACAATAGGAATATTTTCCTTGGATTGAGTGCATTTATACACACTTGTAAGTTGGGCATCAAATGCGTCATCAATTTGGCATTTCTACTGTCAGTCGTATCCTATTGTGTTGTGTTGTGTTTATTTCTTTGTAGTCCTTGCTTTATTTTCGTGTCCATTTTTGTTGATTTTGAGGGTTTTGAGTACATCACAAGCAAAGTGGTGCTTCTTGTGCTTCATCCCTCTGATAGTAACCATCGTTAGGGTAGGTATTTCCTACCCTTTTGTTGCTCCAGTTTGTTGTAGTATTTATATATTTCCTTATAGCATTCAGTAATGCCTCAAAGGTATTAGCACATGTGGGCATAAAATGGCAATGTGGGACAATAGCATCACGTGTCTTGCATACACAGAATGTGTATGCATGGACAGTTGCCCCATTTGTTGTTTGTGGTCTGACGAGATTTGGGACTTGATGGAAAGCTGCAAGACCTATAGGGCCAGGAAGAAGGATCAAGCCTCTTCCTCCTCTTTTCAATATCTGAGAAGATAACTCATCTTCCTATCGATTTCATGCAGGTAGGACTCAGTGTTAGGTCGTTTAAGTTCCCTAGACCCAGTAGTAAGCAGCTACCCTATGCCAACTCCGCACGGTTTCAGCGAATACCATCTTTAAGATAGGCAATGAGCTCTGACCTCACACCACAACATAAATATCTAAATATCTAAAATGTGATATAAAAAGTCAGAGGAAACTACTTAAAGACTGTAACCAGATTTATGGACTTGTCAAACGCCATTGTATTGCCATGGTCATCAAAATGCCTATTATGATTAACCATTCCATTTTTAAAGGATTGGCATCATGGAGACATATTTTGTTCAAAGGTTTGTATATGTTGTAAATTCCTAACAATGCCCATACTGCTATAGTAAGGGATCTTCTCCCTGCTTTCACTGTAGCACAATGGGTACTGCCTTAAATCGTCTGTCTGTGGAATTATTATACGTAATAACCAGTGTGAATGAGGTCTTTGTCTTTTTCTCATATTAACTTATTTGCTTTTTGCTGGATGATGAAGCTCTACAAAATGTTTACAGAGTCATTTGTTTTTTTAATTTCTGGAGAATCAGTCATTGTTTTTCTTGTGAACTGTTAGTGAATATTTTCAAGTATTCTTCATGGTTTTCTAAAGCAAGATTAGTCATCTGTTTTTGACAGTTAATTAATGGAGAATCCATCATTGTTTTTCTTGTGAACTTGTAGTGAATATTTTCAAGTAACCTTGGTGGTTTCTAAAGCAAGATTAGTCATCTGTTTTTGACAGTTAATTAATGGAGAATCCGTTATTGTTTTTCTTGTGAACTTTTTGTGAATATTTTCAAGTAACCTTGGTGATTTTCAAAAGCAAGATTTTTACTTCTGAATTATGAATGATTGCGATACTTAAGAAATGAAAGTGTTGTTAATCTAGATATATGTCTGACATTGTTTTGTGGGAAGTACTAGTGAAGATTCAGCACGACTAATAAATTTCTTGGTCTACTTGTCCTTCTGGCTACACAGGAATTTCTGTTAAATTCTAGGCCTGAATATTACAAATTGGAATATAATAAAACATGCTTGCAAGACAATTACCATATATACTCGATTATAAGTCGAGTCCAACTGCAAACAACATAGACCCTGAGCTGCTGTCACATAATGTGCAGGCATATTAGAGTCTGTGTTCTTTGTTCTACTGTTTACTCCTAAGAAACTGCATAGACCAAGGTCTGCTGTCGCATAATGCACCAGCAGATCTGGGTCTGTGCAGTTTGCAGTTGGACTTGGGTTATAAGCAAGTTATAAGGTATGTTAAATAATGAACAAGTGCGTAAGGTCACAGAATTCATGAGTGGGTGCAGGAAAGAGCGAGTACCTTGATCTTGGATGGGAGTGAATTACGTGTTAAACATAATTACTGTATCACATTTATTTGCACTTCTCTATTTCATAATCAAGCCAATAAATATTTGTGTAGATTGTTTACATGTTGAGCGAACAAATGCACTGCCCAACAGTAAATAGTGAAAAATATGAATGGGCTACAATTTTGTTATGGATGATATGTTGAAGTGTGCACAGTGTGATGTAATATAATATATATTTGGCCATTGATCCATACGATGTATGTAAATAAGCCCCACCCGCATTTCAGGTAGTCGCCAACAGAATATTTTGTCTGTAATTCACCAAGATAATTTATTCACTGTAATGGTAGTAATTTGTTTTGTAAATTGAGCTTATGTATATAATAAATTAGAATTATATGAAAGTTAGAGAAGAGACAAGAACATTGACATTAGGTGGGGAAATATTTTTAGTGGGAACATTACCGTAACTTGATGTTAATTTGTGAATATGTGTAAATTAATTAGCACATTGAATGTTCTGTTTCATGCAGATATTGCAGAAGAGATCCATTAAAAACCTTTTGACATAATTTGGCCAATTTTCATCACTTCCTATGTCTCACCATACCTATGGAAGGACATACAGTGTTACCAATGTCCGTTAGTCCCATCCCATCTGCTCCAGATTTAGTTTCCACTCGGTAACTTTTGAAGGACTTAATGGATTATAGTCCAGTTTGGTATGAGACTTTACAAAATGTAGGTCATATTCAATTTTCACCATTTTCGGACAACATTTTACAGTTACAGTCCTGATTAATTGTGTTATTGCACTTCCATTTCTGCTCAGTAACTTTGAAGGATTTCATGGATTTAAACCAAATTTATTATGAGGCTTTATATTAAGAAAACCTAGGTCAACTTTGATTTCACTATTTTCTGGCAGAATTTACAGTTACGGCACTTGTTTGAATTAAAACTTTACTCTTCAGTTTCTGCTCAGCAAGATTTTAAGGACTTCATGGACTGAAATCATATTTGATATGAGTCTTTACTTTTTAAAGACCTATGTCAAATTTTTAATTCTGACCACTTTTCGGAAAATTGTTTGGAGTTATGACCCCTTTTTGATATTGCCCTTCAATTTCTGCCCAGTAAGTTTTGAAGGATTTCATGGATTTAGTTTGAAGCTTCACATTTGTAGATACAAACCTAGGTCAAGTTTGATTTTCAACATTTTTTATAAAAGTTCTATATAGTTATGTCCCCAGTTTAACTTTGAACTTTGACATTCAATTTGTGCCCAGTAACTTTTGAAAGACTTTTTGGATTGAAACAAAATTTTATATTAGGCTTTACATTCAAAAGGCTGAGGTCAAGTTTGATTTTAATTTTTTCCAGCAAAATCTTTTGGAGTTATGGCCCTTTTTTTTACATCAAACTTTTCACATTGGTTTTCACTTAGTAGCTTTTGAAGGATTTTATGGATTGAAACTAAAGTTAATATGAGCCTTTACACATGGTTGGCTAACCTTGAAAAATCCTTGAATTTCAGATGTTACATTAAAAACATCCTGAATTTCCAGAAAGTTGGTTTTAGCCTTGAAAAGTCTTTGAATTTGTTAGAAAACTACCTGAATTTATCAGAGGGAATACAGAGTGTTAAAACTGAATAAAACATATCACTTTTTAAATGCAAAAGTTTTGTCATTTCATATTTTCCAAAAATCAATGAATAAATAAATAAAATGGAATACAGTTTGGTGGATCAAGTGACACATGACATGTTTAGTTAGTGATGTCCTTTTACTGTAGTGGGAGACTAATCACATTTACAAATGAATGTTAAAGAACTATATTGAATAAGGGCTGTTTTCTGCCCCCTGTCCAGATTTGTTTGTATGATGTACATTTCATGTATGAGGTGGTTTGATTTAATTTCTGACATAAGTTTTGTGTTCATATGCTGGTTGCCATGGAAACTGTGTTAAGAAAATATCAAAGAAGATATGCACATTTTTCAACTTTTCCATGTATTTCTCATTGATACTGTCTATCCATAAACTATTCACTAAATTTAAAATGACATTATGTATTTTGATTATTTCTTACATATAAAGTTCCAAAAACAAGGTTTTAATTTGTTAAAAAATGACCAGAAATAAACCGGAGTAACCCATGATGAATAAATCTAGCTTACAAGTCAATATGAAACTTTTAAGTTCTGTTGCAAAAAAAAGACAACCACTGATAACATCAAAAACTGTGTGCATTTGTAACTTTGTTTAGTATTGTTCGCTGATATGATTGATTATGAGGCCTTTCTAAAGGCTTCTGAGATTTCTTATTCACTGAAAATACTGGTATTCGTCACCTTGTTCCTGGAAAGAAAAGATGTTCTTTTACAATATTTTACCTTCATTTCATGGCGACACACACAGACACTCTAACATAAGACCTAAGCCTTTGAACAATTTAAAACTGGGTTGAGCCATGTGGATTTATTTTGTCTTCCTTGTGCAAAATTTGTCTATACCTGTCTAGTTTTAAAGTGGGTATCATGAGAATACATATTTATTGATTTCATAAGTTGTGTTAACTCATTCACGAAGCATTGTCATCTCATACTGAAGATATAAGTGCACCACAAATTGTTTCTACATTTATAAAGTTGCCCGCATAAGAAAATAAGAAAAGAAAATAACACTTACCTTATGTATTGTTTGTGTACACCTTATATATTGTTTGTGTATTTGATTTTGACAACATGGGGTTACAATAATTTATAATGTTATAAATTGTATCTAAAGAAACTTTATTTTGGTGAACAGTTGAACACATTTCACATATTAATCTATAGAACTTGAAGAGGAAATAGCACACGCTATATGGTTCAACTTAGATTTATATAATAGTTTCAGATATAGCATTGAAATGAATTCTTATGTTTGTACTTTTACTCAAAATTGCAAATTTGGTGGGATTGGAGGAGGTATCAAATGTAGTTAAAGGATGTGTATTGGAATAATATGCTGACACTGCTCAACAAAATGAAATTGGATTTTGTGTATCCCTTTGAACTGGAAATATAAGAGATTACTCTTGGATACTTCCTTGCTAAAAGATGATTGCAAGTATTGCTTACTCCAATCCCTGGCCCTGTATTCTTGGAATGTTTTAAGCAAAACTCAGGCTCAAAATCATAAAACTTAAATGTATTCTAAACTTAGGTTTCTCTATTAGCCTGCTAAATTTCCATTACGTTGATTTTCTCCATGTATAATACCTGAGTTTGGTGTTTTGAGCTTATTCTTGAGTTTCTTGCATAACAAGTTTCGAAAGTATGGGGACTGGTCTTCTTTGCTGCTTTGTATATATTTTATCAGAAAAACAAGCCATTTTGATTTACGTTTAATGTGGAACATTACAAGGACTCTATGTTTAATCAATAAGATAAAATGAAATAAGTACTAGTATTCCCATTCATGTAGTTTTATCAATCCCAGGTTGACATACTTCCCATGTGACAGAGTAATGCGACAGTTCAAAAATCTATAAATGTTTGAGTTGAGAACCAAAATAATCTGTATCACCTGGAAGATAAATACCGTACATTAGGGATCCACTTGTAATCTTTCACGTGCAAATAGTGTTGGTTTCCAGGAAGAAAGTGCTCTTGAGGTTCGATCATAACTAAACAGGTCTAAACCCCACTATCATTTCATGGTATCAACGCTACTAAAAAATTCATAATTGTGTAGATGAAGCATTAGAACTTGTCCAGGAAGCAATCTTAGTCTTCATTTTCGACAGCATAATTGCACCTTTTAACTTAAAACCCTTGCAAAATGAGGTCTTAAATAGCACATATCACCTTTGTTTTATTTCTGCTGAGAGAGAGTCATTCAGTGGACATAAAGAATTGCACTTCTGTTATTAGAAGGGCATGAAATTCAGTTATGATTATATACTGTAACAAATATCGTAGCTTTTTTCAGGACTGTTGAAAAACTGAATACAGATATTTATTAAACATACATATTTTATCCAAACAGAAGTACATGTATTTCATTCATACACCTACACATAAATATTACAGCAGATACTGCGGGTTCAATTTAGCGTTTGTCGAAGATATCTATTCCCTATCAGATACAGGGATGTCATGCCAGGTAAAGGATTAGATGGGATTGTTTTTGTTGGTGTTGCATTTAACAGTACTTTTAACACATTGGCTATATCCTGGGAAATGGGAGCTGAATGCCTTTCCCAAGGACACACTGAGGTGGCCGACTTGAGCTGGTCTGGGTGGGTATCGTGGGTTTGATATAGCCAATAATGTGCTAAAAGTGCTATTTAAAAAAAAAATATTTTATTACCATTATCTAGTATTTGTCACATTCAAAAGGTTAGTAAAATAAACAAGAAAAAAAAATATACCCTTCAGAAATTCTAACCTGACTGTACAATGTGGCTTTCAGACACTTTTCCAAAGTTTATGTTAAACGGATATATTGGCATACATTGTCAAGCTTGAAGTTGACATGTACTTCTGTTCAACAATCCCTTTTTTTAAACTGCCCATTGTAATATTTTTCCCTGTATTTTAAATTTTGTTTTATGGTTTTGGAGAAAATGAAGTACCATATACACATTTCCAATGTGGCAGACACAGTGTATACTTCATAGTACATTTGAAAACTAATCTTTTTCTAGTGTACTCCTCGGAAGTACCATACAGTGCAAACCCATTTATTTTAACAATAATACTGTTAAAACTGGAAGAAAGATTGACTGAATTAAATTTTCTTAAATGTAGTTTGGCTTTGACCTTACTCTACGGATAATAGCAAGCTGTATTTTAGTGTGTGTGTGTGTGAAGAAATGCACTACAGTAGAGTCAACCATATGTTTGATTTCCCCACATGATGGGTTGTCTCATAACATAACTGAATATAAAATGTTAAATCCTTTTGTCATAATTCATTTGTAACCAAAACTAATCGACTTATGTTCTTATTAGTCATGGCATCCATTATGTGATAAACTGGCAATGTTCCCACTGGCGCCTCTCCAAAAAATTGAGCCATGTGCACAAGGCATGCTAAAATGTTGAAAGGATAAACAATATACTAAAGAAATGAATAAGATTGTTTAAAATCCTTTTTTTGTTGTTGTTTCTTCTGAATATTTTGAGTACATTACTGTAGGAATAGAATAAAATGTGGTGGAAACTGCAGTTCTATTTATATACGCGTGGTGGAAACTGAGATACCAACAGTGCAACAGGAAAAAATGCTTATGCTACATAGACCGTAAAACTCGTAAGTTTTTAGTTTTTAACGTAGACCATAAAACTCCTGAATTTTTAGTTTTTAGGTATCCACACAACCTTGCTACATGATGATATTTTAGAATCAAGTTTGCTCATAAGAAATACAGTCTGCTGAAATTTCTTCATTGAGCAAGACTGCACTTATATCTAATTTGGATTATGAAGTTGCCAAATGCAGCATTTATTCTGTAATTTCCAACACCAGTTCATGTTCAGAGGTCATTTTTCAGCATGAAATAGAAATCTATAAACATAATGAATGTTGGAGAGTTTCATTTGTATCTTGAATAATACAATTAAACAAAGAATCCTGAAATTTAACAATATTTCCTTTTTCGTAAAAATGGGGGCCAAAAACAGCCTTTATTCAATTAGGTCCTTTAGGAAGAAATCTGACCCAGCTGTAAATGAGCTGTGTTTATAATTAAAATTAGGGGGGGGGGGGGGGTCCCACTTTATGGAGTAAAGCATGCTAATTGAAACCCACTTTATGGAGTAAAGCATACTAACTGAAACCTTTCAAATGTTAACTAAAACTCCTTGAAAAAAACAAGCAAAAAAAACCACCAGGGCTGTATAAACCATGTTTACAGTAAGAAGACCTAAGTTAGGTTTGATTTTCACTTTTCTGGCAAAATTTGACAGAGTTATGACCCCAGTTTGACTTAAAGCTTTGCCCTTCAATTTCCACTCCGTAACATTTGAAAGATTTGATGGATTGAAATCAGATTTGGTATGAGGATTTACTTAGGCAGACCTAGACCAAATTTGATTTTCACCATTTTCCCGCACATACAATTTGTTGGAATTATTGCCTCTGCTTGACTTGCAACTTTACCCTCGAGCCCAATAATTATTTTTGATTGACTTTATGGATTGATATAAAATTTGGATTGAGGCTTTTTAATGAAGACCTAGGTCAGGTATAACTTTAAATTATGACACTTGTTTGATTCAGAACTTTGCCCATCAGTTGTATCAAATTTGGTGGGGACATCGGCATCGTGTTGATACATTTCAAGTTGGGTTTGATTTAGAACCAGCTTAATATTAATAATTTCTTCATTCTCATGACTGTATTCTCTTGCTTTTTACCTTGGAATTTTTTCATATTTCTTTTCAGGGGAAACAACTAATATTGTAGCAACCTGTGGGGGAAAAAATATCTGTTTTATTGACTGCCAAACAGGGAAGGTGATGAAAAGATACAAAGCTTGCCATAAAGATGAGGTATGCCTCTTAGTAAGCTGTAACAGTATGTCATAAAATGGGAGATTAATAAAAGTCAATTATATGCCTGTGAGTGAGGTACATTAATATCGAGTGAGATTAATAAAATCAATTATACAACTATGAGTGAGGTACATTTACATCGAAGGAAGTTAATAAAATCAATTATATGCCTGTGAGTCAGGTACATTAATATCGAGGGAGGTTAATCAAATAAAGTCAATGCCTGTGAGTCAGGTACATTAATATCGAGGGAGGTTAATAAAATAAAGTCAATGCCTATGAGTGAAGTACATTAGTATTGAAGGATGTTAATAATATCAGTTATATGCCTAAGAGTGAGATACATCAATATCGAGCGAGGTTAATAAAATAAATTATATGCCTATGAATGAAGTACATTAATATCAAGGGAGGTTTTACAGTGCTGTCCCCATATAACTAGTCAAGGCAAGGGTGCTGATTGTCTATAAAGGCATTTTAAGCGAGATAAGCTCTCTTCTGAGGGCATCATCTGTACGAAAGGGGGTATTTTTATGCACTCCACTGATGCATTGAAGATAAAATTTGCACTGCAAGTGAAAACTAAGGGTAAATGATGCCAGGTTCATGCCCAAATTCCACATGTAGAATGTTCATATGTTTTAAACCTCTGGATATTTAAGATGGGGCAACCACCAAGGTGGGCAAGCGAACCCCAATTAGGGTTGGGTGCACCCCAGACAGCAATAGAGTGCCACATTGAGAAGGCAGGGTGCAGTGCCCTTCAAAAACAGGCTAGGGATAACACTGGTTTAGAATTGACATGCAGCAGCAATTCTCTGACATGAATTCTGACCAATAGCATTTTTCATTATATGCCTATTCATATTTCTGGTTATTTTTCTTTCATATCTTTCAAAAACGAGACTGCAAATTATTGGCACATTTGTATTGTTGAAAATATAGACTATTTTGTAAATTCTTAACATTAGATATAGCATTAGGAAGATTTTTTTTCTTTCTATGAGGCATTCTTGTTTGCTTATATTTGTTTTCAAGCTATTTAAATGTGCCTCTCTATTACTTGAACAGCTAGAAGCATTGTTAATGTCAGTGATGTCATATGGTATTATTTCATATGGTTATATATGATAGATATAATACATATGGATTTCTTACATTACAAAAGTGTTACAAACATATATGAATGAAACAAAACAGTGGCAGTAGTATTAAGTTTCATATGGAGTAACAAAAACTGGACATGTTCCAAAATGTCCCAGTCTCCATGTAACACTAATTGACAAAACAAGAACTTGTCAGACATGGAATAAATTTTGATACTTTCTATTTGTCCTTCAGTTACAATATCTCCTAAAATTCTTGGTCTAATTTCACTTAAACTTTGTATTTTACATTACACCAAACTTTGTATTTTACATTTCACCAAACTTTGTATTCTACATTTCACTGAACTTTGTATTCTACATTTTATGAAAACTTTGTATTTTACATTTTACCAAACTTTTTATTTTACATGTCCATATATTGATCAAGTACAAAAGGAGTATTACTTTGGTTTCCTCACTTGTAAGGGGAGTCAAATGTAAAAAGTGGAGATCTGTGATGGGGACTCGGAGCTAAAAAGTGGGGATCTGTGATGGAGAGTCAATGAACTTGAGCTAAATATAGCATTTTAGGAGTGAGCAACAGTAACATAGTCATGAAACTTATTACATTGTTTAGAAATCCTGACAAAAATACTTTCATAGATTAATGTATATAAAATTATCAGATTATATATTTTTACAAAATATAATATTTAACTTGTGTATGTAATATAATTCTAAACTTTTTTCTAGTCCTTTTTTTGTCTAGCGTGGACTACCCTACCAGCTGATGGGGAAAGCCTTAAGGAGAATGTCAATATATTAGCAGTAGCAGGTTAGATTACTGTATATACTCACATATAAGCCGATACCAACTGCAAACTGCATAGAATCAGATCTGCTGTTGCACAATGCATCGGCAAATCTGGGTCTATGCAGTTTGTAATGACTGATCACTAGAATAAACAACATAGACCCTGATCTGCTGGCGCATTATGCGACGGCATTTCAGGGTCTATGTTGTTTGCATTTGGACCACATATATGTAAGTTTAATTGCATACTGCCTATGCATAGAATCAAATTTTTTGTTCTGATACCCTGAAATGATGCTTAATGGGATGTTACTTTTTGAGGTAGATACACAGATTTGGTTCAAAGGTCCAAGCTCTGGTTAATTTTGGCATAGCTCCATTTTTTCTTGTATTTGTAGACATTTTTGTTTTAAAGAATCTTAGTATAATTTTGTCCACAATTCTATTAATTAAATCATGACCACTGTATATTAGTTTTCCTCTAAACTTGAAAATAATTCAGCAAATTAACAGTATTTCATATATTTCTTACTTATAAAGAATTATATTATAGTGAAATCTTTTAAATGAGTATTGCTGATTTCTAAATTTATCTAAAATTGATCTCTGTATGCACTTGAAAACCATTAATTGTTATATTTTTCATTTACTTGTTTTTAGTGAGGAATATAATTAACATACTAAACCTATGTGTAATATCCTAATATTGAAAACTTATTAGGTTACATTTTCTGTTTATATATGTATGTACTGTAATTATATAATATTTTGTACATGTAAACATTATAATTTTTGGGAAGGGATCCTTTACAAAAACAGTAAAGGAATCTATATTGACAAGGACTCCAAAACATTATTGTCAATATAAAATTCATGCTTGTCTGACATAATTGCACTAATTGCATCAATCACCAGAATAATACATTGTCAGATTTTTCTTATACATTGCATAAATAACACTTTTTATACCCCACCCAACAAAAGGGATATAGAAATGGGTTCTGTCCATAACTTGTCCATCCTTCATACTATCAGAGGGGAGACCATTCTTGTCAGACTTTTGTCTTAGTAAGTAGGTGGCTTTTTTTTGTGTACTTTATTGCTAAAACAAGTCAAAAGACATGGTTAACATCTGTCACTTGGGTGGGCTGGATTTGCTAGGTAGTGGATGATGTTATAACATATTATGATCATGTAAGCAATATCGAATAAACCTTTTGTTACTCCAGAAATTAAATTTTTTATTTATTCAGTCATTCCATCTTTAACCCATCTATCCAGTTCCTCCTTCCTTCATTCATTCTTTCACCCATCGATTCATTTGTAACAGGAAACAATGGTCATATTATGCTGCTTCAGCCATCCCAGCTGGTGATGTTTGCCACTATGGAAGGACACAGGGCTTATATCAGCTGTCTGACTTTCCATCCTGAGGAACCCACACAACTGTTTAGTAAGTCTTATCTGACTCAAGCACTATTTACGATGTCAACCTGCTTATTTATTTTGTATGTCTTGTTTAACTCACCGATTAGATTGTAACACCAAGACATTTCCTACTTTATTGGCTTTTGATCCGACCAGCATTAGCGGATTAGGAGATACACAGGTAAATGCCATTAAAACGTGAAGATTGGAGTCCATGAAAAAACATTATGATAAAACTAGGATCAAATTTAAAACATGATGACTCTATAAGCCAGGAAAACCCACATTCAAATTTTTATTTCATGCGTCTAATTATGTGTAAAATCTAATGACCTTTATGTTCCCTTTCAAGCTGTTCAGGTAATATGTGCTGTTTTACACAGTGGCTTCTGTAAAGTATTATTAAATATCATAAAAATAAAAAAAAGTAACATCCATAAGCTTTAACAGTTTTTAAAAGTCATCTGTACACTTCTTATTTACTACAGTGTAGACAAGCTTGGGTGATATTACCATCCGACTTCTAAGGTGATGCTGACTTTTGGTGTAAATATCTGTAATGACTTTCACTCAATTATAATTTAAACATTCTTTGTCATAGAGAAAGAAAGAGAAAAGAAAAATAGACAAACACAACCGTGCATGCACAGAGACACAAGAAAAAAGTAAAGTAATGTTTTTGCATCATTTTTCATTCTGTTGATATACAAGTGTAGCCACAGTGCAAATTTGTATTTGATGTTGACCTGAACATTATGGACATTCTGGTGTAACTGTATCCAAAATTAGATGAGGGCTATTCCAGAAATGATGGTGTGGGAGGGTTGGATGGCAGTACGATTAAAATACACCTGGTGGATTTTTTTAAACTTATAAAATATGCATGATGGGGTCAAAAATGATTTTTTATATATGCCTGGTGGTGATTTTTGGCATATGATGTGATTGATATCGAACAGAGATGGACATAAAAGAGCAACATGATCGGAAAAAACTTGCATGTTTGACGTAGTCCGAGTTTCCTCTCACCCTTCCCACCCCATTTTACATATTGGGACATTTATTTTAGGCTGTTGGGTCAGAACGCATTGCCTATCAAAAAGTTGGAATTTGCTGACACCACAGTGTCAGCATAGGGTAACCGCTTACTAGCGGGCCTAGAAAACTTAAATGACCTTACCTGCAACAAATCTATAGGAGGAGGATTTATTTTGTCAGAAATTCCAAGTATAGCATTCATTATATGTTTAATCCAACCACAGACAAGACAAAACAACAGCGTTGATGAAATTTGACCAGGTACTCCATTTGCATTGCTAGTCATGTGACTACCCAAATGTCGCAACCTGTCCATGACATCAGAGGTTCAGTAGTCGTGTAATACCATGAAAAAACCCTTTCCAATGTTAATGTACAAAAAAATTCAAAAATATTAAATGAAAGTCACGTAATGTCTGTAAAAATAAACAATATTACACATAATTTTCAACATCTTCATTCTGAGAACAACGGTCAGAAACTTTTCAATATCACAGCAACCCAGATTCAGCAGACAGAGAGCACATGTCAGCGCGGTTGTCATGTGATACCAACAAGAATATCACTGACATGTGCTCTCTGCTAGATGAGTCTTGATTTCTCCAGGTTGCTGTGACATAGTAATAACTGACGATGAAGAAAAGGCAATGATTCCATTTGTGAAAAATCAACTATAAAAACCGAAAGTTTTCCTGAAATTCCTGAACCAGCCTTACAAGATTTATCTTATCATGCAGGTCAAAATCCTTTGAAAGCATGTGGTCCTGACAGCATCCAAAATTACTTTTAAAAAATTGCACAATAAGTATACACAGTGCTACAGATTTAATATCTCCTTACAAACTTAAGTGCTTCCAGATCATTGGAAATTAGCAAAGGTATATTATGTATAGTGCCAGTACATAAGATAGGTTGCATAACCACTGTCAAACTATTGTCCTATATCTTTACTTTGTACCTTATATAATGTTTTTGAGAAGTGTATCTCTAAATATTTACATAACTATATTGTACATAATATCACATAATCATTTTTTCTTACCTGGTGATTTGACAACACATTAGTTGACAGACATTTACAATACAAAATTGGTTTTGCACTAGACCAAGGTATAGAGGTTAGGGCCATTTTCTTTGATATTAGAAAGGCTTTCGACTGAGTTTGACATAAAATGTTGTTCTCAAAACTAACAAATATTGGTATTCAGGTAAATTTGCTATCATGGTTTGGATTGTTGTGTCAACATTGGGTTTTCACTAAAGCACTTCTCGTCTCTGTAGTTGGCCCATAATGAAAATTATTCCAGTGTGACCTCCCAAAATTTGAAAACCCTCTTTACAGCGACGTCATCTTTATGTATGGCAATACCAGCATTAAAAAAACATTTTAAAAACTTTGTTCTTGCAATATATATTTATTCCCATATTAAAATTATGCAGATCTAACATCCAAAATGGCTGATTTGATGGCCATCCTGAAAATTTTTATGTGGCTACTTCTCCAGATTGGATGGTCTTACTGACATGGAGTTTTCACTAAAACACTATTATAGCAGTATGTAGCTGGTTCTGAATGAAAATGGTGATCATCAGACCTCCAACATAGCACTATAGTGACTATCTCGAAAATCTTGTTATCACTACTCCTCTATCATGAATGGTGGAATTTACAATGGGGTTTTCACAAAAATACTTTGCAATATTTAATTGTTTCTGAATGAAAATGGTGCAGATCTGACCACCAATATATTGGCACTTTTGTGAAGGAGTTGTGAAAACCAGACCTAATTTATCTTGTAGTCATGTCAAAGGTCATTACTTGCATCTTTGTGCTTCATTGAGTTTATGAACACAGTGAAATGTACATATACCAATGAATTTTTACCAGACTTTGTATTTAGTTGCATTCCAAAGAACAAGTTGATAGTCAGCACTCTGACGTTGATTTTAAGGTCAAAGACCGTAACTTGGGTTTTTAGCTGTAAAGACTTCTGCACATGATAACACAAACAAGTAATAGAGTATGAATAGATATTTATTTAATTCATTTTGTGGATATATCTGATGAATACCTTGAATGATACAACTGAAATAACTTTTTTGTATATTATTTGTAGATTTAACATTATCTGAGACAAGTTGAATGATTTTCTATCCATGGTGTCAGATTCAAGATCAATAGCTATGACAAAGAGTTGTGATCTCTACTTGTAGGTATCTTGTGAACATGTTACTCAGACATGTAAAAATATATTTTTGTTACCAAATTTTGGATTGCTAGAGATTTTCAAGAATATCAGAAATGGTTTCAGTACTCCGCAGTTATATATAAGAAATGGTCTTTTCTTGGATTTTGGGAAATTCTTTTTGGCCAGTGCAGCTAGCTGTCCATCTGTCTCATCGGATCATGTACCTTGACCAGACTTTGTGGATAGTTTGCACCTGCAATAAGGAAGAATATTAATTTGGGGGTAAAAAGGTGTAAGGTCAAGGTCACAGTGACTCCATGAAGTAAAAATCGATTCGGAACAATACTTTAGTTCTAGACTGTGTACCTTGACCAAACTTTATTAATTACTTGCACTTGAGGAAATGATTATTGAAAGCTTTTGATTTGAGGTTTAAAGGTCAGCCGTCAGGGTCACCATGACTCAGTCATAGGATTTAGTTTTTGTAAAGTTACTTATCTTGCAAACCTTACAGTACAGATGCATAAAACTTTGTAGATGGCTTGCTCTTATGAGAAAAGAAGTAAGCTATATATGTTTGTGTCTAAAGTTCAAAGGGTAAAGGTCAAAGTAATGACCCAAAGCAAGAAAATTGCCATCTAACGGATAACTAGTGTTCTACAAAAGTTATCCTGTAGAAAGCAATCTTTCAGCAAGCTTCATGAATGGTGTGCCCTTCGCTTATGGAAAGGATCTAATTGCTTTTGGGGTAGAGGCCAAGATGCTGTCCAGAATCAGGCATGCCAGGACTCTAAATATCCAGGAATAATTTGCACTTTGCTAGTGAAGATGATAATTTGTGAATGTGAAAAAGTCAGCAGGAGCAATTTTTTTTCTATTTTGCCATATCAGTTTAATGAAAGATAAAATTAACCTAGTGGCACCCTAATGTTACAAAATGATCAGACAGTCTAACTGTAAAGGTCATTTATAAATGCCTGTTTTTACACAATCACCATTCCAGCAGTGCTTCTGACCAGAGACCATGCCCTAGGCTGCAATTTGTTTTCACCAGAGGGTGTAAAAGGAGAAACTTACGTAAGGGTGCCTGTTTCACTTTAAATGAATGCCAGAAAACTGGGAAGATATTTGGATAAATTTATCATGTAAATGTCCTCGTGAGATAAATGTTTTTCATCAATAACGTTGGTTAACCCATGATAGTTTTAATGTACATTACACTCCTACTGTGGAGCACCACTCTCAGTGGATTCCAATACTGCAGGTAATTTGCCAGTGAAAATTTCAGAAGCATATTTACATTTTTGTAATCCCTTTATAAGTAGTTAGATTTTCATTTAAATACGTAAATTTGCCCATTGAGGACTTTAAAAGTCACTACAGTTTATGTAAGGGTGTGTGGGTTGCACAGCATTACTAAGAGTGTGTATAACAATATAGCAGGAAAAACAAAAACTTAACCAAACAATCACATAGCTATGAAAAAACATTAAAATAACATTAGAAAAGAATTGTGGGATCGAGCAAAATAAAAGAGAAAATAAATAGAGAAATAAATATAGAAGCATATAATTACCTATTAATTTTTTTGAGTGAATTTAAATGAAAAAAAAAATATTCTTTTTTGTAAACAAAATATACTTTTTTTTTAAAAGATACTTTTATATGCAGATATTTGACCAGAAGCTGGAAGCAACCAAAAATGCTATCAAAAAATGTTTCCAGCATCAAAGTTTTACAACTGCAGGACTGAGCAAGACCACTTGTGTTCTCATCCTGACTAGTACAGATTGTCTGTGCTGTGTAAAATGTTACTACTTGTCCCTCGGCTGAGTAGATGCAGATTTTCATCTTGTGAATAAATATGTGCATTTTCTACTCTTAACAAGTGCTCAAGTTCAACATTGCTTAACATCTAGCATACATTGCCTATTTTGGCTACTTGTTGACAGTCTAGAGCATGTTTATGGAGTGTAGTAAAACTTTACAATCTTCAAATTTCAGGTGGGTCACGGGACGGTCGTATCATACTGTGGGATATTGGTGTTCCAGATTTCACTGATTACACAACAAAATACAGGTAATTACATCTGAGAACATGGTTGGTATACTCAGTAAGTAGTAGCACATGATGGACATATTGCAATTTATTTAATTTTTCGTACAAAACAAAAATTCAGAATAGAAAAATGATACGTAAAAAAAATAATCATATTTTAATTTTTAATTTTAATTTATTTTGGGGTACCAACCGTGTACAAAAAAGAAAGAGATCAGACCCGAAAAAGGTTGGTGTGAGAAATGATACTTGCTGATCTACCTGTACTAATGTAAATATATTAAAGTACATTTCTTGTCTAATCTTGTTGTACATGCCACTATTAGTTTTGAAAAAGTTTTGTTTGAGTAATAAGTAATATATTGTGAACGAATAATATCTTTAAAAAAAAAATTGTGTATTGCAGTCAGATACTTCCACTATTTGTTTAGTTCGAGAACAGGTGATTAAGATGGCTAAGTTATGTAAAATTTATATTCCTACAGCTGCATTAACCTAATGAATCTAATTACAGAAAAAAATAAAAGAACTCAAAAATACTCGTGTTGTTATAAGTGAATGTATGGGTATGGGTGTGTGTATGTAAGAGAGAGTTTGACGAATGAGAACATTTTGTCTATGCATAAGATTGTGTATATTCAGGGCAGTATTTTTCTGTAGCTGTTATGGTGTTTTTTGTTTTCATTGGGGAGAGAGATAGAGGTTACATGGCGATTCTCATCTTTGTTCAGTTACATCATGATTGTGATCTTCCTTGTGTATCAAGGGCACTGACAGGTAATATTCCATTGTCAATTCACACCTCAGAATAAACATTTAATTCCTGTTTTAATTACAAAACCCATTGTCACAACATGCCAAACTCCACATGGCAAAGCAGAGCTATTATATGCTTATTAAATATGCCTAGAGATTTGGCTGAATATAAATTTACTGTTCAGATAATTCTAGTCAAGGTCGGAATGGGGTGCAAAAGGCTCTCAGATGGGATCAAATTAGTGAGACTATCATTATTAAAATGAAGCTACCAGAAGGAAAATGAAGAAAAAAATTAACAGCTGTTGGTTAAAAAATGTGATGTTCACTATTCACAGTAAATATGAATGGTAAATGTATTTAACAACCAATGCCTATATAAAAGATAAACAGTGAAGACACATGTATATAGAAATATTTACATGCATATTATAAACACAACATGACTTTAGTGTGGTATTCAACTTTTAAACAAAAGTTTCTCCAGTGGGCAGGAATTGGATAAAATTAATTATAGTAGACATGTCCTTGACATGCACAAACAGTAAAATTCATTTGTATCCAAGAATAAAACATACAGAATCAAAATGTATCTTTAAAAAGCGAAAACAGTACAAGCATAAAAAATATACAATCCAAGAATTTAATTCACTCACTCAATTTCGCAGGTTTTAGTTTCTAATTTGTTTACTGTCATGAAATGGCAAGACTATTTGACCAGTGGTCTCTTGTTTTCACTTTGGTATGTACTAATAATTTTTATTTGATAAAACATCAAATGGCTTCCAAACTCTTATTTTAAAATGTGCAAGCTGTACTGTGGTGCTTTGTGACAGTGTTTGACTTGGTATAGGGTACCCATTAAACTAATATTGTTTGAAAAAGATTATGTCTGTGAGTTGTAAAGGCCATTGTTCTACTGTTACTGAACAGCAGTAGATATTGTAATGACAAGCTCACAAGCATCACTCATTTTTTGTTCTCACTGATAAAGATAAAATAATATTTCTCCACATTCAGGATGTTTCCTTTACCTGGACATAAGGCTGAGTGAGAATTTGGTATGGTCCTGCCGGTGTGAGTCGTCCATTAAAATTGCTATTTTCAGCTTCTCAAAATCCACTGGACCAATTTCAATCAAACTTTGCAGGGAGCATCCTGACATGAAGGCCTTTCAGTTTTGTACATGTGATGCCAAGCCGCCATCAGATATGATCGCTATTTCAAAAAATAGAGAAACTTATTAGCAAAAACTGCAGGACAGAATTAGACCTTATTTGGCAGTATGTATGTGTCAAGTTTAATGGCACATCAGCACATTCTTGGCCATGTAATGCCTATTAAAAGTTAGCTTCCAAAAATGTAAAGTTTAAATTTAGTGACAGCAAGCATTGTGGCATAAAAGCTTTTGAAATTTGCACAGCTGATGTTGCTCCACCAGAATATATGGCTGCTGTTACTGAAAATAGAAAAACCTTCAAAAAACTTCTCAAAAACCTCTGAACAGAATTTTATCAAATTTGATTGCAAGCTTCCTGGCATGAAGGTCTTTTGAATTTTTACAAATGATGCCAGTTCTTTAAAAAATATTGCTGCAGTTACTAAAAATAGAAAAACCTTCAAGCAACTTCTAAAATAACATTGAACCGAATTTGAACAAATTTAACAGAAACCATCCTGGCATAAAGGCCATTCAGGTACTTACAAATTTTCAATCTAATTATGGCCACCATTACTGAAAATAGGAAAACCTTTGAATAAATTCTTTATGAAATCTAGTCAGCAGAGGTTGACCAAATTTGATAGAAAGCATGAAGGCCTTCCAATTTTTAGCTCACCTGGCTCTAAGGCCAATGAGTTTATGGTATTGCCCTGCATCTGTCTTCTGTCGTCAGATGTCCATCTAACATTTGCTTGTTACCACTCTGCAGTCTATATTTATGATCTGAGTTCAATAAGACTTGGAACATTGGTTTATATCATCAAAATCTAGGATGCGGTTGATAATGAGCGAGATCCATGCGTATTTATTGAGGTGATCTTGCATCTGATTGGCTAACAATGTTACCACTCTAGAGGCCATATTCTGATCCAATTTTGACAAAACTTTAAATATATGCTTGTATCATTAAGATAGCAGACAACATCAACAGTTACCAAACTTTGTGGATGGCTTGCACTTGGGTTAATAAAGAAGTTTATCTATTTGGGGGTCAAAAGGTCAATGGTCGAGGTCACAATGACTGAAAGAAGAACAATTGTTTTTGCATAATAACAGGTCAGAGGTCATGGTCATGGTCAGTGTAATAAGAAAATAATGGTTTTTGCACAGTAACTTTAGTTTAAGACCACATACCTTGACTAAAGGTCTAAGTCATTGAAACCCATTGCTCCATAATCTCTAGTGTAAACTATGCCCTACTAGTTCCTGCACAGAGGACTATTAAAGATGAGATGGATGTATAATGTGCCATTCAAGGTACTCTTGTTTTTATACATTTGGAAAAAATTGTATGCATTCGAAACTTTTGCAACATACAGTTTTCATCAATTTTTTTTATAATGTTCTACCCAAAACTATGCATTTTGTCTTTCAGACAGCTGCTGGTCTTGAAGGCTCCAGGAACAGATGCAGTGAACCTGAGTGTCAGTCTTTCTTGTGACCTACTCATCGCTGGATGTGACAAATCATGCTATGCATGGAGACTCGGCAAACTTACAGGAAAAGCAAGGTAAATGTTGCTCATGGGCAGTTTTCTCTGATATTTTATTATTCACAGTCTTAAATGTTATGGGCATATAGAGTTGCACTGGTCTTTCTGTTTGTTTGTCCATCTGTTTCATTTTCATTTTGGGTTGTTTCTCAGATATTGGATACAACCATGCTATTTCTTAGGTGTACTCATCTTGGATAGTACAACATTTACTTAACAAAATAAGGTCTCAATGACTTGTACCTCAGTGATTTTTTTTATAAGTTTTGTATTTAGGTTGGTTTCTCTGGAAACATTGTGTTCATATGCATCTTAGTAATTGGACCACCGACCCTTAGAAAGATCATAGTGGCAAGATAATCCTGTTCCATTTCTAGTTTTAGTTCAGATTTTATCAGTCATCACACTCTAACCAATTTTTATAATTATAGAAGATTAATGTGTCTTAACTTGTATTTAGGCAAACAAAAGGTATATATGTATACTTTATCTGTGTATCCTTTTCTAATGATTTTAAAGCACAAAATTTGATTAAAAATGTATAAAATAATTGCAATGATTATGAAGTCATGGGGAACAAGTCCTAGACAGTGGGATATTGAAGGGGGTATCATGGGACAGGGATGGGGATTGCTGCTTGAAAGTATGGGACTATCAACCAATAGCATTTTATCAACCAATAGCATTTTTTTCCTCCCAGATCATACTGTATATAACATAAGTAAATAATTATAACCATCCTTACCAGACAATATATTTTGAAAACAATTTTTATAGTTCTTCTCATGAATACAAGAAAAACTTATAAGACATGATTGTCGCTTTGAAGTTGAATGAAATGGTAAGGTACTTCCCATTTAATAAGACAAAATCTATTTGACACACGTCCTTCCATTTGATTTTTCTGTCAGCTTTTAAAACAATAAGAGACCAATGAATATGTATTTATTTTTTTTTTTTATTTTTGAAGCATTAGGAAAATTATTGTGTGCTAACCATATGTTTTAAGGATTTTACACGTGTTACCTTTATGTTTTTTATTTTATATACGTTTTACAGAATTTTAACATTATTACTTTTGTATTTTATCATGTTGTATTTCATGTTTACATCTATTTGGAAGGGTTTATCTTCCTAATAATTTTCATTTTTACATTTTTCAAAACTTTACCTTTAGTTTTACCGATATAGCCACTATTGTGCTGGCATCTTGTGAAACACTACTACATACATACGTACTAAATTAAAGGCTGCTAGGTGACTGAAATTTTTTAAAACATTCTTCAATTGCCAAGCAAAAAGTATAAGTAATCGGATATTCTCTATTTTGTTAAGGCACTTGTTTTCATATTCTCATTTTTTTTTGTTTGCCTGTGAAGTACAAAAGACCTTCTACTGTACTCCTGGCATCATCATCAGTTGCATTAAGCACTCAGGTTTGTAGTGTACAAATTGTGTTTTACTGACACTGCTGTCAGCTTTATGCATTGGTTTTCATGGAACATTGGGTGTTTGTCACATGAATCTGAACCACCAAGAGAAAAAGTAGGTCACTGGCCTAGTTTTATATACTCAGTTGATTTTGTTCTGAAAGTTTAACCCAGGTGTACAAGTTTTTTTCCAGGTATATCTCCAGCTGTAGGCATGGCATGTGCATGGAACTTGCTTAGGGTATTTCTTACATCATTCTTAACCATCCCAGGGGAATATAGGTCACAGTAACTTATCTTCAATTAATGAATGTTGTTTACAGGTTAACACAAGTGTGAAAGTTTTGTCTTACAAACAGATCTCCAGCTATAGGTATGTTGTGTTCCTGGCTAACCAAATGTATAGGTTTTGTTCTGGCAATCTCCAGCTGTGGGCTTGATATCTAGATTGTTTTTGGTCAGGATATTCCATGCATTAAAAGTAGATCACAGTGACACTTTTTTTACACTAATTACTTTGCTGTGATCAGGTTATCCCCAGCAGACCAACACCAGTGTACAGGCAAGCTTTGTTGTCTCTCTGACAACTCTTGTTAACTTGCTCGCATTAAAGTGAAGCAAAAAGTATGCAATACTTGGATGTTATTGTCATTGCAGTGTTTGTGTTGAGGTCTTTATACTGTATACCCTTGCTTGAGTTGCTATAGAACTTTCATTGTACTCTGTAGTGTGTTGTAGCAATCTACCAATGGTGTGTTATAACAGTGTACCAAAAGGAGGACATTTCAGACTCAAGTTATCAGTTGTATGTAACGATGTTTACTGGATTCTTAAAGCAAAATTTCTTGTTTTCCTCTCAGTTTTTACATTTTTTGCTTTGCCTTTCTATCCATGATTGAGTTTTAATTTCTTTTATTTATTTTAAGAGACCCAGACCTGGAGTTTGTACACCCTCAAGAAAAGGGGGAGAAGCCACATGGAGAGGACACGGTAGTTGATGGACTGTTACTTTTATCCAACAACTGTATAGGTACTATTTCTTTTTACTGTAGCTGTCAGCATACAGTGATATTGGCTATGAACCACAGAATTAAATCTCAGATGCAAAATTCCTGACCACTACAGAATAGTACAACAATTGTAAAGGTGACTAGAGAAAGTAGGGTCATTTTTGATTGATAGTTTTTCATCAGAATTGATCAATAATCAGTAATGTTTTTCTCTGTAGGTTGACTAAGTAAACGTATTGGCGAACTTTTGGTACTTAAAAGTAGTGCTGATTTAAGAAATAGAAACAATTATCATAAAGTATTTGGATGCCTCAGTTTTTGCCCATGTGGATAAATGAGGTTGTTTCTAATCTCAGTATACTTAACATTCATAGAATCTATAACCAGTCTATCATTTATATCTGTGGGTGAAAGCTAAGATTTCTGAAAGAAACATTATTCCGTCATTGTGTGCACACTCGAATGGGGTGCTTGTGTTTGAATAAAGATCTCTCTTTAAGAAGGGTTAGTCTGGTTGGAGTAGATTAGTGATAATTCTAGAATCATTTTCAAATCAACTGCTATGCATTGTTGTTTTCTGTAATATATGTGTACAGAGTAATTTTTTATGTGCAGCAAGTCATGCTTAAATCAAGTTCAAAAATGATGGACTTGCTGACTCTGTCTTTCATGTATCATGGAATTACGTTTTTCCATGAATATTAGAAATGAGTTGTTAGATGCTGTGATGTATTACGTAGAAATAAAACTTTTGAAGCATTATCATACATTGTAGGCCGATGAACAGGCTATCCAAATTGGTGATCTATTTGAATTTTCCTCAAAGTGATCTATCTGCAGAAAGATGATCATGACCACTGTTTGGCTATTTTCCATCCTGTTGCAAACTGTGTTTATTGTTTCTGCAAATGATGTACACAAATCTATCTTCTGTAAAATCTTCTTGCATACATATGAATATATATGCAGAAAGTTTTCAGAGGACTTAGATTTTGTTTATGCAGTTAATCATGAATAGGTCCAGCACAACATGGAGCAGGTGTATAATGTGCCGTTCATGGTACACGTTTCAGATTATGAGCATTTTCAGAAGATGTGAAATGGATTGCTGAAGTACAGTCATTTCAAGCCTCAAAAAACATTCTAATTACATTACAAATCTCATAGTATGATATTTAGGCATAAGAAAAGTTGCTGCCAAGAATTTGTTTGATGTCACCCATAATCATAATGTGTAATAAAGATTCCTGTAATTGTCTGCTTGGTTTGTATTCACCCAAATACTTTTATGTGAGTGGTTAATGTTGGCATATAATTGTTGTAGATGTATAGCATGTTTCAGGGCTCTGTCTATCAATGTTGGTATGTTTGATACAGTTTATTGTATGAATTGGAAGAATTAAGTTGTCTGAATAAAATCCAGAAATTGATTTTTGACCATATTCATAGTCTTGACCAGAATTCAAACAAAATTTGAAAATTGTACAATATTATTAGTAAAGGGTGATCAAACATAAAACAAAAAAGCCAATAAAAATACTGTCTGTTATTTATATCTTTTGGGGGGAAAATTGTTTGAAATATGAAATTGAGGTGCAGTTCTTACAAACACAAGGCTCAGATGTTAGTGTGCTGGACTCTCTACCAAAAGGGTGTGGGTTATGTTCATGCCATCAGATCAGCATGGGTCAGCTACCATGGTATGTCCCTGGGCATAGTACTTTTACTACACTTGTCTGGCATCAAATAACCTTCATGTGTTGTTCTGCCATGAAACATCAAACCAAACTAAAACATACCCCAGACTCAAAGTGTCAAAGTCATGTGTTGCTCTGGCATGGAACACCAAAGGTTCCCCAAAACATATTCAAGATTTGAAGTGCCAAGTCATGTGTTGCTTTTGCATGAAACACCAAACCTATCCAAAACATACCCCGGACTCAAAGTGTCAGTCATGTGTTGCTTTGCCATGAAACACCAAACCAAACCAAACCAAAACATACCCCACACATAAGTGTCAGTAATGTGGTGCTTTGCCATGAAACACCAAACTAAACCAAAACATACCCCAGACTCAAAGTTTCAAGGTCATGTGTTGCTTTGCCATGAAACACCAAACCAAAACAAACATACCCCAGACTCAAAGTTTCAAGGTCATGTGTTGCTTTGCCATGAAACACCAAACTAAACCATTTATACTCCAGACTCAAAGTGTCAAAGTCGTGTGTTTCTGTGCCATGAAACACCAATCCAAACTAAAACATACCCCAGACTCAAAATGTCAGAGTCATGTGTTGATATGCCTGAAACACCAAACCAAACCAAAACATACCCCAGACTCAAAGTGTCAGAGTCATGTGTTGATGTGCCTGAAACACCAAACTAAACCAAAACATACCCCAGACTCAAAATGTCAGAGTCATGTGTTGCTTTGCCATGAAACACCAAACCAAACCAAAACATACCCCAGACTCAAAATGTCCGAGTCATGTGTTGCTTTGCCATGAAACACCAAAACATACCCCAGATTCAAACTGTCAAAGTAAAAAACAACTGCAACATATTTATCACAAGTAATGAACTTTTTGGAGATGAGAGTGTTCTGTAGCTTACAACATATTTATCGCAAGTTATGGAGTTTTTGGAGATAAGAGTGTTCTTTAGTCTACAAGTTTTCTAGAACATGGGCAGTTTGAATGCATTCCACATGAAGTTGTATCCACATTGTCAACAGGTATTACTGGTGATGAGGCATGAAAGAAACCTATTGATTTTGCAGTCAAAAGATCCAAGGTAAGGATAACTTGTACACAAACAGTGGAAAATGTTGGTATAAAATAACTGTAATTACATAACATATAATAACAGGACTTTGGAGACTGCTTGCTGGTTTGGAAAGGAAATGTTATACAGATTTTGGGTTATGCAGCTGAAAGGTCAGTGTTACAGTGACCCAAATAAAGACAGTCAGTTTTCTACACTATCTTCTTAAAATAAAATTCACATTGTTTTGCCATGTTGGCAAGAATGGAACCTATTGATATTAGGGTTAAAAGGTCCAGATCAAGGTCATGGAGACCTGTTGGTCATTAATGTCCACTGTCAACTATGCCCTACTAGCGCCTGCATGCATTACTACTAAGCACAGGGCAGACCATTCACCACACTCTTATTTGAACCAGCTTTAATGTAACCTCAGTTTTATTCCTTGGTCTTTTCAGTCAGCAAGCAGGTTGGTCAAAGCTGTCTGTATTTATGGGATTTAAAGCAGCACATTCCTGATCGCTACAAATCTCGGACCCAGGCTGTTCCTGTGATTCCTTTAGCACTACTGGATTACACATGGCTGGATGTGGATTATGTGTACCCAGGGGCAAGTGAAGGTGAAACTTTCTGATCTTAAAATAGGTTTTATATAGATATATTTAGCATGAGATTTTAACAGTTAACAGTATTCTCCAGTATGAAAATGTCTAAAGTGTCATTCTGTATACATTTAAGATTTCCAGATGCCTGTGTACTTCCATAGACAAGCAGTTGGAGGATAATTTTTTGGGATTTGACAAATCTTCACTGAGCCCTGGGGCTACCTCAGATGCTAGGTTTAGGCTGTTATTTGTTGAATACAGGTAGCACAGTGGGCATCAAGACATGTTCTACATTGTTAAAAAAGTAATACTAGTAAATAGATACTGTGAATCACTTTAAATGCATGGGTATCTAATTTCATGGTTTGGTTAAACAATGCATATTTGTGTATTTAATTTCATGGATTTGTGATTTAAATTATTTTGAAAAAAGATAAAATGTTGAACAATGAGATTATATCATCATTCATTTCTTGACATAAATGGGTTTAATCCTCACTGAGAGAGATATTTCTTTCATGGGGAATCAAAGCCCATGAAGTTAGGGCTATTACATCATGGGCCTTTCTTAATCAAAGCCCACGAAGTTAGGGCTATTACTACGTAATAGGCCTTTCCTAATCAAAGCCCATGAAGTTACGGCTATTACTACATCATGGGCCTTTCTTAATCAAAGCCCACAAAGTTAGGGCTATTACTACGTCATGGGCCTTTCCTAATCAAAGCGCACGAGGTTAGGACTATTACTACATCATGGGCCTTTCTTAATCAAAGCCCACGAAGTTAGGGCTATTACTACGTCATGGGCCTTTCCTAATCAAAGCCCGCAAAGTTAGGGCTATTACTACATCATGGGCCTTTATTGATCAAAGCCCACGTGGTTAAGGCTATTACTGCATCATGGGCCTTTATTAGTCATTCTTCTTTGGATGATACCATGATAGCTGCATTCTGGTAGTATCACAAAACCTTCTTTTTGTTCTACCTTTGATCAATGTCAAACCAGAGTAAAGGTATTTACACATCAGGTAACTTATCAAAGCATCCTCCAGTCTGCAGTAGAGCATTCTCCTTACAATAAATGGTAAGTTCACTTTGACAGCTTATCTTTATGCCATCAACCTCCCACTGGTCTGGCAAGTTCAGCAATGTAATACAGTAAAACCTGTCTTGAGCAAACTCTGCTACGAGTGACCACCTGTCATTTATGACCACAATCGTAATGCATGGATTAATTTTATTATATAAACGCACTGTCATGAAAGACCACCTACAGAACGTGACCACAATTTCTTAGCAAAATGTGCATTTCGACACTGCTATGAACGACCACATCACAAAAACAGAGATAAACACCACTGATCTTTATTTAATCCTTTGTAACCACGGCCACTTAAAAAGTGAAGACTGTTCTAAACAAAAACAACAAAAATTGGGCTGGATACCGGTTTCAAAAATTTTACAGGTCATGCATGTAGTGTCATATGTTATGGATTGTAAACCAGACTAAAAGTACATACAGATTGTTCTAAAATAACACTGCTATGAGCAACCATATCACGCAAACAGAGACAAACGCCACTGACCTTTATTTAATCCTTTGTAACCACGACCACTTATAAAGTAAAGACTGTTCTAAACAAAAACAAAAAACAAAAAATGAGGCTGGTTACCCATTTCCGAAATTTTACAGGTCATGCATGTAGTGTCATTTGCTACACACTGTAAACCAGACTAAAGTACATGTCACTAACTGTCATTGTAGTGCCAAAGTCAGTGTAGCGGTCGCGTATATTATTTGTCTTTGGAGTTAATCTGTAATGCCTGGGGTGAATGAGGACTTTTTCTTTAATATCAGTAAATGAGAATCGTTTTCCGGATTTGATTGTCATCGTTAAAGGTTTGTGTTGTTTGTTGCTTTTTTTTCTTTTCGATGTTACAGTGATCATAGCCCACACACCAAGCTGTCATTTGTTCACCTTAGTGCGGCCAGTTACACCCTTTGTTTATAGAATTAATCCCATTATGTCCTCGGTGAATTTAGCCTTTGACTTTTGTCTCTAAATAAATTTATTCTGTTTCAGGATGAGTTATGTCCTTTTATTTCATTCATTGGTACATATACCTTGTATATGTATTCCATATTTCCCCAAAGCCTGATCAAAACTACTACAGTCGTTATTACAATTGATCACTGATAACATTAACACCTAGCACCTTAATAACAATGGCAGAACCTCCAACAAAAAAGAGACAAATTCTAACACTGGAGGGAAAAATTAATGTAAGTCCCCCCCAAAAATATGTGTTTCCTATTGCACTGGTTTTAAAACTAGGGTAGGCAGGTAGTTTTTTTTTTTTTTGTTTTGGGGGGTTTTGGGGGATTTTTTTAACATTATATATAAATCAAATAATATTTCAAGCACTTCAAAGTACTGGGCAAAACCAGTTCAATTAGATGCACAAATCAATTTCAGCAATGTGTTTTTTTTTATTTTGTTTTAAAAAAAAAAATAATGGTGGGAGGGTGTGTTAGAGTCGGCAACGAGAAATAGGGATGGTCGGCCAACTGGAAACACATTTTTTGTGTGTGGCCTAATTGAAAGAAGACAAAAAGGGGAGATCACTCACAAAAAAGCAGCCAGTTTAAACGTCAGTAAAACTCAAATTCAGGGTGTTATGAAAGATAAGGAGTCAATTAGAAATGAATTCATATACTAATACATGTACATGTGATCTTCAAATATAAATGTGATTCATGTTTAATGATAGATATATCTTTATTGCTATATAAAATTATTTTCAGATGAATGCATGCAATATTTTAACTAGAACTAGGAATAAAGAATACAATAAATGTACTGTAATTGTGGTTATTTTTCCTTCTTAAACAGTGCTGAATTTCGACCTTGGAAACTGGTCTATTTGTACAAACCTGTCATGAGAGACCACCTGTCTTGAGAGACCGCTTTTTGTTGGCAGAAGGGGTGGTCTCTCAAGACAGGTTTTACTGTAATTGCAGGTCATATATTACTGCTGTTGAAATGTAGTTTCTTTGGGGGAGTAAGACTAATTTAAATTATGTAACACTTGCCTACTATTATTGCCTAATTCTCTCGTCCCTCAACCCTCCTTCAGTTGCGGTCCAAGTCAAAAAAGGATAATATTTCAGATGATGGAAGTAGCTAAGGAATCCGACTGGTATAATTTGTTTTGTGTTTGAGACCTCTTATTACAAATTAGAGGAGGGAATATTCACCTTGGACTGTTGACTAGTGCCAAGAAATGAGATAGCAATGCAATAATAGCAGATAAGTATTACAGAATTTTAGTTTTATCCCTCCCCCATCCCACTCCACCCCCACAAAAAAAGAACATAGGTTGAACATATGACAGTTTTCTATGGAACCTTTGTCTACCGCATAAGCATTTTCCTTTCATTTTTTACTCCTGCAACATTCATGTTTATTATGTCTGATAATTGTTGTTGATTTTTTTCCTTCAAATTTGGAAATAGGAGGCATGGTCTGTGTGGGTGATGATGCTGGAAACTTGTACATGTATGATGTTGCCACTATCATCAAGAAAAAGAAACAGAGTGATAAACTTCTTATACCATCAAGGGTAAGAAAAAACTTTTCAAAAGCTGTAAAACATACATTGCTGTATTTTTTAGAGACTGTTCTAGAACTGAAAATTTACGAGGGAAAGTCCATCTTCCATTTGAAAAAGGGGGGAAATTTTCTGAATATAGGTTGGATTTCATGAACAAATAAGGGTAGAGCTCAAGAATATAATGTTATTTTTGCACTTTCAGTTGATTTTGGTGTGATTTGTTAGGAGCTAGTGAGAAACCTGCAATCATGCATCTTAGAATAGACCATTTTGTCATGCGAGAATATAAGCACAAAAAAACATTGTTTAGCACATAATATACACATTTATTAGTGTTGTAACATGGCATCATAAATATTGCATGTTACCTTATCATAATATCTAACAGTGTTACATACAATAGTAATTGCATTGTTTGAAGTGTGATAAAAATAATATCAGACTTGTGTTCATTATACATAAACTTTACAAAACTTCAGATATGACAATACACTATTTGCTGCAATTAACTCATGTTGAGCCAACATTAATGGGAAGTGAGACATAGCAGTCACTTTCTTGCCAGTGGCAGCAGTGTCGACATCTTGTTAAGGTTTTGGTTAAAGTTTTTCATATGTATATATTTCTTAAATCCTTGATAGATTCTCATGGTACCTAGCATGAATAATTATGCAGCTAAATCAATTCATTCTGTGACATGTTCTTTCACTTTGTGGTCATGGTCCCTGTCATTACAAATCTGTGTTAACGTTTAGGTTAAAGGCTTTATACTGCAAGCTTCAACACCAAGCCTTGTTGGCACAACTAGGCCCACAATTTTTAATAGATTGCCATAAAAATTGGTAAATATTGTAGTAATCACCTGAAGATTCACAAAGCAGCAGATAATTTTGCTCCTGCAATTTAGTTATTGCCCTTTTTGTCTTGTAGCTTAATACAATGCATGACACATCGCATTAGCACAAATAGTCCTGCAATTTTTAGCTGTACTGGTCATAGACCAGAAGAGCTTATGGTATGGCATATTGTCCAATGTCCATCTGTCCATTCATTACAAGTTTGTTATCACTACTCCTAAACTACTTGGATGATTGCCATGAAATTTTACAAACACATTTGTCCCAAGGTCTAATTGGTCTAAATAAAAATGCTGCCATTCGGTCATTTGATATGGCCACTACAACAACCATCTTGAAAATATTGTTATTGCTACTGCTCCTGAACAGATGGTCATATCAGCATGGGGTTTTTACTGAAAGACTTCTTATAATTTATAGTTGGTACTAAATGAAAATGGTGCAGATATGACATCAAATTTGGCTGCCATAGCAGCCATCTTGAAGTTCTCATTATCGCTACACCTGAACAGAAAGTCATATTGACATTGGGTTTTCACCTGAAGAGTCTTTGATATCTAGTTGGTCCTAAATAAAATGGTACTTATCTGAGTGCCAATATGACCACCATGGTGGCCATATTGAAAATGATGTCATTGCTACTCCTGCTTGATGGATGAACATATAGACATGAGGTATTCACCAAAAGATTTTAGGACGTCTTGTTGGTTTTAAATAAAAACAGAGCTGCTTTGAGATCCAGTATGGCCACCATGGCAGCCATTTTGAGAATCTTGTTATCGCTAATCATTCTAAGTGGTAAGTCATATCAACATGGGGTTTTCAACAGAATTCTTATGGTGTCTAGTTGGTACTAGGTGAAGATGATGCTGATCTGACATGCAAATATTGTCACCATGGTGGCCATCTTTAAAATCTTGTTATCAATTCTTGTCCCAAATGGATGGTCATACTGATATGGGTTTAAACAAAAAACCTATGTTATCTAGTTGGTCATAAATGAAAATGGTGCCAATCTTACATCCAGTATGGCCACCACCACAATCATCTTGAAAATCTTGTTATCACTACTCCTTCTGAATAGATGGTCATATTGATGTGGGGTTTTCACCAAAAGACTTCTGATGTCTAGTTGGTCCCAAATGAAAATGGTGCCTATCTTAACATTTAATATGGCTGCCATGACGGTTATCTTGGAAATCTTGCTATCGCTATTCCTTCTGAATGGATTGTCATATTAATATGGGAAATTTTGCATTAAGGTTTTGATTAAGGTATTTCAATTCACTTATATTTCCTAAACTCCTTGATTGTTTTGGTTTTTTTTTTTTCCTACCTGAGGTGAACCAAAATTTATCCAAGACCATTAATTCTGCGACATGCTTGCTTGCCTTTAGACTGTGACCGTATCGGGTTACCAAACTTTGCAGATAGCTTGCATTTGGGGTAAAGAAGAAGCTGGTTTATTTCAGGGTCAAGATGTCAAAGGTCATTGTCAATGTGATGGTAAGAAGAAAAATGGTTTTTTTTACAATAACATTACTCTGTATCACAGACCTAGACCAAATTTTGTGGATGGCTTGCACTTGGGTAGAAAGAAAACAAATCTGTTGATTTTGGGATCAAAAGGTCAAAGGTCACTGTGACTAAAAAGAAGAAAAATGGTTTCTGCACAATAACCTTTCTTGTACATAACAGACCTGGACTAAACTTTGTGGGTGGCTTGTGCTTGGAGTAAGGTTGAGCCCAGTTGATTTTATGGTTAAAAGATAAAAATTCTTCGATGGAAAAGCGAGTAATGGTTACTAGATAATAATCTCACTTGACCACACACCCCCAGAGTTTGTGGAAGGCTTACCGTTGATCAGAAAGAAGCCTAATGATTTTTAGGTGAAAAGGAGAAAGGTCAAGGTCACTGACTGAAATAAAATATTTTTTTTTTTTTTTGCTAATAGCTTTACTTAGCACCTCTTACATTGGCAAATTGTTTGTGGCGGGCTTGCACTTAAGGTAAGGTAGAAGCCTCTTGATTTGGGGGTCAAAAAGTCAAAGGTTAAGATCATTGTGCTTCAAAGAAAAATAGGCTTTGCACAGTAATATTTGTTCTTGAGCAAGCTCCCTGACCAAACTTTGTGGATATTTTGTACTTAAGGTCATAAAGAAACTTTTTAAAAAAATGTTGTGGTCTAAAGTTCCAAGGTCATGGTCTCTGGTAAGTCTAATAAAAAAATAGTGGTTTCTGCACAGTAATTATAGTTTAAGACTGTATACCTTGACCATAGATCCAGGTCACTGAGATCCATTGGTCAATAATATCCAGAGATAAACATGCCCTACTATTGCCAACATAGAGGACTGTTAAACACCTGATGGGTATATAATGTACAGTTCACTTTACTCTTGATATCAGGAGACATGAAAGATTTTTGCAGTAATCTGAGCTTTAAAAGTGCTAAATTCAAGATCACCAAAGGAAGTGTTTTACCCCCCTACTGTGATTACAGAAAAAGACTTTGATCTGTATGTGTCTGTCCATATGTCCACATGCCCTTGTATCCATCCTGAATTCATTATAGCAAGATAGCAGAAAAACTATTAAACTTGGAGTCATGAAATTTTCACACATTATCTTGGTCATAAGTGTATGAATTATTAGAATTTCAGGCCATTACAGCAATTTTTAAAATTTTTTAACACATTTGAACATGTCGGACATTGTTTTACAAAAAAAAACTCTTTGTATGATTAAGTTTGGAATGGTTTGGTATTTTATGGCACAACAGCACAAGTACATTATTTAGTCCTCAGGCAGTTGGAGTAAAGTGTTTTACCCAAGGATGCACCACAGTTGTCAACCTGGGATGATCTGATGGTAGGATTTAAACCTGTACCCTTTTGGTCACGAGTCTTGCATGCTAACCACTGAGCCATCATGGCTCCTTTCTCCATTAGTTGCCTTTTACAACATGCAGGAGATCACATCATGCCTATTCTTCATCTCCAAGCCCGCAGAGGGTTAACATGATTAAGCAACAACCACTTTAGACAAATTAAAATTGGTAGGCATATATTTATTCATATATAGAGTATGTAATTAGATTCTCAAACCATTAAAATATTGTCTATTTATAACACATTTTTTAACTTTTTGGATTTTTTGTGTGTGTGCAAATCTTGTTACCATGATTAGGCAAAAAACTCTTGAAGTAGGCACATGAAATTTGATATGTATGTTTGTATGCATATTTAGATTTAATTTTCATGTTTATAATTATTTTGATTTTCGAATTTTTTTTTTTATCTTTTTGGTGTGCAGTGAGGGCATACATGTTTTGCAAACACAAACTTTTTGTTCTAATGATAATGAACTTTTTATTTCTTTTCAATAGGTATTGCCTTGGCCAGAATTGACCCTCCAGAACAACATAGAAGACATGCAAGACATTCTCAAGAAAAAGGTATTTGCCATGCAGACAAGAAAAGATTTTAAATAATAGATTTCTCGCTGAAGGTAGATACCAACACCTGTTGCTTAAAATAAAGTATTCAACTTTTGTCCAGTTTGATGTATGAACTCTCTCTGTGGCCAAATTTAAAATCTGTTAAGCAAAACAATTTTGGAAGGCATCAATGCTCTTTACATAATGTGACATAGGTGAGTATTTAAGAGTATACACAATGTCTTTTTCATTAGTGTTATTCACTACACATAGATTGTGCCGATTCAGATTTTGAAAAGCTTTTTAAAGTTGAGCCATAATTAACTTGCAATAATCGAAGGTAGCAGAGCTTACTCTCCATTTAACATAAAAAAACAAGTATGAAAAACTACAGTTGTAGAGGAAAGTTTGGAAAGATGAATCAAATTTGTTACTATTGTGAATTTTTCATTATACGTTTTTATATAGGTGTCAAAAGTACCGCTGATTGTCCAGATTATTTGTAGCTCTACTGGTCATACACAAGGAGAGCTTATGGGATGGCATGTTGTCTGTCATCCATCCGTCCATTAGCACAAGTTTGTTATCACTACTCCTCGTAAACTAGTTGGAGGATTACCATAAAACTTTACACAAACTTTCATCCCAAACTCTAGTTGGTCCTAAATGAAAATGCTGCTGCTCAGACATACAAATATGGCCGCCACAGCTGCCCGTTTGAAATCTTGTTATAGCTGTTTCTCCTTAATGGATGGTCATATCAGCATGGGATTTACTCTAAAAGATTTCTTATAATGTCTAGCTGGTCCTGAATAAAAATGGTGCTGATCTGACATCCAATATGGCACGCATTGCAGCCATCTTGAAAATCTTGTTATTGCTACTCCTCCTGAACGGAAAGTCATATGAACATGGAGTTTTCACCAGAAGACTTTTTATGATGGTTCCGCTCAGACATCCAATATGATCACACAGTGGCCATCTAGAAAATTTTGTTATCGCTATTCCTCCTGAATGGATGGTCCTATTAAAATGGGATTTCACTAAATGACTTCTTATGATGTCTAGTTGGTCTGAAATGAAAATGGTGCTGATATAGCCACCATGTTAGGCATCTTGAAAATCTTGTTATGGCTATTCCTCTTGAATAGAAAGTCATGTTGACATGGGCTTTTTACCAGAAGACTTCTTACGATGTCTAGTTGGTCCTAAGTGAAAATGGTGCTGATCTAAATGGGGCCTATCTGACATCCAATATGACCACCATGGCAGCTGTTTTAAAGTCTTGTTATCACTGAAGAATATCAGAGATGGTTTCAGCACTCAGTATTTAAAATAAAGAAATGATCTTAACTTGAATTCCTGGAAATTCTTTCCGGCCAGTAGAACACAAGTTTCTTCAATGGATTCTTGTTTAAAACTTTTTCCAGACTTTGTCATCATACACAGAGCCTATCTTGTTTCATCAAAACTAGAAAAATGGATGCAATATCTATAGGAACCTCAAGAACTTAACTTTTTCATTACTTGGGCACTATTATTTGTAAAGTATTAAAGCTGTAATTTCAGCTGAAAGGCAAACAAATTTAAAGTTCTGATCAAGACAAGGACTCCTCAGAATCCTGTATATCACCAGAGAATAGTTTTATAGTGTACCCCACTAACTCTCAAAACCTTTGCACAAACTGAATGTTAACCCCATTGCTGCTGCAACCAGAAAAGCTACACCACTATCACAGCATCTGTTCAATGCAGCCTTGACAAAACACTGATACTTATGACTGTTGACATCTGCAGAATGCAGGCTTCACAATAGCAACAACAACAACAACAAAATTTAGCTTGACAAAAACAAACAGAAGAAGAAAAGAAGATTGTTGAAGAGCTTGTCCACAATAACAGTGACCTTATTTTATCAGTCACTATGTTTTCTAATTTCAGAAGGTGGTGGTGAATTGCGTGGCTGTAAGTTCAGACAGCAAATTTGTTGTTGCTGGGACTGATAACAATCTTGTGTGCATCTGGAAGAGGACATGATTTTACCAGGCACAATCTGTTCCATATTCAGGCATAAACCAACAAACAATAGTGTAACGGTGTTATATAATGTGCCACAGGAAGGGAATATGTTTTTAAAATTGTATGGTATTTCATACAAAACATAAACGAAGGGCAGATAACAAGATTAGTAAAGTTGTTGAGACTATTAAGAGTCATTAAATGGTATCAAGCTGGGTTTTAACATTTAAACATACACCAACAGATAGTATTACACCAACAGTATGGAGGGCATCACCAGAATACAACATAACACTAGAAGTACATGTTCGACACTTGATATATCTGCACTTTGGTGGATATTTTGTGGTCAGTTATATTCCTCTTTGAATCTATGCCACCAGCCTGTCCTTGTTTCCAACCATCCATATGTCAGTTTTCCATGTAGTCTGATCCCTTTATGGGTTTTCTATGTAGTCTGATCCCTTTATGGGTTTTCCATGTAGTCTGATCCCTTTATGGGTTTTCCATGTAGTCTGATCCCTTTATGGGTTTTCCATATAGTCTGATCCCTTTATGGGTTTTCCATGTAGTCTGATCCCTTTATGGGTTTTCCGTGTAGTCTGATCCCTTTATGGGTTTTCCATGTAGTCTGATCCCTTTATGGGTTTTCCATATAGTCTGATCCCTTTATGGGTTTTCCATGTAGTCTGATCCCTTTATGGGTTTTCCATGTAGTCTGATCCCTTTATGGGTTTTCCATGTAGTCTGATCCCTTTATGGGTTCAAGGATGTAGAAAAGGCACAAGTCCCTACTGAATGTTTTAAGAGTCGACTGATGGAGGCAACCTTTTTGCCATGAGATGTGTTTCATGATGATATTCCAGTTTAGGTCTTTGACTTTTAAAACATCTTGCTTTATATAAAAATTGACTTTGCATTTTAAGGATTGTAACCTTTTTTGTCTTTACCTTTCTTTTATATTCCTTTTCTGTGGGATACCTAAACTTGCTCTGCACTATGTAGCCAGGATTGTGATTATGTGCCATCAAACCTTGTACATAGATACATTGGTAATCTGAACTCCATATATATCACTGGAGAAAACGAGTGATTATATTTGATGTGACATTTCACAGATATAAAGATGACATAAAGTGATTCAGATCCTGGATGCAGAATGGGGGGGGGGGGGGGATGAGATGAGATGTAAGTTTGTCGCCTAACACCAATTGAGCTAATGTGCTTATATTATGTTTGCACAGCATAAGTGCATGGCAATAAAAGGTTTAAGTGTTATAGGTAATTAAAAGTGTGGATATTTGTGGTTTCCCTCTCGACCAAAAATTTGTCATGAAAACAAATCATTTGCATGTCACCTTGCTCAATTTGATTAAAAAACGAGCTAAAGCACATTTGCTTTTAACATTAATTGTATTGTCCAGTTGAACATTAATTGTATTATCCAGTTGAAATACTTGTTTGGAGCAGTGTGCTTTTTTAAAAAAGGATATATCAGATTTGGATTCTTTACTATTCTTATTTCAGATTTTACTTCTTGTAAGTCATTCTCATTTTAATACAAATGCTTTTTTAAACTGTATGCCTAATGTATTCTTTTTGTTTTCTTCAAACCATTCATTGGTTTGCTCTTTACAAATATCAGAGGCAATACAAAGAAGTTCACAAATATGCACATTTAATTAGGTTTAAATGATTTTTATACAAGGTCATGTTTTGACATGTATCATTTGAAACTTTAATTCTTTATTCTCAATTTCTTTTTATATTTTTATTTAAAAAATTTCACTCAAGAGTCTTGTTCATAATAATTCTATTACAAACACCTGTTTTAATAACTTAAATTTGTTTTCAAGTTGCAGTGGACAATGATTTTATATTGATTTTGTTTCACTATTCTGTTTCTTCATTTGTTGTTATAATTTAAGGGTGCATTTTGCGATCATTGTTGATAGATTTGTAAGCAAAACAGTCAATACGTTTATATTATTATAGCTCTAAGGATGGAAAGATATTTTTCATTTTCATCTGTTATTTTTTGGACAAATTTGAAATTAGGAAAAGAACAATATACCATCATGAAATTATTTATCTACTATTTAAGTTTTTTTACTCGGAGTGGCACATGTTTTTGGTGTTGGACAATATAACCTACATCTGGTAGAAGTGGACATAAAGGTATTTACAAAACTGTACTTAAAAACACATTTTTTTGTAATGTCTTCAACAAATATTTAAAAATTATTAGGCAAGTTTTGACAACAAAAATGCACGTTTTTGTTGTGCATTATACTATTTTTGTGAGAATATCTTTTCTTGAACTATGTATGTAATAGGCAGAACAAAGCTTCATGATCTTATCTGAAGTATAGACAAAATTTGTTCATGCCTGTATTGCCACTTGCACAGTTACCAAGCTTTTGTATCTCGACATTTGTGTAGAAGAATTGGTAAATTATTGTGTATCTTCCGATTGTGGTTTTTTTTTTCTTCTCGTAATAAAGTGGATGAGTTTTAATGGAAGTCCCATTTGATATAGTTCCATTATGTTCTGGTTTGTATATTATTTTGCCACTGGCATAAATGTTTAGCATGTATTCATCTGTGTTGGACATTGCAATACATTTCATTTCATAAGCATGTTATCATAAGTTGTTGTCTTTTTACTGTGATAATCAAATAATTTTCATAATGTTTTAACAAAGATGTACTAGTTGAGTCAAATATTAGTCGAGCCCGTTACTAACCTTTGATTCTGGACTGAAAAGCTCAAAGGTTTGGGGGGTGTGTGTGGGGGTTTAACACCATTTTTCTGCACACGATAGACTATACATGGCAGCTTGTATATTTGGGGTAGGAAGAACCTTGGCGGGAAGCTACTGGCAAGTTTTCTCACATACCCACGTTGGTTGAGCTGAGACTCAAATTTGCGTGGACAAAGGTGAGATGTGTGAGTGCTCTGTAAAGGTGAATGCCGTAGACCACTTAGCAACCCAAGCGCCTTAGACCACTTAGCCAACCCCTCGAAACATTGCACAAGATTTCAGAAAAAGCATTTTGGCATCAAGACCTTTCAGATTTGTTTAATGGATATCAATCCATCATCCAAATGGACAGTGCTACAGTGGTCCCCCTCTTGAACGGCCCCCCTGACCAGCGGCCACCCGCTTTATACGGCCACAATCCCTTGGCACCGACGAGTTTGTGTTCAAAAGTACCCCTCAAGGACGGCCACCCCTCTAACGCGACCAGCGGCCAGCATTTTAGTGCAAAAACGGTCAAATTTACCCCCCGCGAGCGGCCACATAATGGTTGTTTACAGAGTAAAATCTCGATAATATTTTTTAATTTCTCAATTCAACACATTGAGATTTTGTTCCAACATGCCAATAAAGTAACTTTAATCCTTACAAAGAGTTAAGTAATCCAATTACTGCCATGTGTTCCTTAGATAATAGCTAGTGTCACTTTTATAATTACTGGCTATTAATACCACCGATAATTATCAAGAGGACAAAAGCTAACCGCAGAGAAGCACAGCATTGTTCAGCTCAAGTAAGCGTGACATCCGGTCGCTAGATAGTAAAATGGTATGTTAGCCTTTATGGCTTCACCCTAATAGATTATGAAATGTATATAACCAAGTACCAGACTGGGGAAGAAGAAAAAAAAAAAGTCGATCACGTGACAGACTCACTTCCGTTGTAAACACTGTGCCTCCTTCGTGAATGCCCGCGAAGGATTAAGTTGTCGCAAAATATCGTCAGACATTCTCAGTTTAGAACAAAAAGTGAAAGCAATTAAATTAAACGAAAAGAGGGAGAGTCTTTTGATAACTACGGAGAAATTTTATGTCAGAAAGATTCAAAATAAACATCGTCAATATACATTCAACTGCATTGAGTGGGAAGACGGAATCGACGGAGGTACAGGGATAGTTACAACCAAATGTTTGTGCCCAGAATTTACCGACAATGTAGTTTTGCACCACGATTCATGATTATTCATATTATTTATAAATTTCATTGATATTAGTTGTATCATACTGAGTCCTTAACCAGATAATATTCCTGTGATTTTTAAATCAAAATATAAAATATATAAAAATTAGTTACATCTTTTATACTTTATATGTAGTTATTACTCACAACTGTGTGATCCCCCTCTAGAAAGGCCACCCGTCTTATAAGGCCACTTTCTTGCTGCAGAAGGGGTGGCCTTATAAGAGGGGGACCACTGTACTAAAAAATAGAAAAACCTTTGAATGATTTCCTTCTTAAAAACCACACAACAGAATCGGACCAAATTTATGGCATCCTGGCATGAAGGTCTTTTAAATTTATACAAATGATGCCAATTCACCACAAAATAAGGACACTGATACTAAAAGAAAAAAATAAATAAAATTTTATTTTAAATGACTTCTCATAAACCGCTCTGCAGAATTTGACCAAATTTGATAGAAAGCATACTGGCAAAGATGGCTTCCAAATTTCTGCAAATGATGTCAATCCACCATGAAATGTCACAACCAATACTAAAATCTGAAAAAAAATTTAAACAACTTCTCAAACTGCTTAGCAGAATCTGACTAAATTTGACAGAAAACATCCTGGTATTAGGGACTTTCAAACTCATACAAATGATGGCAATCTGCCATCAGAGGCATTTTTAGGTAAAAAAAATGGAAACTTTTTGGAACAAGAACAGTTAGCATCACAAATAACAAGTTTTCTGTGAAATGCAGTGTCTCACCTGTGAACAGAGTTGTGAACTCCCACAATACAGACTTTAGACATAAACTAATACGCTACCAGAGTTGCAGTTGAATACAGCCACACCATCATGTAGGTGATACGACAGTTCAGACACATAGTAATACTCTACCAGAGTTGCAGTTGAATACAGACCTAGGATGTAGGAGATATATCACTTTAACATTTATACATAGTACCTTAACATTGTTGATAATGCCAGCACCAGAAAAGTGATACCTGCTGATATGTCCAGCCATTCACAGGTCAGATGTAATAAAAGAGCTTTTGAACCATTTAATACTATCAGGTCACACACTTGTGAAATGGAGATTCTCATTTTCTTCCATTAGCACTATAAGTGCCACTTGGATCTATTTTCTTAAGTTCTGATCTGTTATTAAAAATGCTTGAAAATGTATGCAAGTGTCTGGGAAACTCAATTTCTTGTGGTAAAGATAAGGTGGAAACGTTTATCAATATGCAAGATAAAATGAGACTAGTGGGTAATGTAAACAAATCAGTTGCTAGTGAAAACAACAAACATTGAATATTACGAATGCAGATAACAAAGTAGCTAACCACAAACCAGTACTTTTCAAGCCATTCATTTAATTTCTTTGGAATGGATATGCAAGATAAAACGAGACTAGTGGGTAATGTAAAAAAAATCAGTTGCTAGTGACAACAACAAACATTAAATATTAAGAATGCAGATAACAAAAAAGCTAACCACGAACCAGTACTTTTCAAGCCATTCATTTAATTGCTTTGGAATGGATTAACCAAATTATCCAACCATTTTTAATTTCAGACATGCATCTAATATTGAACACTTATTAATGAACATATTTTTAAAATCAAAGACCCACTTTCAAAGCTAAACTTCTAAAGATATGCATCAGAAATATGTACAGTCTGTTTTCTGCATCTTAACTGCACTTAAGACTGAAAAAGTAAAAAAAATGAACAGGACAAATATAAAGCTGAAAGCTCACTCGACTTTAATTACAAGTACATACTAGAACAATCATGTTTTGCAATTTTTAAATTAAAAGTTTACAAATTCTGTTTATTGCTATCATCAGTTTTTATGTATCTAGCACAAATGGTTGTCCATACTGAAGGAACAGGCAATTATATGGATAACCAGCTCAAAAAATAGCAATTACCATATATACTCGCATGTAAGCCGATACCAACTTCAAACTCCATAGACCCAGATCTGCTGGCACATAATGTGCCACCAGATCTGGGTCTATGCAGTTGGTAGGGATTAATCAGTAGAACAAACATAGATCCTGATCTGCAAGCGTATTGTGCGACAGCAGATCAAGATCTATGTTGTTTGCATTAAACTCTTATTATATGCAAGTATATATGGTACATGTATCTGAATTGGTACAGTGGCATGAGGATGCACATCATGACCTTGGAAGGCAATCAATCATGTCTTTTCCTTATGCTGTTAAATGTGCTGAGTAGCACTTGTGTGCTAATTCCTCCAAAGTGCTTGTTTGTGAACTATTGAAGAACAGGAACAAAATCAAACAGCACCTTTAAAAGTTCTTGAAAAATTGCACAGTAAATTGAACCTGCTCATAATAGCCTGGACAAATGTGAAGAAAGCAAAATTGTATGGCAGGTCAGGGGACAGCAAACAGACTCTACATGCATTATGCATGACATATGCCATGGCTAATAATAACACATCTTGCAAAAATATTTCAGTACACAGAAAGTTTTCCTTCACAATATCACATATTTTAAGCATATTCTTTAATATGAAAATACTCTTAAAAGGTTTATTTACGCATTTAATTTCATGCTGAAAATTTGTATTACATTGATTAATCTTTTACCATCACTTTACAGATATTTTACAAAAATTGCCAAGGCTGCATTTAAATATTTATATATGTATTGCACATTGGTGAGTAATTAATGAGAAGTATTTTAGCAAAAATTATCCGATTTTTTAACATCACAACTTGTTTGCCCATACACCAAACACTAGCACCTATAAAACAGGCGCAAAGCAACTTTTTAAGACACATAAGGCCTAAAACATAATTAAAGTTTTCTTCATAGCAGCACAGCTCTATTATTCCCAACACAAAAATGCTGCACTCTGAAGTCAATTTTTGTTTTTTAGCCCATGTTAGTGAGACAGCAATCTCTTTTCTGCCAGCATCAACGGTTTTTAAGGTTTGGTTATTTTTTCATTTGCACATATTTCCCAAACCCCTTGATAGATGGGACCAATTTAGAACAAACTAAAAAGTCTCTATGTTATATTCTTCGATATGTTACCATAAGCATTCATCTATCTAATTTCCCAAAAATTTATATTTGCAGCTTTTTAATTTTGTATATGTGATCTTGCAAATTTCACAAAATGAAATAGCATGTCGAAAGAAGTTTACAGTACATTGTAACCAGTACAGATATACTGTATTTATTTTCTCCATTCTTATACATGATAACGTGTAGAACAAGATGATACCCTACTTCCAGAACATGAACTATTACACTTTTGAACTGGGTCTTCCTTTTACTTGCTGGACTCCCAGTTTTGAGAACATTGTGCCACAGGTCTTTTTGTTTCATCACAATACAGAGAGCTCTGGAGATATTTTCAATACAATGTTGGATTTAGATAAGCATGCAAAGTTTGGTGCAAATTATTTTAAATTTATTTTATTGATTAATTTTTCCAGCTTGCGTATTCTACTGGACTCGGGTTCTGGACTGGTCATGCTATGAACCATGGTTTCTCTTGACCCCTCACTATGCTTTCCTAGTGCCATGGACACTGGAATTCTGGCTCTATACATTTCCAGCAGAGAGCTAATCTCACTTTTCTTCAGTCCCTAAACACAAGAAAAATGCATTTAGAAATGTACAAAACAGAAACTGAAAAAGGATGATTAAAGATAAATTTAGATTCTGACAACCCTTTGAGCCAATTTTAGTTTTAATGGGACAGTCATAAGTAAATATCATGTTACACTGTGGCAGAGTTTGCAATGACACCTAATATGATTGTGGAATGCAAATTTTGTTCTAAAACCCAAATTCACTAGACATGAACATTTCTTAAACTTTAAACAGAAAATAATAAATACTGTTAAAGTAGTTAATGGCATGTGAAGACTTTCAGCCTGTTTGATTCATAAATATCCAATAATCTCTCATGAAATCCACTCTTTATGTCAACAAACTGTTCAACACTAACACTGGTTACCTTCATCTCGAGTACTTTCTGGAACTCCCCAATATCAGAGTCTTGCAGGAGACGTATAAAACTGTCCACAAATCCCTGTGGGGGCTCATGAGGGGACATCACTACCTGAAAACATACCAAAATTGTTTAGTTATAAAACAGACTTAATGGTGACACTGAATAAAATATTATGTATAAATTGAGTGCATCAACATTTCTATCGTGAAAAACATTCTATCATGCAACATTTTGTCAACTTAAACGTGTCAAATGAAAATTCCTCAAAATTTCATTTGTTGATACATTTTGTATGATGATCATAAAACCAATATAGAAATTTGCCCAAAACTGCATCATCACATATTCTATCCTGTTTTTTCTCTCATCGAACTCGGCAAATTTTTGAGAAGGTGATTGTTCTTTTCAACAAAATACTTTTCTATGACGTGCAATAAAATCTTTAACATTAATGAAGACTCTTTACAGTGGAAGCTTACAAAGGCTAGCATAATATAACTAATCATATGATAAATAAATGATGCAAAACTAATACTGTGATTAAGATGGAAATTCTTAAATATATGCTTGCTTACAACTGTGTGGGAAGAAAATTGAACAGACTTTATCAAAACCTTTTAGCATTTTCATACAAGTTTGATGTAGGCATAAAACAACATAATTACAAGTGTATTTCTATACATTTCGCCCATGATAAATTGCTAAACATTAATTAACTAGACTGGCATCACCCATTGCTTGAAAATTGGAAAGAATTAAATAAACTTAAATAAATATTGAATGGACACTGAATTTAATATTCTAACACAAACTTTACTTGCATAATGATACAATTAAGGTCACTATACCAAATTAGATATTACCTTCAGAATCATCTCTGCCTTAGTCATTCCTTTTATCACAATCTTTGTATAACTGAAAGAATAAAACAGTCGTAGCATACATAGTAAATTTAAATTGTTCTTGTGAAATGAAAATGTTTTAGTAAATTATGTTTCTCCGAGAATACTTACACAATCACATTAACATTAGGGAAAATAATCTCCACTTACTCATGAATCCAGCCCTTGAAAAGATGAACATTTTTTTTTCTTTTCTGTTTATATACCTTATAGACAATAGAAAGAAACTCTTACCTATTACCTCCCATTACCACTGCTACATGGCTACCCATCAACTGAATGTTTACCAGTTTTAAGCTGAGCAACACATCGACTAATGCAAGGAGGTGTGGAAAAGTTTTACAGTAATGTGATTGGGTAAGTATTCTCAGAGAAACATATATTATGGAAATTGGCATTCCCCGATCACATTATTGTTAGAATAGGTAATACAAGGAGGAAATGCTGAACATCCTACCTCTACCATGAGCACCCTTTGAGGGAAGAATTGCTGGATTCCCTATACGAACAATAACCTGCTCTCCTAATAGGGAAGCAGCACAACTCGTGTAACCTGTGATAACCAAACCTGGACAAGAAAAAAATAATGAATTCATCCTAATCATAAAACTTCTGGGTGAATCCAGCGAAAGTGCCAAACCCACATCCATGTAGAAATTGTGCTGACATCAACTGGGCCTGTTGGTCATGGACCACCAGATTCAATTCTTCTCTCTCTGAAACTAGAGCATGGAGATAAAAACTTGAGAATGTTGACTGTGCATGCCAGACAACAGCTTCTATTATGTCTTGAATTGAAAAGTTACATTCAAATGCTACGCATGCCGATAGCACACTAACCTCTAGCTGATATCTTCATGAGGTGTGTTTGATCTTTTGAGACGTGAGAGTATCCATTTCAGCCAGGGGACCATGGGTGGCTGAATGGTCTAAGGCGCTCGTCTTTACAGATCACTGACATCTCACCTCTGTCCGCATTGGTTCAAGTCTTGGCTCGACTAACAAAGCCTCATTGTATCATTAGGACCACTGAACCATCCTATCAGAATTGGAGACAGTTCAGGTCCATTAAAAGGGCATGCCACTCACTCACTCTGCATGCCAAAGCTATCAAAAAGAACATCTTGTATGATAGCAGCTGAAGCAAAGTTCTGACTAAAAGCTTGAACTGATTTGAATTGAGCCATGTCAAAACCCATGAAGATTCCACTTGGGAAACAGGGTGAGAGATTTTGTAAGAAAAAAGTCTATCATTAGACACCCCCAACACACACAAATCTGATGAAAGACCGATTGATGAATGGACTACTCTGCGTGAAGGGTCTGGCCTGCAGGGAATGTGTCTGATCTGGATAGTTATCTTGAGCTGGGAGCACCAGCGCAGAAACTTCCAAAACCAGAATGCATGGGTCAGATATGACTGCAGTCTCCCCTCCCCCCAGCTGTTTGAGGGTCACCACCACAGAGTTGTCTGACATGATAAGGACTACTTTCCTTCCAGAATGAAAAGCACCGACTCCTCCAGACCCCACTTAACACTTACCGAGGTGAAGCATGGCAATAGGTGGACTCACCAACCATATGAACTGACATCCATACATACAGTAACTTCCAGCTGGGGCTTTTCCAGAGGAAATAATGCCATGAGTCAATGTTTGTTGCATCACTGATGCAGGAATAATACTACTTCAGTCTTTATCATAATTCACTGATCGAGCAGACAGGAAAAGAGGTGCTACAGAGCCAGCAGAGCCATTTGCAAAGGGCACATGAAAAGGCAGCCAAGAAGAACAAAATCTGCTGCTGCATTAAGCAAACTGAGGAGTTGCAAAGAAACTCTCTTTGAAATCCACTCCTTGTTGGAAATCAACTCCATGAGTTTGATAATCCGCACCATGCATATATGAGGGGGATGGACTAGACTGAGACTGGTCAGAAACTCCATGCCCAGGTGAACAAAATGCTGGGATGGGTTGAGATTTGACTTCTCCCAATTCACTAAAAAAGCCCAGATGACTTAAATGGGATAGAAGCTCATTCCTTCCCTTTACCAAAATTGAACTTGCCATCTGTTTTTGGAGAATGTTGTATAGATACCCACAGTTGATGTGGACGAAACAACTGGTACAAAGTGATGATGTAGTTCATGATTTTTGTTAATGCCCATAGACTGATGTTGAGGCAGAGAGGGAGTGCATGATATTGGTATATTTTTTCTTGGTAGGCAAACCAAATTAACTTGCGAGAAGCCAGGTAAATTGCAAAAAATGTGTCAGTTAGGTCTAGACTGACTAAATTCATCCCTTTTATGGAATGTTTGATTGACCATGCCATTTCCATTTTGAACTTCAATGCAGCAATGTATTTGTTGAGCCAGCTGAGGTCTTTGACTGGCCTGAGTTTTCCACTGGCTTTGGGCACTAGAAAAAGCCTGGAGTAAAATCCTGGGTAATTTATTTTGTGAACTATCTCCACTGCCCACTTGTAGCGTAATGACCAGATCTCCTGCAAACTTTCGACTCTCTCCAAATCTGATGGCATGTCCGTCACGAAAGGGGAAGACAAACGGAGGGGGATGAATAAATTAAATCTGAAGCCCCCTCTGAAACAACTTGGCTCACCCATTCATTTTCAAAAATAGTCTGATCCAATACTGGTGACAATGAAGTAGTCTGGCAACAACCAGTAGACTGTCTGCAGGTGATCTGGGTGGCGAGTTGTTTAGAGTCTTGGGGAAAGAGAAACCTTGTTTCTTATCCCCTTTATTGAATTGCATCCTGAATTGTGGGGTCTGTAGCTTCCTGAAGTTTGATAGAAGCTGCTGTTGTTGGTCACTATTTTACCTCATCTCTTTGCTGATAATCATCTCTTCATTGGGGTTGGGACTGATTCGGCTTGAATGCTAGTGCAGGCAGCAAGGCAAGTTGGAGAAGCAGTTCCTGTGCTGCCTACCTCAGCACTTCCTACATTCTATTGCCAAATAGTAATGGCAACCCAAAGGGTGTAGCATGGAGAGCCAAGGAAAGATGTGGCTTTAGTGATAACAAGTGAAAACAGGCATCTCATCTCACTAAATCTGAAGCTGTCAGGGTGCTGGCCATAGAACGGTGCACAGCCCTGTTGATGACCATGGCAATCCTGGCCATAGACTGACATGCATCACTGCCTGATTTTTTGGACCAGTTGAAAAATGGATAGCCATGCTAGGTCTAACATGGAAGGTGTTGCCACTATGTTATGCACAAGCTTAGCGGTGGCATGGAGAACATTCTTATCCACATTGTAAAACTCCAGGTCATAATCACCACCACAATGTTTTTATCTAATGTTGGAAGCTCCGTAGTAAATGTCTGAATATGTTCAATTTCAACATGACGTCACTTGCAGCTGCTTTCACCAGAGAATGCCTTAGAATTGCCTGGATCACGGATCTTGTCTGACAGGTGGTCTGATATTTCCCTTATCTTTACCAACTGCGGCAGTAGGCAGAAGGAGGGATGTTCGTCCTCATCTTCCAAGCCTACTGAAGCCTTCACCTTATAGGCTTGACTCACAGTTAACAGTGGTGGGCATTCAGAAGTCAGCAACACACAATATATTTCCTCAACAGACACTTTAAAGCTGAACGCAGTCTATTCCATTGTGGGATTTGAGCATGCTAAGTTATTCCCACACTCACTGTGGGAGTTGTCCTCATCCAGCACTATGTCATTGCAGGAGTCATGGATGAGGCATTGCTACAGTCCCTAAGTGTGTCATGGTATCTCTACATTGGATATGCTGTGAACAAAAGACTCGCCAGTTGAATTGGCGGCCAGGCAAATGCCATGGTTTGCCTTGCTGGTAATGACTGCCAGAGAGGGTGTTTGAAGGTTGGCTCTGTTGCCAGCTGGATGGTATGCACATCCGTCAGCTGTAATGTTGGCTTTGGAACTGACCATGCAGAATATGCGCTGAAACAGGCAAATCAAACTGATCCCCATATGGTTCCACGTACCATGGAACTGTGGGCCAGTATGCAGCGCATCTCGGTGAAATGACGGATCTCTGGTCACTAGACAATAGGTATGACTGGCTAGACAGCTGGACTATGCTCGTACATGCAAGGGATCGACATACACTGCCAAGATAAAGGGGGACACTCCCCCATTAACTCCAAACCATCCCTGGAGGTTTGTAATGAACATACAGACAAAAAATTTCCCACAGCCAGCAACTGCATCATCGCTTCCTGTACCAGGTGAGTTGTTTGTGATTCAATCAGTGTCTATGAAAAATGTGGGGGAAGCAGATCCCTTTATTCGACATTATACTTATCATTTTTTATTTGGGAGAGGTGGGGTACCATCCTGATATGCCCCACTACACTAGCAATCGATGCCATCTTCGGGTGAAGGCTTAAAACATTACACTGCGTAAGAGACTTCACACTACTCTCCTTGCTGTTAATACTTTTGCACAACATAATAGACCAGATGCCTTCTGACCATAATGCACAAACACTGCAGGTTGAAGATGATGAATGCTTTGTGCAAATAAGACGTCTTGTGTGTATTCATTTGCTTTAAATTTCTTGCACTGACTGCATTTTGTCGCCATAGTTTAACATAAATATGGGAAATAACCCGAAATTGTTTACAAATCACAATAGGAACACTTGTTACTTAAAACAAGAAAATTATATGCAGTGAGCACAAATAAACAACCAACAACATGTACCAACAATACCATGCTGATTTTCCCTAATGTTAATGTGATCAGGGAATGTATTCAATGGAGAAACTCAAGTCTCATCCAAAAGTTCATACTCATGACATGTACTTACTACATTAAGTGTAATCAAATGAAATATAGAATGAAGATGCATGCAACTACATTTATGTTTTGATTAAAGAAGTTTAATTGGTGTCTAAAGGTTATTTTGATGCTGAATATAAAAAGTGGTGTTAATTTTTCTCATCACTAGATGAAAGTAGCCTTTTCAGTGCTACAAGCATTACTACCGATTATCACAATTTTTAGCCATTAAGAGATTAATTACAGCAAGACAGATACACGCATGCACATACACATGAACGAAGATGAAAGATGGTATGAAGTATGTATGTACCTGGCAGGAGCTTTCCTGCTGATCTGGCATCCCAAAGAGGGAAGGTCCAGGAGAAGGGTCTTCAGGGAGTGAGTGTCCAGCAACAGCTGATAAACAAAATATACTTTGTAAAATAATTTAAAAGTTTATGTAATATCTTTCTCTATCAACTGTACAAGTTTTCACTTTTTTGCAATACATTATTTTTATTGGTTCATCTCTAAGCACAGTATGAGGTGAAGGATATCAACAAGCTTGTAGAAACAAAACCTGGTATTGGATAGCTAACCACTTACTCTAGAAGAGTGGAATGAATCTGGGACCTTCGAGGGGAAAATTAAGTGCTAGTACTGTGTTAAAGTAATATTTACTCTATATGAGGTAACCTTTCCACCAATGACAGGGTTTTAGTCTAAGAACTGGAGATTTGGAGTTGGTGGAATTCAAACTAATGGACCTTTCGAAGCCTAAAAGTTCCAAATAAGGAGAGGATGTTGAAGAAATATACAATCCAATTTTCCAGAACATTTGCCTCCCATACACCAATCCTATCTAGCCAGTATCTGATGTTCCCAGCTGTAATTTACCACTTACATACTTTGCCTCCCATGTACAACCAAAATTTTGTTATCACCTATACTTCTGGCAAAGAAAGGTTGCATTTTGTTGATCTGCTATCTTGGCTGCTATTTAGTATGGTAAAATGTAAGAAACAAAAAATCACATGAAAACATTCAAAAACACAGAATAGATGATAGATGCCAAGATAGATGATACTGACCCAACAAATTAAACACAACAAATTATAACAATGGTCCTCAAGGATACTGAAAAAGCTGAAAAACGGTTTTTAAAAATTTGACTTGTTCTAACAATACATATCTTGCTGTTATCTCCACAGAATGTCCAAATTTATTAGCATTTTACATAAAATTACATTTGAGTCTACATTACATTTTTACCTTTCTATAAATAATTCACTGATCTGTCACAATAAATCAACAAGTCAGAGTTTTAATAAATGATCTTAACAATCTAACTCACTTGTTCTGCAGCCACAGTTGTAATAGACTTGCATCGAAACAGGGCATTGATGAATTTTGGAATGAATGTGCTGAAATTAAGACATAAAGAGAGGTGTAAAGGTACACATACAAGTACTAAATATGATATTTGATAAAGTTAAACTATTTTAACCTTTTTTTCTGAGTTTTTTACATCTCTACTAAACATCCAGTGAAGCTCGATACTTTACAATGGAACATACCAACAAGAAATGAAGCTGTCTGAAGACAGAAAAGCTTGCCTGCACATATTTTTTCAGATACAAGAGTTATAATTGTCAATACTTAAGAAAGAAAAAAATACAGAATAGATCATAGATGCCAAGATAGATGATATTGGCCTAACAAATTATGACAGATCAGTTTCTCAGATACAACTGTGTGTATAGTCGTGAAACTTAATATGTGCATACATCCTGAAAAGTACTGCCCCACCATACCAAATGTAAGTAACTGTGACTTACTTTTTGTGCTCCAGTGATCATTTACACTTTTTAAATTTAATCAATTACTTGGACAATGCTGCCTGTAGTCATGAAAATAGGTTGGGTATCAATATTCATGGTAATCAATACCGAGTGCTGATGAAGACAAACCAAGTGGTTGATGTAGATTACAGTTTTGCTGTTGCTGATACAGTGATGCTATATTTCTCAAGACATGTGCTCATATCCAGTTTGATGACTATCTGCACAACAGGGTCAAAGAAACTCACCTTAACATCAGAAGTGCACATTGTCACTGAAGTGTAAAAGTAAGTCATGGTGACCTACTTTTAATATTATGGTGTGGAACTCCCCAGTTGTATAACTCCAGCATGCACACATCAGGTATCATGACTGTACAAGCAAACATCACGTAAACAGGGAAAGTGTACATGATCACTGGAGCATGAAAAATAGCTCAGTGACCTACTTCTGGCATGGTGGTGTAGTATTCAAAGATCTATTTTCATGACTACAAGCAGCAATGTCCAAGTAACTGACTAAAATGTAAAACAGTCTAAATGATCACAGGAGCACAAAAAGTAAGTCAGTTACCAACATTTGGTATCATGAGGTAATACTTTTCAGGATGTATGCACATAACAAGTTTCTTGATTATACAAGCAGTAGTATCTGAGAATTTGACCAAAACATAAAAATTTTACATGAACACTGCAGAGTGAAAACTAGGTAACTGACCTACTTTTAGTATGGTAGTGTACTACATCTCGGGCTATATGCACAAATCAACACTGACTGCCAGGCCTGAGATAAAGACTTAAAAATTAGTTGTGTACATTTGCCAATGCCAATGCAGCCACTGACAGATGACTATGATATCAGGGGTATAGCATAAGCTCTCCTGCACTTAGTGCAGGCAAGCTAAAAATAGGTTACTGTGACCTACTCTTGGCTTACTGGTGTAGTACCCCTCAGTGTGCATGCACTTGCTATTTTCATGACTGTACAAGCAACAGTATGCTAGAAACTGACCAAACAAAAACTGTACATCATCACTGGAGCATGAAAATTAAGCCATAGTGACCTACTTTTGGTATGGTGGGGTAGTATTCCTCAGGATGTATGCACAAATCTATTTGTATGACTGTACAAGCAACATTATTCCAAAAACTGGCCGAAACAAAAAAAAGTGTACATGGACAGTGAAGTGTAAAAAGGTCCAAATGACTTTTAGTATGGTTGTGTACTGCTACCCTGGCTGCATGCATAAATCAACTTTTACAACTACAGAGGCAATAGGATTCGACATAGGGTATAACATAAGTTCTCTTTCACTTAGTGCAGGTGAGCTAAAAATTAATCTGAATTTGTCTTATAACCTAAAAGAATGCACCATTTATTTCAGAAAAAAAAGAAGTTTCAAGTTTTAATGAGCTATATAAGTAGGGTTCCAAGTTCCTATCAAACGTTAGTAGCCACAGGATGACCTACCTGAAAATTTTAGTAGCCATTTCAAATATCCGGTTGCCAGGCCCTAATAATTTGGTCACATTCCACACTGAGTAAAAATCAGTTGAATGGGAAATTGAAGGTAAAAGATGACAGAACATGAAGGCTTTAATCTGGGCAAATTAAAGAATAATTACAAAGAAACGTAAGATTATTTTTACTAGTATACCCCTATTTGACAGAACTGTAAACAGTAGACATCATCTGCTTCAACCTCAGGTCAGCCATTAAAATTAACAATTTAGAGTTCTGTAAACCATTTTCCTGAATACTGACTGACCTCAAATTTAATAATAAATGGCCTTAACCTTCATTTTCTTCCCATGATATTAATAAAGCCTTAGCTATATCTGCATTTATTTGACTGAGAGTATTTTTACTACTAAATTTTCTGTATTTGTCTCCATGTCTGCATTTCTCTGGAGCCATACGTTAGATGAAACTGACAGCATAGGCCATGTATTTGAATGTCACTTACAGGCTGTAAACCTGACAAGTCACTTGTAATGATGGCAACTTAATGTAGGCAACTGGTGATCCCACAAACAAAAAGGATATGCTTTAAATTAATCTGTACTAGCCAAATGCTTTAAGCCTAAAATGTGCTGTGTACTTGTAGTTATAAAGTGTTTATACAATTTTTGGTTGCCACATTATTATTCTGAAAGTTGCCAGAGGAAAACCACTCAACAATTTTCACTACCAATTCTGAAACTTTAGTCACAAATGTGACCATTCAGTTTCAACTTATCACACTGATAAGTTATACAATTTGTGCCTGCATCATCAATTTCAGCATGGTAAATATTAGTTATCAATATTCCTACTATCTACTCCTCCACCCTCACTCTTAGAGGGAATGAAAAATGTGATTATCTAGTGCTTTTGGTGTTTAAAAACCTGATTAAAGTTGTATAAGTTTAACTGAGATATTATACTTGACTTCAAATACTGTATGACCTTGGGGTTAGCATTGGTGATATAGGATCAGAAGGCCTTGCGATCAAGTTCCAATAAGGTCATTCCTAAATGTTCTTAACTAAAGCACTTAACCTCAATTTCTCAAGTCAACCCAGCTGCTGTAAATGGATAAAGCATTCTCAGGAGAGGTTAACCTGTGACGGGCTCATGTCCCAAATAAGAGGAGTCATGTATACTCTCAGTTGCACCATATCACCGAAACTGTGAAAATTCTTACGAGTCTTGAATGCTCAGTAAGATTTTAACCTTTCACACTTGACTTTACGATGTAACTTGCTGTAAACTCGTTCATTATCAAAGCCCTGAATATACTTACACAAGACACCCACACCCACAAAAATCATAGAATGTTCATATATTTATGAGCTAAAAGTAATACTTACTTTGCAAATTTAACACAAAACTGTGTAAAATATTTCCGAGATGAAGCCAGATGGTCTCGAATGAGAGGAAGATTTGTCTTCAGGTGACCGGTTATTCCTGTCACATAGCTACTCTGGTCTCCTACTGCCTCCACTGTGGACCAATTCATCTAAAATTTAACATTACATAATTCTACAAAAATTGGCTGCAGCATGGTCCAGATGTCATCTTTTCTATATGTAACATATATTTTTTTTAGTGTATAAAAAGTTCCAACAACTTTTATCAAGTGTTCTTGATGACCTAGATGGTACTGGTACATGGCTCTTTAGAATGAAGGAAACCAAAAAAGCTAAGGGTGACCATCAACACTGGATAAACAGTCACAAATATTTGCATGTGCTGGCTCTGTTAACTGACCCCAGCACTGCTAGATGTAACATGAATGCATTACAACTGCACTCCATGCTCCAACCCACCCACCATACATATTGTTTAACTTGTCAGCTTATAAACTCCACACCAATATGGCAGGTGAAAAAAGATGTAGCTGTCATATAAACATTATTTCTGTACTGAATTATTGAAAAGCTTTCCTATTTCAAATAAAGATGAAATTGTACTATTTTATATACCAAGGTTCATAACAAGATAAATGATAGCTACATAGTTATGGAATAGTTATCTGAATATTCGGTACTGTATACCTTGTTCATGGTTGTCAGAGCGGGTTCACAAGCCGTTTCCAGATCTTGTACTAGCAGATGAATAGAATTTGAAATTACACTGAAAAGACAAAGACAAAATACTGGCCATAATGCTTCTTTCATGCTAAAATTCACATGCATCGAGAATTTCAGATATATTTGAAATAATTCTAGAAAAGTTTCAAAACCAAATGTAGATGCTAGAAAATGAGATCATATGAAGAGACATAGTTCTCACTGCTCTGGTAATTGATCAATAACCTGTTGCAGATTTCCTAGTTTAATCAGGTCTCTCAAATTATCTCCGTTAACTTAAACACTGGCTGACATGGCAGGTAGATTTGGCAATTTGGTCACTGCATTACAGATGTTCTGTTTATTTAATACTGTTCTATTCAAACAGTCAGAGAACTGGTGACCAATTAAAGGCACAACTTTTAATCTATTTTCTTAACAAATTTATAAAAATAATGACAATCTCTTCATGATCTGTTTCATCAACAGACCTGTTACAATGCCAAATAAATGTTCTTGGCATTTACTTTTTATCATTTTTCTAGACTTTGTCTGGGGAAAATAATCAAGCTGCTCTTAATATAGTCCTAGCATAAGTTTTGATTATAACGCCACTCTGGGATGCGGGTAGCATGAACCATTTTCCATTACTTTTCAAGAAAACAAAAAGATGTCATTGGATGTAGCAGTACTAACATTGCAAATGGGATTGGACAACTTCTTACTTAGGCTTGAGATTTAATGATCCCTTGGTCTACTTTAGACAAGCCAATTTGTGTTTGATGCAGCAAACAGAGGACCTGGATCTATTTATGAAGATATTTGAAAAGTAATGCATTAATCAAAGTTCATAATAAAAGTTTCATAAATGGACATGATTGTTTTTAACAACTGACCTTGCATCCATAACATGTGAAGGTACCACCATTTTGAAGTTGCTATAATGAAATAAATTTCATGCAGGTTGTGAGGGCATGCTCAATTATGTTCTCACATTTCCTCTTTGGAGAATGCCACTGATGAGCTTGTCCTTGGTTTATCCATGTCTACACATCAAAATGCATTTACAAGACTAATTAACACTTCCTGACTGATTAAAATGTATCCGTTAGACTATAGTTACAAGATATTTTGTAATAGTTCACAGACTAGTGCTTACAAAGTTGGCAAATGCAAGTTGGCCTATGTAGTTATTTCAATCATGGTAAGTGAGTAGACGTCTTCATGCAGCCTTCAGTGTACACAAAAACACAACAATAGAGTACCAGTTATTTCCTGTTTTACTTATTCATAATGAACTGAATTCATGTCACCCCTATCTGATGGAAATGAATCCATGCTTAGTAAATTTGTCCTGATAAATTACTGTAACAGAACTTCACAACTCTACACACTCTTTCCCTAACCATAAAAACTACCACTCTGGCTGCAGATAAAAGTACATATTGGCTGCTTCAGGCGAATATGCCATACTCTTAATCTTTTGGAAGAAAATATAAACATATATGGCAAACATTATGGTGCATTGTTGAACTTTCAAAAATGGGGTAGATCACTTTAGTAGAGGTTGGCAAAACTAAATCAATTATATCTGTGTTAATGACTTGTTGATTTATGCCCTAGGATTTGGTGCAAACGTGGATGTAAAATGTTTCCTGTAAATTAAGAGCAGACATCTGCAAAAGAATGTATTAAAATTTGAGCACTAACTTATGAAATATATCTTGTTCTGCATTGAGATCAATCTGTGTAGTGAGCTCAGTGTCAACTTTCTCCTTCAGTTTTTCTTCCAACTGTTGTGTGGTCTCCATGCAGTATTCAGCTGTACACAGAATACTGCAGATTCTGCACTGTTCCTCTTCTGTCAGTTTGGTTATCTCTCCTTCCTTAAGGATGCTCTGGATCAGGCTAGTGGCTGCACTAGAACTACTGGTCTGGCCAGATAGTCTGACAGGTATCAATAGAAAAGCTTGTACTAGTGTTCATCAGGTGTGAGATTTATATTGAACAAGTTTAATAATGCATGTATAATATTCCATAAGATGCTTGTGTGAGTGTCATTTTTGTATTATTCAATATTTTAAAAAATAGTGAATGTCTAATGAACATTTTTTACGATACTTTTCCACAAACAAACAATAATGATTCAATGTTACTCAATAATGTCACAATGAGATGTTGCCAAGTGTTATGTCACTAAAATACAATATCTCTGTAAAGTTTTTTGTTTATAAATTACTTTAAAAAACAAATAAAGGAACAAACAAAATATAGAAGCAAAGAGCATCGCTTGCCACCCCCAAGCCCATTGAATGATTTCATCTATTACCCCAGAGATTTTGTACAAACAAATTTTATCCCCATTTTTTCTTTATTTTGGGTTTTTTAACAAAAATTTAATCATAAATCACCTATGAAAACAGGATATGTTTTCAAGACATTTTGAGCTTAAAACTTGATTAAAACTGCTATACTGAATCAGATATGACACATGAAGTGCATTGGAATTGTTGAAAATCAGCTTGCTTACAGAGGAACCAAAGTTATCAAAAATTCTTACAGTTCTATGATTCTGCCTTTATTCTTATTAAAGTTACAGTAAAAGATAAACCAATGTGTAGTTAGTTCACAAAATAAAGGCAATTCAGCATATACAGACCATGTATACGACTGAATATAATATGGCAATTATAATTATTAGCTTTCTAAAATTTCTTAACGTATCAGAAGCTTACAAGACTTACTTGGGTAGATTGCTGAACAGGATTCTAACGGCATACTCTTTTAAATATTTCTGAAAGGTTCGGGTCAAGTCTAACATGGGCCGACCTGTGCTGAGCTGAGAACACTGCACCATACACTTTTTGTAGAACACAAACAGATCTGCACAACTGGGTAAGACATTACTACCAACTTCTGACTCCAGGCGTGGAGTTCCGTGCTGACGAAAATCTTCAAGGAATCGATTAATCAACTCTGCTAGGTTCCTACATAAGCAAAATTATTCAGATTTAAATGGGATACATAATTGTTTGCATAATACAATTCTGAAAACAAATATCAGCAGGAATATAGCAAGAAATGTGTAAATATGAAACAAATGTCCCTGCAAATACTGTATTTTGCAAATGAAACCCAAAGTTTCAAGTAAAAAAATAGGGTCCATAACTGTAAAATTTTGTTGAAACAGTGACAAGTGAACCTAGGTCATGATAATATAAAGCCATATACCACATTTGTTTTGAATCCATTAAGTGCTTCAAAAGTTACTGTGCAGAAGTGAAACTGCAATTGAAGGGCAAAGTTCCAAGTCAAAATGAGTCCATAATGCCATCAAATTTTGTTGGAAAATTATTAAAATCAAACTTGACATAGTCTACTGAATGGAAAGCCGCATTCCAAATTTGGTTTGAATCCATGAAGTTCTTCAAAAGTTATTAAGTGGAAAGGAAATTTTGATGCAAGTTGTGATGCAAGTTCCAAGTCAAACTCTGTTCTATAAATGTTAAATTTTCGTAGAAAATGGAAAAAATCAAACTTGTCCTAGAACTTCTTAATGCTTCATACCAAATTTGGTTGAATCCATGAAGTCCATCAAGTCCATTGCTTCATACCAAATATGGTTGAATCCATGAAGTCCATCAAGTTCATTGCTTCATATCAAATATGGTTGAATCCATGAAGTCTATCAAGTCCACTGCTTCATACCAAATATGGTTGAATCCATGAAGTCCATCAAGTTCATTGCTTCATATCAAATATGGTTGAATCCATGAAGTCTATCAAGTCCATTGCTTCATACCAAATATGGCTGAATCCATGAAGTCCATCAAGTTCATTGCTTCATATCAAATATGGTTGAATCCATGAAGTCTATCAAGTCCACTGCTTCATACCAAATATGGTTGAATCCATGAAGTCCATCAAAAGTTACTAAGCAGAAATGAATTTTGCGGGATGTAATATGATGCAATGGGATGTGATGGATGGATGTGGTCAACACTATATACTCCCTCCAGAGACATGACAGAGAAAAACGTTTGCTAAGCATTACAGCTAGCTGAAAATGATTACATTCATATTATCTGCTAAAGCTTACTAGGTCTAGTATACACATATATCTCACAGTAAGTTTATTTCTTCTAAATTAATAAATTAAGTTCACAATGCCGACTTAAAAGATTAGAATCTAAACCTGGCCCCAACTTCACTAAACATCTCAAAAACATAATTAAAAATGTGTCCAAATGACACAGATACCCTCACCAATATGATAGCCAAGTTCTACGTCAAACAGGGGCCATAACTTTAATGAATTTTATCCAAAAATAATGAAAATCAACTTGCCCTAGGTCTTCTTAGTTTAAAGCCTCATACTCAAATTGGTTTCAATCCATTAAGTCCTCCAAAAGTTATTGAGCAGAAACAAAATTTGCAACAGACTAGAGAGAATGGGTATGTATGTATGTATGTATGTATGTATGTATGTATGTATGTATGTATGTATGTATGTATCTATGTATGTATGTATGTATGTATGTATGTATGTATGTATGTATGTATGTATGTATGTATGAATGTATGTGTGTATTAACGTTTCATGGCATCTCAGCACAATTATGGCTATATGGGGCCAATTAAAGTAAAGTTCTAAATGTGAAAAAATTAAGAACTGCACAAAGCTTTAGAAAGATAAACCCATCCAAACAAGAGTAAACATGAGGTACAGCAAGACAAAACATACAAGGTAAAAATGTTAACATTTGGTAATAGGTATACAAGAAAAGATAAAAGTAGCGTATGTAAAATCCCTAAAAAGGTATGTTCCAATTGTTTTATATAAACCACATTCCCTCAAAAAATTCAAGATTTTCTCTGGTGGTACTTTGAAAGGTTACACATGTCAAGATAATCACATAATCCTCTAGCACTTTCAATGCCCCCACGGTGGAATGGAATGGGATGGACAGATATGGGTAATAATATATGCCACCTTCATTGATATGGCTGGGGCATGAAAAGGGTTTAAACTTTTTATTCTAGTCACAGATTGTAATTCTTGTTTTTAAGTACTTATCATCAGCCCTTCCTGATGAAAAGTGGAACTCACCTGTCTTGAGACTCTATGTAAATGTTCAGAAGAGGTTCAAAACATTTGGAAATTATTCCTGTGAAAGGGGAGCTGGGCTCTTTTACACCACTCTGTTGAAATAAAAATAGAACATAAAGTTGAAAAAAAATAAGGGTCTAGTCATTTGGTTTTGTGGGAAAAAGGAATCAATCCAAGTCAAAATTAAAATGACAAATTCACACTTAAACAGAGAGCTACATTTTTCTTTCAGCGCAAACAGGCATGAACACATTGATATAAGACTGATGTAAAATTCAGCAAATTGACCTGCTTACCTTGTGCATCAGAGAGGTGAGCTCTTCCTATTTCCTACATGGTGACAACTATATGTATACTTGAAAATATCAATCCTGAGAAATGAATGTATAAATAAGTATTCAAAAAAAATTAAAAGACATACATCTCTATGCTAAAATTCAAAGGTAGATGCATGCTTTTTTTATATATACATTTTATTTATGCATGCAATACTTATAAAGATTTTAAAATATTTGGATCATATCCTATTGTATGCAGTTTTCAACTGTGAAAGAATGGTAAGATGAAATAATGTACATTCACAAACATTACTTAATCTATTGACATCCTGGATCTCTATTTTCTCTACTTCTCTTTTACAAATCACATTTCATTCAGAATAATAATGGTACTAAGGACTTTTTACCTTTACTTCCTCATTAGACTGACTACCTTCTGTTTTCACTTCATCCTCTTGTTCAAATGGATTAGTGGATTCTTCAAATGGATTTAAAGACACAACAGGTAATGGGGGTTTGCTCATAACAATTGGTTTGGGATTCTGAAATTATACGTGCAACACAATATACTTAGAAAATTACACCGCATTCAAAATAAACTTTCGGGGAGGAATGTGAAAGATTCATATATGTATATATATGTATAGGGATTAATGGCACATCAGCACAACAATGACTATGTAGTGCAGAATAAAATTTAACTTAAATTCTAAAAATTTTAAGCAAATGAATTGAAAAAAAATCAGAAGATAAACCCTGCCAAAAAAGCATTAACATGTGACATTACAAGATAAAATTATAGGGTCAACATTTGTTATACAGTATTCCCTCATTATAACACTGTCCACAGGAGCCATAGAGTATACGACCTTATAGTGAGACTGCCTTATACTGAAGTACATAAATGTCATAATTTTACTCTCTTAATGAAATGGGATCCATGACTATGCTTGCCTTATAACTGGAACCATGTTATAATGAAGAGCCTTAAAAAGAAAATTCCCTCAGAAAGTCTTAGATTTATCTCATGGTATATCATCAAATACTGGAAGGATTGAAAATGTTTTATTGACTGTAAAATTACAATATTAAAGCATTGTTCAATTGTATTAATTCAGTGTATTTAGCATATTTGTGACATAAAGCTTTGATAATATATTCCATAACGATGCATGTAATGTGGAAATACATATTTTTTATGTGAATATTTTTTCAGTACAATCATCTTGCTGTATCTGCTTAAATTTTATATTTGTGTAAATTTGGTAATTTACAATATTTATTCAGTGTACAAATACACAAAAGTTACCTGTGGTTGGACAGATTGAAGAGTCGCACCTGTAAATCGTTTGGCCATTAGGGTTTCAAAGTTAGTAGTCCTCTGGATTGCAAACAGAAGCAGTTTGACATCAATCTCTGCTGTCCTCTTAGCCATTATTTTTCCTAACTCTTTCCTACACACAAAAAAACGTATCATTAAAGTTAATTATTACAGGATAATCAATCTTGCAAAATTCCAAAACAACAAGCCTATTTTAAAAGCCTCAAATACAAGGCTAGGAATGAAATCAACTATTCCATGCATTCTTGATCACTGACTTACACAATTTGTTCTATGAATTGCTTATGTTTGGTATATATTAACCTGATCGGGAATTGAATCTCCTATTCAAAAGAAATTAAACCCGAAACTTAAAACCCATTCAAAACTTTCAACATTATTTATCACTTAATCTTGACAGAGACCTCATTTTGCTTGACACAACCTAACAAAATACAACCAGATATGTTTTTGTACCACACATATGTCTAACTGCAGACAAATAATGTCCCACAAATTCAAAAGTGTAGACAAATTTGAAAATTGCTATGTCATGAAAATCCAATCAGGTTATATACATATGCATAAAAGCATGGAAACAAAATTTCATTTGTCTACCTCAAGTGGTTTTAGCCTAAATACGCTAAGAAGATTTTCATAAAAAATCGAATGAGTTTGAAAATGTGTAAAAATAAAGTTCAAAACTGTTGTAATCACCTGAAAATCAAATCAGGTCATCTACATATAAGTACAAATATAATTAACAGATTTCATTTGTTGATCTCAATTTTTTTCTTTATCATGATTAACAAGGTTTTTTTTAAGAACCCCATCCCCCCAAGAATATTCAAGAATGAGTAAACAACTGACCACTACAAAATGGACTGAAAATCTAAATAGGTTATTTACTTATGACCTGGAAAAAACATGTAAAATTTTATGGCTCAAAGTTTAATAGTTTTTGTGATACCACTCTAAAATGTATGGATGAACTGCAGCAAAACAATATGCCCCCTTTTGTGGCAAAAAAATTGCAAACCTTGTTATTTCACAAAATTCCACACATATTCTTTCGCTGACTTCCCAATCCATGGGAAACAAGTGACCAAATTTTTCCTCAAAATCTACCAGTGTCCTTTTAATCCAGGCATAACGTCTATCTATTTTGTCCAGCCATGCCACCTGTGCAGAAAATATGAAGGATTAAGCGAGTCAGATATGCTACATAACAATAAATGGTCACAATTTAAAGATCCTGCGAAATGATCATGTATCAATTGCACTAAAAAGTTTTAACTGACAATTTCCTAATACTGGAGAAAGAAAGTGGGACTTGATAAAACTGGACCTAGATATGGATTTTCTTTCTCAACTAGATTGGGTCCCAAATGTATAATTCCATATATTCAAGGAAAGGTGGTTATATAATAAATAATAGATAGCGCTTAATACTGTTTAATATCGTGGCCTCACCAAAAGTACATGGGTTTGCAAGCTCACTCCACTGTACTTTAGTCTTGCCCGCAATATCAAATAGTACAAATGCCACAAACTAAAAATACAAAGGTCCCTGTCATAGCTGGTTTTGTTGCATTAAACTGTACATACAACTGAAAGAGCCAATTTCAAACTGGTGTTCTCTGACACAATTTCATGTTTCAAATACCACTGGATCAAAAGCACCAAAACACCCAAAAATTAAAACTGGTTATCTTGTAAAGATATAGTTAATTTTCCATGGTGTCATTTCCATCTCCATAAATTTAAAGTATGACAAAGTTTGTGTGATTATCACAATCACGTTATGTACAATTTTGGTTGATTACATGGAATTTGTCAAATTTTCAGCACATGCCTTTCTAGGACACACAGAGACAGCCAACTTGGATTGACCTTATCAAGTATCAAACCAACATCCATTGGATTACAAGCCTGACACTTCATGTATAAACGTACTCAAATGTTATAACAAATTCTGTCAGAGAAAGACACAACTTTTATGCATCCTATAATACACTGTAAAGGAATTACAACATTTCTTCAAGATATGACTCCTATGGAACGATTCATTAAATATCATTTAAATTAAAACCTCTTTATCCAACTGTATAATTTATGACATTTTTATTGTTAGGAATACCAAGATTATTTTTTATACAAGTATATACATGTATAATGTACATCCAAGTCATTCAACATCTTACATCCTGATTTTCTCCAAAGAGAACAATATACTCTGCGAGTTGAAGCTTGACAAACCAGTTCAGCAGGTCCCGTTTTACTTTAGAGTCCAGCACATTCACCACATAGCAGGCTTCCTTCAGCTGTCTTTGGTTACCTGGACCATACTGTAAATGAAATATGATACAAATAATTAAATCTTCTATGAGGTACAGGTCTAAATATTCATATTACAGTCTATACTAGCTTATAAGCTGAGACCAACTGCAAACAACATAGACCCTGATCTGCCAGCACATTATGCAAAGGAAACTCTGAGTCTGTGCAGTCTGCAGTTGGACTCAACTTCTATGCAAGTATATACAGTACTGTTTTCAAGGCCTCAGTAAAAGAGGGAAGACAACATGTATTAGAAGAGTATAAGTTACATGTAAATGACAAGTAATCCACCATAACTCATGTCTATGATGTCTAAGTACAATTTAATAAAAAATTACAAAAGCATAAAACTTTGATGAGCTTGGTGAGGAAACAAAACTTTCAAAAATATTATACATGTTAAAGTGCATGACTGAAAATACACAATCAACTTATATAGTCAGTTTTCAAATCTCTACCTACAAAAATCTTTGACAATGAAAAGGCTTGTAACAATATATATAGAGATATACCCCCTTGCTCTGTTGACAGCAGATGACATTTTATCTCTGTTTTCAAACACAGAGAAAGCAAAACATCGATCTACTTTAAGCATGAAATAAACATGAATGAACATATGAGTCACAATTACTATTAATCTAACAACACAATTATAAGGGGAAATAACAAATACTTGTTACAAATTTAAATCAAATACTGGTATAATAAATGGGCTGTTTCCATAAATTTGTTTTTTTCATTTAGAAACCTGTAAACTTAATACAGTTAAAATTCCTAAACATGTACTGAACCTTGGCCCCAGAACCTTGGAAAGCTTCCTCAAAGTCAGCCAGAATCTGTGTTCCAAGTTCACCCTGTATCTGTTTCACCCTGAAAGTAAATTTTTCAGAAACAATCATACATGCCATCAACTGAAGAAGAAAAAGCATATGACAGAGAGACCTCAATATAATGAACTTCACCACAAATTTCAACATATCAGAATAACACCCATATTAATTCATGCCCCAAATACATATTTACAGTATGTCAAAAAACAACAAGCAAATTCTGTGAATTTTTGTTCCCCACCTACCATAGTGAGGTCACAAAAGTTTAAAATAATGAAATATATGACTTTTAAGTCAGAGCTCTAAAGTTACTGGGCAGACATGGAAAGTAGTGCAGATTTACTGCTCTGTCTCAAAAGGGATTAAAGGAAAAGTGCAGAAAAGGGGCAAAGAAACTGATCAGTGAACTTGACTTTGAAGATAAAACTTGACGGTGATACACAAGATTCAATCATACTATTAAGAACAAGTATACCATGGTTAATTCCTATACCTCAACCTGCTTTCTTGATATTAAACAGAAAAAAAAGAAACCTCAAAATACTGACCTCTAACCTTGACAATTAGATCTCAAATGTTAGTTGCAACACATCTTCTAGTGGAAAAAACATAAGTATACAAAGCTAGATTTATTTCTTTCAAAAAGCTGTTAAACTAGAAAACAGAAGGTCAAATGTGACTGAAACCTAAATTATTTACATGTGACTTTGACCTTGAAGATACAACCCCCAATGTGGTATGTGACACATCTATTACAAAAGTGACAGACAAATGGATGGACGGATGGAAATGTGAAAGGCTGGGACAATAAGCACAAATTAAGATCTGATACATTTCACATGGAAGGTAAGCCAATGTTTAACTCAACAAATCTTGTGCCTCGAGTCCAGGATCTACTAGAATACTAAGGCTGGGCAACTATATGATGAATCCTGGTAGCCCAGTGGACTACCACATGATATAAATTATTCTACATTTTGTTCTTTTACACTGAATTTAACAATTATTTCATGATGGAGAAAAATTATCTATGAGGGCTGTTCCAGTAAAATATACATGGGTACTACGGAAGCCACTTTCATTGTGGAGTAGTCACCTAAAGATGCAATTGAAAATTTTGTATCATTTTCATCTGAACTAATCGAGTAATTAGACAACTTTGGCATATATATTTTTTTAAACTGCCTTCCCCGGGTACCATGTGTGTTTAAATGGAAGAGCCCTGACTCTTACAAATGATAAAAAGATCTCAAAGCTAACAGTTTTATAGTAAAGTTCCTTCTATGGGCTACTGAACTCAAGCTGGGCTACCACATTCTTTTCCTGGTAGCCCCACCATCTGATTTCAAAATTTGTCAAACCCTAAATAAGTTAAAATCTTCAGTCCTAAAAATTATTATACTACTTCATTGAAGTAGAAACTATTCCACTGGTTGAAAACCCTGGTACTAAAAGATACAGGACTCGTTTAATTCATGTACTATATGTCTGTTGGAAGGATACGCTAGCCAGCAATACTTAATAAAGCAATTGATTTAATTGGTCAATCAACTAAAAACATTGTCATATGACAACTATGATGTCATGGCAATGTGTTTGTCATGGCAATGTGTTACAATGATGCCACTTTGCAAATCTCTGTTTTGGCATTTACTTATGCTTTTTTTCTTTCTACCTGCAATAATGTTGATGAATTAGTAACTATTTAGTAAAATGATGAGAAATAAATGAAAATATAACCATTCTAAAAATTCAGTTACATGATAAATGTTTGTTACCTTTTTGAAAATAGCTTAAGATGTTCAGATCCTGCTTCTGACAGTGACTAGTTGTGTTTGCTGTGACATAATAAGGCATGCTAACTGTTCTGTCATCAAATGTGCCAGATGTCATGATGCAGGCAGTAAGGTTCACCATTGTCTGTTTTGGAAACTTCTTTTTCATAGTTGATTCAGTGTAATAATATTAATTATAATCTTTTTTAAAGGGGTTCTGTGCATTTTAGTTCATAAGCTGCAGTGGTAGAACCTTCAGCCTTTGGCTTCAGGTTGCTGAGTTGTAGTTTTAGCTTCAAGTTCTAAAACTGCAATTCATCAACTATAAAGCAGGGAACCCCTCAATCAATTTTCTAATATCATAATATACCTGTCTGCCAGCTCTTTTATCTGTGGTATTGATGTGTACTTTTGAAAGTGCTCCAGAACATTCAACACACCTTGTAACAGGTTGGCAACTTCTCCATACTGTCTCCGTCTAGTCAGTGTACTGAAAATCAAGGTTTTCTGATATCATATCTGTATTTTAAAAAAAAGAAATGTACATAAATGTATGTAACTAAAACTCAACTTTAAAAAGAACTACATTTTTTGTTACAACTTGCCTAAAAACTTTAACCATGGAGGATACTGAAATCAAATCTTGCATGTCTCAATAGGCTATCCTTCTTCATTCAATAGTCATACAGTGTAAGCTTCAGCCATTACTGCCCTGTCAATGACATTCCTAGTATACTGGACAATTACTTATTTAACAAACATAACTATTTTTTGATGTAACCTTTTCACTGAACATCACTATTTTCTACAAAATTAATATCCTTTGACATTATAAATTGTTACCATTAACTTGCATAAGATTGTAGAAGATTTTTAGCTTCTGAAATTTAGAAAAAAAAAATTTTTGATATTGTTTAAAGTTGAACAAAGTGACGATGCTTAACCGATATTTTATCTTCTTTTAATTGTAATAATATATTTGACAGTTGAAGCATAGTGCTACTTTCAATGAAAAAGAAGACATCAAATTTCTCCTTATATCTCCTATCAATATATTTTCCATACAGAAAATCCTTACACTGCTTATTGACATCATAATTGTGTTTTGATTTGTTGCTGTATTACATCATCATGTACATGACACTACATCATCTAGTACTATTAGTTTAATTTTAGAATTTGAGTTGCCAAACTGTGATTTAACTATATTTCTGAGTTTTCACAGAATTTTTCAATCTAAGCCAAATCTTGTATGCTATTTCTAGATATCCCAAAACTGTCTACCTCTAAAGCCTTAAGTGCACCAATGGCGCACCATTTTCTGTAAAACCCACATATTTTGACCCAGAGCAGTGAGAAAATTATCAACTATGTGTACTTTGTGTGATATGAAAATTCCACTCCAATAACTCTGATGTATTCAAATCATTTGGAACAGTAATATTATACATCATTCTGGACATGGACCTTTAAATGATGACAAGGCCAAGAAACCCAGTGGCAACTCACTTGTTTTGTATTGTTGTGGTCCCAAGTTCAATCTCTAGAGCTTAAATTTGTAGGGTTAGTGGTTGTCTATCCAAGGTCAATAGTTTCCAATGGGGTCTTAGGTTTCTCCACCTCAAAGACTACTGCATATCAATATTTCAGCCAAATGAGAGTGCTTTGTGTTGTTAAAATTTAATGTAAAATCAGAACAAAATAAACAAAGTAAAATTATTAAGGAACTCTCCATCACAAATTCAGCCCCCCCCCCCTTTTTTTTTTAAACATGATGCCTATTATCCCCAACATTCTGGAATGTTTTTCCAGGGATTATAACCACAAATCCATCCCATGTGGGCCTGATAATGCTCACCTGGCTTACATAACTTAGCATTGGACCATTTCACTAACCAGGCTTACATAGTATAATATTATCAGAATACAAGCCTCTTTTACTATTGTTTAATCCAAATTCTTTCCAAAGATAAGAGCATAATTAATATGAATAGCTCTTGCTCATAAACAAACTCATCCAACATCTTGATATATGCCTATATTCCAAGTCTAATCAAAACTGAATGAGAAATATGCCCCCCCCCCACTTCATTAATAAGTGTGGATCTCAATCATTATTGAACTCATCAAGATCTTGATAATACAAACCCATATTCCATCTTTGATCAAAATCAAATAAAAGATATGGTCTCCAGGGAGGTAACAAGCAACTGTTGATGGATGGAACGGGTCATAATATAGGCCCACTTGGCCATGTGAGGTAACAATATCATTGTCATGGAAACTTGAGTACATTTGATCTTTAGATTCCCTCTCAATGACCCATGGGGAGGGAACCAAAAATAATACTCCTCTTGCACATGGTTATCATACTGACCAGGAAAATACCCAGTCTGGTTAAATTCCATTCCATGGTTTGATCGAAGACAGGACAGAGCTAGAAAAATCCTTTGTACAACAGCCAGAGAAAAGTTGAAAATTCTGTTGGGCAGGTAAAACTCTATTATCTGCCAAAAGTTTAAATAAAATATAAAAAAGGAATTTGTATATAAATGTAATTGAACATGAACCTATACTCATGATAAGTTGTACATTTGTACAGCTTTTAGCCCTTAAAGAGATGGACAGATGGATAGACTAAAAGCCTGTTGAGGACAAGGTAGTGACCAAGAATAATGCATAGTTGGACTAACGTTAAGGACTCTACACCTCCAACCAACATGTGGAGATGGTTCAACGTGGTGATGGAACTGGTCAAATGGCGTTTAGCATGGTCTAGCTGCTTGATATCTCTTGTAATTTCCTTTACCTGCAATAAATAATTCATTGATGAATATAGTCTGAAAAAGTGATTATCATTTTGTTGGCATAACTAGATATCAAATATATGTACTCCAAACAGAGATAAAATTTGGTTTCCATGTCTGACCTTTCAAGCCTTCAATGATATGTCCTCTTTCAACAACTTTAACACAAAATCTTAGCAATGAAAATGCTTTCTATTGCTACTGGAAAATTGATACTTTATCTGCTACTGCAAGCAAGATAAAACAATGTCTACTGCTTTATTTAACCAAGCTAAATTCAATTATTACATATATTAATTTTAAAACAAATTTTTAGTCACAAACTCAATATAGTGCTCCCTCACTATAATGCTGTTCATGGAAGCTATCAAGTATACTGCCTTATAGTGAGACTGCCTTATTATGAAGTACATGTACATGATACAGTATTCCCTCATTATAATGCTGTCCATAGGAGCTATCAAGTATACTGCCTTAAAGTAATACTACCTTATTATGAAGTATATGATACAATATTCCGTCATTATAATGCTGTCCATGGGAACTATCAAGTATACTGCCTTAAAGTAATACTACCTTATTATGAAGTATATGATACAGTAATCCCTCACGATAATGCTGTCCATGGGAACTATTGAGTATACTGCCTTATAGTAAGACTGCTTTATAGCGAAGTTCATGATACACATAATTCTGCTATCACCTAATGAAATGGGTTCCATGACCATATTCACCTTATAACATGAACTGTGTTATAATGAAGGCCTTATAGTGAGGGAGTGCTGTATTACTTAAAATAAGTACAATTATTTCAAGATAGTCATTAGTGAAGGACGTTTACAACATTATAATAAAACCCAGATCTCATCTGTCTAATAAAAAAAGTTTTACTTGCAATTAAATGCATAAAGTAACAAGAATTTGTGCTTGTAAAACTGTTACTGATTGCTTTGAAGACCAAAAATGTCCAAGTCCTAAAACTTTAAAAAGTTTGACCAATTTGAAAAACCGTTGTAATGGCCTGAAAATCCATCAGGTTATCTACATAGAAATAGAAATATGCCTGCTAAATTTTATTTGTCTACCTCAACTGGTTGTTGTTCAATCATGCTAACAAGATTTAGCTATAAACAATTTAAGGTCCAAAAAGTTCAAAAATAGTTTTTAAAAAATAAAAAATTGTTGTAATGGCCTGAAATTTAAATCAGTTCATCAACATATAAATACAAACATGCCTATAAATTTCATTTATTTAACAAGTGGTTTTTACTTAATCTAAAAAAAACAACAAAGTTTTTGTTATAATAGGCCAAGTCCAAACAACTGTGTGAATTTTTTTTAAAAAACATTATAATCATCTCAAAATCTAATCAGATCATCTACATATGAATTATAGATATCCCTACAAAGTTTCATCGGTCAACCTCAAGTAGTTTTTGCTCAATCATGCTAAGGTATTCATAAAAAAACAGCCCAAAAAGCTATACAAATGTGTAAAACATTGTACCATTGTTGTAATATCCTGAAAATATAATCAAGTCATCTACATATAAATAAACAATGTACCTTACAAATTTCATCTGTCTACCTCAAGTGGTTTTTGTAAAATTGTGCAAGCAAGGTTTTTGTTATAGCACAACATTCAAATAGTTCAAAAGTATTTAAAACAAAAATTATCTGAAAATCTAGTCATGTCATCTACATGTGAATACAAATAAGTCCACCAAATTTCATTTGTTTACCTCAAGTTATTTTTGCTTCATTGTGCTAAGAAACATTTTGTCAACAGAGTTGAAATCCAAAAAGTTTTAAAAAATGGGCAAAAAAATTGAAAAATTACTGTAATAGCCTAAAAATCTAATCAGGTCATCTAATCGTGACCAAGGTAAAGTGAATAAAATGTCATGGCTCCAAGTCCAATTGCTTTTGTGCTACATTGCCAAAATGGATTTTACATGAAAGTATGGACGTATGGATGGATAGCAGAAAAGCAATATGCCCTTCTGTTATCACAGTGGGAGCATAAAAATGGCATAAAATGAAATGAATCTGAACATTACATTCCCTCTCTAACTGCAACATGTTTGTAAGGTTGCACTACAGTGAATGTTCTAAATTGCAGCCTGCCTAATGTTATAAAACCATCAACTGTTAGAGAAGTCCAGCAACTTTAACTTATAACAGATTTTTCTAGTTGCTTCAATAGCTGCTGGAGTAAAGTCAAGCAGGTTTTTAAAGTTAAATTTCAAACATGACTACAAGATGGGTTAGAACAGGACTCATCTCCAAAGAAGTCACACTGATTCATGCTATTCTTAGCTATTGATTCCCCTGTCCCATCTCTCCCACCGACATTCCTCACCCAAACAGATGTATCAAATTTGAAGACTTTTGTGCACATGCATTAGCCATTGCCAACTTTATCCCATAATTTTAAGCTTCTATCTTGAACTGTCAGGAAAAGCTTAATGGATTAATGCACACAAGCAATGACAGGCAGGATAACATACTTTTGATTATGTTAAATATATACTCGTTTCTCCTGTTCTCGCGGGTTCCCTAATCTTGTGATATTGGTTATTTCTGTTTTAAATAGATCACTGAACCATCTGCCGGTTGTTTGTAATGGTAGTTTTGTTATTAGAAAGTGTTTTGATTTGAACTAATAACATGTTCTTTCAACAATGTTTCCTTTTCTGGAAATGAATTATAAAATAATTATTCAATAAAAAAATTATCAAACGTCTAATTTCCCTTTAACCCTTATCCAAATATAAGTCTCCTAGATCTCATACTGAAAAGTCAAATCATGTCCCACTTGACTGAATAAAGTCAAATCATGTCCCACTTGACTGAATAAAGTCAAATCATGTCCCACTTGACTGAATAAAGTCAAATCATGTCCCACTTGACTGCATAAAGTCATCAAGTTGATGATGGTTTACAATGATGCAAGCACAGTCACATTATTGACCTTTTTTATATATATCGCTTCTTGCCAAAAATATGGTAGACAATAAGGATCTTGTATTTGTCCCGCAACATTGCAATCATGTATGACTCTATCTATTGATATAATTAATGATATGCCGAAGTATATAAATGAAATTATGCCTAATTCATATTAATTATTACATTACTAGAACAGCTATATGAATAAATAATAGGCAATTAAATCTCATACTTAGCAATGAGGAAACTAAAGGAGTGAAAATGGAAGAGCAATGTTTCCAGAAAATGCCAAAGCTGCCTCTGGAAAGTATAGAATTATTCCTTTAATAGCATGTCCATAAAAGATGGGCAAGTAACACGATCAACCATGTACAGTGGTCCCCCTCTTATAAGACCACCCCTTCTGCAGCAAAAAAGTGGCCTTATAAGATGGGTGGCCTTTCTAGAGGGGGATCACACAGTTGTGAGTAATAACTACATATAAAGTATAAAAGACGTAACTAATTTTTATATATTTAATATTTTCATTTAAAAATCACAGGAATATTATCTGGTTAAGGACTTAATGTGATAAAACTAATATCAATGTTATTTTTAAAAAGTATGAATAATCATGAATTGTGGTGCAAAACCACCTTGTCAGTAAATTCTGGGCACAAACATTTGGTTGTAACTACCCCTGTACGTCCGTAGATTCTGTCTTCCCACTCAATGCAGTTGAATGTATATTGATGATGTTTATTTGAATCTTTCTTACATAAAATGTCTCAGTAGTTATCAAAAGAATCTCCCTATTTTAGTTTAATTTAATTGCTTTCACTTTTCGTTCTAAACTGAGAATGTCTGACTATATTTTGCGACAACTTATTCCTTTGCAGGCAATCACACGAGAGGCACAGTGTTTACAATGGAAGTGAGTCTGTCACGTGATCGACTTTTTTTTTCTTTTCCAGTCTGGTACCTGGTTATGTACATTTCATAATCTATGAGAGGGAAACCATAACGGTTAACATACCATTTTACAATCTGGCGACCGGATGTCACACTGAGTTAAGCTGAACAATGCTGTGCTTCTCAGCAGTTAGCTTTTGTCATCTTGATAATTATCGGTGGTAATAATAGCCAGTAATTATCAAAGTGATAAAAGCTAACATCTAAGGAACACATGGCAGTCAGGATAACCAGATTACTTTCCTCTTTGTAAGGATTAAAGTTACTTTATTGGCATGTTGGAATAAAATGTCAATGTGTTGAATTGAGAAATTTAAAAATATTAGCGAGATTTTAATCTGTAAACAACCATTATGTGGCCGCTCGCGAGGGTTACATTTGACCGTTTTTGCACTAAAATGCTGGCCGCTGGTCGCGTTAGAGGGGTGGCTGTCCTTGAGGGGTACTTTTGAACACAAACTCGTCGGTGCCAAGAGATTGTGGCCATATAAAGCGGGTGGCCGCTGGTCAGGGGGGCCGTTCAAGAGGGGGAATACTGTACTGAAATGAAATGGACAAAAGTTTGCAAAGAAAACATTTTTTTTAGTAAATTATGTTTCTCCAATAATACTTACCTGATCACATTACATTAGGATAACTTTCTCTGCTACCTCCAAATCCAGCCCTCCCTGAATGACGAAAAAAGTCTTTCAGTTTATATATTATATAGACAAAGGGAAGCAACTATTACAGGTTAACTCCCCTTTCTAACTGCTAGGTGGTTACTGTTATGCCGGGATGGACCAGTTTTTACTTGAGCGAAACCTTAAAGGATATTTGCATTGCGGGGAAGAGTTGGAGGGATTATTTGTAATGTGATCAGGTAGATATTATCGGAGAAACATAATTTACTACAAAATTTGCTTTCACAGTCAAATACATTACCTGATCACATTACATTAGGAGAATAGGTAAGAGGAGGAGGAAAATGCTGAGCATCCTACCTCTACTTGTGTCACCAAGTAGGAGCATGATTGCTCTACTAAACGATGAACTTCTCCTAATGTTAGTTTAGCACAAGAAGAGACAAATGGTTTATACACATGCGTAGGCAATCCCTGTGGGATTCCACACTTGATTATTGTCTCACCATCAAAAGTTTCCCAGGCGAATCCAGCGAAAGTAGCAAATTCATGTTGGGTCTAAGGCTGTACTTTCATGAATGGGGAGTGGTCACTGTCTGTGCAGCTACCACTAACCCAACAAGATTCAGTTCTCTCATTAGCGAGGCCATGTTGTAACAATTGAGACATTACATTCAAGGTCAGCTCAAAGAAGTTGCTCATATTTTGTGAGCTGAAATCTTCATTAGTGTACCTGATCCTGTCAGAGTTCAGAATACACTAATTTAATAACTCTCTTTAGCCAAGTGACCAGCACTTGTGGAGTTATGTCTTGCATTCCTGCCTTCAGCAGTAGGAATAGTCTTTTACAGCTGATGCAGATATTGTCAATGCATCTCACGTAACATCTTAGGGAACATATAGGGTCTTGCAGCTTTGCTTCTCTCAAAGGAGAGGGAGTGAATAGTTGTTGTTGGTTGACTAGTGAAAGCAACCTGTTTTTAGGAATGAAACCAGGTTGTGTCATTAGAATGACTGAACCATCAGAATGGAACTGCATGTAGTTTTTAGATCTATGGATACCGTATGTAGCTCACTCTCTCCGTATGTTGAAGCTAGCATCATCATAAATTGCAAGTCATGAATGATAGCTGCTTCAGCGAAGGGGGAAGACGCTGGCTCAAACTTAGACAAGTCTGGCCATGTCAAAACTCAGGAGAGATTCTATTTGGGAATAATGTGAGTGAGCGTGGTCTGGATATGTGAGAATTGTATCACAAGTCGGAGATTACATTGTTGCAGCCAAAATCATCTCTTCCATGAAGCCTGAATGAGTCTGAGATCATGGAACAGTATCCCTTGATTGTGATAGGGGCTAACTTCTTGCCTTCAAAGAGAAATAGAAAGAAGTTTGCTGTCGAAGAATGGGTGCTGAGAGTGGTGTGACATCACTGATGTGACACCAGTCACTGACAACACACGATTTCCCCTTGTAAGGCCTTAAAGTGGATGTTCTTCAGCTGTTGCAATCCCCTCTATAATTGAAGCTCCAAACTCCTTTTCAATCAGGAGCCAGGAGTGAAGGAGGAGTTTCTCTGGACATGGATGGAACAGTGGCAATCTTGATTGTTTGAGTGGAGAAGAAGTTGCTATGACTTGTCTGGGTACGTCTGTCGCTAAATCGAGCAGATCATTGCAGTCTGTGCCCCTCATTTCTCAGTTATCTTCATGATCAAAACTGACGGAGGGAAGCTGTATGCCCACATTACCTCCCAGCTGATTAAAAGAGCAAGTATGGAGGGAATGAGTATGACCACATTACCTCCTAGCTGATTAAAATATCAAGTATGACCCATGCTTCTGGGGTCAGGGAAAAAAATTAAAAAGAAATGTCAAGCATCAGAATGCCCCAAAGGGCACAGACCCAATGGAAGATTCCTAAAGGGATAACTCTGTATGAAACAATAGCAAGTCGGCCAGGACACTGAGTCAGCCAGGACTGTAACGGACTTGAATATTACCTGATATTGGGAGTACCCATGAAAGTATTTCCCTACCGTGAGGCAAACGTCTGGTGATTGTTCCCCCCTTGCAGAGGTACGTCTCCAAAACTGTCGGACATTATCAGGATCGTGTTTCCATGGTTATGTTCCACCCACAAGTTGAAGGCTTTGAGAATGGCTTTCATTTCCAAAAGGCTGATATGCCACTGACCATCTATAGTCCAGTTGCTCCCCAACTCGATAAGCTGACATTGTAACAGGTCCATCCTGCATTTAGTAGGCCGAGGAGCTGTAAGAAACTTCCTCGCCTAAACAAAGTCTTGTCTGATGCTTTCTCTGACACATGAGCTATATTTTCAATGCGTCTGGTAGAAAGATGCCAAGTTAATAAGTGTTAAGAGTTCCTTATCTAGATGAACAAAATGCTGAAATGGGATAAGGTCCGACTTCTCTACATTGATTATCCACCCTTAATCATTAATGAGGGAAGTAAGGTTGTTTGTGTCGCAAAAAAAAAAAAAAATTCCCTAATGTTTTTGTAGTATGTCATCCAGGAATGTTGCTGTCTCCGCTGCGGATGTCCTGAACTCTAAATGAAGGCCCAAGGGCTTAGATTGGGACCATATGAATCGGTATATGGAAGTACGCATCGGACATGTCAAGATTGACTGCACACTCGTCACGTCTCAATCACAGGTCGCAACTGCTGTTGGACTTTGTAACCAGAAATCTTCTAGAGCAGAAGCCCTTTGTGTGTGGTTTTTGTACTATCTACACCACCCTTTAGACGCAAAAATCGAGATTTTCTTGTTTAAAAACATCCCCCCTTCATAGGATCACTTGGGAGTTCCCTCATGAAGGTAGGACAATGAAAGTGGAGGGGTTCGGATAACAAAATCCAGAGACCTTCTGACACGGTTTGGATCACCCATCATTTTACAAAAATGGCTGGTCCAAATCTGATGAAAAGGGACTAGTCTGGGGCCTCAGATGGGTTGCCAGAGGGCATGGGTGATGGTGTATCACTAATGATTGACGAAAGGCATTTGGAAGGAGAAACTGTTCCACTCTCTCCCTTCCTGTCTGCCTGTGAAAATAGGGGCATATGACTGCCTATAATTTGCTTGGCCAGTAGAAAAAAGAAAACCTCCCATTGTTGAGAACTGCCACTGCGAATTCTCTGGCGACTATTGTCCCTTCTCTTGTACAATATCCCTAATAGTGTCGTGCAGAGATGGGAGACTGCGCTGAAAGTTAAAGGGCAACTTTTGTGCCTCTTGCTTTCTCACCTCATCAATTCGATGCCCTAACAGAAATGGAGAACCAAAAGGGAGGGAGCACATAGAAAAACAACAATGATCATTAGCGGCCTTTTCAGCTAGACGAAAAAATCATCAGATGTGTGAAGTCAAGGGAGGAAGTCAACACAACGTTTCTGACTAGCTTTGATATAGCATTAAAGACTTGTCTGTGTACTTTATCAACATCTAGACAAGGTACTTGTGGATAAAATATCTCTGTACAAGACTTTTTACCAGTGGGGTGAGAAAGTTGCAGGTAACTGACTCACCATAAAGAAGCTACTTGGGTTACCAGGATCATGAATGCTCCAATAGATGCCTGGTATGTTTTGCAATCTTTAACAATGGTGGCATGATTCTGATTGACGAACTGTCTTCATCATCATCTACATCTACCAAGGCATTGACCTTGTAGGTAGAATTGATTGAAGGTGGAGGAGGACATTCCGACAGACAAAATCCTATATATTCCACTAATGCTGCCATGAACTAAATTCATTGTTGGATTGGCATGTTCCAGCATTTCCATTTCATCCCCTTTATCAACTTGGGGATTGGCCTCCTGTACACCAAGAGTCCAGGAATACAGCTTTCCGTATAGAAATGATGAAGTATCATCAGTATGCATCATCATTTTGCCCATTGGATATGGCGGCAGTAGTGATCGCATTATGGAATGCCGGTCTGGCATGGCTAGTTTGGCTAGGTTGGGTGGGTCCATAAGTAATGCCAGTTCGCTATGAATTTCATAGGAATGGTCGGTACAGTCAATCGGTCGACTGGCCAGTTAGCTATACAGTGTGTCTGGACAGCCAGCTCGCCAGTCAGACATAACAGACTCCTGACCACAGCAAACATACCTAGCTTGTTCATATGGCTGGACTGGTTGGTTGGCCGTCAGAACTGCATACCAAAGATGGTATATGCTTTGCAGTCCAGCTGGCTGGTAAAGAATGGTCAGTAAGGCCAGCCGACTATGAGGTCTAGCTGAACGGCCAGCTCGCCAGTTGGAGATGACAGACTCCTGACCAATGTAAACATACTTAGCTTGCTGATATGGGTGGACAGGTTGGTTGGCAGTCGGAACAGTGTACCAAAGACAATGTATACCTTGTGGTCCAACTGGCTGGTGTGGTATGGTTGGCACAGCCGGCCATACCGTATTGGTCCAATTGCAAACCTTCATGTCCGACTTGTTTTCTAAATATTTTCATGCACGGATGGGGTAAATGATACTTGTACATGTTAATGCCTCATGGGCGGGGGACAAGTTTGACTGTAAACCCTCATGCCTCAATGGCTGGGTGATAGACTTATCCCCAGTGGGATTACAATAAATATACACCATTTTTACTCGTCGACATATTGATAACAAAGCCTTTTTTAGTCCTACTGATCACACGTGATTCCAATGCTTGATTGGAATTGCCTGTGCTTTCTATTGTATTAGTGGATACAGTATGTTCTGGTGCTGTTTCTGTGTCTGCATGAGGGTGGAGAGGGCATATCGACATCACACATGAGACTAATCAACAATTCTACTGTGTTCACAGATATAGTATATTCTGACACTGTTCTGCGTCTTCATGGGGGGATGGAGAGGGCATCTCAACATCACCCATGAGACTAATCAACGATTCTATTGTATTCATGGATGCAATATGTTTTGGCACTGTTTCTGCATCTGCATGGGGGGGGGGCATCTCGACATCCCCCATGAGATTAATCAACAATTCAGACGTGAGGTGTAAGTTTAACATCTTGCTCCTATGTATTGGAGCATGCTTGTTTCTGTGGCCCTTGAGCTGCTTTTTCAAAACGTTTGACCAAGTATTTCTGACCAAAGTGCATGCACATAACATGTGTGCCAATGAGCAATTGTATGTGTAGACACATCTCGTGTCCATTCTCCATGACCTTAAAACATTTACACTTCTTGCACTTGGTTGTCATATCTGTAATGAAAAAGAGGAACAAACAAGTGCACACAACAAATATATATAAATTGAAATAAATGTAAACAGCGTTATCAAAACGACTCAGAAGGGTAATAGTTGATAAGTACAGTGCCCAAAAATTTCTCCGGTGCAAATGAATGTTACCAATCAAAATCATGTTACAATAAGGAACAATACAATAATTGCAAAAATATTAATTAATTCACCAGAATTCACAAAAATGTTGTATGTATCATATATAACAGCATTTTGACTTGTAATACAACTGAAAATAAATGATGGATGATGAAATTTAAGTACATGATCAAATGGATTAGAACATCTTTACAGCATGACAGCGAAAGTAAAAATTGGTACAAGGTTAAACACCTAGTGGGTAAAAAGGCAAGTTAACCTGCAAGAGTTGCTCCCTTTTGTCCATATAATACACAGACAGAAAGTCCATAAAATATATAGACAGAAAGATGTTTAATTGTCTTTCTGGGAGGGCTGGATTTGGAGGTAGCAGAGAAAGTTATCTAAATGTAATGTGATCAGGTAATGTATTTGATGGAGAATTTTTTCTATTAAATGAAAAACAAAAATTAAAACAAAAACACCAAATCGTCTATAAAAGAGCATGTGCTGGTTGACAAAAATATTAGCAATGTGTACGAGAGCAAAAAGCTGAAAGAGTCAAAAGTCGCCGATCTAGAGGAGCTTATTAATTGCAAACATCTGATGTGGTTGTCTCACTATACTTAAAATTCAAGGATTGAGAAGAGAACATGTTTTCTAGTGTCAGCATCACCTCTTTAGAGAATAACCAGATATATAACTGTATAGACTCATAACAATTGCAAATATTTAATACTTTTAAAATTGGTAATTTTAGATTGTGGTGGACGACGATACAGAGAGTTATTATTGACATTGGTTCATTTCATAACCTTTTAGAGCCCCCATAGTGATTACATCATTGGCCACAAGAATACAAGAATATCGTTTTATATGGTGGTAGACACAGTATGTTCCATTGGGCGTTATTTATTGTTTATAAATAAACAATGCATCTTTCATTAGCAGGTAAATTATTGTCATTTTATTGGGATTAATTTCTTGTTTAGTACAGTGAGAATACGGCACATCATCCTACAATCGTTACAGAGATAATACAATATAAATTCTATATAACCTATCACTACCCCGACACTTTTGTTTGCTATAATGAATTGGCATTTGCTGCATACTCTACAGCACCTGATATGTGGCCATGTTACCATATTTCTACAATGTCAGGTCCATACTTGATTACACGCCCCTCTTAAACTTTAACAAAATGATGGTTTGCTTTTGTCAAGCAAAGCCTTGGACAATCATAAGCCCATCCCTCAGTTATAGTCTCATTTACAAGACAGGCCAACTGGGCTTATCATGGGAGAAATATGGTAACAGTATTAAATTTCTCCTCTAAAAGCTAGTCCATCAGATGCAGTGGTAGCAAATGCAGTTTAGTCTGATTCTGACAGTTGAGATCTGAGGGTCTGCCACCCCCACCCCCTTTTCCGGTCGATGCTTTTATTCTCCATGAAATATTGTGGTGTACACATAATGACATACAGAGGGCAGAATTTTTTTGTCGACATACAATTTTGTGATTGTTAAAAAATGCTGCTCTAAAATTTGGGCTAGTTAGTTTTTAGCAACTGCAGATCTTGGGATATCTAGGGAGATTATAATATACAAGATGATAAAGTTTGATTGGATTTATTTTTCTGATCTCATTCCAGTATCTATTCTAGGATACGTGATTGTGAGATTCATGCTAATTTCTAAAACAATGCAAACAAATTCAACTGAGCATGCAAAAATCACGCATAATATTTCCTAGATGTACCTTTATTTCTTTGTTAAATCCCTCCTATATTTAGAAAATACCAACATTTTTCCAAATGAACGGGGGATGTCTCACCCAAATTTTCACTAAAATATATCCACTACTAAATGTATCATCTAATATATGGTATGAGTATTTTATGAGAATGATGTACATGAGCAATAAGGGTTTGCATCTACAGATGCCCCTCTGCATACCATTTCCTCTGATTTCTCAGCTTTGTCCTTGATGTCTTTGATCTTTGAGAAGAGCTCCTGTATGGCTTTCTGTGCCTCTTCCAGAGCATATCGACCATCCTCCCCAACATTAGTCTGTCCACGCACTACTGTGCGGATTTCGCCATCTAATTTTCTGGAATAGAATTCACATGGTGAAATGTCAATGGCTGCAACAGAAATTTTAACTAGAATTATGTGTTTGTAAAGCAAATTTCCCCACACCCACCTGTCTGAACCCCCAACCAAAGCTGTTAGCCTCTCGACTAAGATCTGAGGGTAAGGATGAAACCAGGGATCAACTTTAGCTGCATATATGCATTTGTCTTTTCATATCCAATAAGCAATTTTCAAGGTCCATGCTGGACTCTAATATTTGGCAAAAATGACCTCTCTCCAGCCAAAAGAGGGTGATATTGATGAAAATAGGGAAGAGTGTAGAAAGTTGGAAACTTTTAACGTTCCAAATAGCTGCTTTAAACTTCTAGTTTTGCATATTTTCATGATTCAGATTATTAAAAAAACTAAACAAATACTATTAAAGCATTATTAAAAATATAAACTTTTTTTTATTTTTGTTCACCACAACTGTTATGAAATATGGTTATGGCTGCCTCAAAAATAGTTTACAGTTGAAAATCAGTAACAGTTTCCATAGCAGAAGTCATCTTTCATACATTTATTCAATGAAATATTGGATAAATTGGTTAATTATACTAGCAATAGGCATGGATTGTGGATACATCCACCGAGTCATAATTCAATTAAGACTGAACTACAAAAATTCAAGTTGTTACTTGTTTCTTGACTTAAGGATCATGTGTGAATTTTCAGTAGGAATTCTGTAGATAGCAATGTAATTTCTGGCATTTATGATCATCAAAACTGACATCAGAGCATACAAATTCTTTTTCTAACTTTCCACTTTTCTTTTTGAAGGAAAAATTGACACATAAAGTCGATGTTTACTTTTATTATCAATGCATTGAACTGAAGCAAAAGGGGGTGGAAGAATTGCATGAAATCAAGGCAAGGAAAGTGAACTTCACTTTTTCTGGTGTGTTTTATCGAAACACAGAATCGAGGACGACTATTTCACCCAAATCGCTCCCTAGCATGGACCCTGAGTACATACATGTTTACAGCATGGGGATGTCAGTAATTTCCAGGTTATGACCCTGCCCAATATTCACAAAACTCCTCAACTTAAGTAGTATACACTCAAACTCAAATTGTGATTCTTTGGATTCCATCATATTTGTTTTATTTTTAACAATATTCTTCAACTGAATAACTTCCAAGCCTTTAGTATGTTGATCAATTTGTTCGCTACTGAATATTAAAAACTAAGCATGCACTTAAGTTTCAGAGTTTCATGAATACGGCAACAATGAGCAGAGGGTAAGAATAAAACCTGGGGCTAATGTCACTTGCATATTTAAATTCATCTTTTCAGGTACAGTAAGTGTTTATATGGTAACATGGTGGGGATTTCAATAGTTTCAAAGAAATGATGGATTGATTGATTATTATTTAACAGCATACCAGCACATGAAAGTTACAATGTGATGAAACAATTGGAATAAAGTGTCCTGCCCACCACCACTGCTCCCGACCCAGCCTTGTCTTGAGATGAACCCAAAACCTTCCGGTCGCATGTCAATCTGCCAGGGGTGGAAAAATCTCTGAAAATCTACTGATCCAGTCAGGCAAGTGCTAAACCCTGTATAAACTCTTACTCAACCAGTTATTATATAAAAGAGTAAAAGTTGATAATGTTAACAACCTAAATTAGATCGTGAGAAAGATTGTTTTCCAGAACTTATTCTGTGACCATTATAACATTAATTGTAGGTAAATACAAACCAAACCAGTCTGCTCTCTTTCTGTTAAGCATTTATTAGTACTGAAGAGTGAGAGAGAAGCACTAGTATGAACTTGGTCAAAACAAACAGAAAACAAAATTCCAGTAGAATGTATGGACTTTCAATGAACAAAGTCTGTAATTATTCTAAACAGACTGATCAGCCCCCACCCAATCAGGTAGGGGATTGGAAAATTCATTCAATTTTCAATCCCTGTGAGCCTCTGTGACAAGTTAAGACCCAGGAGACTAAGTTCCTTTGGGTGAAGATAGATCCTGGGACTAATGTCATCTGCATGTAATTTTTTGTCTTTTTATGCATGGTAAGTTTATACATGGTTATAGGGTGGAGGTCTTTTTAGTTTCCAAGTTATGCTCCAGAGGCTAAGTCCCAGAAAGGAAGTAGTCCCTGTACTTCTTTCAAAGTGCTGGGTTAATAAGAATGATTGTGAGTAACAATTTAAACACAATTCAATAATTAATCCTCTAAGTTAGTGGCCCACGGTAAATCTGGAGTTAATTTAAAGCAAGTGCCCACATGATACCCTGGCTGTGATCTGGAAGAATAGTGAATACTATGGGCCTTCAATTACTAGTTTTAATAAATTTTTATCATATGAATGAATGTTCATAATAATCTTTATATAAATTTTGTGCAATAAATGGAAAGATTTTTAAAAATACAGACAGAAAATAGCAGGCAAAGAGAAGGACAGAGGTCAATTTGTATTGATGAAAGTAGCTACTAACAGATCAAGAAAATGCTATGTAACACTACACACTTCTTGTCATCTGTTGATACTTATCTATCTAGCTATGCTATGCTATTTATGTCACACAAAATAAAAATAACATGTACCTGATTTTGAAGCGTATTTTACCAATCACCTCATCAATATTGGATAGAGACTGCTCAGTTGGAAATACAGAGTTGATATAATCAACAGGATTGAAGTCTGGCTTGTCCAGTGGGTCATCACTTGGAAGGACCTAAATGAATTTGTCCATAATGCATTATTTTCATTTCATTCATACTGATTTACAGGAAAATGAAAACTATTCATAACCATAGTGATAATAAAAATATATTTGCAGAAAAATTATTGTTTATTTAGAGTTCAAAAAAAAAAAATATAAACAAGGTAAACAGCAGCAAGTCAATAAGACATTGTATTCCAATAAGACAATATATTTCACCATATTTTCACTTACAGTTTTGTCACACTCGATACCTTAATGTGACAATGTTGACAGGTTTGTTCCAAGTCTGAAATTTTCAGACTTGGAACAATGTTTGTGCTTCACAAGATTTTCAGACTTGGAACAATGGAAGCTTTAGGTACCGTATATACTCATGTATAAACCGGGTTCAAATGCAAACAACATAGACCATGATCTGCCGTTGTGTAATGTGCCAGCAGATCAGGGTCTACATTGTTTGCTCTACTGATTAGTCCTTACACACTGCATAGACCCAGATCTTCCAGCCCATTATGCAATGACAGATCTGGGTCTATACAGTTTGCAGTTGGTATACGCTTATATGTGAGTAAAGACGGTAATTATTCGATATGCTTGCTTCTCTTTCATAGCTCATGCTATGCTTTCAACAATTTCATCATCTTTTATTGAAAATACTACCACATAAATGAGCTATTACAGTGAAATTTTGCTTCCTGGATTTATTCCTCACCTCCCCATACCACCTTAAGCAATAAAAGAACACTCTATATGGATGACTCTATTGTCTGTGGAAAGAGATGGTGACTGTTCGTCCTTGTCTTTATTTATATCCCTGACATGATCCAGGCATAGGATAAAAAATGTAGGCACTGTATAACGTCAGGCTCTTGTGAGTCCATATGTATAATATGGTATTCTTTGCCAATCTGAGTCAATTTTCCATAATTCACAAGTTTCTAGCCATTCCTCAAAACAATGCCAATATTCCTGCTACCCCTCCTCCTACCATGACTGAATTGATTGGAGTTTGAAATGTTACTGCATTTCCTCATGGAAACAAAAAAGTAAGAAAATTTGAATTTCTACCTAAATATTTGTTATTTTGCCCACTGCTGCTGCAAATGTTTGCAACAGAGAATGGTTAGGTATGAAATTTGTAAAGTTTGAAGAAATTATACAATTCTGAGCTAGACTGAAATTTGTGCCAGGTAATTACTTCTTAGAATAAAGGTGGTATTTGATTTTGAATAAGTTGGATCCAAAATAAAGATGACTTCGCACTTTAGTTTTACTGATGGGGATGCAAAGCCTTATTATTTGCCTCCATTTATACATAGCATCCTGTAATAATACTGCCAACAGTAAGTATGTATCAGTCTCCTGTAATAACTACATGAACAGTAGATGATAATCACTGCTTGTGGCTGGTAACTGTTTAAATACATCAATCATACTTTTTGAGAAGTCCACATGACTATATTCATTAGCTATGAATGCCATTTATTTCCAAGCACACTTGTAACAGAATTCTTTTATGTTATGTCATCAACAAATGTCACCTAGAAAACTGAGACATGCATGAAAATAATCTTAAACAAGTCTAAGCTCAGCACATTTCATAGGACCAGAAAGTCAGCCAGTCTGTTTCATTGGCAAGAATAATGATTAGGAAGCAGCCTACTCACCAAATGCCTGTGTCTGGTTAAGGATTGAAAGCTGATGAATCCTGTATACTTACAAATAATATGATTCAAATGTAAATGATAAAAAGTTAAAACATAAATAATCATTCCCTTTTTGTCACAACTTGCTTCTAATTTTAAGTAGTAACTTTATCATGTCTGTGCGAGAAAATGCAATAAGGACCTTTACACCAACTACAAGATGGAAATTACAGTCTTTGACAGAATATCATGATATATATAATTGATAGATGAATAAAATTGCAGGCATTTATCTAACAGAAGCATGCTTTTAATATAAACAGAAAATAAATGTGCCAATATATATGCTGTGGCAAATTTGCAGATTTTAAAACTTGTGAACACAACCTCTCTTACACTCACAATTTATTTTTCTTAACCGAATGCAAGTACATGGCGTAACTGAGCTTGCCTGAGCTGAATTTGAGCTTGTCCCAGGTGTTAGGCAAGACGATTTGTCCAGACTTGTGTGTTGAAATAATGCAATGAAGAGGACAGTTAGTCGATTTAAACTAAACATTTGGGATTAAGTCAATTCTGGATACTTTATTGATTTTTTAAAGTCTCTGTGTCTTTTCCAGTTGATGTATTTCAATATTTGAGGCAAAATTACATGTCCAAATGTTTTGTTGAATCTCTGCAGCAACTCACTATGAGAAAATGAAGTCAAATAATAATACTTCAAACTATCATCATAAAACAAGTGTGAAGTCTTATTTATAGGACTAGACCATACCTAATATGAAACTCCTAAGTAGTGAACAGAAACAAGGATTGTATCCTCCTGTCACCTGTTCTCCAGTGTGTTATTTTGTCCAAACTATGACATGTTTTGACAGACAGAATCTCACACAATATATACAAGCAGAAATGCGCTGTTATGGAATTAGTTGACCTAAGAAAATGCTGATAATTATGGAAAATGTGTTTATTTAAAAAGCAAATAGTATTTTCTACCATAATAGTATTCTCTGTAAATCTGTATAATCTTCATGCATCTGCTGCCCACTAGTGTTTCCTATGTGATGTTACTAATACATGTAATAGTCACGCCTCATTCTGAACTATGTTGTGTTGTTTTTTTTGGGGGGGGGGGGGGTTGTTTGTTATTTTAAAGTTTGAAATGCTGGAGCTCCAGTTTAAACTTAAGATGTTGATCCCTACCGGCTGTAGAGTATGCAATTGGTGTATCCAATAAAGTTCTCTATCTTTCCGATTAATGTTGCTACTATTGAGCTCTAGATCAGATTGGATGATTTCTATTATCTGATACTGAATACAATTAATGTTGTGGTCAGGTTGGTTAAAATGTTTTGACACTGGGGTCTCTTTCTTATTACGGATGTCCTTAAGTGTTCTTTAATTCTCACTTGGAATTCCCTTTTGGTTTCACCTACATATTGTTTGCCACAGAAGTGGCAGGTGAGTAAATAAATAACATAACGTGTAGTACAGTGACCTCTTAACTTTGAAGTATATTTGAGGTTTGTAAAAAATGTGCTTCTAAATATTTTAGATTTATCCATTTTCATGCAAAATGTGCAGTTAACGGTCTCGCAATCTAGTACTTTGTTTGCGAACATTCTACCTGTAATACCTAGGTGTTAACTAGAAAACTTAGCTCCTATTAATTGGTTGCTTAGTTTAAACCAATTCTCTGTGCAAATATAATTTCCGTTTGGAACGTCTCAGGCTGAGTCAAGCTGACAACTGGCCAAAGAGATCTCATTGCACACTGGAAAAAAAATTTATCTTTATCATATGTAAAGATTGCTGGTATCACACTGCTAGATTTGTTAACCATCTGAGTCGGATTAAGTAGATCTGAACGGTTTTTAAGTCTTGCTTTAGTGAAAGCTTCTATTAAAGTTTGGCTTGGGTAGCCTCTTCTTTTATAGAATTGGATGAGATCTGAAGCATGTTTCTCAGAGTCTGATTCTTTAGTACAGATAAGTTTAATTCCTAGCAGTTGACTGTACGGACCTGATTTCTTGCAGTGGTCAGGGTGGTAGGAATCATAATGTTGATAGCAATGTTTACCTGTAGGTTTACAGTATAAATTGAATAATATTCTATTATTTTCCCGAAATACAGTGGTATCAAGGAATGTGATTTTTTCCTTTGAGTATGTCATTGTAAATTTAAGGTTTTGCATAACTATTACAGTATTGATGGAATTCGTTTAATTCCAACTCGGATCCTGTCCAGATCATAAAGATGTCATCTATAAACCTCAGATAGATAAAAGGTTTATATGGTGCCGAGTTCAGCAGTTTACGTTCAAGATCACCCATAAAGATATTGGCATAGGACAGGGCAACTTTGGTTCCCATAGCAGTCCCACCAATTTGTAAGTAATGGGAGTCGTCGAAGGTAAAATTGTAGCAGTGTAGCACCAGTTTTAATAAGGCTAAGATACTCTGATTGGAGAGACAATATTTGGGTTTATTTGCAGCCAGAGTTCTGGCTATTGATGTTAAACCTTCATGGTTTGGTATGTTAGTGTATAAGGAAGTGACATCCATTGTGACCAAAAAGAAAATGTCTGGTAAATTATCGATAGCTTGAATCTTATTTATAAAATCCGTGGTATCTTTAATATACAAGGGAATAATTCTGATGAATGGTTTTATATTTTCATCAATTAGACTACTGATTTTTTCAGCAGGCGAGTTGTTTCCACTAATAATAGGTCTTCCTGGGATTTTTCCAGGAATAAGACTCTTGTGTATTTTTGGGAGGAGATAGAATCTAGGAGTTCGGACTTTGTCATTGATAAGGTTTTGAAAGACTTTATCATCTAATTCCCCTTCATCATGAATTTGAAGTACAAGGTTTTTAACCATATTTAAATGTGTCTCAGTAAGGTCATTACTTGTTTTAATATAATAATTCTCGTCTTTTAACTGTATCAAAGCTTCTTTGACGTAATCATCAGTGTTCATGATTACAATAGCATAGCCTTTATTGGATTTTTTAATAACAATATTTTTGTTATTACGTAATTCTAGGATGGCCTGTTTTTCTTTTGTTGAGATGTTCTGGCGATATATCCTTTATTCTTTAAAATTCAACAATGATAATTTTACCAGTTTACAGAAAGCCTCAATGAATTCATTGTGGTTTGGAGGTATCCATGTGCTTTTTTGTCTGAATTGATGCACTATTTCATCTTCGAAATAGTTTGTTTCATCATCTTGTTTTGGTAAGTTATGAAAAAAGTGTTTCAACTTGATTCGTCAAAAGAAATTGTCCAAGTCCTTATGAACTTGACCCAGGTTGATTTCCTTAGTAGTGGGACTGAAAGATAATCCCTTGTTTAAGACATTGATATGAGAATTATTAAGTGAAAAAGTGGAAAGATTTATGACAAAATCTGAAACATAAAGATTATTATCTTTATTGATAGAATTATTATTAAGATTTGCTAAATTAGCAAACAGTCTCCGAGTTTTGAGGATTCCAGCATGGGTATTGTTCCTTCTACCATTTCCCCTGCGGTCTCTTGTTCTTTCCAGATTTATTTTGTTTTGGTCCTGGTCATTTTACTTCATTTCTCACTTCAGGATTATCGTTTAGTAGTTTACCATATCTGGCTTGGTAAAACCTGGACAATCGTTCATATATTTGTTTAAATGCTGCTTCCATGTTATCAAGATTGCAATAACCAAACGGCCCCAGTGTGATTAATATTGTCACTATGTCCTTTTTAAGTACTGAACAAAATTCAGTTTTGTTAGATAAGAAACACATTTCCAGTGTTAATGTTGCAGCAACTAAAATGTATTTCATGCACTCTAATGCGATAATTCCAAGCTGGCCTCAAGTTGGTATAAATACATCAGGATGATCCCAATGTTTGATTTCTATCTGGCCCTTGCACAGATTATATTTGAGTGTATAAGAGGGATTATGAACACTGGTGTCAAGTAGATATTCATCAACAAGTGGCATAAAATCAATATCGATGTTGACACGCCCTCCCAGTTGATCCAACACCTTGTCACCATTAAATTCCACAACATCATCATCGCATGGTTGTCCAGAATCCATCACATATATGTAATGATAAATCTTAAACACAGACACCAAAGATGGCTAAGAACACATCAGGATAGAGGTTGAATCTTTCGAACTGAATTTCATCTGTGGTGACCAATGATATTGATGCTGCATATGCAAAAGATTCTGAAACTTTACCATCTTTGATGACACGTGATAGTGGTCCACTAAAATGCTCATGAGCATTTTTCAATAATGCCACTGAAGCCCACCCACTTCTAGTTCCGGTTAAGATGAACAAGTACAATCCAGACTCACGCACCTTAAGGATGTAAGGTTTAAGTTGATGAAAGTCATCTCGAACACTAATGAAACAAAGTCAGCCATTTGCTTTGCAGTCACTTTTTCCTCTCCTTCACTGGTTAATATTGACACAAATACACTAAATAACTTTACTACAAGTATTGATGAGGGTAGGACCAATAGCACCTCAGGAGACTTTACATCAGTGCTCAATCTGATAGCCCAACTCAGGGCCCCTCTAATTTGAGATCGGGCCCCTCCTGTATTCTAAGTAAAGTGCCCATTGGGCTTGTCGAAACAAATCTAATTTGCCTGAGAAAACTTCAATCACACTGACGAAATGCGGATTTTATTTTGAAGTTGTTGAAAGATAAGTAAATTATTAATATTTATCTCCATGTATGCCCCTTACCATTATGATCATCTACTTACCATACTTCTATCAAAAGTTGTAAACTTTGTGTACAAAGCGAAGCATGTGACCTATGAATGGGGAAAAGATTAAGGTGTATACTGTCCTCTGATTCAGACAGTATATTGGATTGCAGAGTATACTGCAGTGGATAGTATCTGATCGTACGGCCATTAACCTTAAAATACCTTTCACCCATGATGGTAATTTCCAAATTTTCGGCAGTTATAATAAACAAACCTTTTCACCATGGTTCAGAAACTGAGGATTGCCATCAAGTATCTTTTCCTGCTCGAATAAAATCTTCTTGGCCAAATCACTACACCCTGGCCAGTATAAAGTATTATTCCAAGCTGTAAATGACTGCCCCTCAAACAATGACATCCAATGATTTCAAACGTCTTGCACCATTTGTATACCGACTCCATAGTTTTTGTGTCCTTGCATGTGAATCTCTTTTCATAGAACTCCTGACATTGCATCTGCCGCTCATACTCCATGGTGTTTAGAAATGTATGTGTAAGTGCTGTTGGTGTTTCCGTATATTATATGCTGAAGGCATCTCTCTAATTAATTTTTTCTTGACGGTGATCATGGAGATATTCGCTGTCTCTGTTGTATCCACCATTTCTGCTGTCTTCAATATATATTTCACTGCCTTCGCTGGGTGTGTCACTGTCTTTAAGGTCGTCAATAGCAATAACTCACATTGGCAACTCAGTTAACGTCAGTGACATGAAGTTTTCTTGCACGACATCATACAATGACTTTTCTGGCTTTTTGTTATATTCTTCATTCAGTTTCCATCATGCTAGGTCCAATGCGATCCCTAATCTAATTAATTTTTCAAGGTGCTCCGGATATGTATTTGAAAAATTTGACAGCATTTTATGGGCCTCTTTGACAAATTGATATGAAGCATTCAGGCTAAACTGCGATTTGATATTTTTTGTGATGGCACAAACACACCTTTGCGCTGGCAATTTAATTCCCACATAGGCCATGGATGCAAAACTTTTTTATTATACTGTGTGCGTCAAACGGTGGTACTTCTACATTATATTACTTGCTGTGATCATTTAATATAATATTCTCACACAAATGGAAACAGTCACCACTAGGGTTGTGCTTGTCAATGGTTTTCTTGGAGATTTATAGGCACAAAGTGATCTTAAGCTGTTGCACACTAATTTCTTACAGTCAAAAGACGTCTTCTAATCAGTATCGATTAACTGTAAATTTGCTTCCCCGAATGAGCCACTAGGTTGCCAAACGTCATCCTAGAAAGTTCAGAGGTTGTTTTACACCAGACTACCTCTCAAAGAATTATGCGTTGCTAGTAGTTGTAATCAACATTGAGAGTACATTGTCAGATTTGACTTTCATTTTCGTGTGCAACTCAACCTGTGCTAAATGTTTCCTCAATTAATTAGAAATAAGAAACAAAATTTGCGAGTGTATTGAAACCTGGAATGTCTTGATGAAGCGTATGACACTCTAACCAATTAGGCCACACAGACACTTAACAAGTAAGTTAAAAGAACTCTTATTTTAGTTGCTGAGAACCCAATCTAAGAAATTTTGTATTCTTCTTTGAGAATTATAGGCATACAAAACCAAAAATTTCCAAGATTAATCTGTTCCGTACAACTGCACTAATATTACACCAATGCTGCTGCATACTGACTCATGATTGATAGTTGTACTAGACTGGAAAGTGGAGACGCCAATGGGAGTTTTCTTGCAGGAGGCCCACCGTGGATGCATGCAGACATGTATTTGTGTATGGGAATACACTCAGACTATACTCGCACGTGCAAAACGGGTAAAGTCACTGGGTATAGAAGGCATCAACCCAGATCAGTAATAGAAATCTCAAAACCTTACTTTTGCACTACTACTTTTGACTTTAAAAAATGCATCTTTCTTGTCATAAAAGTGGATTTACTTGAATAGCTACATTTTCCCGTATTGATTAGATTTCAAACAGAAGAAATTTTTGATCAAAATCATTCATTGCGTAAAAAGTTTTTTTTTTATGACAGGCTTGTTTCACCGTAGGCGGTCGCCATGGGAGACAAGGGGCTTATGTGGAAAAACGTCATTAAAATTTAGCTCGAAAACAGGTCTCACATTTTACAATTGGTTACATTATAGCTGCTATCTTCAGAATCTTTATTGCATGGTAAATTAATAATGCATTTTAATGTGTCTTGTTGATCACATCTTGTCAGGAACTGGTGACGCCCGAATAATGTACTGACTGGTTGCTGCAAAGGGGTGGTCCCGAGTTTTATGGTACTATAGAGGCATCTTAAGGAAATGGATAGTTTTATTACTAGAGTGTTGCTTGCGTATTAAAGGCTTTGTGGTCTTATTCGGATTGATTGGGATCAACAACGAAAATCGAGGGATTTTGTATAATGACCAACGAACAGCAAGAGAACACTCTTTCTGCCAACAACTTTGTGCAGATTTTGCACTATCAGCAATGAAATATAGGTTGCCACCTGATCAATTGCTGCTTGAACCTCCGGCGGAAAGGCTAGAAGCGACAGATCCGAAATTTGATCGTCATCAAACAGTTCATCGTCTTCTACGGCCGCCATATTGAAACAGACGAACCGGAATTGCGTGGCGTAGTAATATGATATTATAAAATTGTATTTACATTTTAAAAGAACCGTCATATTTAATAACACAGATTTTAAATATGTTCTTTGTATGAGTAATTGTGAATAAGGACGATAGTAAATATTTTACATTTCTTTGGAACTATTTCTTTTCATAGAAATCGTTTCCAGTTCCGGTATTCTTTGGTCGTACCACATGGATTTAGGATGCTGTATAAGATAAATCTTATTTACATAGACTAATACCGATTATGTTAAACTAGTTTGTTAGGATGGGTAAGAAAAAGGGATATAATTGGAAAGCCAGAACTCAGGTTGATGTGGTTTTGGATCGCAGTGAAGAAAAAACAGTAGGTTGTTGGCGAGGACGAATGTCGTCTCCTATTTTCGAGATTAATTTCGGGGGGGGGGGGGCAATGCATGGACCATTGGCATTCTTGCACTGGTAGAGGTATCATTAGAGATAGCTGTATTGTGATCCTGATTGCACAATCAACTCCTGAGCTGCAACAATCATCCAGCTGTAATCACGATCCGGCCTATTCTGTATAGTACTCCATCTCGAAAAACAATTACCTGGCACAATTACAATTTTAGAAAGGATATATTTAATCTAATCTTTTCCGAGTTTCGTACTGTTGTCATTGCTAACATAATTTATGTAGCCATGTGCCGGGAAGAGTTACGGTTCTTGATGTCATGGGTGGCCTTTAAAAAAATACATAATTCGAGGGTTTGACGCAAATATTCGCATACATTTTACAATTATTCACGTAAGAAGAACTCCAAAGTATTTAAAAGTAGGCATATATGAGCATATGTGTTCGTTTTATGAGTTTTTCTGCGTTTTGAAAAATTATGTCGCCATTTATTTCCACTTAATATGCTGCGGAAAATCCCCGATGTCATATACACTAAATATGGACAGTTGACCTTTCAGCCATGAATACATTCGGATGAAATAATGTCAGCTTTTTACATATGAAAGCGGAGAAAGCAGCATTAATCAAATTTGACATGGTCCTTGCCATTTGGATTGCTAGTCACATGATTATCTGAATCTCACAACCTACATGTCAATGACATCAGAGGTCCAGTAGTCATGTGATACCAACAACAACCCCTTTCCAGTATTGTTGTAAAAAAAGTATTAACCCATAAAGTGCTAGTCATGACATAAGTCGCGCCACTGGTAGAGGTCTTGTACTGCTTGTTGTGACTTAAGTCGTTTTTCAGGTAAGCAAATGTTTACATTCTGTCATAGTTTTACAAATGCATGTTTATAATAGGCTCTATCTAGAAGACTCAAAATGGCACATGGTTCATCTACAGATGACAATTTAATTTGGCAAAGACTGGCTTATGATAGTGATGATGACAGTGATTTTGAAAGTTTTGAAGTATGCGAGATTATTAGAACTGGGGAAGTGTTACTGGAAATACAAGTGAGTGATTTTGAGCCCAAGAATGGTGTTGAATACGAGTCCGGTGTACATGCTGGATGGACCAAAACTGATGGCATCCCAGTCAACCCACTGCCCAGTGGTATTTCAAAATTTAATGTAGAAATGGAGAACATCAATCCTACAGACCATTTAAGGCTATTAGGATTTCTTGCATCTGATCCTACATCAAATGAATCTTTATGCACAGCAGAGAATAAATGGGGCAGAGTTGATTGAAAACAGCCTCATGAGAAAATGGAAGCCTGTGGCACCGAATGAATTGAAACTCTTTTTTTTTAATTTTTATTTAGTTATGGTCGTGGGTTTGGTGCATAAATCTGATTTCTCTTTTTACTGGACAGCTGAATATGTGATATCAATCCAATAATTCATCCCAAAAAAAAGATGAGTTTAGATATATTTGTTAATATTCTAAGCAAGTAACACCTGAACAAGTAATGAACTTGACAGGTAACTGTCTTTGTAAGCTCATAAGTGGTCATTAGATGACAGACATATACTCGAATAAATGACAAGAAAACTGCAATGCTTTATGAAAATTTATTACAGACTTTAAGGGGTGTAAACTTACTTGTGGTGTTCCTTGACTGGATGCTCATTAACTGTTACCTATTCTACGCCTGTGATTTTCACAACTTGGATATAAAGTTGCAACAGACATGCATATATATGGTTGAGTCATGAAAGAATGGAGTATCTTTTTAGACATATTTGAACTTTTTCATTAAAAAATATACCAAAAATGCAGATGAAATACAAAGGTAATTTGTATATTTACCTGTATTTGCACCTGCAAGTGCAAATATGATAGAGTTACTTATGTGATTTGATGCTTATAATGAAGTTCAGACATCAGTAATTATTTTTCATGTAGAGTTTGGGTATCTATTTTATGTACAGTAATTAAAATACAAGCAATTTAAAAGCAGAGCAAAATTTTCATTTCTTTTCTCAAACAATTCAGCACTGAGGAATCTTGTATTACAAAACTAGATAGCATTCTAAGGGTTAATTGAAAGTCACAATGTTTGTAAAAAATCAACAAAAGGACATAATTCTCAACATATGTATTTTGAGAACAATGACCAGAAACCTGTTGCTGTTGCAGCAATATGGATAAAGCCAGATTCATCAAGCAGGGAGCATGTGTCAACGATGTTTTAGTTGGTATCACATGACTACCATGTTGATGTGCTCTCTGCTTGCTAAATCTGGCTTTCTCCAGGTTGCTGTGACAGTGACAACAGGCCATTAAACATGTTGCTGTGAATCAAATGGTAGATAATCCCTTCAATAGAGTGTATGAAGAATGCAGATAAAGAATTGACTCATATGAAGAAATTCTGTTTAATGTTAACTTATTTACATTCACAGGGTTCTCTATAGATTTAAAAACTAAAGAGTATTTCAACCCTTGATCCCATAATCTCATGAGTCTAAATAAAAATCTCTAGTCAAAACTGATATCTCAGTAGACAAGCAGAAAGTGAGATAGACATGACCATTACTGACTTTTGTACAAGTGTTTCTCTTTCTAATTATGTATGAATGTGTTTATGTTTGGTATATTAAACAGAGAAAGGACTATTTTATACTTTGTTTTTGAAGATTAGACCTGCTCTCAGTGGCAAATAGGTTTGGTTTTCCAGCATCCTTACACCTGTTACATATCATCACTGTATTTCCTTCTGTCACAACATTTTTTACTCATGGAAATTCACTTTTCCATTCCTACTTAAATTTTCATACAACTTGTATGTACTAGATGTATTTTCCTTCTCCAGAGAATTGTTACTAACTTTTTGTTTCTTTGAAGTCAGAGGGTCGGAATGATCATCACTAGCAGGTCATTTCTGAGACTGAGACAGAAAAGAAAATATACTTCTTTGAGCCATTGTGATTTAACAGTTCACAAATACATCTAATATAAAAAAATTATTCCATCCGTTAATCAATCTTGAGTAATTCCAAAGCACAAAATAAATCAGTGAGCGTAATGTCTGGTAAATTCTTACTAAACGATACATTAATTTTTAACTGTTAAGCCAATTGAAGTAAATTAATCGCCAATAAAACACAATTAAAGTTTGACCAGTTACCTTTAACAACTGACTTCGCAAGCTGCCATATTTTCCACAGTTTCATAAAATTTATTACAATTTGATTCACAATCAAACAAATGCCAATATTTGATCAAAAGTTAATCCAATTAAGTCATAATTGATTCCCTCTTCCTCTATCACAAAGCATCACAGATAATCTCAAAACAATCTAACTTTGATTCAGATATGCACACCTAAGCATGACACCAGTGACCTGTTAGCTCCGGCCAGTTCATATTGATTTTACATCGGTGCAATATTATTGGATGATAAGGTGTAAACAGTAGTCTTTCAAATGTTGATCACTGGCGCAAACAGTAAATATGTTATGGACAGCTCGCGCTTAGTATAAAATTATGCCAGAGCCGAATCGACAGTAATTAAGTCTGATGCTCAGACCCAAATAAACGTGCATCATAGAAATGCACAGGTTGGAATTTCCATGTGTCAGAAATGGGTCACATTTAAATTCCAAGCGTCAAAACCCAAGGGTATGCATCTATTGAGAACCCTGATTCAGTATTATAATTTGTATAGTGTGAAATTTCTAAAATGATGAAAATCATCTTTACTCTAATGGGCATATACCAGGAGAGCTTATGGGGTGGTCTTTTGTCCATCATCCATCCATCCATTAACACAAGATTGTTATTGCTACACAAGACAAGATAGACAGAAAGTTGGGGTATAGCTTGCTTGTAATCAGAAATGGTTTTGACAAGTTACATGTATGATCCAAATTGTCGAAAATTTGGAGAACCACATTTCAGTATTTGTTAGCTCACAAACACTGATGTACCAAATAACATTAATTTTGTTTCAAGCTAATTTACTTACCTGTAGTTAAACAAAATCTCAATCATAAAGACATTAGAACATGTCACCCTTTATTAAAAGAGATAAGCATGAAAGTGAAAGTCTTCTTGACTCAGATCTTGTGTAATACCTCCATTGTGGATATACTAAAACCTGCACCTGGTCACATACTGGCTGCATATATAGGAATGGGATTCAGTGGATAATAACATAATAATGTATTAAAAAGATATAGCAAAAAAACAAATCCTTTCTAATGTGTTTCATGTATTGTGAATTTTTAAGTATTCAAACATAATTTAGTCTTTTATTAGTCTTATAAAGGTTTTGATACTGGACCAGAACAATCTGGAATCAGTTAATAGGCCTGTACATGACCCGGTGCAGGTTTTAGTCTCGTCCACAATGGAGGTTTAAAAAAAAATTGAGATGACTTTCACAATAACGTTTTCTTTCTTTGATACCACTGAGATTTTGTATCTACAGGTGAGTAATATAATTTTAAGCAAATGTTATTCATTATATCAGTGTCAGGAAGCTAATGAATTCTTAAAGGTGGTTGTCCCAATTTTCAGCAATTTAAATTGTACAAGCAACTCACTGTTCATTTGTTTTCAGTCACTGAATGTAATAGTTTAAGATGTTTTTGGACAGAGAAAAAAAATATTTTTTGCCATCCAAAGACATGCTGAAAATACGGTAGTACAGACTCATTTCAATAGAAAATGCTCATCAAAGATAATTGCTTCATTTTTTCTCAGAATATTTTCTGAATTTTTATAAATTCTTTGTTAAGAAATCCTGTTTAATGTAGTAATTACCAGAACCCTCCAAGCCTTCTATATTCTTAATACTTTTATTCTTTTTTCTTTGCAGTTAAATGTGGCAATTGAAGGCGTGCGTACAGATGTAGGATTTGATGACAGTAATGTTCTTGCCCTTCCCAGTGGCAAAAGAAAGACAACAAAGAGGCAAGAAGATATTCAAAAGGTCAAAAGACTTACAAAGAAAGAGCGGAAGAGATTAGAGAAGATATTAGAACAGAAAGAAAAGAAAGCAAAGGTAAAATAATTATGGCAAGTATTTTGCAGTTAGAAATACAGTTTATATGCTCAGTGAAGTAAATCAATTGCTTTACACAGGTTGTATGCATATGTTATGCCATCACAGTGCACATTTTATTTTTTTGTAGATACTCTGGGCTTGAAATAACCTATAAAATCTTGTACTTGGCATGGTAATAGTAATTTATATTTCCCAAATTTTTACTTTACAGTAATTGAAAAGATTGATATGTTGCATTGGAGGGGGGGGGTCGGGGCGACCAAGAGAGAATTATTCAATTTTTCCATCTTGGCATACTTCTGAATAATACAGTAAGCTCCGTTTATAACACAATCATGATGTCACTAAATATAGGATGTTACAAAAAAACATCACAAGGTCCCTTTCAGTCTTTGATGTAATATTTTTCCTTGGTTATAGTGAAATTGTATGAAGATAAGCATTGTACGCAGGCATGACAGTGAATTGACTTCAGGTAACAGAGACAAATACTGGTTGTATTATACACAGTTGTTATTCAAAAGTACATTACTTTAGTCCATTTTAGCATGGTCTAATAGGTATATGATTCCAGCGTTCTGAATAAATACTTAAACAAATTAAAAAATAACTACTGCAAACCTTGATAACATGGGACCACAGTTATTTTGGAGCAGGTAGATGAATGTCAGTTTCAGATAGAGGTCTAATTTATGGTAGGCAAAGGTAGACATGGAAATTCCCGTATTAATCTGCCATATTTGCAAGTCATTGGGGGTAATTTTCTGCAAGTCATTGTGGGTAAAACTGGTACGGTGTTAACATTTACTAGTTCAACCTCTATCACAATGGACAAAATATTGCAAAGAATAAATCAAATTTGATGAAGAGGTTTTTCGGATGCCTATTATACTACGATGAAATGGACTTTCGTTGATTTATGTAAATGTGGTTAAGTATGAAATTCTAGCTTTTCTTTTAGCCGTACTGGTCATAGCCTACAATAGCTGATGCTCCAGCATCTGGAATCCAGACTTTGTTAGCAATTATAAGAATTTTGAATTTATTTTCTTATTTTAACCAGAGAGCTGCAATACTGGAATCTTTAACACAGCACCAGGCAGGTCAGGAAGAAATGGGACTTCTAACCAGTATCACTGATGTTCAGACCGGGAGAACAAAGAGGTATGTCATTATACACAGAACAGTTCCTGCACAGTTTTGTTTGTGAAGCCCCATTCATTCATTATCATGGAAAAAGTTGACCAAGAAGTAAAACAATATGTGGGTAAATTGTTATGTGGTTTAATCTTTGCAATTTGCATGATTTTGAGATTGGCACAATTTTGTCACAAATTCAAAATTTAACTTTTCATACAGAAATGAAAGTACTGAGAAAAGAGACATTTTGGCCTTTTTAAGTCCATGGTGTCAACTTACACATCATATGCATATACAGGAATAACTTTAGAATTAAAGACCAAATGGAGAGGCCCAAGGCCAAAAGTCTGTGGGCCACATTCCACTTGCTGATACTATGCCTTCATTTGATACAGCATTTGACCAATCAGAGCAACAAAAAACCCAGACATCATCATGGTTAAACAGGTGCAAGGAAACTTCCTCAAGAATCAATTGCAATTAGCTACTCAATTGGGAATAAGGATAGCCAGACAAATTCTCCATGATGTCGTAGTAATCTTGGAAAGCAAGTTCATTACTTCAGTCAAGAGAGATAGCCATAGGAAATGGTATATTGGTACTGGAATGATGCACCTTCTGCAATTAGCATGTGCATTTAATACAAAACACAGCCAGAAGTGATCCCTGCATATAGATAGACAGACATTTGATACAATTTACTTGATGTGCTTTAAAAAATATGAAAATATATAACAGATAAGTAATTGAAAAAATAAATAAAAACATTACCTTAGATAATAAAACACAGAGAATTTCCTCCAGTGTAACTTCTTCCTAACAGACATGTTTCAGTATGGTCACCACAGCATAAATGTAGTTTTCGATCAATAAATTAATTGACAAATGTACAAGACAGACAATGAAGGGGCAAATGTATTTGTGACTCTATTATATTGGGGAATTTGAAAGAAAAGGCTAATGAAGCTGATCGTCTTTTTTTATTGGTAGCATCAAGGAACAATTTAATTACATGTTTATATGCTGGCACAGCTTGATATACACTCATAAACTATACATGTAAGAAGGTTTAATTATGGTTTTTCTTTTTCTCCAGGAAATTTGCAGAAAATAAAGATCATGACACGACCATCAATACTATAAGTGGCAGCAGAAAAAAGCAACGGAAGGTCATTGAGAAGGAAGAGGATAAAGCAGCGGAGACTGATGATTCAGTGGCCACATCTGATATGTCAACTGATGAAGAAGAAGAAGAGGAACTGGAGGAGGAGGAAGAAGAGCAGACTAAGGGGGACTACTCAGCTAACAACGTAGAAATATGTGATGCCAATAAAACTAGTGCAAATGAGAATAATGGGACAAAAAGTGTAAAGGAAGCTACCCCAGACAAAGCAAAAGTTTCTGATGGGATAAACAACACCTTGAAAGATAATATTGAAAATAAAAACATTAGAAAGAATGAACCAGCCAAACCAGTAATAAATATTCCAGTAAATAGAACAAAGGAGATTCAGGTTAGTATTTGTAGCATATATGTGTCTGTGTAAAATTTGCTGTTGGGTTTTACTGGTGTTTTTTTTATAAAAAAATTGTGTGGTTATATTCTGTTAATTCTATTTTAGTCTTTAATTTGAATCTTGCATAACCCTGATTCATGCTCTTTCATGCAATGGCACTGTCAAGAATCAGTACCAAAGAAAAGTGACTGCAGTCCACAATAGCTATCAGGTTGTGTCACCAATAAGGCTACTACAGCTATATGCATAAGTGGCATGCATCTTCTCAGATGTTTTTCTTATATTTAGAGTTTTTAGTATCTTACTCATTATTTAATTATTTCAGAATTAGAAAATGTAGGTAGACAGTTTTTGGATAAAGAACCAGGCACTGATGACCTAGAATTTCTCCATCAAATATATTGCCAGATCACATTAACATCAGGGTTACTCTCTACAACATCCTAATCCAGTCCTCCCTGAAAGACAAAAAGCGTCTTTCCAGTTACATAACATATAGATGAAGGGAAGCAGCTCTTAGAAGTTTACTCCCATTTATTCCCTCTAGGTGGCTACAAGTATCCCGGATCTAACCAGATTAAGTTTTCACTTAGAACTGTAAACAGTGCCTCCTGGAATCTATTTTGATATTTAATTAAGTTTGGTCATCTACCATTTATTTTTGGTGGTATAGTAAGTCAAAAACATTATACATTGTGCATACAACATTTTCATGATTTGCAGTGAATTTATTTGTATTCTTGTATTTTTCGTACCATTCAATCTGTAACACAAATTTCACTAGTGAGATTGCTATGCACTGCTATAATTCAATTTATTGCACTTCTCAAGTCGTCTCAGTAACATGAGTTTGCCTTTATTTCAAAAATATGTATATTTGTTGTATGCACTTGTTTCCTTTTTTCTTTCATTATAGAAATGCAATAATGTGCAAAAAGTGCAGATGATTTAAGATTTAAGTTTGTCCAGCACCAAGTGCTCGTCTGCACACAGATGTAATATGTGTTCATTAAGGACAGAAGACATCTGGTCCAGGGTCTTACAAATGTGAAATTTTAATTCTTGGCCCCACATCAGAATCTCTGTTGAGTTTTATTGCCGATGTTGAGATGCCACCTCAACCCCCAACAAAGATACCAAAAACTGCCTGTGGCAACTGCAGACCCAATCAATACCATGACATGCGATTCCAATCAAGTATTGGAATCATGAATGATTTGTATTTTGCAACAGGCATTATCATCAAAGATGTTGACGAGTGAATTCGACAAAAAGTATAGTGTCATCCCACAGGCATACCTGCAAACTATTATGCTTTGGCATAATCATTATGCTTTTTTTCACCTAATTACATCTTATGCTCGCCTGTATATGGTTTATACTTTTTTTGGTACATTAAAAAAAATTTTAAAAAAAAGGAATAAAAAGTTGTGTTTGTCATTTTTATTATCATCTCTTTAATCCCACACATATAAATCTGAGAATATTCTAAAAAGAAGACTGCTGCATAAGAGTACATTTGTCATAGACCTCCATATACTTTCCTTATTTTCTATTTATAGCAGCTGTTCTGTATATGACACATTTCCAAGAAAACAGGCAGGTTTCTGCAATTTGAAAACTTGTCTAACAGATTCATTATATTAATACACAGAATTTGTTAGCAGACCAGTCTATGCTTTAAAAAATGGCGGCATATGTTAAGTGAAACAGGCTTTATCAATGTGACTTGCGGATGTTATATGACAGAAAAATGTTAGAGAAGAGGGATCTTTTTAAACTTTAAAACATGTCAGATCTGTAAAAAGACAAATCGGTTGTACTTTACAAATTTAGAAAGAAGAACATGAGAGGGGTAATACAGCACTCAAGTTGACCACATGGTAATGATCATTGCAGAATTTGTAGAGTTGACTTTACGATCACTCAACAAAAGTTAGACATGTAGACTAGTTAAAGTGAGTGTTTTGTATATATAATTTGTCAATATGTTTTGTGGTTTGTATTCTGGTAATAATCCACATGGATTTTGCCCATTTGTCACAAGAACTTTAACCAGCTGCAGATCGAGGTTAGTAGCAAAACTAAATGTACATTTTTCATACAGTTTATTGTAATTATGGCAAGTAATATATAGATTATACTTTTTATGCTCAGATTATGCTATTTTGCCACTTAGGTTATGCTTGTACATCTGTAGGGGTTGGCAGGTATGCACTGGGTACAAGTCCCTTTCCCCACCTGCTCATGGTTTTGGAAATATGGAAGCGGGCATGCAGGATTACTATTAAACTATGCAGGCAGGACAGGCTTGCAAATCATTTTCGGCTAAAACACGGTATTGGTGCTGATAAAGGAATTTTCATGTTATATGCATGAAATAGAAAAATTAAACAAGATATGAACCAATTTTAAAGATTGGTAAGCCTGGCATATACCTCTCTTACTTTCCTGAAAATTTCAAGAGGTTAGTGTAACCCATTGTTGAGATATGCATGGAAACAAGCTCTAAAAATGGCCATTTTTGAGCGTTATGTAGTCTCACTCGAAAAAAGCTTGAATATAAAATAGAGAATTCTCTAAATATCATACTGAAATTATGCATTTATTGGTCTGGTTTTATGCGGAATTCTATCCTGCAAATATTGCTTCTTGAATTAAAGAAATCGGTAAAATATTATGGATTTTATAAGCAAAATACCGTCAGTAGAAGTTTTGTTTCAACACTGAAATTCAAACACTAATCTGTTGTTATATGCCAACATTTTGTACAAAATAACATTCATTATAACTTTTATTGACATCTAGAACTCGACTTTATATTATAATAAGTAGTAAAACCATTTAAATCACATGGCTAGCCAAGATATTCGATTGAGAGCTTGTTCTTTGTCAAACTTTCCAGTTCTAAATTTTGTAGTGTCTGTAACCTTTACAAGTTTATATGGCAATAATTTTGTTGTTTCATTATGGAAAAGTATAAATCCTACAAAGGCTCATGTGTATCCATGTGATGTCCAAGTTGGCCAAAATTGGTGGTGCTGTATTGTACCATTAAAAAACAGCAACTCAATAAAAAAAGTTACAGACACTACACAAACAGGTATAAAAATGAAAGATAAAAGTATTGTTCTACTTGTCATTAAAACATTGTTTTTCTCAATAGAAAGTTCCATCTTATGTGATGTAATGTTGCATCATCTATTTACCTCTGCAGCCAAGAGCAAAAAAGTGATGCAATAACTCTCTTGATTGAATATTGCATCATTCTTGCAGCACTGTCTGTTTGAGTAATTTACTACAAGACAATGTAACCTGAATTTCTTATCCTAGAAGAAGCTGCCTAATTACTTTTTCTGTTCTTTACCATGGTACATCCCTAAGACATGGGAAGACGACAAAAGCAAACCTCTGGGAACAACTCTGGTAAGTTTGTATTGAATGGTAAACCACACTCTTAAATTGTAGTGTCTGTAACCAATATCCCCTTTTTATACTGTCTATGACTTTATCCCTGTTTTTTTTTAAAAAAATGAAGCCAAATTATGTTTCCTATTACAGTATTGATGTGTAAGGCTAAATTTTGACATATTGTCTGTCTGCAATTTGTAATATTTTGGTATATTTATAGTTTCTTTCATCTAGATTTCTGATAACAGGCAACATTTTCAGTGATTTCTTACAATATGCAATTGAAACTGAGTATTTTTGCATTCCATATCATTAGACTAGTAAATTCAAACAGAAATATTATGAGAATTCAATGAGCTCAGACTTAGTATTGGATACATTGCTGATATTGTCAAATGGTTACAGACACTACTAGACATGTGAATTGACCCGACTGTTGTTTACATTATTAAGGAAAGTGTGCAATCATTGTAAATGCTAGAACATTGAATAATCATCAGGTTTTATGCTATTTCTTTTTCAATCAGATACTTTTCTTTAAGAATCTACAGGTTATTCCAGTTTGCTTATGTATGAAAGCATATTGCGTACTCATTACAAGTATGTTTTGTAAAGTCTAAATTTCATCCGTATACATAGAGGAACAAAAATGAGAATGAAGTTGTTTGCTTTTAGGAAGCAAAGATAAGCCAGAAGAAGATGAACAGAAGATTAAAGCTAGAAGGGAGAAGACGAGGCTAAAGGTACAAGCCTGGAGAAAAAAACAGAGGGAAAATAAGGCGAAACATGAGGAGCTAAAAAGGGTTGATAGAGAAAGAAGAAAAGATGCAAGACTACTAAAAAAACAGCACTCACTTTCCGATTCAAATCTTCAACAAGAATTAAGAAGGAAAAAACGTGAAGAAATGAAAAGGTATCGCCAGAAAAAGAAAGAAAAAGCAGCCCTGGCAATATCGGTTAATAAGAGTGTTGATTTAAGAAGTCCGAAAACTGCTGAATTAAGTAGAAAGAAGAAAGAAGCTGTGAAAAGAACCCAAGCATGGAGAATGCGTATCAAACTGAATGAAAGTATACAGCAAGAGTGTATTCAGACTGATTGTGAAATAGGAAATACTGGGTCAGCCAGAGATTCACCAATGAATAAAGTGTTACCTAAAGCAACTCTGTACAGACAATTAAAAAAGGTAAAGGAAGTATTACCAAATACCCCAAAGAGAAAAGCAGTCATCATAAGTAAATTAATTGAATCTCCATCAACATCAAAGTTTCTAAATAGGAATATAATGATAATGACACCGGATTGCAGAAAAAAACTTGAATTGACAGATACTGTTATACAATCTGTGTCAGAGAGCATTTCAGAAGTGAAAACAAGGAAAGGGGGTGCAAAGAAACATGCATACAACATCATTTGTGACGCATTACTGAAGATGCTATCTTGTACAGGGTAAAAGCTCCACAAATAGTCAATGAAAGGGGTCATTTCAAGTTTAATGCAGCTGAATTGTCTAAGCTCAAGTCAAATCTGGAAAAAAATCATAAGCACTTCTATTTGAAATGACAATATAAAGTCAAGGTTTAATGTGTAGTGTCTGTAACCTTAAGATCAATCACATATGGGTCTGTGTTTGAGTCAGCACCTTGGGTTGAACAATACTTTAGTGACTATGATTTATTGAACATTCATTATACTTCAATATTTTACTCTTACAAACACTATTTAGTATTAAACTTTCAAGTGCTATTTACCAGTTCATAATTTTAACACAAGTATTGGACATATACCTGTTACAATGTGGTTTTATCATTTTATTAACTAATCAACATTCATTTAATGAATAATTCTAGTCAATGTGTTCATGTTGAATTATTTTTGAAGTGAATTTTATGGAGATATGTATGGTTCTGCAGCTGTATTGAAATGCTATAGTTTTGTAGTGTCTGTAACCAATTTTATGGACAATGTACTTCTGACTCTTATGGAAGTTTGCAATACTTTTGGCCAGTATTAATGATTTTGTTTGTTTAAATATTCTTCTTGGTGTTAGATAAATGCCTAAATAAGATTATTCTATGTCTTTTATGTTTGTTATGCAAAAGTTTCATGGTTAGGTTTTTTTTCTTAGTGATACCTTTGTCATAGATGTTTTGATTTTGTTATTAAGTTGTTTACCACTTCCAGTTATGTTGTTTACTTTAAATGTTGATATCCTGTTACTGATGTTACTGTGAAAAAAAATAAAGTTTTAAAGTTTTCATGCTGTTTTTCTTGCATGTTATACACCAAGTGTAGTATCTGTAACTGTTGTTATACCAATGAATTGAAATAATGGTTAAACAAAATCGCATGCATGTTCAAGCTAAATCTAACTTGATCTAACTAGGGGACACCCTAGGGTATATAATGAGCTTCATTGAAATGTTCTATCAAACATTTCAATTTTTTAAGTGAGTGAGACTACTCTCAGCACCAATACCGTGTTTTAGCCGTTTGCATCTGCCATATGCTGTCCCACCTGCTGACCAAATGGTCCAGTCATCTGGATAATCTATGTATGACTTTATTGGTTATGCTTCTGTCATCTCGGACTGGCGAGCCATCTGGTCAACCATGTCTCTCAACAGAGATGGCTTCTTATGCCCAGCTGGCCACCCAGCCTGGAACACAGGAAACCAGCATTACATTTAGAACTGTCCAAACCAGCAAAACTGTCCTGGACCGTCATTCCTTAAAAGTCGCCCCCCCCCCCCCCATCAACAATGTGGATGAGACAGATATGTCTGAACATCATGGAACAGATGGAATTTAGCTTCAAGGCATCAATCGAGCTTCTGTCAGAATGCCCTCCTTGGCCTGCAATAAATCCTACTTAAAAAGTCAAGACCTCTTTGGACATAGACAGTGATGCAGAGATGCTGCCAGGGCATGCTAATCGTGCAACATTTTTATGAATGTGCGCACTTGGAAAGCAGTAATGCACAAGAACTCCCACACATTAGTTTAAAGTCACATGTATAAAAGTGTACTCTGCACAGTATACAATTTTTATTTAACTGTTAACCTTTAAAGTGCTTGTCGCGACAAAAGTCATGCTGTCAGTAGGGCTCTCGTACCACTTGTCCCGACATCTGTCTTTTTTCAGGTGGGCAATTGTTTGCACATGTGAGTACTTTGGCTTGACATGAAAGGTTGTTAAACTAAATTTGATTGGCTTATTGGGCCCTGGAACACACATTCATTTGTGCTTGAACCTTGCATTCATCAAGAAAGTTTTACAAATGCTTCTTTAAAATAAGGTCCACCTTGAAACCCAAAATGGCTGACTTCCAACATGGTTCATCTTCAGACGACGATTTTTGTTGCAAATACTTGCTGATGATAGCAATGATAACAATGATTTTTAAAGTTTTGAAGTATATTATTTGAGCTCGGAAAGTGTTACCAGAAATACCAGAGAGTGACTTAACCCGAAAATACCAGCGAGTGACTTTTAACCCGAAAATAATGTTGAATACGAGTCCGATGTACATGCTGGATGGACAAAAACAGACGGCATGCCAGTTATCCCCCAATTCTGCGGTATTTCAAAGTTAAATGTTGAAAAGGCAGAATACCGAGCCTAATTAAAATACAGCCAATTTGAAAGTAGAGTGCAATTTTCATTCCTCGAACAATTCAGCCCTGAGTGATTTTGTGCTAAAAAGCTATATGGCACTGTAAGGGTTAGCATAAAAATTGAATAAATAAGAATCTAAAAAGAAATTTAAAAGGTAAGGATATTTATTTGATCAAAATACCTCTGTCTAAACAAGCAGACTGTGGCATTGATGGACTTTAAACCCTTATGCAGCATTATTAGAAATCTGGCATAGTTGTCAGCAAAGGACTGATTTAAGAAAGTGAAACTTTGGCAGAGCTCCTGTTAGTGAAAAATATTATTTTGGAGCAGAGATATCCAAGTGACAATTCCAATGAGCTGTGGGAAATTGTACATAACAACCATAAAGAACAGTTTCCCAGCTTGTTCAAGCTGGCTTCGCTAAATGTGCATATATCCCTTCAGAAAGTAGATTGTGAAGGAGAGTTCTCAGCACAGAACAATATTCATACACAGATAAAGAACAGATTAAATTTAGAAACAATCAACAGAATAATGCTATACAATTAGAGACTTCTTTTGAGGATTATGATTTAAATAGTGCTCTAACAGAATGGAACAGGAAGAAAGAAAGAGACTGATATTTATGTGTTATGTAAATATTGAACTATGGCCTTTTCCTCCTCCTCCTCTTTTTTTTCCTAATCCCCCCTTTTTATTACGATTGATGTAAGCGATATCACGGGTGGTTTTCAGCAATATGCCCCTAATGTTTGTATGCAGGCATAGAGGGGAAAGAGAAAACAAGGTTTCTCCTCTCCCAGGCCTCCTGCCAGCTGTCAGTGACTTGCCATTCCTCCTGCCCAGGGGTCACGCTACCAGGCGAAGTGGGCAACCAAGTCGCCACAATATTGTAAACTTCGCCTTCATCTATTAGGAATGAAAGTCACTTTTCCCTAAAATTCAGATTTAGCTTGACCCCTGCTTGCTCCCTCTACATTCATCATTCCCCTTCATGACAAAACTTCCAAGTGATCCCATGAAGGTGGACATTCTACAGAGGAAAAGAGAGCATCTTCTTGTGAAATGGAAAACCGCATACCCAGGGTTTCTGCTCCAGAATCTTTCTGGTTACGAAATCCAACAGCAAATTGAGACCTGTGATAGACTGAAGCAGGCAAGCTGGAGATGGCAAGCTCAATCGGTCTTTCATTGCAACACAATGAATACATGATCAGTCTCGATCTGACCAATGCTTACCTCCATATACTGGTTCATACTGCATCATGCAAATACCTTTGCTTTGCATACTGTAAGGTAGTATACCAATCCTGTGCTCTTTCATTCGGCCTCAGTCTAAGCTCTTGGGCCTTCACCAAGACATTGCACTGTGTCATATCCCTGTTCAGTATGTCCTACTCCACAGCGACGGCAGTATACCTGGACGACATACTGCAAAAACATTCAGTAAGTTTGATTTTGGTTCACGACATCAACAACCATTCCCTCATTTGCAGTTTAGGTTGGATAATCAGTGAAGAGAAGTTTGACCTTTTCCTTTCTCTGCATTTTGTCCATCTTTGTATGGAGTTCTTAACACATGTCAGCTTGGTGCATCTTCCTTCCAAATGCAGTAAAAGTATTGTTCATGTGCTAGAGAAGGTGTCAACCAAGACATTTACTTCAGTGAAGGAGTTTCTTTAACTCCTCTGCATATTCAGTGCATCATGAAACCTGTTACACATCGGATGCCTTTACATAAGTCCGCTGCAAATGACCCTTCTGACACATTGATACCCGATCTCAGGTTATTTAGATGACCATATTACAATCTTGATCAGGATCAAACAACCCTTCTTCAGTGGCAAGACAAAAAGTGGCTAGTGGTGGGAATACCCTTAGAAACCCCACAACTTGAAATACAAATCTGTTTTGATGCCATAGAAATGAAGGTCATTCTCAATGCCTTCCATGCTTGGGTGGAATGCATCGAAGAAAAGTTGGTCCTGATAATGATGGACAGTTCGGTCATAATGATGTACCTCTTCAAATAAGGGGGGACAAAATTACCAGTTCTTTGCCTCCTGATATGGGAATACCTTCATTGGTGTTCCCAGTATCAGATTAGTATTCAAGTCTGACACATCCTGGGCAGGCTCAATGTCTTGGCCAACTCGTTATCAAGGAGAGAACAACTGCTTGATATGGAATGGTCTCTTCATCAGTGAATCTTCCATCAAATAATGAGGTGGGACAACAAACTTCCCGCCTTTATCTCCCTATTTCCAGACCCATAAGCATGGGCTGTCAACATCCTTTCAATCAGCTGGGAAGGAATGTGGGTATATGCCATCCCTCCATCAGTTCAGATTCTGAAAATTTTTTAGAAAATGAGGGGCACCAACTACAAATAGTTCTGATTGTCCTTCTATGATGGGACAAATCCTGGATCAGTGATCTGCTTGATTTAGTGACAGATGTACCTAGAAAAATTATTCCAACTTTCACGCTGCTCAAGCAGCCAAGATCACGACTATTCTATCAGTGTCCAGAAAACTCCTCCTTTACACATGGCTCTTGTCAACGATGGCCTACACACAAAGAAGTTTGGAGCTTTGATAATGGAGAGGATAACAACAGCTAGAAGATCCTTCAGCATGCAGGGTGAGTGAGTTACATGCCCTGTCTGTGGGTCAGAACTACATGCAGTCTGTTCTGACACTTATAATGACGCAACCTGTTTCATTTTTTAGAACAGGTTGCTGTCACAAGGCAACCAGCAAATAACTATTCACTCTCTCTCCTTGATTGACCCATCAAGAGAAGCAAAGCTTCAGAATCCTGTATGTGCCCACAGATACTGTCTGGTTCACACAGAGAATATCCACAGTGGCAGTAAAAGCCTATTCCTACTGCTTAAGGCATGAAAGCAAAACAAAACACCACAAGCGCTGGCTTCTTGACTAAAGGGAACTATTAAATCAGTGTACTCTGTATCCTCACTGGTTCAGATATGACTGATGATTTCAGCTCACAAAGTATGAGTGATTTCCAAAGTATTGTCTCAATTCGAGACATAGTGAAGTTAGTTGGCTGGCACTCCCAGTCTTCTTTTTCCAGCTTATATTTGCATGACATGGCCTCGCAAAGGAGAGAGCTGAATCTCGTTGGGTCTCTGATAGCTGCTTAGACAGTTATAACGCCCCATTCATGAAAGTACAAACTCATACCTGAGCATGACCTTGCCACTTTCACTGGATTTGGCCATGAAATTTTTGAATGTGATACATTAATCAGGTGTGAGATCTTAGGGATATATTTTGCACGTGTATAAACACATTGTCCTCAGTCGTGCTAAACTAGCATTAGGAAAAGTTCATTCTTTCAGTGGAGCAGTCATACTCCTATGGAGTGACACAGGTAGAGGTTGGATGGCAAGGTGATCGGGTTGTGTAATTGACGGAGAAAGCAAATTTTGTTGTAAATTTTTTTCTGATAATACTTACCCAATCACGTTACTAAAATTCACTACCACCCTTCCCTACAATGCAGGTATCTTGTTAAAGGTTATGCTCAAGTTAAAACTGGTTAAATCTGGGATACCAGTAACCTCCCAACAGAAATAAAGGAGAGTTGATCTGTAAGAGTTGCTTTCCTTCATCTGTATGCTATATAGATGGAAAGACATTTTTCGTCTTTCGGGGAGGACTGGATTTGAAGGTAGCAGAGAGTAATCCTGATGTTAATATTATTGGAGAAACATAATTTGCTTAAAAAATTTGCTTTTTTATACTTTATGCTCAAGTTCATTGATTATATTTGTGTGTGGAATGTGTGATGCTTTTTTATGTGTAACAGTTTTCTTACAATTTACAACCTAATCATCCATTTCACTGATTTCTGTTTGGTCTTGTAACTTCAACAGGAAGCCCGTTTAAAGCTGCCAATCTTAGGAGAAGAACAGATCATTATGGAAACCATTAATGAAAACCCTGTGGTGGTTATCTGTGGAGAGACTGGGTCAGGAAAGACAACTCAGGTGCCACAATTCCTTTATGAGGCAGGCTATGCTCAGTGAGTAATCTGTGATATTTGTTAATATGCTACATGTTGATTGTTATTCATATACTTAGCAAGGTGGATATTGTGTCAGTTTTATGTTTGTCTGTGTGTATCTCCTAAAACCACTGAGTGGAAATTTGCCAAACTTGGTACGTAGATAGATTTCCCATTAACAAGAAGGATATAATTTTTGGGCTGTTCCATTATGTCCCAGGTAGGAGAAGTGGGATCAAAGGTCAGACGTACAAAAAAATTGCAATTACAGTGACTTTTAACATGTAATATATTTTGTCTTATGATACACCCACACCATTTCAGCTTCTGGGAGAAGGGAGCTTTGTCTCCCATACCCCCAAACTGCAGTGTTGACCCTTTAGGGGCCTGCTTTGTCCCCACCTCTACACACACACACACACCTGCTACTTTTTAAAGTTTTCCTAATTTTTTGTCTTTCTTATTGAAACTTCTACATGTTTGTACAAAGCAATCTTCAAACAGGGCTTTCGTTAATTTTTCTTTGTTGGAAGAGTCCTGGACTTCCGTGGTTGGAAATTAGGCAGTCACATACCTTAAGCCTGGAAGTCACATCATTGCACTTACCTGAACATTTATGAGGGAAGTTTGCTTAAACAAGCTACTTTCATGATATTATGGCAGATTGAGTGGGTGTGTTTTAGATGATACACATTAGTCAAGAATAAATTTTTGATTGCATATGAGTTTTCCACAAAGTGAATAAACATAATATTCTATTTTGAATGCCCATAATTCATACAAAAAAGATTTTTTGACCAACAACATAAGAATATTGGTTTGAGAAAAAAATGTATCTTTAAATTACTTAGTATTCCATACCTTAATGCAAGTCTTACATGCTCAGTATTTATTTGTCATGAATCGGACATTATACATCGCAATGTACTATTAGTAAAGAATCAAAAGACATCTTGCTTTGGTTGCTTGATTTCAGTGGGAAAGGGATTATTGGTGTCACAGAGCCAAGAAGAGTGGCTGCCATCAGCATGTCAAAGAGAGTTGCCCTGGAGATGAAGCTGTCTGAAAGGTCAATTACAGCCTGAAAGAATGCCTTGTCTTTTACATTTCTTACTTGAGTAAAATTTTTCCTAATTTTAAATCATTTGGCAACGGTTTTGAAACTGACATGTTTTCAATACTTCTGCTAATCCTTAAGTGAACTTTACATGTACAGCAGCAGTTCATGGTGATTTGATTTGAAAAATTTCATTCATCACGTGACTGTGTGTAAGCATTAATTTCTGTATATAATGTAATATTTTAAAATACACCAAAAAATACTTGAATTGTTGCTTTCAGTTATACATGTAGTAAAAAATTTTAGATTATTTTTATCTTATTAAATTTAGTTGAATCACCAAACTCTTTTTTATTTGCATGAATACAGTGCCAAAATGCTGCAGAATAGTTTTGGAGAAAATGGGTCTGGCGTCCTATAGTTCTCATCATGGTTATCTGAAAACATACATTTTGAAATTTGTATTACACATTGTCTTAGCCATTAGTTGCTTTCATATTAAAGTTTGAAGACCAACATTCGACGTCAACTTGCAAACATGTTCATTAAAAAATTGGACCTGGATCACAATGAATCCACCTTGCTTTCATTAAACAATCGCAGACCATTATTTTATTACATGTGCATATCATGGACAGCTAAATTAATGTGTACATTTAAAAAGTAAATAAGTGATAAATTATGTGAAGCAGTTTTATTTATTCAATGAATAACATTTACTTAATGTTATTTGGAGATCCACCTATTTGGGAAAATTTGGATAACCATTGATAAAAGTTGCAATGTCATTTCTAGATCATTGGTGCATCTTGAAATGATTATCACTACCAAGATATTAGGTATAAAAAAGTAACAAGAAATGCACTAACTGAAATAAAACAAATCACTCAATATATTACAATGCTGTAAAGCTGGATGACAAGAACTGTTTCAGCAAGGCGAGGACCTCAGCTCCAATCAGGCTACTTTTAGAAAAAAGCCTATAGGGAAAGCTATTCACGATAGAATGATTTAGGCAGTAGTCCCTTGTAAAGATAGAAGTTAACTGATTCTAACGTTGAAGTATTTCATTTAATTACAGTCTATCCATATTTTCTCATGTTCTTGTTGTCTGTTAAAAATAATATCTTTAAATATAATATGTTGCAATGTTGTCTGTTAAATATAATACATATCTTTAAATAAAATATGTTGAAATGTTGTCTGTTAAAAATAATACATATCTTTAAATATAATATATTAAAATGTTGTCTATTAAAAATAATACATATCTTTAAATATAATATGTTGAAATGTTGCCTATTAAAAATAATACATATCTTTAAATATAATATGTTAAAATGTTGCCTATTAAAAATAATACATATCTTTAAATATAATATGTTAAAATGTTGCCTATTAAAAATAATACATATCTTTAAATAGAATATGTTGAAATGTTTATCCTATATCATCCAATAGAGAGGTGTCCTACCAGATTCGATATGAAGGCAATGTTACAGATGAAACAAAGATCAAATTCTTAACAGATGGAGTTCTCTTGAAAGAGATACAGCAGGTAAGCTTCTGCCTAGTGCAAAGGAATGTACTTTTTACTGGGTATTTCAGGCAATTGCTGATCATTCAAACTGCTAAAAATTCCACAAAGAGACCTTTGAACCTTAAGAATAATCATTTGTGAAATGTTGGATTATTGAACTTTTTTGTTTTTTAAATTATATTTTTACATAGCTAATAATCCAAGCAATACAGAATCATTTAAAATTGATAGGTTGGTGTGCATGCCACTCATAGTTGAATATTTATTCCCAAGTAAAGGTCGTAACATAAAAGGTATGGGGAAAAGTACCTTATCACTAATTGTCCATAAAATAATAGCTGGGTGACTATTTAAAAGTGTATCAAATTTTCACAGTTTTGAGATCATAGTCTTCTTTTATCAAATGCACAAAAATGGGTATGTTGGCGAGTGAATTTTTTTGTTGTATTTCACAATTATTGAGATCGCATTGATTTTCAGCAACATATAGTCTGCACAGTCAGCCATTATGGCAGGAGGATTTCCCAATAATTTACATTCTTTATGTTGACCTTCTTTCACATGACAGAAATTGCAATTATTAAACTTGTAGAAGTATTTCTCATTTTCATTATTTAGTAAGAGAGAAAAAGTTGCAACCCTGACATTTTATGTCCAGTCGCTCCCAGAGTTCATAGCTCTGATACACATAGGTAAAAAGTTATGTCATATGGCTGATGTCATAATGTAATGACCACATCATTTCAAGCTGTTATGTCATATTGATGATGTAATGTTTAGATTACAGCATTTCAAGCTGTCATGTCATAATGTAATGATCACATCATTTCAAGCTGTCATGTTACATAGATGATGTCATTATGTAATGATCACATCATTTCAAGCTGCACAGTAAGAGTTGATTAGGCTTTGCTGAGTGTCTACCACAAATAATACCCCTGAGGGTGGAATTTCCCTATCCCACACCAAAACATGTAGTTGATTCTTTTTCTCAAATTTCTGGATCATAAAAACATGGGTTATAAACAAAAGGACAAGTAACTGGTACAGGTAGAGCTCTGAAAGGACAAGATATCATACCTGGCAACCTTCTTGAAAGATTAAACAATGACGATGTTAGGTGCTAAGTCAGTGAGGACACATTGGATACACGTCTCACCTGCATGATGTATTCATCAGCTTCTAACTGCAGTGTATGTGCACAGTGGTCCAAACGAATTTGGTCCACATTTTTTTGTGACAAAGCTGAAGAGGTCGGTCAACTCTCAGTTGACAGAAAGTGATGCAACCTCCAATGGAACCTTTGAGTTAAAGGGAAAGTGTCCTCCCTTATTTTGGCAACCCAGTGGGTGTAATTCACCCTGCATGTCCAAGCATGGCCTTCGGCCTGTAAATTCATGCATATTTGTCTGATTTTGATGATCTGTATTGCCATCCTTCCATGCCTTACACCACCAATCTGGCTGCTGACCAGCCAGTCCAGCAGTCTGGCCGACCATACCTGTTGACTGGGGACCATGGTTTTTCTCACCAGTGAACCACGCTGCATACTGCCAACAATAGTGTGGTATGTGGAGTTATACAAAAATCCATTTATTCCAACCGACTGTTTTGCATCACATTCTGTCAAGACACATTCCAAGCTGACCATACCTGTTGACTGGAAACCAAAGATCCATCACATCAGCAAGCTATGCTACACGCCGGCCAGCTGTTCTGTAATATGTGGAGTTATACTGGGATCCGTGGAGTTGGTCTGTCTGTTTTGCCACACATTCTGTCCTGGTGCTTTTCGAGTCAATTGGCCAGCCAGCTGCAGAGCTGCCCATAAAACCGGAAGCCAAACCTAACATCCAGCTGACCGCCCAGCACACTTTCCAGCTGTCTGTCTAGCTGTCCATACCAGCAAGACCAGCCTTGTCATATGCCTGGCAACCAGTTTAACCAGTGGGGCAGTTATATAGGTTGGTTAGATATGATGCCACACATGGAATACTGCCTAATGAGGACAACCCCCACAGTGAATGCAGGGATAACTTCATTTCAGTTAGCCTACTCCTACAACACCATGGATCTTTAAAGCAGCTGTGAAAGAATTTACCAAGTTTGGCCAATTTGTGAGTGTCCAACTCTGCCATCTCCAAGCCAAGTCTGTAAAGTGAAAGCTTTGGTAGACTTGGAAGATGAGGACAAACATCCTTCCTTCTATCTACTACAGCAGTTGGTGAACATCAGAGATGACACCGATTGTCTGTCTGACAAAATCCGAGATCCAGGGAACATCAAGGCTTTCTTTTCGGAAAGCAAGCATCATTCTCATCATGCTCATTCCGTACACACTCAGTCACATATAGTACAGAGATGTCAAGCTTGGACAAAAGGATTACGGCAGTTAACAACACTGTTTATAAGGTGGAACTGAATGTTTTCCATTCCACTTCCAGTTAAGTGTTGAATACGGTGGCAACTTCTTCGATGTTCGTGCTGGCATCGCTAACGATTTTTCACCTTGCTAAAATTTTGGCAGTGATCATGCATATCAGTTCATGGCCAGTATTGTCAAGGTAATTAACAGGGTTATGCACCATTGAATAGCTAATGCCCTGGTGGCATTAGCAGATTTCAAACTGGTGAGACGAGACGCCTGTCTTCTCTTGTCTTCACTGAAGTAGCATCATTCCTTGGCTGTCCATTCTATACCCTTTTGTATGCCATTGCTGTTTGATAGTAGAATCGATATATGTGGAAGCAGGCAGCACAAGAACTGCCTTTCCAGTATATATTGCCACTGAATTAATGTCAGTAGCAGTGGAGAGATGATCGTCGCAAAAGAGAGGAGACCAAAAACTGCTCAGCAGCAGTTTTGACCTCAGTCTAATTGCAGGTGGCAACCTGACCCTCAGTACTTGAGGCAGTTCAATAAAGGAGATAGGAAACAAGGATTCTCCTTCACCAAGACTCCCAACAATCATCAGTGACTTGCCACCCCATCCGCCTGCTGATAGCCTGCGTTTCAGCTCCAGACTCTTTCATTTTTGGCATGTTTTTCTCGACCTTGATTTAGTGTATTGACTGGTACATGAAGCAGTGATACAGTTGCTGTCTGTTCATCAATTGGAAACTACCAGGGATTGGAGCTGAGGGGAGAATGTTCCCCCAATTATTGAGGCAGCCCAGTGGGGATAAGTCCCCCCACATGTCCAAGCATGGCCTTCAGGCCTGCAAGTCCAGGTGCATATGGTATTAGTCTGATCTTGTTCATCCATCACCATCCTTTCATGGTGTACACCACTGCTCCATCTGTTGACCAGTCAGTCCATTCAGCTGGTTGGCCTTGTCCTATTGTCTAGTGACCAGAGATCTGTCACTTCAGCAAGCCATGCCCTATATTGGCCTACAGTTCCATAGTATGTGGAACCATATGAGGATTAGTTTGACTGATCTGTCCATTTCTCTGCAGGTTGCGCTTGGGCTTTCCGCTGACAGCCATGTGTACTATCAGGGTGGCAACTGAGCCAACCATCCAGCACACTTTCCAGCCATCCATACCAGCAAGACAAGCCTTGGCATTTGCCCTGATGCTGATTCAACCAGGCAGTAATTTGGTTCCATTGGAGAGATACCATGACACACTTTAGAGGCTGTAGCAATGCCTCATCCATGCCTCTGGGAATGTTGTATGTGGGTGGGCATGGAGGCAGTGCCCGATGAGGACAACCTCCACAGTGAGTGTAGGAATAACCTCAATGACTTAGTATACTCAGATCCCACAATGGAATGAACTGAGTTCATCTTTAAAGCAGTGTCAAGGAATATATCATGTGTTGCTGACTTCTGAATGCCCACCACTGCCAACTGCGAGCTAGACCTATATGATGAAGGTTTCTGTAGACTTGGAAAACAAGGATGAACATCGCTCCTTCTGCCTACTGTCCCAGTCAGTGGAGACAAAGGAAAAATCAGACCATCTCTTGTATAAAATTCATAGTCCTGGCAGTTCTTCAGAATGATTTTCTGAAAGCCAGCTGCCAGCAATATTTTTTGTCACACTGGTATCGAACACATTCGGACACATTTATCACTGAGCTTCCAACATTATATAAAAACATTGCGGCAGTGAATATGATGACCCTGCTGTTTTACAATGTGGATAAGAATATTTTCCATGCCACTTCTAAGCTCACTCATAATATTGTGGCAATATCTTCTATTTTCGATCCTTCAGAGAGATACCCTTTTGCAACAAGGTGGCAACATAAAGATTTCAGCTCATGAGATTAGAGTGATCTCTGCAATTCTTGCATTCAACTGTAACATTTCCATCTGAGACATAATAGAAGCCATTGGCTCACAGTGTTCTCCAGTTTTTTCCTCCAAGATCTAGCTTCACAGAGACAAGAATGGAATCTGGTGGGTCCAGAGGCTATGGTCCAGACAACCACCAGGCTCATTTGATACCAGCACAACCTCCTCTCAGGTATGAGCTTAGCGCTTTCACTGGATTTGCCCTGAATTTTTATGCATAAGAAGAATTCATTATTTTCTTCTTATATGTATATGGTTATCACAGGCTATGTGACCATCAGTGGTTCTGCTGTCATGTTAGGAGAGCAGCTCATCTTATCCTTCCCTAATGTTAATATGATTGGGGAACATATTCAAACAAAAAAGCACATTTTTTTTGTCAACTATGTTTCTATGAGAATACTTGCCTAGTCACATTGCTATTAAACCCTCCCACACCTCCACACAAAAGCAAGCATCCTCATTGAGGTATCGCTCAAGCTAAAACTGAGTAAACAACAGTAGCCACCTAGCAGTGATATGAGGAGGTAAGAGGAAGGTCTGGGAAGAGTTTCTTCCTTTTGTCTATATGGTGTGTAGGCATGATAGATGAAAAATTGTCATCTTTCCGCAATTGCTGGGCTCAAAAGGTAGCGAAGCTTCTTTCCTAACATTAATGTGATCAGGTAAATATTCTCAAAGAAACATAATTTACTAAAATATATGCTCTTGTAACATGACATTACATTGAATTGAATATTGAGCTGCATTGATTCTTATCAAAATATTTCACACACATAGGGTATTGTCCACATTCTATTCTGACCACAAACGAAGTAGTATTTCGTAGAAGTGTAAGAAATTTTTTACAAAATAAATTTTGTACTTTTCCAATTCATATTCATATCCCCAGATTTCAGCACAGTATAATAAACTTGGTTCAACTTTAGTGTCAAATAATTGAACAGAATCTACAATTGAAAAGTGACATACTTTTCCTTGCATGTTATTAAATAGCCAGTATTGCTAAACATTCTTTTGCTTTTGTCCAGCTGAGTTCTGAAGTAAAAAGCAAACCTGCATACAAGTATATATAAACAGAGACAGTGTCTATTTTTGGACCACCAAAAACCACCTTTTATTTATTTGTATAAAGCCCCTGTTTCTAAACACAATTAACTTTGCCTTATCTGAATTTGCTCTCATTCATGTTTTATTACAAAATTGTTCTGTAAGATCCAGTTGGGACTGAAGCACAATTATCAAGATCATCAGCATGTAACAATGCATATATACTGTAGTATCATTTATTTTCATGGGTCTCAATTTTCGTGGTTTTGTATATAAAAGAAGACATTTTCATGGGTACTTAAAGTTGTGGTTTTGCCTGTCAAAGTCGACATATTTATAGGTATTTAATTTAATGGATTAACCTCTACAAATACCCCAAATAAAGAATACAAAATAACAAAACTATGCCGACAACAAACATCGATCATTTCAATGATTAAAACAATCCTACAATCCGTATGAGCACAAATCAAATACATGTCAAGATCAACCACTTACACGCAACATCAAAGGGAGCTGCCACAGCCAACAACACTCCGCCTAATCGGTGATTAAAGTACATGTGTATGATCTATTTCTTTAAACACTGTCCAATAATTACTTTCTGATGTCCATGGCATTAACACAATGATTCAAGAGTGGTAAAATTCAAATTAGATCCCGTCAGTTCAGATAATGTCATCGTTCCACATGAGAACCAAACACGTGACCAGCTGCCCCTTGCTTAATGCAGTTAGCAAACAGTGTCAACATTTGACATGTTCAGAGCCCGTCAAAGTGCGAATATGCTAAGTAAATTGAAAAACAATGTAATCACTCCTTTGTTTGAGCCTGCCTTATGTACAAACCAACTTCAACCACTAGACTTTTTACTTTAAACTTTATCAATCAAGTCAATTCATGCCAAATGGATAACTGCAACTGAAGTGAAAATGTGTGAAAGATTGGACCTAATTATCCATGACTTTGAGAATGCTGGATTTGTTTTAATTCAACAATTTCAGGATTATTTACCCGACAAACATTTATGTGTACCAGCAGACATTGATTGACACGATGTTGATGAGTGGTTTTGTCTAAAAATGAATGAAGTGTGAGCTTCAATACTTTGGAGTAATTAGTGTATATACATAGTGTTTCATTAAAAATTGTGCTTCATCCAATAGTTCTAATATTTTACAGTCATGTTATTCATGGGATTATGAATGCATGGATGAAATGAGACATGCTTTCGCAAGGATTTAAAATTTTCGACAATGGTTTTACTTGAATGAAGAATCAATCTGAATAAGTATTAATTGTAATTTTCCTATACTAGTATCATTTATTATTCTTTCTGTCATTTTCAGTAATACTAGTGTTTGAATACCTTATGCTTTATCTCTTTTCTCTCCATCCTTTCTTATTTTCACAATATATCGATTTAAGGCAGTAAGTGGAAATTACAACTATCGGATACTGTATAGATACGTGTGCATTGAAACAATATAACATACATTATAATTCTTGTTTTTAAAGGGTTAAAATAAAACAAACACATGTAACAGCTAACATTTTATTACCAGATTATAGAAATGACATTGATTTATCATACAGCTTTGTTGATTTCTATGAATGAAACACAGTAAGAAATTGGTCAAGGGGGGCTTCTTTATAATGTGTGTCTAATTTTTCTTTGAGTCTTTAAATTCGTGGTTTGGGGCAACAACAAAATATGCAGAAATTGTTACCCCATGAAAATTAGTGATACTGCAGTGTTTGATATGTCTTCTGTTACAAAGATACCTTTGAATTTGAATGTATTTCAGTGATTAAATCATCAATGAACAAGCTGAATAAAACTGGACTAAGAATACATCTCTGTTTCATTCCAAATTTTTTTTTTTTTAAAAAGGGGTGTACTTATTGCCTATCTTAATACATGAACACGGGTTACTATACATACAAATTAATATGCATACAAGTTTTCCACCCACCCCTTTTTTATTAGACTTTTCGATTGTGTCATATTAGAATCAAATGCCTCTGCAAAATCCACACATTGGCAATAAAACCTTCCTCCTTTTTACAAAGATACTTTTGGAAGCAACAGACCATACCTGGCTAGTATTTTCATAATAACTTGCATGTTTGTGTAAACCAGTAGATAGGATGAAATAAGGATCATTCAGTCATGATTGTGTACCTATTTCACACATTCTGGGACTCAATAACATACAGTAAAAAATAAACCCAAAGGACAACTTGTTTGCACTTCACATCAGTGTACATTATGCATACAGCTGAAATCAGGGGAAAAAGATCAGGCCCCTCTTTTATAAAACTTTACTCAGCATCTCAAGGTAATAAATGTTACTTGAAACTTCTAAATCTTCCTGGAAATAAATATTATGCATTTTGATTGGTCAGAATATTTTCAGGTAAGATTTGGAGTTTAGTAAAGTTGATGGAGAGGCCTGATCACACAGAATTCACCCAAATCTCAAAGAATATTTTCTCCAGTCTCACAGTCTGGCACTCTGAAAGCATCATGGGTAAGGAGGAAATTTAAGAACATCTTTTGTTTCCTAATGGATATTTACAGCCTTGATGCAAAAAGTATTGATCCTTCTGAAGTCAATACTTCAAAAAATCGGGTACATTTCAGACAAGTCATTATCAGTTATCAGTTGCATCCCATACACAACAAAACATGCTGAATGCATTGCTGGTAATGCCATGTCAATAAACCCAAATGTGGGAAAGACACATTTATAACTACATCCCAATTTAAAGAAATAATTAACTCACAAAGGAACTGGGGGCAAAGTAGACCTTTGATGGCACGGAGTTGTACAGATTGTGAATACCAATTGAGGATCTGGCATCATTCCTTTGACCATCAATAAGGTCCCCTACTTTTCTCAAGTTTACCAATCTTGCATTATTGGGATATTATGCGTATCGTCTATACTTGCTTATAAGACAGGTCCAAGTGCAAACTGCATTGACCCAGATCTACTGTTACATAATGCACTGACAGATCTGGATCTATGCTGTTTATTAAGAATAATCAGTATAACATTAATGTGCATTATATGATGGCAGATCCAGGTCTGTGTTGTTTGTTCTAATGATTACTCTGACAAACTGCACAGATCCATATCTGCTGGTGCACTATGCAATGGCAGATCTGGGTCTGTGAAGTTTGCAGTTGGATCCAACTTATATGCAAATGTAAATGGTATATCGAATTTCTTAGTTTTTGCATGGGTTTTTATACCTATCCAAGACTTGTATTGGCATTTCAGGACTTTCTGCTGACTCGCTACAGTGCGATTATTATTGATGAAGCCCATGAACGGAGCATGTATACAGACATTCTAATAGGACTTCTGTCCAGGATAGTTCCTCTCAGACATAAGGTAAGTGCATCACATGAACTGAGCATGTATACAGACATTCTAATAGGACTTCTGTCCAGGATAGTTTCTCTCAGACATGAGGTAAGTGTATCACATGAACGGAGCATGTATACAGACATTCTAACAGGACTTCTGTCCAGGATAGTTCCTCTCAGACATAAGGTAAGTGCATCAGAGTTTAGAGAATTGATTAGAAAAAAAGAAAATTATGATGCAAAAATATTTTATCACTATACCTAATTTATTAAATAACATGTATTTTTATTAGGATCATGTTATCATTATAATTGGGCAACACAATGTGGCATAACACTTAGTGATGCCACATAGCAACCTTGTTGAGTAATGCTTTGTATACTGTGGCATAACACTTAGTGATGCCACATAGCAACCTAGTTGAGTAATGCTTTGTATATTGTGGCATAGCACTCAGTGTGGCACTTTCATTGTGATAACATAATGCAAAGCATTCAATCAGATTTACCAGGATCGCACCTCTTTGTTGGCATCGTGTAAAGTACAAATTATGATGGTCATGTAGGCATCCAGTACAGACTATTTCATCTATGGGTGTCATTTTTAAGAATTTGATTACACATACCTTTAAATGGCTATTATTCAGTTTATTTAGCTGTTGATCAATATTCTTTTTAAGGTCATTATATAACTGCCTCAGAAAGTACATGCAACAAAATCAGTGTTAAAGTCCATGGATGTGTTTAGATGAGACTAAACCAAGATGTGTGATCCATTGTAAACTGGACTGAATGGCACACATGATGATGTCAAAATGAAAGCACTGCATGTTGAAAAATAATTGTACTTCCTTGCACTGATAAAGATAACTCCCAACATTCACTTTTCTTGACCCAGTTCATTGCCAGGCTGACATTGTAAAAAGTCCATAACAATCAATAATGTTTGTCTGAAAGTTTTGTGATGACAGCTAACTTAAGGCACAGATCAATCAGCAATTAGGAATGAACAGACTTAGGTAAACTATATTAGTATTAAATTTTAGAATAACAATTAGATCAATAAAGGCACCTACATGATCACATTGATATAAACTTTATAAATGTCCACAAACTTTAACACTGATTTTGTCTAATGTATTTCCTGGGGTGGTTATATAATCTTTCAAGGAATATTGATTGGCGATCAGTAAAAGGAACCGAATAATTGCCATTTAAAGGTATGTGTAATTAAATTCTAAGCAATGACACTTATAGCTGAAATAATATATTGCATGCCCACACAGCCTGTTCTGTGACAAATCTTATCTCAAACTCAAGTTAATTTTGACATGAACTTATGAAACTAATATTAAATAATACAGGATGCAGCTTGTGTCCTATTACTCAGCAGTCACCTGTTCACAACAACCATTCAAATCCTCCACCCACCGGCAAATTTCCTATATAAATGTCCTGTATATGGTCAGTGGCCAGCCAGGTGTTTCCTAACCAAACAATGGTTTCTCCCTGCCTTAAGTGGTCACTGGCACATACCTACAGTAGTGACTGCTCAGTCTTTTGCTTCATGAGGAAGGCATTGTTTAAATAAAGGAATATCATGTGAATCGATGTGCAAACATTTCTTATCTCACTTGTACTCACCATACTCCAGTCACGTTGATAGTGTAACTTAAAGGTGTCAGTATGTCAAATTTGTAGCGAGGCAGTTTTATCATTAGGGTAGAGGGTTGGAGCAATTTGTTTGCTGGATGGTGGGAAAAGTAGTTGTGTTATCGCAGCTGAAATGGAAGTTACCTTTTGTTCCACTGTGACGGGTATAGTTCGATATCTTCATCTATTTTGGCTGTGAATTAAAGCTATCTCTGAATAAAAAGTTTGTCTTTGAGATACGAGTTAATTCCCTTTTCATTAGGGTCAGGGATCATTCAATATTCAAAACTTGTCTGTAAAGGCAGGTGAAGTTTCGGTTCATGGGTCACGAAAACTAGCCAAATACATCTTCTTTTGATTTACTATTCATCACAGGCTTCTCACATAAGCCGACTGTCTTTTGATCTTGGTGAGATGAGCAACTGACTAATCCAGATATCGTTTTTAAAGCATGAATACACTAAGTTTGGTGTAGATTTTAAGTCAGTGATGATTTCATTTATAGGATGGATTAAAGTGAGCAGGATACAGTAATCTTGTGTGGAACATAAATTTGGGAGAGAACAACATATACACGCAATTTATGATTTTGTTGTACAGTGTACATAAAACAATCTTGATAACAGGATGATAATAATAATAATAATAACGATAATGATATTCAATGCATGGTATTTGTTCAAAAACCAATTTTAAAATATGAACCTGTGTACAGAGGTCACCTGTGTGCAATGGCCAGTTTTGCCTTTTCCCATGCTAGTGACAGGTTTGACTGTACTTCACTAGTTATGCATTATAGATTTAGTAGAAAAACTTTTCTGTACCCAATTCACTACTTAGCCCCATAACAGTTTACTTTTCATGCCCCCATCATCAGTATGGCTAAAGACATGTTATTGTCTTGCTTGTGAATAGTGCAACATATATATCACTTTTTTTTCATCAACATCATTGTCTGAAAATATTAAGGTCATGTTTTACAGTTTTTGAAAGCCCTATTTTCTGCTTCAGTTGTTTTCAATTTTAAACTCGATAACAATATTACCATAAGATTGTAGCCTGGTATTCCAGGATTCCAGGCTCAGTATTCTCAAAACATTTTGAGCAAGAAATTCAAGCTCAAATTCAAAACCCAGTTTAACATGTAATACTTTGAGCAAACCTACATAATAGTAACTTAAAAGTTTAGTTGAGGAACCCAAGTTAAGAAAAATCTGAAAGCTCTGTGATTCTAGCCTTATAATAATTACAATTATCGACTGTTCAAGTTTTGGGACTTTCAGCTCAAATCATACTAAAAATATTATAACCAATCAAAAGGCTTGATCTATTGATTTTGCATAAGAATTTCAGGTTTGGAGTAACATTATTGCCCAAAACATTGAGTAACATTTAATGACAGAGAGGCCTGGTGTCTCACTTGTGTCAACATAAAGCTGTTTGCAGCAAGACAGTGCATCTTATGGAACACAGGTGTTAGTCATATGCACCTTTTTGTCACAATCTGATCCAGCAAACTATTGTTTTGAACAAACAATGTGGTCTTAATCATTCTTTTTTAATTGGTAGCAAACCAGTAGCATGTAAATGTTATAAACATTGTTATTCATACAGGCAAAAAGTCATAGATTGTATTCTATGTACTAGGTCTTTTCTGGTGAATCAAATGCACGTTATTCCCTGTGGTTAGCATACAAATTCTGAAAAAGTGAATAGACTGCTTAAGTTCAGCTTTATATATTGAATATAAGGGGATCATTATAGCAGTGTCCTTCGAAATTCCAAGCTTTTACAATCTATATTTGTAGGAGGTAATCGCATTTAGTATTGGAATACCTAGGCAGCTCATTATGTAGAGCACCTTAAGAAGGTGATATTAAGGAGAAACACATATTAAGAGTGAACTATTATTTTTTTGCATAATTTAATTTTCTTCTGCAAAAGCAGGTGGGACATAGAGTCACTTAATTTGTTTTGGCGTTGTTTGTAATAACTAAATTTAAGTTGTACATTAATCTTTAATGTCAGTTTTTCAACTGCTGCCACAACCGTTGCTTTTTCAGGCAGGTAACCATGTTTTGCAGAATATTGTCTGTTAATAACTTATAACCACAGAATACCCTACCACATTTTTGGGGTACCTTCTTTGAATGTATATTATATGTGTGCTTAAATGAAACTGATTTGATGAAAAATATTTGCTTACTTTCCTAATTTCAAATGGTGACATAAATGTGTAACATTGTCTTTGCAGAGGGGAAATCCATTGAAACTTGTTATAATGTCCGCCACCCTGCGTGTGGAGGATTTCACAGAAAATAAAAGGCTCTTCAAAGAAACACCGCCAGTTTTGAAGGTAGGTTAAAAAAAATTCGTACAAAAAAATGCATGCACAGCATTGTTGGAAGAGGTGTATGAACATGGCCATATATATATTTTAGCATGGATTTTTTCACATGGCATTGATGCCCAGGTGTTTTGTTATACTTATCCTCTTTCCAGGCCACGCTAAAAACAAATGACTATGCATTCCGCGTTGTATGTGTATTGACCAAAAACATGCCAACCTTGTTATTGTCACCTTTCACACAAAAGAGAAAAATTCTCCGAGTAGAAAAATAAGATGTATTCTCATGCCCTAATGCATCATATTCACTCAGAATGATAAGAGTAACGTTGCACGAAAAAAAGTGGATTTTTAACTTGTTTGCTCCACGGTAAACAGGTTATGTTCTCAGTTGTGTATTAATCAAAGTATGGTTCAGAATCTGTGTAATTTTATATATTTAACTTCCAAACATCTGGTAGTTGCTTTATTCCTCAGAAATTACACATATTATGCTTAATGATTCACAAAAGTGGTTATTTCTCAATAGATCCTCAAAGTTGGCAGTCATGTGAGATACTCATGTATATCAACTGTTTTATATCTGCTGATCAGGAGTGTGTGCCACCCCAGAAAAGGATTAAATAAAGTCAATGTACCGGATTGGTGCCTTTACTAGGAAAACTTTAAATTGCAATCTGAAAATTTCCGCGATTATTTGTTTGTTTATTTTTATGTAAAAAAATAATGATCATGTTTTTTCTGGTATCAGTGTTTACCAAATCCCTTGGGTGTGTTGAAACCCTTGCTTTTGGGTTCAGGCTTCAGCAGACCTCTTACTGTTTCAGCTAGGATGTGCCCTTGTGTGATTTATGCAAAAGAGACACAAAATCCTTCTTGGACATATTGTGCAGAGGAAATAGGAACTAAGTGCCTTTTCCAAGGACACACTGAGGCAGCCAACCTGGACTGACCTGGGTGGGTGTCAAACCCATGACCCTTGAACTTCATGTCTGATGCTCCCATTTTATTATGAGGTTGGCTTATTATGATCACACCATTGGCCCACTTTTTCTAATGAAGGGTGCCAGTTTGCCCCATTTTTTCAAACCTAGCTGAAACACTGTGCCCTCAAGATTGAATGAGTGTTGATACCTTAAAAACCATGTATGCAGCCTATATTCATTCATATAAGATGGGTCTTATAGGGTAAAAGTATGTAATATATTTTACACATACACATACACATACACAGCAGAATCTTGTTGCCTCAAGCAAATGTTGCCTTGAACACTTGGGATCACTTGAACTGGCCCCAGTTTCATTAACATTAATTTTCGAGTCAAGTCTAGACTTAAGACATTTGATTGGTTAGTTTAAAGTAAGACTTAAATTTCAGTCAATCAGATAACTGGATTCTAGATTGAAATGCTGTTGGTGAAATTCAGGCCTGATTTTAATACTCAACAAAGTATCAATATTTAAATGAAAGCATGTTGACTTGGTGTATAGATATTTTGTACATGTACACAAGGCCCTTTGAGCTTAGAACTGTGTATTAAGATTTTCTTGTCTGCATATAAACAAACTGTCAGTTAATTGAAACACTCAAATTTTCATCAATTAAATCACAATTTCTATGAAATTAAAATGGTGGTTTGTTTATTCTGCATCAGTAATTCAGACACGTACATTTACATATAAAATTAACAATGCAACATTATTATAACTGTTTTTGATGACAGACCCATTTTTTTGCCACTTTTAAGGTAGAAAACAATAATTTGTAAATCAGATTCATCTCAAATTTCCAATTAAAACTTGTAGCTAGACTAATTTAATTCTGATTTCCCACTTTCAGATCGATGCGCGACAATTTCCAGTGACCATCCACTTTAACAGAAGGACTCCACAAGACGGTTATTTACATGAAGCCTTCAGGAAGGTTAGAAAACAAGTCTTGCTTGGATTTGAATGTTTTGAAACAACATTTTTTTTGGTTGGAGTCACTAATACACATTTAAATAGCAGTAATAGAACCTATCACTATTGCCTTGCTTACCTTTTCTGGGACAAAATGACACTCATCCACATTATAAAATGTCATCCTCTCATAGATAGAACATTCTAGAATCTAGAACTGAAATAAAACAGATCCAGTCTGTCTCCAACATCATAGGTCCATGTGCAGTACCTGTCCTTTTTTTCTGTGGATGCCAAGTTAATCGGTCAATTTCAAATCACTCTCATGTCAAAGACACATTCTGGCATCCAGATCTGTTTTTCAGTATTATTAGAGTGATAATACCCTCAGTGCTTTGTATATTTAGTGGTTGTATTAACTCTTGTGAGATTTGAGGCATTTTTGTGCTGTTTTTCAGCAGCGATTATCTATTATAGTCTTCCCCTTGAGCAGTAGGGTAGGTAATAGCCATTCCTATTGACATCCAGATTTTTTCGCCACTATAGCATTATAGATTTGGTCTTTTGATGAGGCTGTACCACCTTATGCCAGATTTTTTGTCCCAAGCCCTAGGGCTCAAAGGTTAAGAAAATTCTTTCCAGTTTGGAGAGACTCTTGGGGACTGCCTCACACTCAGATCTCCTTTTTCCCCCTCATTTGGCTATGGTTAGGGAGCTCTCTCAAAAGTTTTCAAGGGGCCAGGCAATTCATTAGGCAATAAAAGGGGTGGTCTGAAACCCCCTTTCTATGCTAAGACCGCTGGTCTCGATGGCCAGATACAGAGTGCACTCCCCTGCTTAGCCTCTTAAGCCCTCCCCCCTTGGATGCTGGGTCATTGCAAGTGGAGATTTTTAAGGGGACCTGGGCTTACCTTCCAGTTGAGATGCTGGAGGTGATGGAACTAGGTTGCTCGATACCACAGCCTCACACGCCAATCTTTCATTGGCAGCCTCTCAGTCTTCTGAAGGAGGAATCTCTGTCTCCAGCCGCACTACAGTGCTTGCTGGAGGCAGTTGCCAAAACAGGCCTGCCTTGTCTCTGTTGTGGTTCAATCAAGGGATGAAGGGCGCAGTAGAGAGGGTAGAAAACAACCAGTTTCCAGTCTTGTTCTCACAGATTTTCCTGATATCCAAAATGGCAGAAAGTTTTGTCTTATCCTCGATTTTTACATCTTTAACAGGTTTCTTCAGGAGGAACCAGTCAAGATAGAGACTACTGCCTGAATCAAGAATGCTATGAGGCATGGGAATTGGGCAATCTCCATCGACCTTCAGGACGCATATCTTCACATCCCCATTTTTCCTCCTCACAGGAAATATCTCAGGTCTTGCCTGGATCAGGAGCTTTTCCAATTTCAAGCCCTACCGTTCAGCCAAGTCTCTGCTCCTGTGGTGATGGGAGTAGTTGCCACTCACCTGAGGGCTCTGGGGATCCCCATCCTCCATTATTTTGACAACTGGTTATTGCACAATTACCTCAAACACTCCCTCTTGCAAGATCTGTTCTGCTGCTGGCCCACTGTGACCCAGCTAAGACCTGTTCCAAACCCTTCACATAAACAATTTGGAAACAAGTTTGATATTCTTAGCCCTACAGGAGTGCATAAACCAAATAGGGAGTCGTTGTGTGATGGTTTCCTCCGACAACACGTTAGTAGTAGCATACCTCAGGAAACAAGGAGGTACACATGCTTCTTCTCTTTGTATGGAGGTTTTGAACCTCCTTTACTGGACAGCCTTGGAAGGGGTTACCCTCTGGGTTCAACATATTTCAGGCAAAAAAAGTATTCTGGCAGACAGTTAGCAGAGGCAAGGTAGTCCTCACAGAGTGGTCTCTGCACCAGTCCATAACAGAGTCCCTGAAGGATGCATTTTGTTGATAACATACTACTTTCTCTTCCTTCCACCTTCAGTCTTTGGTGCATTAGGGCAAAGGCATATTTTCCTTGGGCCCAATAGTTATGGCACAAAAAGTGGCCCAATCTGCCATCGACTTATAGTAGTGGACACTAGTACCATAAGGGTGAGTATATAAGTTTTTATACCATTTTTTTTTTTGGCCATCAGCCTCCCTCAAAACTGGCAAATTCAGCAAGGCAATAGTGACAGGTAATATATTACTACTATTAAAATGTAGTTTTTTGAGGGGGTAAAACTGTTTTTAATGATGTAATACTTATCTGTCACTATAGCAAGATTTTCTCCTTGCACCCCGCTCTGAGGTCCCACAGGGAGTCTGGGTCAGAGAAAAAGAGGACGGCTACTGTACATGGGCCTATGACGTGGGAGGCAGACTGGGTCTGTGTTATTTCTTTTATAGACTTTCTAGAATGTTCTATCCATGGGAGGATGACATTTTATAACGTGGGTAATTTTATCAGGAAAAGCTAAGCAAGGCAATAGTAACAGGTAACCTCACACATGTACAAAATAACATTTTCTTCTGATAAATGGTAAGAAAACATTAAGCAGAATGCACCTCTCTACAAGTGAGACTATATTAATTTATGTGAATCTCTTTGAATAAATTTATTTGACAATCAATAAAAACAAAATTTCATAAAATTTTGGTTCTTAAATACATAGTAGATTTTTGTCAGAAAATGTTTAAGATCAAACTTACCTACCGTAATAACAGTAAGTCTTGGGACTCACAAAAAATACTTTTTTTCGTGTCCCAAGATTTATATGCATGTAAAACATATACAATTTTCGGTGTCACAAAACTTGTAGACACAAAAAAATGTCCAGACAAAATTGGAAAGATTGCCATATGTCACAGAGCAGTGACCAGCTCGTTCAATTACGACGTCAGTAAACTGTTATAAATTACTATAATTGTTTTTATGTTATAATTTTGATTGTGCATATTTTCCGATGTTTCCAACATGATTTAAAACAAAGGTAAATAAAGACTTCATAATTCACAGGCCGCTTATAGTTTACTGGGTGACCTGTACTATAGTGTACAGTACTTATACGGTGCAAATTGTGCTTGGCGTCACTTATATCCTTGTTTATTCCCAAAAATATTTGATGCAGATTTTGCTTTATTCATCGTTTTTACCAAATCGCATTCTTCTGTATCACATTTCAGCTAGACTTTCATTGCTGTTTCATTTATTTGTATTCACACACTCAAGAGTTACTGTTTTTCAGTGGTATAAGTGATCCTACAGAGTGATGTAATCTATATGAAAGGGCACACATGTTTACTGTCTATAAAGCACATAACCAGCATAAATTCACATAACTGTCATATGTTCATGAAAGAATGATCGTAATATATGTTAAAATTCTGAATATAGATTGATTAAGATCTTCATCGATCCATTTTAGTTTTGTGTTTTGGCTTCACAAAATCATAATTTTCCATACATTATCCATTCCACTTTTGATTTTGGCAAGCTGGCTGTTTTGGAGTCTCTTTTGTTTATAATTGGAAGATTTGTCTTTTGTTTTCCAACAGCAATCTAGGCCAGTTAATTGTTTAAACCCTGAAATTGGCTTGGGTAAAGAGGAAATTTTGTTTGGCAGCAATGCCGGTACATCTTGATTCGTACTACACTCTCATCACAAGAGTAAGTCACTGTGACCCATTTCATGCTTTACTGACTTTGGTTAATTTGTCTGTTTTAAGTTTATTTCTCAAGCTCTATTCATGCTAGAATCATCAAACTAGATGATTGTATGATTCTATATTAGTACCACACCTTTACCATAAAAGAAGGTCATGGTGACCAACATTTTACATTTTACTGGCTTAGGTTAAGTTGTTGCATTTAGCTTATAATCAGTTACGCTTTTAGCACCCTACTGTTATACCAAGATTATTGAAACTTGGTAAGGAAATGTATCTGGATGAATACTACACCCTCATCACAAAAGTAGGTCAGTGTGACCCATATTTTATGCTTCACTGACTTGGGTTCAGTCTCAAGTATTGTTTATGCCAGAATTGTCAAACCATGTGATTGCATGCCTCTATGTTAGTACCACACTCTTATAATGAAAGAAGGTCATTGTTACCTACATTTCACATTTTACTGGTGTATGTTAAGTTTTTGTGTTTATCTCAAGACCACATTGGTTTGTTTATCTACTGTATAATACTGTTACACATGGAATCACGAAACTTGGCGATATTATGCATCTGGGTGAGTACTACACCCTCATCTTAAAAGTTGGTCACTGACCCATTTTTCACTGATTTTATTTCAATTTCATGTCTTTGCTGTTCTTGCTTTAAATTTTATGTCTGTACTGTTCTTGCTTTAATTATTAAACTTGATGATTGTATTCATCTCTCTTAATACTATGCACATTAGAAAGGTCACTGTGACCTATATTTCACATTTTGCTGGCTAGGTCAAGCATCTCAAGCTCAAGACAACATAGATTTTTCATGCTGTGTACATACTATCCTATCTAGAATCATGAAATTTGATGATGCCTCTTGATGAGCACTACTCCTTCATTTCAGTGAGTTTTTTGCATGTTATATGTATACTGTCCTATCTAGAATCATGAAATTTGATGATGCCTCTTGATGAGCACTACTCCTTCATTTCAGTGAGTTTTTCGCATGTTATATGTATACTATCCTATCTAGAATCATGAAATTTGATGATGCCTCTTGATGAGCACTGCTCCTTCATTTCAGTGAGTTTTTCGCATGTTATATGTATACTATCCTATCTAGAATCATGAAACTTGCTGAGTGGATGCATCTTGATAAGTTCTACATCGTTTTTGCAAAAAAGAGGTTTCTGTGGGCTATATTTCATGCTTCATTGATTTTTGTTTAAATTTTATGTTAAAAGCTCATTTGGAGGATGATGTTCATGTTCCAGTTGTAAAACTTGATAATTCAGCACATCTGTGCTACTACAGTAACTACAACTTTACAACATTTTACATGTTATTAACATGGATTAAGTATTTGTGTTTATGATCACATTGTTTCATCTGTGCTAGACCTACATATATTCTAGCATCGAAGAAAGGCCCTTTCTGCCCAATGCTGTTGAAGTGGGAATAAATATGTTTATTGACTGGTCAACCTTCTATATTAATGACTATATACATTGTATATTGTGATATGTTACCCTCAGCAGGTTAACTGTGTATTGTACATGTTAGTGAGTATAAGAATTAGAAGAGTAAACCGCTGGCTGCATTCATTTCATGTGAGTCCTCGCCTGTAGTGGTTAATCATGGTAATTATCAATGCATGAACTATGTTCATATCTTTGTACTATTGTCTATCACTCCAGGGTTTACTCAAAGCCTGTGACTTTCACCCCGTACAATCTGGCTTCTAAGGGTGGACAATGATAATAGCTTGCTAAGCAGATTTTAAGTACAATGATTTCACAAAAGAAATGGTACAAAAACAACATTAATCTCTGGTTTTTATCAACTCATTACCTACACATTGTTATAGTAGAAAAGAATGTTCTTTTTATTGTGTTATGTCTTTTATGCCCTGTCATAGTAGGTGGGTAGGTAGGCTGGTAGGTGGTTTCACAATCTGTCAGCACAATACTGGCTATATAGTGTCAATTCAAAGTTCAGATTTTAAATTTTAGAATGAATTAAAGTTCTAATGTAATGATAAAAGATTGCAGAACAATCTTCAGTTAGAAAAGGGGCCAAGATCACTTTAGTGTGAATTTATTTTCTGCACGATAATGTTTACAATGCATACTGGATACTATTAAAAGTAGAGATGAACTATGTAATCATGAATTATACTCTGATTATGTGTTATTTTTGTTAAAGTGTTAAAATACATTGCAGGTCTATGATGAGAGATACTATAATTCTTTATGCATTTGTCATTAGAATGTTTTCTTCACCTACTTGTAGATATGCAAGATACACAGAATGCTCCCTGAGGGAGGAATCCTTGTGTTCGTAACAGGCCAGCAAGAAGTTCACACTCTATGCAGTAAACTTAAAAAGACATTTCCAGTAAATAAAACAGAGTCATGTAAGTGAAACAAGTTTTTGCGTGTTATAAGTGTAAATTGTTGTAACTATTCTTCCTAATTTAAAAAGTATTTTCTCTCTGACAACAGAAAAATATTATACGTGAATGTCCAGGACTGCAGCTCTATGTCTTATTGGATATTTAACTATTTTTTTCTGATTTGCTCAGTGTCCGTACAAATATTGTGTTTTCTTTATACCTAAGTTTTAAAAATACAACATCTTAATTATACTACACTCTTGTATTTGAAACCAGTATTCTAAATTTATTAACTGAAATTATAGATTTTAAGAAGTTAATGGTATAGTAGTAATAAATTACTCCCTCGTTTTAATGCTATATATGGGAGCCATACATTATACCACCTTATAGTGAAACTACCTTATAATGAAGTACATGATATAGTACTCATTATAACACTGTCTGTGGTAGTGATAGGGTATATCACCTTACAGTGAGACTGCCTTATAATAAAGTATATAATACAGTACTCCCTCATTATACTGTTGTCCATGGGAGTCATAGGGTATACCACCTTATAGTGAAACTGCCTTATAATGAAGTACATGATACAGTATTGCCTCATTATAACACTGTCCATGGGAGTGATAGAGTATACCACCTTACAGTGAGACTGTCTTATAATAAAGTACATAAAACAGTACTCCCTCATTACAATGCTGTCCATGGGAGTCATAGGGTATACCACCTTATAGTGAAACTGCCTTATAATGAAGTACATGATATAGTATTGCCTCATTATAACACTGTCCATGGGAGTCATAGGGTATACCAACTTACAGTGAGACTGCCTTATAATAAAGTACATAATACAGTACTCCCTCATTATATTGCTGTCCGTGGGGGCCATACAGTATACCACCTTATAGTGAGACTGTTATAATGAAGTACATTATACATATAATTATTAAATCAAATCCATGACCATAGTCACCGTAGAACATGAATCATGTTACAATGAAAGACCTTATAGTGAGAGTCCTGTACAATGATAAAATAAGATACAAGACTTTCAGATTTGCTTTGTCAGCTCTCTCCTTCTAAATTTAAGTTCTGCTCAAATTGCTGCATTTTTATTCTTATTGTTATGCAGATTTGCATATGATGGCTATTTAAGGTTTCAGTTTTTTTCGTCTCATTTTTATATCATTCAGCTACACCAGGAAAAAAGAAGGAGAGTAGAAGGAATTTGGATAAGAATAAAGAGAGATCAATCCTTCCAAATATCAACTTGGATAAGTAAGCACATTTTTTCTTTTATTTTCATACATATAGCCATCCTTCTTGGAAATAGTGCTCCACCATAAAGACATTCGTGTGTGATGTGGCATACTCTTATGTATAATTTCACAGAATTTTGTGCTAATTACAGTAAATTGATTGTATGTAAATTTTAAGTCAGAATCTAATGACTATGCCCTGCAAGGTTTTTCACAAGTTGCATCTTCCATGTTTAAAAGACCTGCAGATGCATGAGATATAAAACAATTCAGTCATTATTAAATACGAACATTGTGCAAAGTATTACTAATGTCTGGTTAAAGTAAACTCAATTAATGATTAACTTTCTTCATCAGTCCATATGGAAGAATCCTAAAAAGAATTCATATTGAATTACTAAATATCATGTAATGTTTCAAAAGATCTCAGAGGCGTGTGTGTGAAATTGGAGAGCACTTTACCGTATATACTCGCGTATAATCCCATTTGCTTGTAAGCTGACCCCCCAGACTGAATAGGTACAAACATTAAAAAGTGCATGACCTGCATAAGCCGACCCATAAGTCCGAGACGAATATATATATATATATATATATATATATATATATATATATATATATATATATATATATATACCTTTATAACCTGAACCACCAGGTCCTCATATACTGAGGTGACCTGGTTAATAGCTTATATGGTGTTAGTACAGCTATATCAGACTTTGGCCCACGGATAAGCCAAGATCCCTTCTTCCAGGTTTTTATATTTTCCTAAATTATTTAGCGTATACACTAGTAAATATGGTAATTTATATAATAAGCATACATCAGCATGATAGAATATTAAGTGTGCAAGCATACATCAGCATGATAGAATATTAAGTGTGCAAGCATACATCAGCATGATAGAATATTAAGTGTGCAAGCATTCATCAGCATGATAGAATATTAAGTGTGCAAGCAGTCAGGACTTCAGCCATGCCGTGACAGCTTGATTTGTATAATAACTTCTGTGTTCAAAATTCACGAGTTTGACTTATATAATACCTACTACTGTTTGAAAATTCTGCTTTTATTTACATTTTTATTATAGCATAAAAAAGTAGATTTTAATAAAAATAAATTATGCTCTCTATCTTCTTGTGCATTAATACCATTAAAAAAGTTCTAAATTCTATAAAAATATTGGTATTCAACATATTTTGCACATTTCTCCATTAGTTACTCAGTTGCACCTGTGGATGAGGAAGCAGAGGAAGAGGCCTTGAACTCTGACCTTGACATTGACCTTGGAAACCTTGAGGAAAAGGAACCAGATGAGGAGATTGATTATGAAGACGTAATAATTTTGGCAGTTTTATTGATTTTAAAGATGTAAACCTTTTGGGCATCTTTTAAATACAAAAGGAAAAAGAACATTTCTGTGATTTTAAGTACATAATGAGTGAAAGTTTACAATTTGATACATATGTTTACTCTGTTTATGGTAGTCTCCAGGATGGATTTTGACAAATGTTTACATATTACAGATTGATGTACTTATATGTAGTTACTGTAGCCTGTTAACATTGCATCAGGTCAAGGTTATATGGCCAAAAATGTTGCGTGCTAATTAATTAATGTACTAAAGAGTTATTGTACCTTTTGTGTAGTGAACTTTTCAAATCATTGAACCATGGGAGGTAAATTCTTTATATCTAATAGCCCTTGGAAATCATTTCTCTCAATTTTCAATTCTGTAGATTTACCTTATAAATGGGCAACTATATTTATATTTACCTTATAAATAGGTAACTATATTTATATTTACCTAAGTATGAGACCCATGTCACAAATCCCTCCAAGATGATATACATCAGTCTGTACATTTCTCTAAGATATAGCATACATATATATATGTAAATGGATTGATAAATATTATGAACAATATTTTAGTTTTTATGTACATTTTCAGGTTGAATCCTCAGCTGCTGGCAGTTGTACAGAACCTCTGTATATGTTACCACTGTATTCACTGCTGCCTTCTCACAAACAAGCCAGGGTAGGTTATTAATTAGACATGCATATGTTAACTAAAGGTACGCTGTTCTACTTTATTTACATTTTTTTACTTGCACTCAAGTTAAGTGCCCATATTTTACTAGCAATTTAGCCACTATAATGGGTTCATGTTCAGTGCTATTTAGTTTTGTAGCACAAGATCCCGCAATGCTGAATTGTTTGAGAAAAGAAATGAAAATTTTACTCAGCTCTTAAATTGACTATTTTTTAATTACTGTACATAATAGATACACCAAGCCTATATGAAAAATAATTATTGATGAACTTTATTTTAAGCATCAATTCACGTATGTAACTTTTATCTTGTTTGCACTTACTGGTGCAAATACAGGTAAATATTCAAATTACCTTTGTATTTCATCTGTAGTTTGGGTATCTTTTTAAATGAAAAGTTCAAATATGTCTAAAAAGAAAATACTCCATTGTTTCATGGCTCAACCATATATGTGTATGTCTGTTACAACTTTATATCCAAGTTGTGAAAAACACAGGTGTAGAATAGGTAACAGTTAATGAGCATCCAGTCAAGGAACACCACAAGTAAGTTTACACCCCCTAAAGTCTGTAATAAATGTTCACAAACCTTTGCAGTTTCTTGTTATTTATTCTAGTATATGTCTGTTATCTAAGGTCCACTTATGAGCTTACAAAGACAATCACCTGTCAGGTTCATTACCTGTTCAGGTGTTAGTTGGTTAGAATATTAAAAAATATATCACAACACATTTTTTTGTGTGGCTGAAGTATGGGGTTGATATCACATATTCAGTTGTCCAGTAAAAATCGAAATCAGATTTATGCACCAAACACACACCCAGAACCAATACGAAAAAACAAAAACAATTTCATTTCATCAGGTGTGACAGACTTCCATTTTCTCATGTGGCTGTTGACAATCAAGTCTGCCCCATTGATTCTCTGCTGTGTATAAAGATTCATTTGATCTATGATCAGACACAAGAAATCCTAATGAAAAACAACAGCCTTAAATTTGATCTAGGATCAGATGCAAGAAATCCTAATAAAAAAACAATAGCCTTAAATTGTCTTCAGGCTTGATATTCTCCATTTCTACATTTAATTTTGAAATAATGCTGAACAGGGGGTTGACTGCCATGCTGTCAGTTTTGGTCCATTGATCATGTACATCAGACTTTTTTTTGTATTCAGCATCATTTTTGGGGCTCAAAATCACTCACTGGCATTTCCAGTAATACTTTTTCAGCTCGAATAATCTAACATACTTCAAAACTTTCAAAATCACTGTCATCGCTATCATCAGCCAGTATTTGCCGAATTGAATGTCATCTATAGATAAACCTTGTTCGGAGTCAGCCATTTTTAGTTTTTTAGGTAGTGCCTATTATAAGCATGCATTTGTACAATTTTTTGGGTGAATACAAGGTTAAGACTATGACAATGCTTGCTTCGGGGCCCAGTGTACCAATACAATTTAGTTTCACAACCATTCATGTCAAGCTGAAGTACCGCAATGTGTAAACAGTTGCTTACCTGAAAAACAACTTAAGTAGCGACAAGTAGTACGAGACCTCTTCTGGCAGCACGACTTATGTCACGACAAGCACTTTAAGGGTTAAAGTGATGTATAAATTGTTACTGTTGGTAGTTTTATAAATTGTTAATTTAAAAAATCTCCTGAAGTTAGATGATAAAGGCAGTGTATTTTAATTAACATATAATTCTATTAATAGTTTTCCATTGAGATCTTTAACAAGATTTTTAGACAAATCTCTGCTTAACTTCATCTTATGAAGTTGATACTTACCATCAAATGTCTTCTGTTATAGAGACACGATTTCAGACCAAAACTTAAGTTATCCTTGAGAACACATCCCATATTCATCAAACTTCTCATTTAAATTGATATTTTTTATGGATGATTATGAAGAAGATTTATTTTCAAACGAGGTGTTTAAATACATTGAAAAAACTGCAATTTTTTTAAATATTATCTTAAATATTTACACCTTATTCTGCAAAATTGTACAAATATATTTATAATAAAAACAATATTATAGTTTGAGTGTGCACTCATGTTTGAGAGCTGCAGTATCTTGATTGATAGAGTGTTGGACTCGTAATCCAAGGGTTTCGATACCTGCCCAGGCCAGTTTTGGTCAGCCGCCTTGGTGTGTTTTTGGGAAAGGCTCTAAGCTCCCATTTCCTTGGCATGATATAGCTAATAATGTGTTAAAAGCACTGTTAAAACAAACAAAAGCTAAAGCAAAAACAAAAGCACATGTTTAGGTATTTTACAAATGCAGGTCCAGGTTAATAAAAAGAAACTTTTGCCAAAATATTTCATAGACTTAAATGGAATTGTCTTAAGAAGTGCATATGAAATAATATGAATTCTTTCTCTCATTCATTCATTCAGGTGTTTGAGGCTGTGACAAATGGATGCAGACTGTGTGTTGTGTCAACAAACGTGGCAGAAACATCACTCACTATTCCAAATATCAAGTATGTTGTGGACACAGGCAAGGTTAGCATATGAATAATATTTATATATGGGGATCGTTTTATGCAGCAAATAAATTTTAATAGGCAATATTTTGTTTTTATTTGACCCATCCAGAATGTGCATTCAGCTGTGAAAATAGCATAGAGACAGATCTGCATAACATGCCAGCAAATTGCTTTTCTCCTATTGTAATCATAAGTAGAACAAACAGTATAGATCTTGATCTGCTGATGCATTCTGTTGCAGCCGATCATGTAGTCTCATTGAACCAGATTTTCTCATGGCTCCATAAAATCTCTGCCATACAAGGGTATAAAAAATGTTTCAAAGTCAGCTGTTACTGATAAGATATGCTTTGATCAAACTTTGTACTAGTGAAACTGAAGATTTCTTGCTATATCAAAACTTATATAAACATACTTTCTGTGATAATTTTTGCCAAAACATCTAATGTAAGCTTAAAAGGATACTACTTTCAATCTTACATTAATGGGAAATGAGACAGCAGTCACTTTTCCAGTGCCAGTATCAACGGTGTTCTTGTCGGCATTTTGTTAGGGTTATTATTAAAGCTTTTCATCAGCATATATTTCCTAAATCCCTTGATAGATTCTCATCATATTTGTCATAATTAAGCTTGCATAGTTCATTCTTTGACCATCTACCTTGCCCCTTTGACCTTGCTGTCAATCTCAAAGTCATAGAAAATTTGTATTAAGATTTTAGTTAAAGTTTTTCATTTGCTTATATTTCCTATTGGAATTTCTTCATGCTTGGAATGAATCATTATGAAGCTAAGGCAAATCATTCTACAACATGTTTACTCAACCTTTTGACCTTGCGGTCAAAGTCACACATTTTACAGCACTACTTCAATCATGGGCTCAACATGCAGGCCTATTTCATGTTTATACAGACACCAATACTTGAGGTGCGTCTCCATCAATAAAAGAAACTGTCATTGTTTACAAGAAACATGATATCATCTCATCATCACAGTGACATTTTATGTCACTGCATTTTGTAAACCAATGAAATCACATTTCTAAATTTTGGGAAAGCCTTGTTCTGTTATTACAATGAAAACATTTTTTTACATTTTCGTTTAACACGGGTCTCATGGAGTCATGTGTGAGGTCTGATTGAATGCGACTGCAAATCATGATCTGAGCTGTTTTGCATTGGATGAGCATTGTACACAGCTGACACAGCACTTTCACTCTTTTTTTGAAATTATAGAAGATGAAGACAGTTTTTACTGTAATAAATAAGAGACATTGTTACTTGTACAAAGGTTTGCTGCTATTGACTTATCCTTAAGATCTGCATTAGATGACATACGAACTTTAAATAAAACTAAATCAATAAAGACTGAAGAATTAAAATAAGGATAATTTTTTTTGCAAAATCATTACACTATTGTTTTGGGGAAAATTTGCATATTATCTAAGTTTGAAGAATATGTCAGATTATTTATATCAATTTCAGTGATTTTTTTTTTAAATAAAGCCTTTAATGCAGTAATTAATGACCAGTTTATTCAGATGCAGTATATGTCTAACTGTTGGAGGCTTTTATTTATGACAAATTTTGAAATAACTGAAATGATTGTTTTTCATGGTAATCATAGTTGATTGCAGCTAGTGATTACCTTTCCTTATTCTAACAAAATGAAATGTCCAGGGGATGAACTTTACAGGTCAAGACCAAGTTTTATGACAAAGTGACTGGTGTGTCCACTTTTAAGATAACATGGATATCTCAGGCCTCAGCCAATCAAAGAGCAGGTAGAGCTGGGAGGGTGGGACCAGGCCATTGCTACAGGTTAGAGGACAGAACCTTTTGATATTGATTGAAAAATGACATTAATAGGGTCAAAATCTGGATTATGTGTATTATCCAAATTGCCAAAACTTCTCACTCATCCAGACCAATTGCATATCCTCTGGATGTGCAATTTCTTTATCTTATTATTATTATTATTATTATTATTATTATTTGTAGGCATTTATAAAGACAAAATTTCTATCTTCCAGAAAATCCAGATACCTGAAGTATGACTATAGAACAAAGTAATATAAACAGAGTAGAGACGAAATTAGGAAATAAGTCTCATAATTGTTAATTTGAAAATGTAAATGGTGTTTTTACTGTCACAAAATGAGTTTTACTAGTAATGTGTCAGTGGAGCTGGTAAAACATATTTTGGACAGTTAAACCACCATTAATATTCTCAAATCCTCAAACACAAGAACGTTATCCCCATTTTAACACACTTTGAAAAATTTGCTTTATCCTAAAAAAAGCATTAAGGGTACTTTTCTCTGGCACAATGCCACAGGAATTGTTATGATTTCCTAAAGAGCATCAAGATTTTCAACTACATATCTGAGATTTTACTGCCACAGGTTTTGATGTGCAATGAATTAGAAAGTGTTTTACATTGACAGATGTCTTCAAATGTACTGCATATACTCACTTATAAGTTGAGTCCAACTGTAAACAACATATATCCTGATCTACCGTTGATAATGCACCAGCAGATCAGGGTCCATGTTGTTCTACTAATTACTCCTAACATACTTCATAGATCCAGATCTGCTAGCATATTATGCAATGGCAGATCTCGGTCTGGGCAGTTTGCAGTTGGACTTATAAGCAAGCATATACAGTACATTGAATGCCATGTCAGATTGTGATGTTCAATTTCTTTTAGAATGTCTAATAAATACTGTGATTTATTTTATTTTATTTTCATTGGTACCAGATTTTTGGTTTTGCAGAAAATTACATTTTCGACTTATTAACTTATTAAATTTGGCAATAGGCCTCAGGTTGGGAAGGGTATTCATTGTATTCACAGATGGATCACTTTTTATTGGGTGATCAAATTTGAGGCTTGAAGTTTATTGTTGTAACTTAGGCAGTGTTAAATTTGTTCACGAGTCATTCTTGAAGCTTATCAGCAGGTCACATTCCTAATTGGCAATCCCAGTTGTATGTATCTCTCATATAGTGACAATAATAATAGTGTGGGTTGAGTTAGTGACATTTACATCTAATTGGAAATATTTCATATTCCATCTCAGTAACCTAAGTTATGAAATTCAAAATTAAAGCATTTTTAAATGAATGAATATTTTCCACTGACAATCTTTATGGTTGACTGGTTGTAAATTTTTAACTTTTTTAATATCTTCTACACATCTTTCATGTTATTTTAATGAGAGGCAGTCATTATATGATCGTGTTATATTATTATAGGTTGTACTCATCTGCTGTCTTCAGTGAGTTTGAGAAGTTCTCTCCTGCTGAAATCACCCGGCGTCCTGTAGATGACCTTGTGCTGCAGATGAAGGTCAGAACGTTACTGCTTCTCTTTTTGTTAAGCCTCAGTTTTTAGCATCCCGTGATCTTAAACAACTTTTCTTATAAAATTTTGGACTTTGAGCAAATTTACAGAGTATTTTGAGTACTGATGGGATTTTGCAGAAGCTGAGTTCATGTGACCTACAAAATTCTTCAAATTTGAGTCTCTTTAAGGAAATGCAGATGCTGCAGTGGCTTTGTGGTTAGCATGCCAGACTAGTGACCAAAAGGATGCAGGTTCAAATCCTACCTTTGGATATGCATAGGTCGACTACCATGGCATAACCTAAATAAACTACTTGTTTTCTTGTGTCGTAAAATACCAAACACCTCTTTAAGGAAAATTTTGTCAGGTGTGCATTTGACTTCAAAGAAATTTTTTTTTTCTTGATTTATCAAGGTCTTCAGAATTCTTTGTAACAATGGTGCCATGTTTCCTACCATTTCTCACATTTTTATAGGGATTTGTATTGATTTTTTTTTTTTTTATTCCTTGAGAAATGTTCTCATTAAGTTGCTCAGTCATTGGACATCTTTGTTCTAGTTCTGTAGCCTATTTTGCCATAGACAGGAATATACAGGAATCTAGACAAATATGTATGCATGTGTATTACTCTGAAGTGAACCTAGTTATCTGTGCAGTACAGCTCATGTAAGAGATAAACAGAACCAAATGAATGTTTTCCAAAAGGATAAAAAAAAATACTTTGAAATTGTGCACCTTATTTTCTTTCCATTTTAAGATCATTTAATGAAAGTCATATTTTCTGGATCAAACAAAATGTTTATAATGAATTTATTTCTTTAAAAAAATCTGTAGCACATAAATATCTTGAAGTCAAATATCTAATTACAAAATATTGCTTCAAATTATTAATGTTTCTTTTAGGACATGAATATTGATAAGGTGGTTAACTTTCCTTACCCTACTTCACCAGATGTGGAGCAAATTGAGGTAAATATGCTGAGAAATAGTAGTCTGCTCTCATGCAAAATGGGATTTTCCTTGGTTTCATGCAGTAAGAAATATCCTTGTTGATCATTTCAGTCTGATAGAGATATCACACAATTATGCATGGCTTATTAGATTTACTGGTCATAGACCAGAAGAGCTCTTGGGATGGGATGTTGTCCATCATCTGTCATCCATCTTTTGTCCATTGTCTGTCATACATATGCCGTCTGTCGTCTGTCATCCGTCCATCTGTTAGCACAAGTTTGTTGTCATTACTCCTACTAAACTACGTGGAGGATTGCCATGAAACTTTACACACACATTCATCCCATGGTCTAGTTGGTCATAAATGAAAATGGTGCCGCTCGGACATCCAATATGGCCACCACAGTGGCTATCTTGAATATCTTGTTATAACTACTCCTCCTGAATGATGGTCATATTAACATGGTTTTTCACTAAAAGACTTTTTTTGATTTCTAGTTGGTTCTAAATGAAAATGGGACCGATCTGATATCCAATATGGCTGCCACAGTGGCCATCTTGAAAATGTTGTTATTACTACCTCTCCTGAATGAAAAGTCATATTGCCATGGGGTTTTCACCAGCAGACTTCTTATGATATTTGGTTGGTCCTAAATGAAACTGGTGCTGATCTGATGGCCAGTATGGACACTACATTGACCATCTTGAAAATCTTGTTATTGCTTCTCCTGAATGGATGGTCATATCAGCATGGGGTTTTCACTTAAAGACTTCTTATGAGGTCTAACTGGTCCTAAATCTTGTTATTGCTAATCTTCCTGAATGAAAAATAATATTGCTATGTGGTTTCCAGAAGACATTTTATGATGTATAGTTGGGCCAAAATGAAAATGGTGTCAATCTGATGTCCAATATGGCCACCACAGTGGCCATCTTGAAAATACTACTCCAAAAAATGGATGGTCGCATCAGCATGGGGTCTTTACTAAACAGCTTCTTTTGATGTCTAGTTTATCCTAATGTTGCCATTCAGACATTCAGTATGCCTGCCACAGTGGCCATCGTGAAAATCTTGTTATCACTATTTCTCCTAAATGAATGGACATAACAGCATTGGGTTTTCACTAAAAGACTTCTTATGATGCCTAGTTGGTCATAAATTAAAATGGAGCCGATCCGATTTCCAATATGACTGCCACAATGGCTATCTTGAAAATCTTCTTGTCACTACTTCTCATGGATGGCAGGTCATATCAACATTGTACTTTAGCCAAAAGACTTAATATGATGTCTAGTTGGTACTCAGTAGAAATGGTACCAATCTGATATCGCCTATGGCCACTATGACATCCATCTTGAAATCTTGTTATCGTTGCTTCTCCAAAATGGAAAGTCATATCAAACTGGGCTTTTCACCAGAAGACTTCTTATGATGCCTTGTTGGTCTTAAATGAAAATGGTGTCAAGTTGAAATCCAATATGTCCACCACAGCAGCTGATTTGAAAATCTTGTTATTGTTGGAGAATATCAAAGATGGTTTCAACACTCCACAGTCAAAAAGGAAGAAGTGGTCTTATCTTGAATTCCTAGAAATTCTTTTCAGCCAGTAGAGCATCAATCTCTTTGAGGGACTCTTGTTTGTTGATCTTTTCATCTAATAGGGGCATATTCTAGAGTCATACCTAAGATATAGCTATGTTCCTCAAAAGAAGTTTAGTGTGAGATCTGTCATGACACATTTAACTTAGAACATAATGACTGTGCATATAATTTTATCCTCATACATGGTAAAGCCTGTAAAACTTTGAACACTTGAAGTAATTATTTTTGTAATTTTAAATTTTTTAGATATTATTCAAGGATTGAGATATGTATATTTTCCTTTTTTGGTTTCCTTGAGAGTTATCTCCCTTCTGAGGCCTTTTTCCCTTCTCTTAAAAATTAATTAATATTCTGTGTTTGAACTTGTAAATAGTTCAGAGTTTTATAGGTTTTTCTGTATTTTCATTTCAGTGATGATTTATTAATTAGAGGCAGAAAGCTAGTTGACTCTACTGGTTATAGACCAGAAGAGCTTATGGGATGGCCTGTTGTCCATCGTCCATCATCCAATGTCCAACCGTCTGTTAGCACAATTTTGTTATCGCTAATTCTCCTAAGCTACTTGGAGGATCTTGTTATCACTACTCCTCCTGAATAAATGGTCATATCACCATGGAGTTTCCACTAAAAGATTTCTTATGATGTCTAGTTGATCCTAAATGAAAATGGGTCTTGGACATCCAACATGGCAGCTATGGTGGCCATTTTGAAAATATTGTTATCACTACTCCACCAGAATGGATATTCCTATCAACATGGAGTTTTCACTCTAAGACTTTTTATGATGTCAAGTTGGTCCTCAATGAAAATGGTGCTGATCTGACATCCAGTATGGCCGCCATGGTGGCTATCTAGAAAATATTGGTATCTCTACTCCTCCCAAGTTGATGACTATATCAACATGGGGTTTTCACCAATAGACTTCTTATGATACCTAGTTGGTTCTAATTGAAAATGGTGCCAATCATACATCTAGTATAGCTGCCACAAAGGCTGTCTCAAAAATCTTGCTGTCACTACTTCCTTGAATGGATGGTCATATTGACATGGCATTTTCACCAAAAGATTTCTAATGATGTATACTTGGTTCAAAATGAAAATGGTACCAATCTGGCCTCCAGAATGTCCACCACAGCAGCTAATTTGAAAATCTTTTTCTCGCTGAAGAATATCAGAGATGGTTTCAGCTCTCAGCAGTTAAAAGGAATAAATGATCTTATCTTGAATTCCTAGAAATTCTTTTCACTCAGTAGAGTGTCAGTCCCTTCAAGGGACTCTTCTTTAATTTGTGTCATAAATTTGATACCTAAAGAACATTCAAGTGAAATTTTTACAACTGCAGATGACAACAACCCACATCTTCTGTTACATAATGTACTGGCAGTTCATGGTCTACATTGTTTGATCTGATAATGATTTCATGTGAATAATGTAAACTCTGTTATGTAACCCCTTATGTGTAAACCCTAATGTGTCTGTCTTCACTGTTCACAGTGGGGGGCATCTGATACAAATATAAATATGGTATTTTTTTTTTTAGGCAGCAGAACGACTACTTGTATCATTGGGTGCTCTTACAGCACCAGAGAAGATACAGAGGTTCAGAGACCTTACAAAAGGTGAGAGTAATTCTAGCTCAGTGGGACACATTTTATCTTTATCAGCAAAAATTTTAGATATCTTCTTTCCTTGCAGAGAAAGTTTTCTGAATTGTGGTTTACCTTTAATGAATCTGTAGAGATACATTTTTCAGAATGGTGGTTTACCTTTAATAAATCTGTAGAGATACATTTTTCTGAATGGTGGTTTACCTTTAATAAATCTGTGGAGATACATTTTTCTGAATGGTGGTTTACCTTTAGAAAATCTGTAGAGATACATTTTTCTGAATGGTGGTTTACCAAAATTCCTGTATGTCAGATCCTCATAGATGTTAAGTGTCAAAATTGACACGGGTGACTCAAGGTGAGAATAAACTGAATTAAAATCCTGATGAAATTAATCTAAAAAAAGAATGAAAGATAAACTTTTATCAGAATGTTTGTTTTTTTCCTTTTGAGATGTGTATAGAAAATGTGGCAAATACATATAGGTATGCAGGCAGGTTGGTATGTAGATAGGTTGGGAAATATATGCTACATTTGCTGAAGTACAGAGCTTACCTGTGATGGAAATAGAATGGAAATCTCGGAATTGGTTATTGGAAGGTTTTGAGCAATAATAGATAATCGTTTATTTTCTACAGTAACTTCATATTCTTTCCCTTCTCTCCCATTTCTTCCAGTACTTCCATAAATTACTTCCTGTACCATAAATTATTTCCTGTACCATAAATTACTTCCTGTACCATAAATTACTTCAAGCACCATCAGTTACTTCCAGTACCATCAATTACTTCCTGTACCATCAATTACTTCAAGTACCATCAATTACTTCCAGTACTTCCATAAATTACTTCAAGTACCATCAATTACTTCCAGCACCATAAATTACTTCCTGTACCATAAATTACTTCCAGTACCATCAACTACTTCCTGTACCATCAATTACTTCCTGTACCATCAATTACTTCCATAAATTACTTCCAGTACCATCAATTACTTCAAGTACCATCAATTACTTCCTGTACCATCAATTACTTCAAGTACCATCAATTACTTCCAGTACTTCCATAAATTACTTCAAGTACCATCAATTACTTCCAGCACCATAAATTACTTCCTGTACCATAAATTACTTCCAGTACCATCAATTACTTCCAGTACCATAAATTACTTCCAGCACTTCAATAAATTACACCATTTGGCATTTGCTTTTGCAAGCTATGCATCTAACTATGATGGAATTGGTGTAATAATAAAGTGCATATGCCCTAATTTCATAATTTCAAACTGACATCTTAAAAAAGAAGAAAATATCAGAAATGAATGTCTAGGAAATAACAGCAATTATCAGCAAACCTGCCATGACATCAGAAGTTATATGACTTGTTGAGCTGGGGTAAAATTACTATGGCTGAAATTGACTCCACCACAGATATTACATGCAAAACAAGTTCAATGTAGATTGTACACTGAAAAAAAACCTCTATTGATCAAAAACACCAGATTTTGATTTGTGATTGTAAATTATACCAACCAAGAGTTCACAGGATGTATTTGAAAGATGAAGGGCTAACAATTTACAGTTGTCATTTGGACTGCAGACATATATTATGGATTGAAAAGGTTGTTTTATGTCAAAGAAAAACTTGAATGAAATGTAAGTCTTCATTTTCATCCATTTAAAACTTATTTTTAGTATAATTTGAGACAGACATTCACAGTTAGGAATTTGGAAGCGGGGTAGTTGATGGCAAGAAAGTTACTTCCAGTAATCAGTTTATAGACTTTAGAATAGATTCTCCACCTTTCCGATTTACTATCATGAGAAACAATTTATCATTCTACTGACCAGTGTCCACCCAAGTTTAGAATACACTGGCACATTAGAGTCTAAGCTTTCTGCTTATTAATTCAAGCAAACAACATAGACCATGGTCTACTGGCACATTATGTTATGACAGATATGGGTCTTTACTCTTCACAATTAAGTATGGTAGCACAAAACAAAGAGGTAGTAAAGTTTGTCACAGTAAAACATTTCTTCATAAAACTGATACTCTGGCATTTCTCCATCAAATACATTACCCGATCACATTTCACATTAACATTAGGGGATTCTCTGCTACCTCCAAATCCAGCCCTCCCTGAAATACAAAAACATCTTTCTATCTGTGTATGTGTGTGTGTGTGTATATATATATATATATATAGAGAGAGAGAGAGAGAGAGTTACAACTCTTACTGGTTAACTCCCTGGTTCCCACTAGGTGGCAGTTTAAGCTTTTGCTTTCAACTGTGAACAGTGCCTCCTAGAATCAATTGAAATTTATGCATAATTTTGACCATCCATCATATATTTTACAGTGGTATAGTAAGTCAAAATGTTATACATTGTGTATACAACATTTGCGTGATTGGCTGGTGAATTTACTTGTATTTTTGCTATTGTTTTACTCTTCGTTATTTGTCCATGTGATTCCAATGGGTAACATGCAATTTTCATTGATGCAATCATTGTGCGCTGTTAAATTCCTATTAATTATACTTCTTAGGTCATCTCAGTAAAGCTAGTTCAATTTTTATTTCAATAATTTTTATATTTGTTGTAGGCACTTGTTTCTTTTTTCTTCTCTCTTTTATTACAGAGATATCAGTCAAATGCAAGAAGTGTAGACGATTTAAAGTTTAGGAGGACAACCATGAGACATGTTTGGCCTGCACAAAGTGCTCTTCTTCACACATGTAGTGTGTGTACATTGTGGACAGAAGATGTCTGGTCCAATGCCTTAAAAAGGCAACTGTAGGGGTGCAAAAAACAAGCATGCTCAAAATAGTCTGAGCATGAAATTCTAAGTCTTCACCCCACTTTGGAATTTTTAATCAGCTTTATGGGAGATGTTGAGATGCCACCTCCACCCCTATGACATTACTGAAAACAGCGTTGGTGGCAACCGTAACTTCAGATCTAATAGATGCCATGACAGGCAATTGAAATCAAGTATTGGAATCGCTAATGATAGTCTTTTACAACATGCTTTATCGTCGAGGATGTCGATAAGTGAATAGGACGAAAACAACAAATTGTCAGCCCACTGGGTATAAGTCCTTATCCCCACCCAGGTATGGATTTGGAAATGTTGAAATTGGGCATGCAGGATTACTTTTAGACTTTGCAGGCCAGACTGGCATGCAATTCATATATTATCCTCTATATGCCATCACAGCTGCTGACCAACCGGTCCAGCCATGGGGGACAATCAATGTATCATTTTGGCTGTCATGAATCTGTCATCTCAGACTGGCAAGCTGACTGGCCAACCACATCTCTCAACAGTCCCTACTATGATGGCATCATACGCTGAGCAGACTGCACACCCAGCCAGCTGGCCAACCAGCTGGATTGACCATTGGCATGATACATGGTGAACCAGCATCACATTTGGAGCTGGACATGATCTGACCACCACTGATAGCATATCTGACAGGGAGAATGTTTACTCATGCTGATGATACTATGTCATCATTGCCATATGGTATGTTATACCCTTAGACTCAGAGTATTCAAGAAGAGGACAACCTCCCCATCAACAAAGATGGAGGTGAGCAGGCCTGAACATTCTGATTCAGCCATGAAAGGGACAGAATTTAGTTTTCAAGCAGCAATCGAAGAAATTTACAGCATTGGCATTTGTTGGAATGCCTTCTTCCACCTGCAGTCAATCTTACTTACAAAGTCAATGCTTCTGTGGACATAGACTATGATCAAGAATCTTGACACAATCGTCAAAGATTGCAGAAATTACTGGGCATTCTCTCTGATAAAATTTGCAACCCTGGTAACTCGAGAACTTTCTTTTCAGTTAGTCAATTAACCCCGTAAATTTCTGACCACTCTGGCACAGATCCCATACTGATGTGTATTATTCAGATGTACCAAGCTGAGACCATGCATGGGATTCAGTAGGTCAGATCACCAAGGTAGTCAATAGGGCTGCTCACCATGCGATGGCACACACCCTAATGACTTCTTGTAACATTGACTTAATTAGAAGAGATGCACTCCTGCAGTCTTCTCAAACCAGATCATGCGGCGAGCATGCACTTCTTCCCTTTCTCTTCTTCCCTTCTGTTTAGGGGTCAAATTGAGGAGGTGATAAAGCAAGCGGCACAAGAGTTGCCCCTTCAGCTATCTGTACAAGCCCCAGTCTCTGCACAACCCCATCAGGGAACATTCCAGAGAAGGGACAATTGATGCCAAAAAGATTGCAGGGGTAATTCTCAGCAACGGCAACATTTTTGTGGCCAAGCAAGTTATAGGTGGCTATACGCTGCTAACTTCCTCAGGCAGGCAGGGAGGGAGGAGTGAAAACAAGGTTTCTCCTGCCTCAAACCTCCCACCAACTGTCAGTGACTTGCTGTTCCCCCTGCCTACTGACAACCCACCTGTGGGCACCAGACTCCTCCTTTTTCGCCAGACTTGGATCAACCTATTTCCGGAAAATGATTGGGTGATTCAAGTCATTTTGGAGGATCTCATTCATCCAGCTCCCTCTGCTTTTGTCATCCCCCTTCATGATGGACATCCCAAGCTATTTCAGATGGTTTAAAGAAGGAAATAGAGCTTTTACTTGTAAAGCTGGCATTGGAGGTATCGCGAAAACCACAATCCCTTGGTTTCTACTCCCGAATCTTTCTGGTTATGAAATCCAATGGCAAATTGAGACCTGTGATAGATTAAGCAGGCTCAGATACATTCAGGCATCATGAAAGAAGGACCTATCAAAGCACATCACAGAGAAAGGCTGATGTCTCACTGAAAGGAAAATAGGATTATACCAATGTTTGTGCCAGCTGCATGTATGAATAAGTTGCAACCCCATAATTAAACTAACAACTTTTACAAGAAGGAACTCAGATCATGATTTCATGAGTGATATTCCACACAGGTGATTGATGAGTTAAATGAACTGGAGGACAGTGGAGATGTACATTCAAATCAGGTCTGGTATTAAAACAAAGAAAGAAGCTGATACCTTTCCATTGCATATGGAGGGGGGATGTCGGCTTGGTTGATATTTCATTGTGACTTTAAATTTGTGGTCTAGCTTACCCTTAAAAACCATGAAAATTGGAACCCCATAAATTTAAAATGTTTCTCAGTATTTAGTTTTAGGGCTGTGGTACAAAAAATATATAGAATCTCAAGTCTGTAGGATTGCCCAACTCCTGCATCTAGAAAGCCACAACTTCAAAGGCAGGGCTTTGGTAGATGTTGAGGATGATAAAGAAAGTCAAGCATTTCATCTTCTTTCACGGTCTGTGAAAATTGGTGAGATCTCCGGCCATCTTTAGGACAAAATATGTGACCCATGGAATTCATAAGCCTTCTTTTTTGAAAGCCTGGTACCAGTATTATATAACATGTGTTGGTACCGCACACACTCAGACACTTAAAGCAGTGATGTTTTAAGTGTTAAGAATATTGTGGCAGTACACATGTCAAACTCGATGTTCTATAATGTCAACCACAGAGTATTTGAGATGACTTTGAAACTGGTACAGAATATGGTGGCAATGTCATTGATGCTAGAGTCATCATTGTCAATTTTTTGCCTAGCTGAAAAAGCAGGGAATGAGCATGCATGGGAGTTGACAGCCCACCAAAATGATCAATAGGGCAGCTTACCACTCTATGGCAAATGCGCTTACATCTTGACCTGATGTGGCCTGACATGTTTCTACATTCATCATTGCTGAAGCCGCATCACTCATTGGCTTTGTAATCATTTCCCTTCAGCTCACCGCTGTTGTTTGTGGGCATCGTATAGATGGTATACGAAAGCAGTTGAACCAAGAGGTGCCCCTCCAGCTCTCCTTACCTACTCCTCAACCTTTTCATCCCCAATAGTTTATGCCACAAAGGAGAGATGTTAGGAGGCAAAGGGATAGACAACAGTATCCATCTCAACAACAGCAATCTCAACCACAGCAAGGCTTCAGACATTTCAGCCTAGGAGCTAATTCAGTAAGGGAGAAAGGAAACAGAGTTGCTCTACACCATGCCTCCCAACAGTCGGCAATAACTTATTAACCACACCAGCCACAAAGAGTCCCCAATCGGTGCCAGACAGTTCCTTTTCATATTCTGATATATCTCGTGACCAGATATACCTCATGAGAAATTTTGCACATGAAATTAGAGCAGTATCAATGAGTCTTACATTTTAACACAATGTTTCACTCTGAGATATAATAGAAGCTATTGGCTGGCATGCACAGTCAACCTACTCAACCTTTTATCTCCAAGATATATCATCACAAAGACATGAACTGAGTCTGGTGGGTCAAGTGGCTGCGACCCAGATTGTCAGCGCAACTTCCTCACGGGGCTTGGGTTTAACACTTTTGCTGGATGGAACCAGGTATTTTGGTTCAGTAAGGGAAGTCACCCTTTATTCATATCAGTGTTGTGGTCATGAGTGACTGTCATTTGTACTACCATCATATTAGGAGAGCAGTTTATCCTTCTTATGGGGAATTCAGAAATTCTTTCCTTTAAATAGGCCAGTGATAGGCCTCTTATCTATTCTCCTAACGTTAATGGGGGCCCCGGGTAGCCGAGTGGTCTAAGGCGCTTGCCTTTACAGATCACTGACATCTCACCTTTGTCTGCATGGGTTCGAGTCTCGGGCTCGGCCAACTTGGGTATGTGAGAAAGCTTGCCAGTAGCTTCCCGTGGGTCTGTGGTTCTTCCCGGGGTTTTCACGGGTTCTTCCTCCACCAAATATACTAACCGCCATGTATAGCCTATCATGTGCTGAAAAATGGCGTTAAACCCAATACAACCAACCTAACGTTAATGTGATTGGGGAACATATTCAAAGGAGAAATCAACTTTTTTAGTAAAAATTTTCTTTGAGAATACTTACCCAATCACATTACTAGTAAACCTTCTCGCACAAATGTGAGCGTCCTCAGTGATAAATCGCTCCGCTTAAAATAATGCCACCTACTGGGGTAAATGGTGGTAATAGGTAAGAGTTTCTGCCCTTTGTATGGTATATAGACATGCAAGACAAAATTTTTGTCTTTATGAAATTGCTGGATTTGAGAGGTAGTGAAGCTTATAGTATTAATTTTAATGTGATCAGGTAAGTATTCTCGGAGAAACAAATTTACAAAACAATTTGCTTTCTATAATAGCAGCTTGAGTAAGAGCTTGTTCAGGGTAAGTAAAAGCGTGTAGTACTTGCCTGCCAGAGAGAGTGGATTTTTAGAGATTTTTCAACCCCTGCTTTGTTAACATCTCTTGTAGGCTTTCCTCACAAGATTACAACTTTAGGTCGTGCTATGGCCTGTTTCCCAGTTTCTCCTCGATATGCCAAGATGCTAGCACTGGGCCATCAACATGACTTGTTGCCCTATGTTGTTGCCATTGTGTCTGCTCTGTCGGTCCAAGAGGTTTTTGTGGAAAACTTCAAACCATCTGAGGAGCATGAGGTAATGATCAAATAGTGAAACTTACATGCTGCTTTTGACATTTGCTATATACAGTAGTGTACTGACTACTGCATCTCACTTTGGTGGCCATGAGACTGCGGATTACTATCAGTCTCCATCGTTGAACAAAGTACAAGAATTGTATACTTTTTACCCATCATGCACCATACCAGATGTGAAGCTACCAACCAATCATTACAGTTCAGTTGGGAGTTTCCAGACTCAAATTTAGATTTACAGTTATGGGATGGACATCATTGTTGTGCAAATAATGTCATGGAATGACCTGTTGGTAGACAGAAACTTCAATAGTTACCAGCCGATGATATATTTGCTTGCAGATTTAACTGGGGTACCAGCAGAAGTGTATTAATGGATTTCCAGACTAGTTTTCTGTTTCAGAATATTTTTCTCGCAAGCAAATCTTCTGAAACAGAAGACCAAGAGTAAACATCAGGTATCTGCAGAATTAATGTTTGAGTCACTTCCATTGTGTTTATTAAGGCAGAAAGTGAAAAGTAAAATGGCAGTTGGCTAACTGTTAAGTACCCAATTTAAATACTGCAGTGCTTTTATCAGGTCCATGGATAAAACCTTTTAAAGTAACTAATTTATACTGAAAAGCCATGAATGCAACTAAGTTTTTAAAGTTTTTTTTGGGGGGGGGATATGTTCTTGGTTTTGTGGGGAATAAAACTGAAATATTACAATATCCCAGTGTGGTAAGGCTGCAAATGATCATGGCTGGGTAAAGAATTAATATTGTTCAAATTAAATGAATCACTAGTATTTGGGTTTTTTTAAAAGTTCATAAACGAAAATTCATTATATATTATTGTCATGAATTCAAATAATCAGTCAGTGTCTTGAGGTTTAATAGTGTTGTTTAGAGAATGTTTTGTGTATTTTCTTGCCATGGGAATATTTGCCTGCATTATGTTGTATCCTACCCTTCCTCCTGAGACATCTGAAGCTATGTGTAGCACTGTTATAATAAAATGGTCTAAAATATTCCCTATGCATCATTATCTCACGCCCTCGAAGTAGAGGAAAGCTATTGTACTACTCTTGGCATTGGTGTTTGTGTCGGCATCCACACAGATAAAAGCATATACATATGTACATCCTCACATAATTTCAGCCATTCTTTCTTCCTAGGTGTTTGGCAACAGTTTTGAGTGGGCTTAAAAGCACCTAATCCCTGGGGATGGGGCTGACTTTGTACATGTACATTAATTGTATATTCTTGGTTAAGTTTTTGCATTTAGTTCCATTTTCTTGCACACTATAAATACTGTAATACCTGGAATCATGAAACTGGGTGAAGGGTTGTATCTTGATGAGCAGTACACTCTTATCCCCAAAATAGGTCATGGTGACCCATATTTCACCCTTCACTTTTGTTAAATTGTGTTTTAAGTTTATTTCTCAAGCTCTATTCATGCTAGAATCATCACACTCTATGATTGTATGCATCTCTATTAGTACCACACCCTTACCAAAAGAGGTCAGTGTGACCTACATGTCCCATTCTAATGGTTTAGGTTATGTTTTTGCCTTTAGCGCATGACCAGATAGATTGTATGCACCCTGTATATATACTGTCATACCTAGATTCATGAAACTTCATGAGGGGATGCATTTGATGAGTACTACATGATTATTGCAAAAGTAGGTTGCTGTGACCGATATTTTACACTTCAACTTTGGTTACATCTTGTGTTTGAAGTGCATTTCTCAAGCTCAGTTCATGCTACAACCATCAAACAAAATGATTGAAAGCATCTCTGTTAGTACCACACCCTTAACACAAAAGAAGGTCACATTGACCTACATTTCACATTTTACTGGCTTAGATTAAGTTGCATTTATCTCATAACCAGTCAGGTATTTTGCACCTTGTATACATACTTTTATTACCACGATTCATTAAAATTGGTGAGGGGATTCATCTTTATGAGTACAACACCCTCATTACAAAAGTAAGTCACTGTGACCCATATTTCATGCTTCACTTGGGTTCAGTCTCGAGGACTGTTCATGGCAGAATCATTAAGCTATATGATTGTATTCATCTGTATTAGTACCACATCCTTACAACAAAAGAAGGTCATTGTGATCTACATTTTACTGGCTTTTAGGTTAAGTTTTTGTTTAGCTCATGACCACATTGCTTTTTATCTCCAGTATAATACTGTTATATCTGGAATCAGGAAACTTGGTGAGAGGATGCATCCTGATGAGTACTATACCTCATCTTAAGAGTAGGTTACTGTGACCCATGTTTCACACTTCACTGACTTTAGTTCAGTTTTATGTTTTTTACTGTTCATGCTTGAATAGATGAATGTATGTATGTATGCATGTATGTATGTATGTATGTATGTGTGTGTGTGTGTGTGTGTGTGTATGTATGTATGTCCTAGTACTGCCACACCTGAAAAGGTCACTGTGACCTACATTTCTAATTTACTGGCTTAGATTAAGTTTTTGCATTTAGCTCATTATAACATAGGTTTTTGGCATGCTTTGTATGTACTATCCTATCTAGAATTATGAAACTTCATTGAGGGGATGTGTCTTGATGACCACTAGTCCCTTATTACAGTAATAGGACATTATGGCCCATATGTATTGCTTCACTGGCTTGGCTTAAATTTTATGTTTGTGTTCATTTTTCTGACACTGTTCATGCTAGAGTCATAAAATTAATGATGATATGCATCTCTGTTTATATCACACCCTAACAACCAAATACATTTCTTTATTATCTATATTTCATCTTTTACTGCCTTATGTTACATGTTTGCATTTGGCTACTAACCTACCTATAATCATGAACATTGGTGAGTGGATGCATCTTGATAAGTTCTACATCCTTATTGCAAAAAGAGGTCTCTGTGACCTATATTTTATGCTTCAGTGACTTTGACTTTTGTGTTAAAAGTTCATTTATTGGGTGCTTTTTAACCCACCATGAAACTTGATAATTGGATGTAATCCTGTTACTACTGCACCCTTATAAACCAAAGAAGGTCATTGTGACTTGCATTTTATGCATTACCAACATGGATTATTTATTTGTGTTTACAATCACTTTGATTCATCCATGCTACACTTAATACATCCTAGTCTACTCAGAAGGCCCTTTCTGACCATTGCAGTTGGAAGTAGGAATAAATATGTTTATTCAGTACTGTACTTTCCATATTAATAATTTCACATAGTACATGGTGATAGGTTGCTCTCAACAGGTTAACAGCGTATTGTACTGTACATGAGTATAGAAATTAGATGAGTAGACTGCATGCTGCACTCCAAAGTTACTCAAAGACTGTGGCTTTCACCCAGGAAAATATGGCTACAGGGGATGGTCAATGATAATAGATTCTGAAACAGATTTTAAGAACTATTTTTGTAACAAAAATTTTATATAAAAACAGTTCATCAACTCACTATAGTGCCTCTATTTTGACATCATAGAAAAGAATGTTCTTTTTTATTGTTTTAAGTCTTTTATGCCTTGTAACAGTAGGTGGGTGAGTGGCAGGGCTCAAAATCAATGCCAGCAAGCTAGCATTTTGCTAGTTACAACTCTGATATGCCAGTAAATTGCTAGCTGAAAAAAGCTGAAAAAAATTAACTAAGAGTTTCTGTTTGTGATATTTCGTACTAAAAATACAAAATATGCTAGTGGGCATTGACAATGGCCTGAATTTTGCTAGTTGATAATATTACAACTATGAAATGCTGCTAGTACTGAAAAAAGTTAATGCTGAGTCCTGGAGGGTGAGTGGATGGGTAGGTAGGTAGGTGGCGTCACTGTATGTCAGCACATTACAGGCTATATAGTGCCAATTAAAGGTTAAAATGTTAAATTGTGTAAAGATTAAAACTTCAAATGAAAGATAAAAATAGCACAAAAAAACTTTTGTTAAAAAGTGTCTAACATTTCATATCATTTTAGTCTGAATTTTTTGGATGATAATCTTTACAGTGGTTACTGCTGACTAGTAAAGGCTATGTAGAAGTGAGCAACATCATCATTAATTACACTCTGGTTTTAGAGTTGTTGCCCTCAATGAGTTTTGTGATCTTTATTTCTTCACATAAGAAAAATACTTACTGTATATACTCACATAAAAGCTGAGTCCCAATGCAAACAACATAGATCCTGATCTGATGTTGCATAATGCGCCGCCAGATCAGGGTCTGTGTTGTTTGTTCTACTGATTGATCCCTACAAACTGCATAGACCCAGATCTTCCAGCGTATTATGTGACGGCAGATATGGGTCTATGCAGTTTGCAGTTGGTACTGGCCTATACACGAGTATATACAGTAATTTTCTTCCATGGAATAATAGATTGTTTAGCAGTGAGATGCATAACAGTTATTTCTATTTTCACATGATGAAATAATTTTCAATCTAATTAATCATTTTTTTAAAATTGTCTTCTTTAATAAATATCTTGGCCTAAAGATTATCAAAAATATGATGCAAAATATTTTTTAAATTCTGTTAGACATAGAGTTACAATTCTGAAATATACAGGATTAAATAAAAGTATAAAATCAGCTGTTTTGCTAAATTTCTTTGATATTATTGATTTAATGTTGATTTCAACATTTACTTTTGAAATTATGAATATTGGGCCAAAGTGTGAGTTTATATTCATAACAGTTTTAAAATCTTTCAGAATGGGAGTGGAGTGGGAATTAAAAGTGATGTTGCTCCAATTTGCTTCTTATATAAATAAAAATCTTACTTTTTTCAGAAAGAGGAATTCAAAAAGAAGCTAGAACACATGAAAGCAATCAAAAGACTTTGGGCAGGAACAGTAAGTTGGATTGCATTCACAATTCTTTCTTGCCAATCAGGGTCTGTTCATGACAAGAACAATAGTACTATATACATAAGTCACATAATAAATTACATTGCCATGTATCTAAATATTGTTAGTTATTAAAAATGTTCATGCACATTTTTATTTGAGTTATGAATGTTATAAGAACCTAACTGCAAAAACTGTATTTTATTAAGTTGTTCATAATTTTTTTTTTTAAATCTGTATTGTATATTCCTGTTGGAAACTCAACACAGTTTTTACTAAGGTGTGTACTTCTTAAATTCCATTGTTAACTTGGAATAAAGAAAAACTTGGCTCCCTTCAGCACAAAGTTTCTGTTTTGATACACTTTTTAAAAAAAAATCTTATCATCATATGCAAAGAAATTTATCGTTAAGATTTTTGAAGATTCAAAAATTGAGTGTTTATCAATCTGTCTTCATCAGCACTTAGGGTTGCTCCAGTAAAACAAACATGGGACCCAGAGAAGGCACGTTTATTGTGGAGTAGTCGCCCATAGATGCAATTTAGAATTTGGTATCATTTTCATATGAACTGAGTAAATAAAGTATCCTGGCATATATTTCTTTTAAAAACTGCCTTCCCTGGGTACCATCTATGTTTAGATGGAAAAGCCCTTAACTATCATATTACAGATTTTATGTTATTTTGTCCACAGATCTCCCAGATCAGTTTCAAACCTTTGAACACAGGCTTTCTGTACCATGAAAAAAATTATTTCAATCTACCATGGGACAAAGGGTGGAATGTAGTTTTTTTTAAACATTTTGCATCAGTAGAAAACAAAAATCTTCATTTTCCTTGTTACTAAACTTTTACTTTCTTGTACCTACCTTTTCTTTCACCAACTTACAGTGGACAAAGAAGTTTTGGTAATTTCAAGGATTTGTTTTTACTGTGATTGTATTTAATTATTTTCTTGGGTACCGGTATTCATTATCGTGATTTTTTTAAAACAAAAATGAAATTATAGTCTGTGTCTAAGTTCATGGATAGAGGAAAGTAGTCATATTGTTTCCACAGTATGATCAGTGCTTATAGTTCATTGTATTTTTATATTTTTGGTTTGCTGCAATCACAGAATCCAAAAAAATAGGTCCCCCTTAAAAAATATTAAGTTCAAATAGTATATAAAATTAAAGAATAATATGCTTTGGTTGTGGTTAATTTCAGGGTCATTCATTATTGCTTGGGGATCTGATGGTGCTCTTGAAGACAGTTGGAGCCTGTGAATACGAGGGCTGTACACCAAAATTCTGTCAGAAATATGGAGTAAGGATGAAAGCCATGAAGGAAGTTAGGAAGTTGCGAGCCCAGCTGACTAATGCAGGTGAGATTAATTTTACATCCCAGCCATTATACAGAATACTTAAATCCATAAATGTTTCTAAATATTATGATTTGATTAAAAATTTTATTTACAAATGAGACTAGGTTTTAAATTTAAATCGTTGTATATTCAAACTTGTTGTACAGGAGTTGTTTTTTGTTTTTTTAAATCCAATATGCCTACTTTAATCCTGTAGAAATAAACCTATATTAAGCAGCCCCTTGAATTTCCTCACATTTATGCATGCACAAACTCTGGTACCTTTCTGGAAGGTGAGTCAATCATGGTTGAGCAGAAAATTACTGATTCTTTTCAACTTCATGTGCTGGTACGAATGTGCAAAGTGAATGGCAGAATGAAGAAAGTAAAGAATGAAGAGGAGCTTCTCCCCAACGGAGGACGATAATTCTAAAACGATGTCAGATGCTGTATTAGATGAATCGCCAAAGAAAAAAACCCACAATTTGATGGAAAGTTTAAGAAATCTTGGCATTTACAGTATATATGGTTACAACACAACACCGAGACGGGAGGTATGTTGTGTAATATTTGCAAAAATTGTGGGAAAAATAATCCTTTTACATCGGAAAACAGCATTTCATATTTAGGATGTCAACTCTTACACAACACGCCAAGTCACCAGATGACACGCATTTTGGAGCAGAGATAACCATTAGACAATACCTGTGAATTGGGGAAAATTCTACAAAACAGCCATAAAGAAGAGTTTCCCAGCTTGTTGAAGACGGCTGAGCTAGCTATTCATATGCCCCTTCAGATGGCAGACCATGAAAGGAGTTCTCAGTACAGAACACTATTCATACACAAATAAGGAACAGATTAAGCTCAGAAACAGTCAACATATTAATGCTTATACACCTAGAGGGGGAATCTTGTGAGGATTTTGATTTCAGTAGAGACCAAACAGATTGGAACAGGAAGAAAGAGAGATGAATATTTAAGTGTTGGGTAAAAAATGAACTATGGTGGTTTCAGCCCCCACCCACACATTTTTCTACTCCCTCTTTTTATCTTTTGATGACAAGGGGGGAGATCTCCCCTTCAGTTAAAATCCTGGCAGCATCTTTGCAGATATATCAGTTTCTTGTTGCAGTGAACAGTGTGATTCCAGATGCCAACATATGCATTGATCCCAAAATGTCACCACCAACAGATCTCCAGGCAAAATTACTGCGGCAGATTGTGCTGGCAGGACTAGGGGATCATGTTGCCAGGTATATAATTTTCTTTTAAGTTTGATGTTGTGATGTTTACTTTAAATTTTATAGTTGCTTTTGTGATGCAAGTTTAAAAATACACTTTCATTTGTTGAAAATCACTCATTTTAATGTGTGGCAATATGGAAGTTCTACAAATGATGACAGTTGTAAATTTTTTAAATATTGTATACATAAGAAAGATTGTCTCTGTTGCAGATCATATGCTTGTACAAATGTTTTGGTTATTTTCTATTTTTGAAACAGTTTAACTGTAGAAACTGTAATGAAGTTTTGTTAAAAAATTGAGATATCACTCATACTCATGTAGGACTTGCAGAAAAGGGCATTGGATGCTGGATTTTTTTGCATCAGTATTTGACTTTGTGTTGATTTCCTAGTGCTGTCCCTTACACCTCGGACTATAGTTGTGAAACTGGTTCATGTCCACTGAATGCAGAATTGTCTTGGAGTATAGCATGTAGAAGTATCTCCAGGTAATGCCTTTGACCTAAATGATTGTGTGAATAATTACAGTTACATATGAGTATGCAACTTTGTAATTTTTTAGTAGGTATCCTGATGTAATGCCAGAAACCACAGATGGATCAGAGAAAAAGCTCAAATATGCTTATCAAGTAAGATTAAACTTTTAAATTTTTGTAACACTGCATGGATTATATGCACATAAATTAAGTATAAAAAACTCACCACAAGGAAACATTTAGAATTTTCGGATACCTGGCCTTTCTTCAAAAAAATGTGCCAATTTTTAGTTCATAATCAGCTGAACTTTTACATTCACTATTTTACAAGTGCAGGGAATTCACTGTGTTAAACTTGTTTCTTAATACAGTCTGTTCACTCACAAGAGTAACATCAAACTCTTTTCTTTTAATATGATTTCATGAACAATACATGGTGGCCTAATGTGGACTTGAGTATGTAAAAGATTGATTAGTTTTATGAAAATGGGGTTCATCATAATTAATCTATCAATGAATAATTTAAGTTAATTTACTGATTTTGGAATATCTCAGTGCAGCTAAAATAGTATGATTCACATTATCATGTTGCTACTGGAAACACAATCTCACATGAAACATTTGAATCATTCCAGTGTCCAGACTTAGAGGAGCCAGTGTTTATTCACCCCACATCTGTACTATACAAAGAAAAACCAAATTTTGTTGTCTACCAGAATATTGTGGAAACAAGCAAGCTGTATATGAAAGGTGTGGTAATGCTTTCATACTGGTTTTTTTATTGCCCCAAATTATTGCAATGTACAACAGTCATGGCATCTGTTTATTTGTAGGGCTTTGTTGCCAAATTCTTATTTGTTCTTTAGAACAACAAGGGCATTGTCATCAGCATACAGAATCATCAAGTGTCATCTGAGATTTTTTTTGGTTTTATATTCAGTTATTCAGTCATTTGACTGATTCTGAACCCAAGCACTGTTCTCTACTTTTAGCATTTCATAACTTTAACCTTCATTCAAAGTAAAACATTTTTCTCTGTTGAATACATTCCCTGATCAATCACATTAATGTTAGGAAATAAGCTCTGCTACTTCTCAAATCCAGCAATCCCGAAAAATTTCATCTTTCCTGTCTAGATATCAAATAGACGAAGGGAACAAAACTCTTACCCATTACCACCCTTTACCACCACAAGGTGGCTGCTGGTTGTTTACCAGTTTAAGCTTTCACAGTAGTACAATCAACATTGTCCCACACTGCCTCTATGAATCTTTCAAGATCTTCATTAATTATATCCATCCTTCAAATAAGTATGTTGTAATGTTGTGTTTTAAGGTTTCTGCAAGACTGGTACCCTAATTTTTGCTTTTCAGTGAATAGGTTTTCATATTTTTTCAAAGTTTGTGGACTTTGTTTTTCTGACCTGCTAAGTTACACATGTTATCAGTACCATATGTACACACTGTATCTTTTACTGCAAACACTGGTTGAATTGTTATTATTTGTGTTATTAGGGGAGCTGTTGCTGTTTGCTGACATTTTCAGGATGTTATTTCCCTTATTTTTGTCATTCATTGCATTTTCATAACAAAATGACAGCTAAATGTTCTGCTTGCAAGAAGTTCAAGGTTGGCAAGGACTATTACTGTGTGTTGAAATTTTCAGGTTGTTATTTCCCCTTTCTTTGTCATTCATTGCATTTTCCGAACAAAATAACAACTAAATGTCCTGCTTGCAAGAAGTTCAAGGTTGGCAAGGACTATTGCTGTTTCTTGAAATTTTCAGGTTATTTTTCCTTTTTTTTTTTTTTTTTTTTGTTCATTGCATTTTCAAAACAAAATGACAATTAAATGTTTTCTGCTTGCAAGAAGTTCAAGATTGGCAAACATCACTTGACTTTCTTGTACTAAGTGTACATTGCCTTACCTGTACTAAGTGCACATTGCCTTACCTGTACTAAATGTATGTCTACAGTAACTTGTCGAGTTTTTGGTTCCTGGTCAGTGGGACTTGGTTTTCAGTCTTCACGAAATGTCTGAAGGCAAGAGATAGAAAGACAAAATCAAAATCATCTCAGAATGATGTCATAATTCTCTACCCACAATTGACTTCTTTTGTGAGAATAGTGGGGTACATTCCATTGGCACCTCCCTCTCCAAAGATTCCTCAGAAAGGGCTGTCACATCCAGGCAGCTAGAGGCAGATGACTTGATGTTGCTGGATACATCTGTGTTGCACCACTCTAATACCTTCCTGGAGTCGAAAATAGTGTAGTTGTTTTCATTGAGAGAGTCTTTATTCCCCATCCTTTTTTTGGGCCCTTCTCATTCTGCTTTGAGTTTACTGGGAGAGTGTTCTCATGCTATTTGGCAAACCAGCAGGTGTAATTCCCCTCACATGCCCGAGCATTATCTTTGGGCTTGTAAGACAGGGTACATAGGATATGGATCTGATCCTACTGATTTTTTTTACCAGCCATCGTCACTTCACATTTCTGACCTGGTGGTCAACCTTCCAGTCCAGCCTTGTGGCAGGCCATATATACCAGTTAATCAGAGAATTTTTCTTATTTATATATTCAGTTACTCAGTCATTTTACTGGTTCCATTCATATTTTTCAAATTAATTTCTCAACCCATGCACTGTTCTGTACTTTAAACTTAACCTATCCATCCTATTGGCAGGCCAGCCAACCATCAAGCCGGCCTTTCATCTTTTCATCTAGCCACCCTTTCAGCCATCCTTCCTGCAAAAGCGAAACATACATCCGTTGCCCGACTTGCAGCACAACCAGCAGTTCCAACATTATTGACATATCCTGTGGAGCAATAGCAGCCAACACTTTGGGATGATGGCTCTATTAATTCCATGCCATTTGGTATGTTGTATGCAGACATGGAAGCTTTGCCTGACAAGTACAACCCCCACAGTGGGTGCAGAGAAAACCCTGATCTGCTGCCTTACTCTGATCCTACCATGGAGAGGACAGAGGACAGTTTTAAGGAAATTTATCAGATCTTGACACCATCCAAATTCCCACAACCTCCATCATTGAGCCAGAGTAATGAAGTCAAGGCTTCATTAGATGTTGGGGATGAGCAAGAACATCCCTCTTTTTGCCTCCTCCTGCAGACATTGAAAACTGGCAAGATTTCCGGTTGTCGCTCTGACAACATCTGGGAGCTGGGTAATTCTAAAGCCTTTGTCTTGGAAAACCTGTTGCTGGTACCTTATTCTGCATGCAGGTACCAAAACACTTGGACATGTATAGCGTTAACGTTCCAAGTATCAGTAATAACGCTGTGGCATTACAGATGTCTACTCCTCAGTTCTACATGGTCAATCACCAAGTTTTCGATGTGATTTCAGAGCTTGTGTGGAATATGGTGGTGACATCATCAATACTGGACTCGGCATCATTGTCAGTTTTTTTGCAGAGCCAAAGAAGCAAGCAATGAGCTTGAGTGAGAATCGATGGCCTGCATGACCAAAGTCATAAATAGGGCAGTGCATCATTCTCCTTCGAATGCATTCCATGCTCGCATTAATGTTAGGAATATAAGCCTCACTACCTCTCAAATACAGCAATTCCAGAAAGATGAAAGTTTTGTCTTTCATGTCTATATACCATATAAAGAAAGAAAAGAAACTCTTCCACTCTTCCCCATCACCTCCCCTTTTCCCCCAGTAGGTAGCACTAGATTAAGCTTTTGCTGCAGTATGCTTCGCCACTCATGAAAATACTGAGTTTTTCACCCACTCGATGAAATATATCTGTTATTCACTCGTTTCAAGCAAATATCCTCTCTTTAATTAACAGCCACTTAAACACAAGCAGTTAAAAAATGTTTAGTTTCTAAAACATCACCAGAAATTGAAAAAGTCAAAAACATTTCAAAACAATTTTGACACATAAATGTACATGAAGCACATGCTTCACACTATAGTGTTAATTTATTCAAACCACAGAGGTCACTGATGTTACAGATGAGTAAGCTCAAGTTTACAACTACATGTTTAGGGGTTAACTCAAAAGAAAATATGCATATTTGGACTTGGTTAACATTTGGTGATGTTTTTAAAACTATAAAAAAAATATTAAAAAATAAATTGTTTGTTCTAGTGGCAGTTGATTAACATTTATACCTATTTGTAATTGCAATGCTGTAATCTAGGTACTCCTATCAGTTAGAATTAATTACATTGTATAGTTTCTGCTGTGCTTATATGAAGTCATATGGCCAAATACCTGGTGTAATGTCCAAGATGGGCACATGTTTAAGAAAAAAGTGAATGGAATTCGGTCATTTTGTTTCTTCTTTCAGTGTCTTGGCAAATTTATTGTTTTGAAATGGAATGAAGCTAATTAAATAAATTAATATAGAAAAGAAAATGTAATCTCTTCCTTGATTCCTACTAGCTGCACACAAAAATAAAGATAGTCATGGTAAAGCGATTGAGCATTGTTATAGTTGTAACATCACAAACAATCACAGTTATAACTGTTCTCAATTTTTTAGTTCTATAACCATAATACTAAATATTTCACAATAAATGAACATTAGTAATCTGATGACTTATATATTGTTAACCCAACAACACACGCATAATGTTCTAAATTGCTATGGGGAAAAAATTGTATCGTTGGGACTCCTATTTTTAGAGCTGGGACTGCAACTTTTTTCAAGAAAGGAGTCCTGGACTGCAACTTTCAAAATCCTATGGAGAACCTGGAGTGTCAGAGGTTCAAGATCAGAGAGGATACCATGTATACTCGCGTATAATCCGGGTCCAAATGCAAACAACATAGTCCCTGATCTGCCATTGCATAATGCATCGGCAGATCAGGGTCTATGTTGTTTGTTCTACTGATTAGTCCTTACAAACTGCATAGACCCAGATCTGCTGGTGCATTATGCGATGGCAGATCTGGATCTATGCAGTTTGCAGTTGGTATCGGTTTATATGCGAGTATATATGGTAATTATGAGTCTTGCCTCATCAGCACAAAATGTATTTCTACAATAACATGTAACATTTGCAAGTTTTAGACTGATGGTGTGGTTTTCCATCCTTATAAAGAACATCAAGGTGAAGGAGAATAAGACTAAAGTGAAATAAAATAAACAATTTCCGGAGTGCAACGTGTGGAGTCCTCACAAAAGATCATCTTCCCTCCTGAATATAATGGGGGGATGCTTTGTTGTCTCCCCCCTTCCCACCCCTGCCAAAGATAACCAGGAAAGGGCTATCAGCTAACATCACATCCAGTCAGCTAGAGACAAATAGTATGTGTCGCTGGATGTGTCCAAACAACAGCAGACAAATACCTCATGGAGACGATGATGAGATTGATCAAGGAGGCAAAAGCACAGTTACTTTCGTAGAGGGAAATTGTAGCTTCCTCCATCAAATTTGTCTAATAATGCTTTGCTTGGTCAGGAGAATGTCATCCAATAGTGGCTTGCAACTTACAGGAGAGTGTCCTCCTTAAGTTAGGCAGCCCTATGAACATAAATCCCCCCACATGGCCAAGCAGGACCAGGCCTGTAAGGCAGGACACATGGGGTTTGATTAATATTTGGCTGATGTGTTTCCAACCATCATCACCACATGTTGCCATATCAGTTGTTAACCGTCCTTCCATGCCTTTCTTCAAGACTGGCGATAGGAAATCAATTTTCTTGATGGATTGTGCCACATCTTTACCATTCATTCTGTTGTATGTGGATCATTACAGGGATCTAGATAACTGGTCAGTCAGTTTTACTCACCAGCTGGTCTTCCAGTCGACCACTGAGCCTTCCTTACAGGCTACCATCCAGCGAGCCTTCAGGCCTTCCGTACTGCTTTTCTTCCTGCCTGAAGGCTTGATGGAACATGCATTATCTGTTGCCTGACCTCCAGTACAGATGGCGGGCCTGACATTATTGGCTTACCCAATATGAAAATACTGTCCTACTTTTAAATCATCCAACTTCTATGCTGGTGCTGCTGACATAAGATAATGGTCCAGATCAGACACATCCCAGGCAGACTGTATGTGTTGGTAGATTCTCTTTCAAGAAGGGGTAAAGCTCTACGCACCAAGTGGTTCCTTCATCCACTGATCTTGACATGGATTTGCACACTTTTGGGGCGTCCAATGATATATCTCTTTGCAACAAACTGCCCATCTTCATCTCTCCTCTCCCGGACCCAGAAGTTTAGGCCATGGATGTTCTGGCAGTCAGTTGGGATGAGATTTGGGGTTACACTTCCTCTCCAACTATTCTGATTCCAAGAGTCATTCAGTAAATCAGGTACCAGAATTGCAAAGTAGTTCTGGTAGCCCCACTTAGATGGGACCAGTCATGGTTGGATGATCTGCTTGAAATAGCAATAGACATTCCCAGGAAGATCTTGTCAAAATACAATCTGCTCAAACAAACCTGCTCGCAGGTGTTTCAACCCTGCTTGGACAGACTTCTTCAAGCCTGGCTCTTGTCGAGATAGCCAGGTGTGGAAAGTAGTTTCAGCCTTCAGTCATGGCAAGAACATCATGAGCCCTTAAGTTCAAAAGCCTACAAAGGGAAGTAACTGGTATTTTCAAGGACTGGTGCAAAGATAACAACATTGTCACTTTAAATGCCTCGATCTCTCAGGTGTTGAACTATTTTCTCTGGCTATTCAAGGAGGAAAAGTGAGCTTCAATTACAATCAGGGGTTATCACTCCATGATTTCTTACACAGTCAGGCATCATGGTAGATCAAATATAAGTCATGACAAGAATCTGTCAGACTTGCAAGTCAACTGTGACATGAATAGGCATTAATCACTCACCCGGTTTCTAAAATGGAATTGTACATGGTTTTTGACTTGGCTCAACTTGGAGAAGTTCAAAGCTTTAGCCACAGACAATTTGAAACTACAAGACATGTTTTCTGATAGCACTAGCCTTGGCATGCAGGGTGAATCTAGCCTTGGCATGCAGGGTGAATGAGCTGCAACAGGGTGAATGAGCTGCACACCGTCTCAGAAGATCTGATTTATCATCACTTTAGATGAGATGTTTCCATGGTCCTAATGACACAAACTGAATGAAACTGACTGTGGTCTGTGGGCAATCAAAATGTGTCATCCACTCTCTGTCCTTGATTGACACATCGAGAGGAGCAGCTATGCAAGACCCAATCCGTGCTCTCATGCATTACTTGAAATGCATGGAGAAGAGCCATGGTTTACAGTGTCTTTTTATTTGGTTCAGGTAGGAAACGAGGGTATAACCTCTCAAGTCCGGGCATTGTGACTGAAGTGGGTAATATGCTAGATGTATTACGAATTGTCACAGGATTAGATATGTCTCAGGAGGATATCCACTCATGATAAGACCCATCTCAGCAAGTCTCGCATTTGAATGCAACATTTTGATCTAAGATAAAATTGAAGCTGTTGGCTGGCATGCACAGTCAGCTTTCTCGAGTTTTCATCTCTGAGATCTAGTGTCACGGAGACAAGAATTTAATCTGGTGGGTCCAGTAACTGTGGTCCAGATGACCATGAGATTCTTTTTAGGTCAGCACAACTGGGCTTGGGTTTAGCACTTATGCTGAATTCACCCAAAGTTTTTTTTCTGAGCAAGGAAATGTCACAACTTTTTTATTGTCTGAGTGTTGTTGTCATGTGTCATGTGACAATTGGTTGTGATGCCATCACATTAGGAGAGCGGTTTATTCTACTTATGGGAATTCAGACAGTCTTCCCTCAAAGAATGCTGATGATAAAGGTTAAATGCTCTTGCAGTTCCTCCTCTGTTTACATATTCTCCTAACATTAATATGATCTAGGAATGTATTCGATGGAGAAAGTAAGGTTGTCAATAAATGATGTTTCTTTAAGAAGCATTACTCTTTAACCCTCCCACACCTACCTGCAAATGTCAGCAACCCTGTTGATGTATCCCTCAACTTAAACTGGTAAAAGCAGTGGTAAAAGGAGGTAACAGTGACCTGAACTAGCATATGTAGAATCCACATTGAATTTTGTGTCATATGAATGTAAATAAAATACCTTATTCAGATAAACTTATGGCTATTAAAAGATCAGTATGGATTCAAAATCGATTGTTATCATAATCATTTGTCATTAATCATTTGTCCGTTGACATTAATCATATGGTATCATGATAAGTTTGTTGCTAATAATTTGTTATTTTTATTAATCATATTATAGCATGATCAGTTTGTCGATAATCATTGGCCTGTTTTCATGGATCATATTGTATCATGTTTGATTTGTCTGTAATTATAGTCCCTTAGACAAAATCACTTGATGCCCAGTATGACAAAAAAAGGCTTTATAAAGGAGCAAATAATTTAGTATACTTAATATGCTGTGATGCATAAGTAATAATAATGACAATAAAAACAAATAATAAAACATTTTCTTGTTCTTTGTCCAGGGGTTGTAGCCATTGAACCAGAATGGCTTCCTGTGTTTGCTCCAAGTCACTGCATCTTTTCCAAACCTCTAGATGACCCAGTCCCAACCTTTGATGAGGTCAAAGGTGAAGTGATGTGTCACATGACCAGTACATTTGGTAACTGTTCTTGGGCTCTGCCAGCAGTTGAATTAGAGTACCCACCAGGCATTGATAGGTACAAGTGGTTTGCAAGGTTCCTGCTGGAAGGAAAAGTATGCCCAAAGCTGAAGAAATTTGTACCAGACTTATTGTCAGCCCCAGCAACCATGGTGAAAACTTGGGCAAAGTAAGTAATTTCTGTGCACCACTAGCACTGACTATTACAAAGGAGAAGATACTGTGGTAACAATATTACTCACTCCAATTTGTTCCACAATCATAGATATCATACATAATTAGCAAAAGTCAAATGTTTCCCAGAACAAGAAAGAATAATCAGAACTGGAAGGCAAAGCCATTGTGTAAGTTATCAATATGTTGTTTTGTACATTTTCATCCTGTTGTTTGTAGCATGGGGTAAATGTCCTACCTTAGCAGTTAGTGGAATGGAAGGCAACACAAGTCGTTAGACAAATTATCCTTTTTATCTGTAATCATGAAATTACTTTGTATGGAATTTGTATGCACCATCACATCTGTCCATCCATCCCATCATGCCTTGGTTAGGTTGTACATTTTGGTCACTTTTGCCTGCGAACTGTTTTCTATGAAGCAATGTCTTGTTCAACTTTTTTTTCTCACTTTTAATTTTTTATTGGTTTGATTTTGTAGGGTTTAATGCCATTTTTAAGCACATGATAGGCTATACATGGTGGCCAGAATGTTTGATGGAGGAAGAACCCAGGAAGACCCATGGAAGAACCACCAACCCACAGGAAGCTACTTGCAGATTTTCTCACATACCCACATTGGACAAGCCAAGGCTCAAACTCACACTAACAGAGGAGAGATGTGTGAGTGATCTGTAAAGGCGATCACCTTAGACTACTCGGTCACACAGGGCCCCTCTAATTTTTTAATTTAAAAAAAAATTGAAAGTGTACTAGTTGCCACCAGTAACAGATGGAATTTACTGTTTTAATCAGATATGTTTTTAAATTATTGCAGGCTGCAACCAAGAACAGAATCTCTGTTGAAGTGTCTGGTAGCAGAACAAGTAGACTCAAGAGAAGTCTTGCTTAAAGTGTGGAATAAAGATACTAAATGTAAGTGCACCAGACATAATGTACACTTAACTATTATTAGCAACTACTTAATCTATATCATGGCCATTATATTTTGCAGATCTGTAACTACCATCTATACTCACATATAAGTCCATTCAAACTGCGGACTGCACTGACCTAGATCTGCCTTCATATAATACACCAACAAATTTGGGTCTGTGCAATTTATTAGGAATAATCAGTACAACAAACAACATAGTCCCTGATCTGTTGGTACATTATGTGATGTTTGATCAGGGTCTACATTTTTTTCCTGTTGGACTTGACATGTTAGCAAAGTATATACGGTACTTGTGTATTATTTTATCAATTTATCTCAAGAAAGTCACCTTGGAAACAACTGTGACAGTTTTTATTATTTCCCAAAATGCCATTTCCATCTAACCAGCAAAACATAGGCAACTTGGCATTGTTGTTGTTGTTGATGTTGTAGGTGTCAACAGTAAGTTTAAACATCTGAACCTCCTGGACAGGAGAGTGTTTCTCCCGAGTTGAGAGGTGACTCCTGACCCTCCCATCACTCACTAAAATCTCCAGTGTATGCAAAATTATGATTGAAAAATTAAATTTCTTCCCTCACTTTGGTTCCAGTGTAGTATATTTATGGTAATACTGCCTGTGATCACGTGACTGTGAACTGCCGTAAGCAGGGCAAGACATTTTAGTTGCTAATTTCAAGCAGCATAAAACAATTAACATCCCTTTGATTCTGTAGGCAGGGTCAATTGGCTTCAGTGTTTGAAATTTATCAAGATGGATTACACTGTGTGAGCAGAAGTAATTCCAAAAGGATTAAAGACATTACTTGATTATGGTTGGGTTACTAACGAGCTCAGTTAGCATAAAAAAATAATTAACATTACTTTGATTCTCTCCGGATGGTATGTTCTGCTTCAGTGCTTAAAGTTGTTGAGATGGATTAGAGTCTATACTATGTATGATCAGAAGTAATTTAGACAGGATTAAAGATGTTAATTGATTATGGTAGGATTACTCAAGAGCTCAGGTGGCATAAAAATGGGTCAGTAAAAATCTTAGCAACAGAAATATCACACAAAATTCAGTGATGGATGGAAACCAGAATTTCAGTGGTTGGATTCAAGTTTGAAGGGATATGAATAAGCATTCTGCTCTTCCTGTAAGCTGATTTTAAAATCTGTTACAGTGGCAAGAATGACATCACATGTCATGCAGAAACCCCATCTCATAAAAGCATATTGACCTTGACAACAAATATGCCATCACTGAAATCCATGTTTATGGAATCTGCATTAAATATGGATAAAGTTACATGTGCCGAGACACTATTTGCCAACTTTATAGCTGAACATAATCTCCCATTTCTGGTAACAGATCATTTTTCAGATCTAGTCAAAATAATGTTCCCTGACTCAGAAATCGCACAAAATTTCTCATGCAAATGGACAAAAACTACTCACATAGTGACTATTTTATTGTTCATAGAAATCATAATGTTAATTGTGTAATAATAATAATAATATGAATATGAATAATTTAATTTAATAAACTCACTGTCGTGAGTGACCACCTGCAGAACGCAACCAGAGACCATGATTTTTAGGCAAAATATGTGTTCAACACTACTATGTATGACCGCATCACAAAAAAACTGCTGTAAACACCACTGACCTTGATTTAATCCTTTGTAAACATGAATGTAAACCAGACTAAAGTTCATGTCACTAACTGCCATTGTAATCCGTAATACCTGGGATGAATGAGGTCTTTGTCTTCATCTATAATACTAGCAAGTGATAATCATTTTTTGGATTTGATTGTCATTATTAAAGAGTGGTGATAGTGATGATAATGATAGCAACAAAGGTGTCTACAAATTAGGCTTAAAGTCACAAAGGGTGTGATGGTATAATGTATGCATTTGTGCTTCACGTGGAGAATCTTGCTGACATAAAAACAACATTAGACCCAGACAGTACCAATCTTGAGCAGTTCTGGCAGGCAGTTAGCAATCTGAATCTACCCACTGGCAGGAAACAATTTAAACTTCTTGGTGGACTCAGTGGAGCTGTACTAACATTGCCACATTCCAATGCGGACACTGAAAGGATATTTTCCATTCTGAGGAATATTCAGGCTGACTCCAGAGGACACCTGGATCCAGTAACAGTACATCATCTCCTTAGTGTTAAGATCAACAATGATGAGAACTGCCACCAATATAATCCAGGCAATGATCTCCCAAGAAATACTAAAAATGCTTGTGGTACATATGAGGAGAGTATGAATGGCAACAAGCTACTGTGAAGCGACTGATTTGATGAGATAACATGCATATTTTAATATTAAACAAATGTACTTTTTGTCCATTTGCATGCTAAAAATTGGGTCGATGAAAATCCTCCATCTTTTGAGGTCAAAACTCCTGATCAAATTTTGGAAATCTGATCTGCCCTGACCTGACCTGTCTTTTCTGTCACATATATGGTAAGTTTCACATTTATCTGTAGACCCTTTAAACAGTTACATGGACAGTCATGAAAAATGAGGAATGTATTTATTTTTATGTTTACTAATCACTGTAGCAACTGATAGTCAAAGTGACCAACCTTTTACTAAAGCTGTTTATTGCAGAATTGTTCTCTGACATTTGTAGGTCACTTTCATTTACCTATGTTAAGTCACATGCATATATCTGCAGGTGTCTGGTGTGCTGCACATGCAGCTACAAATCATTTTATAGAATGTGTGTGAACTGCCCATTAAAAATTGAATATTCCAGCTTACAAAAACTAGAGGGCACTTCCCCTCTGTGTGAAAATCCTGGAGAAATCACTGAATTCCAACGGTCTGAAACTGTTGCTTGTACAGTTATGAAACTTGAGAAGTGCATTCCTTTCAGGGAATAATATGCATACCTTTGAAAAGTAGGTACTAGTGACCTACTTTTTCTCACTAGTGAAAAGTTTTGGATTTTGGAGCATTCATCTATGAAGCAGGTGAGACGAAGCATAAGGCAAAATTCTTGTATATTTTAAGCTAACGGCTAAAACACGGTATTGGTGCTGAGAGTAGTCTCACTCACTTAAAAAATTGAAATGTTTGATAGAACATTTCAATGAAGCTCATTATATACCCTAGGGTGTCCCCTAGTCAGATCAAGTTAGATTTAGCTTGAACATGCATGCGATTTTGTTTAACCATTATTTCAATTCATTGGTATAACAACAGTTACAGACACTACACTTGGTGTATAACATGCAAGAAAAACAGCATGAAAACTTTAAAACTTTATTTTTTTTCACAGTAACATCAGTAACAGGATATCAACATTTAAAGTAAACAACATAACTGGAAGTGGTAAACAACTTAATAACAAAATCAAAACATCTATGACAAAGGTATCACTAAGAAAAAAAACCTAACCATGAAACTTTTGCATAACAAACATAAAAGACATAGAATAATCTTATTTAGGCATTTATCTAACACCAAGAAGAATATTTAAACAAACAAAATCATTAATACTGGCCAAAAGTATTGCAAACTTCCATAAGAGTCAGAAGTACATTGTCCATAAAATTGGTTACAGACACTACAAAACTATAGCATTTCAATACAGCTGCAGAACCATACATATCTCCATAAAATTCACTTCAAAAATAATTCAACATGAACACATTGACTAGAATTATTCATTAAATGAATGTTGATTAGTTAATAAAATGATAAAACCACATTGTAACAGGTATATGTCCAATACTTGTGTTAAAATTATGAACTGGTAAATAGCACTTGAAAGTTTAATACTAAATAGTGTTTGTAAGAGTAAAATATTGAAGTATAATGAATGTTCAATAAATCATAGTCACTAAAGTATTGTTCAACCCAAGGTGCTGACTCAAACACAGACCCATATGTGATTGATCTTAAGGTTACAGACACTACACATTAAACCTTGACTTTATATTGTCATTTCAAATAGAAGTGCTTATGATTTTTTTCCAGATTTGACTTGAGCTTAGACAATTCAGCTGCATTAAACTTGAAATGACCCCTTTCATTGACTATTTGTGGAGCTTTTACCCTGTACAAGATAGCATCTTCAGTAATGCGTCACAAATGATGTTGTATGCATGTTTCTTTGCACCCCCTTTCCTTGTTTTCACTTCTGAAATGCTCTCTGACACAGATTGTATAACAGTATCTGTCAATTCAAGTTTTTTTCTGCAATCCGGTGTCATTATCATTATATTTCTATTTAGAAACTTTGATGTTGATGGAGATTCAATTAATTTACTTATGATGACTGCTTTTCTCTTTGGGGTATTTGGTAATACTTCCTTTACCTTTTTTAATTGTCTGTACAGAGTTGCTTTAGGTAACACTTTATTCATTGGTGAATCTCTGGCTGACCCAGTATTTCCTATTTCACAATCAGTCTGAATACACTCTTGCTGTATACTTTCATTCAGTTTGATACGCATTCTCCATGCTTGGGTTCTTTTCACAGCTTCTTTCTTCTTTCTACTTAATTCAGCAGTTTTCGGACTTCTTAAATCAACACTCTTATTAACCGATATTGCCAGGGCTGCTTTTTCTTTCTTTTTCTGGCGATACCTTTTCATTTCTTCACGTTTTTTCCTTCTTAATTCTTGTTGAAGATTTGAATCGGAAAGTGATTGCTGTTTTTTTAGTAGTCTTGCATCTTTTCTTCTTTCTCTATCAACCCTTTTTAGCTCCTCATGTTTCGCCTTATTTTCCCTCTGTTTTTTTCTCCAGGCTTGTACCTTTAGCCTCGTCTTCTCCCTTCTAGCTTTAATCTTCTGTTCATCTTCTTCTGGCTTATCTTTGCTTCCTAAAAGCAAACAACTTCATTCTCATTTTTGTTCCTCTATGTATACGGATGAAATTTAGACTTTACAAAACATACTTGTAATGAGTACGCAATATGCTTTCATACATAAGCAAACTGGAATAACCTGTAGATTCTTAAAGAAAAGTATCTGATTGAAAAAGAAATAGCATAAAACCTGATGATTATTCAATGTTCTAGCATTTACAATGATTGCACACTTTCCTTAATAATGTAAACAACAGTCGGGTCAATTCACATGTCTAGTAGTGTCTGTAACCATTTGACAATATCAGCAATGTATCCAATACTAAGTCTGAGCTCATTGAATTCTCATAATATTTCTGTTTGAATTTACTAGTCTAATGATATGGAATGCAAAAATACTCAGTTTCAATTGCATATTGTAAGAAATCACTGAAAATGTTGCCTGTTATCAGAAATCTAGATGAAAGAAACTATAAATATACCAAAATATTACAAATTGCAGACAGACAATATGTCAAAATTTAGCCTTACACATCAATACTGTAATAGGAAACATAATTTGGCTTCATTTTTTTAAAAAAAAACAGGGATAAAGTCATAGACAGTATAAAAAGGGGATATTGGTTACAGACACTACAATTTAAGAGTGTGGTTTACCATTCAATACAAACTTACCAGAGTTGTTCCCAGAGGTTTGCTTTTGTCGTCTTCCCATGTCTTAGGGATGTACCATGGTAAAGAACAGAAAAAGTAATTAGGCAGCTTCTTCTAGGATAAGAAATTCAGGTTACATTGTCTTGTAGTAAATTACTCAAACAGACAGTGCTGCAAGAATGATGCAATATTCAATCAAGAGAGTTATTGCATCACTTTTTTGCTCTTGGCTGCAGAGGTAAATAGATGATGCAACATTACATCACATAAGATGGAACTTTCTATTGAGAAAAACAATGTTTTAATGACAAGTAGAACAATACTTTTATCTTTCATTTTTATACCTGTTTGTGTAGTGTCTGTAACTTTTTTTATTGAGTTGCTGTTTTTTAATGGTACAATACAGCACCACCAATTTTGGCCAACTTGGACATCACATGGATACACATGAGCCTTTGTAGGATTTATACTTTTCCATAATGAAACAACAAAATTATTGCCATATAAACTTGTAAAGGTTACAGACACTACAAAATTTAGAACTGGAAAGTTTGACAAAGAACAAGCTCTCAATCGAATATCTTGGCTAGCCATGTGATTTAAATGGTTTTACTACTTATTATAATATAAAGTCGAGTTCTAGATGTCAATAAAAGTTATAATGAATGTTATTTTGTACAAAATGTTGGCATATAACAACAGATTAGTGTTTGAATTTCAGTGTTGAAACAAAACTTCTACTGACGGTATTTTGCTTATAAAATCCATAATATTTTACCGATTTCTTTAATTCAAGAAGCAATATTTGCAGGATAGAATTCCGCATAAAACCAGACCAATAAATGCATAATTTCAGTATGATATTTAGAGAATTCTCTATTTTATATTCAAGCTTTTTTCGAGTGAGACTACATAACGCTCAAAAATGGCCATTTTTAGAGCTTGTTTCCATGCATATCTCAACAATGGGTTACACTAACCTCTTGAAATTTTCAGGAAAGTAAGAGAGGTATATGCCAGGCTTACCAATCTTTAAAATTGGTTCATATCTTGTTTAATTTTTCTATTTCATGCATATAACATGAAAATTCCTTTATCAGCACCAATACCGTGTTTTAGCCGTAAGCTATTCTTTATATAGAGATATGTTCATTTACACAACTCCATCATTGGTCCAGATTTTGAGCCCGCTTATAACATGATAAGATCTTTCGATGCCTTTTTTCTTCTTTAAAGGTTGACAGACTAAATAAGAAATGGATGATGATAAAGGAAGACAATCATTTTGAACATCCTGTATTCACACATTTTTAATGTTAAATTGTCGGATTATCTTTCAATATTAAAGCAAATTAAAAAGATATTAATGAAAATATCAGCATATAAATATTTATGCTGAAACAAGACTGCTTATTCTCCAGTCCAATGACATTTAGAATCTTATAAAATCACAAGGATAAAAAACAAGCATTTGTAATACCTCTACTTACTAAGCAGGATGGGTTGGCTTTTTATTTTGACATCTGTTGACCACCTAATTGACCTTTGATATGATGACGGAAGCTAATTACCAGATAAATGCCTCCAATCCTTGTTCAGACATGAAATAAGACAAAATCATTGAACATCCTGGTCTAGGGTCAGCCTAATATATTGTTTAAATTCTGTAAAATGTATATAGAATATAATATAAATGTTTAAAAAAATATAAAATCCTTAAAATGTAGGGTTAGAATCAGTTTTTTTAGTGTCCTTAGAGCTATGAAACTTCAATTCATTTGAGCTTGCATACAAAGGATACAAACTCAGGTACTGATAGGATCCAACTTTACTGATGCACAACTTGGTGAAAATTTGCACATCAGCTTGATTATTGTTAAAGGTCATCAGTTTATTAACTTTAATTGACTACTTATGAACTAGTATACATAAATTTTAATATCATTTATACTAATATTTGAGTACAACAATGCAGTTTTCATAAAATTTTAGTCTCCCTCACTTATGTCATGGTCAGTGTTTGTGGACCCTGTCGCTCACAGGTTATCAACAGAGAGGTGTATAATTTAAACACCAATAATTTTATGTATGGGTTATTGAAAATGAAGAAGTTCACTGGTATATGTGTTAATTCCTATGACATTATCTTTTTGAGCTTATGAATTTATTCATATTTTTCAGATATGCTGCCAGCTTATTGTGAGTGGCTTCCTCAATCATTACATGAAAGCCTTCAACTACTTTGGCCACCAGTAATTGGAGTAACTTTGAAAAGATAACCCACATAATTATAAACAGAACCACTTAAAGAGTTTTGTCCACCCATATTGGGTTAAGTGCAGTTTGTTAGAGAATTAAATTTGAAGCTGAGAAATTTTTTTACCAACTGCTATTGAGTACCTAGATACTTTTATCATTGCAAAGTAAAACCTACCTAAAGGACACTTGTCTGTGAAGTACACTTCTACATTCAAATCATTTTTACGAATCTCCATGCAAATATCTACATAATTGTCCATTATGTAAAGGTAGCCAATCTAATATTGAGAGTTGATACTTATTTGTTGTATTCATGGCTATTTTTAATGACTTTTCACCACCTCACAAAATAACAGTTGTGATTTTCATCAAAGAGGATGTTTTATGCATATGTTGACTTGACTGAGTCTACATGGACTTTATTTCAGTAAATGAATAACAGTTGATTAGTTAGACTCAGTGTATCTTTCTATTGTTTATTACCAGGACCCTTATTTATTCAAACATTCATATACATGTATGTATTTGTTCAGACATTTATATACATGTATGTAGATATAGAAAGTGTCCAAGGGATAAGTACATTTCTTTAGAAGATTATGGTTTGTAAATAGGCTTTCCCACGTGTTTCATAGAGAGCTGGAGATGTGGCATCATTTCACTTGCTTAAATTATAGAAAGGAATTTATAAGCTTCATATCTGATCATACATGAATTATTGTTCTGGCCCCATAAACACTCACATATTACCATTACTCTGCCTAAAAGTTAATTCGAACCAAAGACTTCAAAAGTAAAAACCATATTTAGAGTCTAGGATATTTGTCATATTGTACAGATTTGCAGAGCTCATAGAAATTAGTAGTAGTCCACTAACCCAAGGCTAGTAAATTTCCTGTCAGACTAGTAGCTTTCATAATTTAATAGTCTGATGGCTAGTAAAGTTTCAGTTGTCTCCATTTAGTGTTTATTTACATTACACTAAGTTCTCTTTGAGCTAATTGTGTAAATCCCCGAAATTCAGTTGCTCCTTAGAGGGGTGGAACAATTTGGATTTGACATATCATATTTCAGAATGGGGCTGTATAAATCTTTATCAGTTTTGTTAGATTTATAAGGTAAAGTTGTATGTCAAAGACTGTAAACCAGACTTGTGTACTTGTCAAACTGCCATTGTAGTGCCATAGTCATCAAGATCCCTATTATGATTAACCATTCCGTCTTTAAAGGATTAGCAATCATGGAGACCCATATTTCATCTAAATGATTGTATTGTTTGTATATTGTTGTTAAAACCTGCTCAGTGCTGATACTATCAACATGAGAGATCTTCTCATCCTGCTTTCACTGTAGTGTGATGGGTGGGTACTGCCTTAAATCGTTTGTCTCGGGAGTTACGATCTGTAAGGACCAGGGTGAATAATGTCTTTATCTTTTTCTCTTATTAAGTTTTTTTTTTTTCTCCAGATGATGAGGCTGTAAAATAATGTTTACTCAGTCATCTATTTTTTTACAGTAAATTTCTGGAAAATCAGACATTGCATTTCTTGTGAACTTGCACAGAATATTTTCAGGTAGCTTTTGGTGGATTTCTAAAGGAAGATTTTTTACTTCTGGATTATGAATCATGGCGATATTTAAGAAAGAAAAATGTTGTTAATCTAAATATGTGTCTGATGTTTTATGGGAAGGACTAGGGAAGATTCAGCAGGACTAGTAAATTTCTTTATCTACTAGTCCTTCTGGCTACAAGGAAATTTATGTTCAATTCTAGGTCTGCTTGGTGGATACATGTACATAATGAATACATTCGGGAATTCCCAATGAAAATTCTTATATAAACGTCTTTTATAGCAGACAGCTGTCCAATGCAAGCAGCAGTCAGTGTTTTTGGTCAACAAAGTTGCGAATAATGGTCATTGAGACCTAACATGTGTGGATTTGCCTTCCTTGCAGCTCGCCACAGCCACTATCAACTGTACACAGATTTATGTAACATATCTTGTTTTGACAGTTAAGTACTTGGTAGACAATTGCCATATTCCACTAGGTCTCATTACATCATAAGATTGCTTATCATTGATTTCAAAACTGAGATGATCTTGCTTCAGTCAGATTGAAAAGAGTACAGTAACGATCATGGTACTCTACTGATAAACAAGATGGCAGTTCTGAATAAATTGTAAATGAAGGAGTGAGTATGGGTGACTAAATCTGGTTCCGATTTAGCATAATTTTAATAGTGTTCTCAATTAAAATTCTTACATATGAAGGTATGACATATCATACTAACTTTTGAGAAGAAAATTTATTAAAATTTCAGTAGTGTACATGAGCTTGTCCACTACAGTTCAGGTTAATTAGCATTACAAAGTCGAAGTTTTTTTTATGTTAGTGCAATCTTTACTTTATAAAGGAAGATTGTAGGTTACAAAAAAGAGTATACATTATAAATAATGACAATTTTACTTTTAGATTTTGCCCAAAGTCACTTTTGACAACACTACCAAGGTGTTGGAATCGAATATCATATGTCAACCTTTGACTTTGAGATGCGGCTAACTGTGTTTAAATGAATTTTGGCAATTTTATATTCAGAATTATTTGTTGATGACAGGAGTTAAAGCTCTAGTGCATGTGAGTGCATTAATATGTTCAGTGCAATTCTTGTTTAATTATAATTTATTGTGTTTTTCATTGTTAGTCACTGCTCCTGGATTCTGACATTTTTAGTGCTGGATTTTCATTCATATTAAATTAACAGAGCAGAAAATATTTTCAGAAGGAATCCTATTATCCCTAAGAGCCTCTACATCTTTTTGCATTTTATGCAACAGTCAGAGTAATAAAGTTGTAAAGCACCTCATGAACACTGCCCTGTATATAAAGGGCACCTGTCTATAAAGTACAATATTGTCATGTCCATCGAATGTCCTTTATATACAGGTTTCACTGTAATTCTGATTTTCAAGATTTGAGTGCTAGTTCATATTTTGTGCTTGATTTGTTTTGTGAATAGATTATGATTCATGCTGTGAATCGATTGACTGCAGTACATACGGAATACACATGCTAGCATATATCCTTTCTTGCTAATAGGCAGCATATGAAAGTCAACATCACAGTCATGTATTTGTCCTGTTTTGCTCATAGGCAGTACATAAAAGTCAACATCTAGCTCACTGACATGTAATAAGACTGTTGCAGTATGGCAGCCACAGGAAAATGTCTTGAACTCTGCTTTTATATTAATGTGTTAATTTAGAAATACAAGTGCAAACTGGTTTACATTATTCTGTATGTGGTATGATGTCATTGTACAAAAGTAATAACTTGCACATATTGTTTCAAGGTTCATAGGAGCGGCAAAAGACCCTACTCCTAAACTAAATGGGCTTATTGCAAAATTAAGTATTTTGAAGTTATACTTGATTCCCAATTTTAGTATTTTGGCCTATGAAAATTATGGTCTCATCTTAAATGATGTTTACAAAAATTGTTTCTTTAATTCAAATCATTGCGGGAAACATTGTTGTACAAAACATTGGCAGATGAAGGGTCGACCATACTTGTATAAACCTGAAGCCTCACTGTGCGTGTAAGACAACTTTAACTTGGATTGAATCATGGTCTGTCTACAAGTTTTTGACAAGTTTTGCTCTTAAAATTAGCACAGGCCTTATGACAAATTGGTATTATTTGTTCAAATATGAAAAGGCCTATAGAGCAGTATGTGGAACAGATCCAAGTTTGAAAATACTACAGCTTCATTTGCGCAAGAAGATTTCATTGGGCAAGAAGAGTTCAGTGCATCTGTACCCTAAATGTAATTGATCAATATTTTGAGCTTCTAAATTAAGTGCTTCAGTATCAGTGTTAAGTGTTATGGCATTCTCAGTTCCATAGTAATTGTTACATATCATTTTGGTAAAGAATACACTACAATTTTCTTAATTTACTGAATACACAGTATGCAATATGAATAACCACTATCAAAGGCAGGGTTAATGTCATTTTCCACTGTTGTTCTTGTACAAGCCTTGATTGATGCTGGTATGTCAACAAAACTAAACAACTATCAGATTAAAAAGATTTTATTATAAAGACAAAAGAATAACAAAACCTTTATATAGTCATTTTGATTAAAGAAATTTTTTCACATTGATGTATTTTTTTCCAACAATTTTTATTGCATAATGTCAGATAATTACGTTTTAGGTAAATAAGAATGTTTTCAAGGTTGATGAAATGTATGGTTTACAATAAAAACAGTTGAATTCATATCAATAATAAAGCTAATATGTAAACTTCATTATGTATATGTGTGTATCTGTGTATAAATATGTATGTGTGTGTGTGTGTATATATATATATATATATATATATATATATATATATATATATATATATATATATATATATATATATATATATATATTAAATCAAATATCCAAAATGGCACTTGTCAGACATTTTGTGGTGGCCAGATATTTATGAAATTAATATAAATATATTTAAATGAGGTATAAATTTATAACCAACAAAATTTTCTTTATAATTAATAATTAAATGAACTGGAAAATGTATCATTTTTGGTACTGGATTTGCTGTTCCTTGGTTTTATATGTAGTAATATCCCTTCCATGCTTCATTAGTTTTCGCTGAAACTGTTTATTTTCAAAACATTCATTCAGAAACTCTACACAATAATTTCACCCAACAGCAGTGTTTTATTCCATTCAATTTTGTTAAGAATGAATTATTAATTGTTACCTCAAAAATACCCAGCACTTAATTGATATATAATGCCGGTGAAGTATGTCAGTAAAGTTTTATTTGATCAGGTCATCAAACAAGTCTTGGAGGATAATAATAAAGTTAGTTGTTGTTATTAGTATCTTGTTTTCTTTTAATTATATTCTAGGCTAACACATATTTTGTCTAAAGGTCTGATATACACTTACACACTGCTATACAATATAGTTAAAAAGCACATGGTGCAAGAGACTGAATAGTGTTTATAATACAGACCTTGGGCTAATCATTCAGTTATAGAGCTAATAAATGCAGGAAATAAATGTTCACACCTCTTTTGTCTTGTGCTTTGTGGCTGTAGAGTGACAAAGGAGAAAATATAATGACCAAACAATTGCATTGGATAATTACAGACACCTTATGTCCAGTCTCTGATATATCAAATTGGCAAATGGTCATCTGAGTTCATTTGTCAGTCATGTCTGGCAGATGTGGCCATTTGTGGATCTTTGAGATATATATATATTGCTTATATATATATATAAGCAATGACAAAATGTGCTTTCACATAAATGCAAATTTAGTATAAATGCAGAGTAAGTACAAACACTGCATGGAGCTAAAAACTATGTAATTGAACTAAAACATTAATTGGATATGTTAAATGAATCTCGGAAACGGTTACCATTACTTTCCAAAAAATATTCAGTATCATTAAACTTGACATAATATCTATTTAAAATCAATAATATAATTTCTATATGACTACATTTGAATGCAGAATAAATGCTGATTGTCAAAAAAATACCCAAGAGGTGACTCCAGATGTGATTATTTTTTACTCATTCACCAATGACTTTAAAGAACTTTTTAATGTAGATGCATGTTCAAAAGCATGGTGAAACTCTGAAAGTGATTGAAAAGCAGTTACTTTCATGCCAGAAGGTACTATCACTTGAAACGGTTTGAGGTGATAATGAAAACCTGAATAACAAAGTATATGTTATGAATGGCCTTATCAGAAATTTGTTTTTTGACAAGCAGCATGTTTCTCTGTGTGACAATAATAACCTAATAGATTAGGGACAGCCCAGGAGATAATTACTATTTATAGTGGCACATCCTATTACCACTATATGCCTATTACGGCTGCATTTTAACATTTTATTCAGTGGTGTCACCATGCATAACATCTGAATAACCTGTGTGTAAACATAATGTCAGGAAGTTGACATTGTCATGAAGATTAAAAAGAATAACTATTCAGGGTAAACAAAATCATAGATTTCCTTTACATGTACAAATTTAAGTAAGCCATGAAATCCCATTTATACTATATCCAGTTCCCATCCCTTTTTTGTACTTTTCAATCATAAAATCGTGCTGAGCATAATGTCTGCAAATTGTCTGCTTCACAATTTAAACAAGTCTAGCAGAATTGGTGACATGACTGATGCTCTTCGATACAAATTGTTATCTAACTCGGGGTGGGGTGGGGATTAAGGGTGTATTGTCAAACTTGTGAGTTTTGTTTCAGTGTGGGTTCTTAGATCAGTAGTATAAAGGCAAGTTAATGAACTCTGTCATCCCTTCAAATTCATAAAAGGTGTTTTCTAGACATGTGGTATACAATTAAAGTTTACAGGGGTGGGGTTTAGCAACAAATATGCCATGTTACATAACATAACAATATCATAAATCATAATTATTCAATGGATTTACTACAACTCAGACATACAATGATCTTGATTAAATTTATGAATTTAATGATGGAATTTTTTTAATTTTTATTTTTATACCATACTACTGATGGTCACTGTATTTCTCAATTGCTGTGGTAATAGGACATTCTCTTTAGTGCAACTATAATTAGAGGTCACCTCAAAATACCCAGCACTTTGGCGGACCCATTGATTTGAAATTAAATTCATTTACCTTGACAAATGCACCACACATTGATTACTGATGCAGTAGGATAAAAATGAAAAAGTAAGTAAAGTGAAACATTTTTGGCTATGTTTTCTAGGTAGTCATGCGGTAATAGAATGTACCAGCATAAATGGATAGATGCATATATTCAGACTGGAATTCAACATGCGAAAAGTAATCGACAAAGTATTTGGAATTCAAAGTGGAAAACCCATTTGGAACCACAGTAATGGAAACACCTACAGTGGGTGGAGGAGTGAATTGTGGTATCACAGCCCAGAATTTCATCTGGATCATAAATAACAGGCAGCAAAACAGTTTATTGAAAGTGTTTTAATTTAATACTCTGTTAATTTGTATTGGGAATGTTCATCTTAAATAAATAACTAAGTATATTAGCTATGATATTGACCAAGATCTAATATAAGGATTAGTAAGTAAGCAGTACAATAATTTGCAAGATAAATTATTCACAAAAGAGTTAAATCCCTTTGACTTTGTCTTATTATCTGAAACATAACATTGTTATGATGCTTATGAACATGTGGAGGGCTTTAACTACTTTTAAATTTGTAGACCTAAGGCTAGCAATAATAGATACTATAGTCGGCTTGGTAATTCATGAGAAGTTCCATTAAAAAAGGTGTCTCACTTTTAATCTTTTAAAAATGTGTACATTTGTTTTGTGTATATTGTACTATCAAAGTGAAGCTATGTTGCCCAGTCATCGGAAGATGTTTTAGAACTAATACACATATATAGAATATATATATATATATATATATATATATATATATATATACCGTATTTTGGTGTGTATAAATCAGTGGAAAAAACGTAGTTCTGCCATATAACGCGCATGTGATATAATACATTTTAAAATCGTGACTACAGGTATTTCGCTCCGTTTTCATAGTGCAACAACAGTCGGTCATTTTGGATTGTGAATGAAAAAGTGGCAATATTGAAATTGTATCTTTCCGATTTTATGGTTGGCCCTTTAAAGGTTCGTCTAGTTGATGGAGTTCAATCTATTGCATAAAATCCCTCAAATTCCTCTTCGTCGTCATCACTCTCGAAAAGTCGCTGTATGTCCTCGCACTTTGCACTTGTCCCTCTGTCTGCCTGTTTTGTTCGCGGCATTTTCTTCAGTCTTTCTTTCATTCTTCTCCACTCCATAACAGCAGACTCTCCTACATTAAACTCCCTCCCAGCGGCTCTGTTACCATTTGCTTCTGCATAGGCAATGACGGTTAGCTTGTCTTTCGCATTGTACGAATTTCTTATACGACCCATGTTGATACTTTGACTATATTCGTTCAGATTCAAGATCGAACACAATATGCTATGTGAAAGTTTAGGTCCAGTATTTATACTTATTTGGATTATCATGACACCTCTAAAATATATCCCCATGTTCAGGCTAGAATTTACCAAGACAATGCATTGTAATTATGTTTGGCCCATCAAAGCTTTAGCTGGCGCTGATGAGCTTTAAAAAACCCACGCCGAGTCAATTAAAAACTGCTCACTGTATTGTAACAAAGAAGTACCGTATCAAATACTGTTGTTTAAAATGAGAAATAAAACAAAGAAACAAGTTTATTTTCTGAATAAAAGTAAATACATTGCAAATTTACCTAGACAAAACAATGTGACTATGTTTAGCACATCAAAGCTTTAGTCAGTGCCGATTACCATGAAAAGACCACACTGAATCAATGAAGCATTGATCACTGTATAGTCGCAAAGATATCTCAAATACTATGATTTAAGATGAGAAATAAAACTAAGAAACAAGTTTATTTTCCAAAGGAAAAAAAATTGTTTTCCGACTTCATACATTAATGGTCAGTGTTACCATAACAGGCTAACCGTAGTCACGCAAAATATGAGAACATTAACACTGCTTGAATTCTAAATATTATATTTAAATTCAGACACGAATAAATGAAGACAAAATTAATTAGATCCACAGTTATCGAATATTGAACATTTGAAAAATATTTTCCGACTTCATACATTAATTGTTTACTTTGTTTCACAACATGTCAGTGTTACCATAACAAAGAAACCGTAGTCGCAATATCCCCTAAAGGTGCCTCTGATGAGAACATTAACACTGCTTGAATTCTACACATTTTATATTTCGATTCAACCAAGAATAAATGAACAACAAATGTATTAGCTCAACAGTTATGGAATACTGAACATTTACGGAACAGGTACGGTAATCCTCACAGTTGTATTTGTTCCGCTCCAATGCGGCACTTTGCACAGTTTTTGAACAAGTTACCAGTCGTTATGTAAATGTATTTCCGGTCGAGGCACAGAACAAAACGCTACACAGTGATGTGAAATGAAACCAGTTTATTAACATAAGCAATCAAAGAACAAGACTATCAAGGTTTGTAACCATTATTTATTTCTTTAATAAGGCTAGCACCGGTAAACAATTTAGTTATAATGCAATGTGCAATGGATTTAATATTTCACAAGGAGTGAATGTGACACATGTAGGCGGCTATAGTGACTTCATCCTCTCGTCAGATCGACCTGGGAAAAATCTTTTTGGTTTAGTTCTTTTATAAAACGCGCACCCTAGACTTAAGATAAATAAATTAGGTGAAAAAACTGCGCGTTATACACACCAAAATACGGTATATATATATATATATATATATATATATATATATATATATATATATATATATTTATATATTATTTTTTTAAATTATGATGATATTGTTATGATTTGTGGAGATATAAATGCTAGAACAGGGATGGAAACAGATTGTATAAAATAATGATGTCAACTTCATGTACATCCCAGTTTCAGGTTAGACAATCAAATATTGTTAAGAAAAAGTCAATATACAGTAGTAAAATCAAGAGGTTAGAAATTATTATACGTATTTCATCACATGTAAGAGTTTTAAATTGCAGTGTTCTTGGGACCAGTCTTGGTAAATTGTATTAAACCACAAAGTTTAAGTGTGGCAGATAAAGCTCTATATCCTAAAGAATTTATATCATAAATATTGTATTTTAAAGTATTTAATTTTCTCCCTGCTATGTCAGACTGTCATTGCAGATTCATAGAATAATATTCAGCGAAGCCTTTCAGTGTTCACTTGTTATAAATAAACCAATTTTTCACTTCCAAAGACACAGTACTGTAATGTTTAGTGCCATTTTGCAACTTGCCGTAAACAAACCAATTTTTCACTTCCAAAGACACAGTACTGTAATGTCTACTGCCATTTTGTAATATATTAAAGACTGTAGGGAACAAATGCAACTAAAGTTTTCGCATACATTTTATTTTACGTGTTTGTCTGGGTCGAAAAAGAGCGACCACAATTCCTTTCCCTTCTGGAAATTATCACTTACCAGTTTCACAACGGCATTAGTCGATGGCCCAGCGTTAGCCTTCTTAACAAAGGGAAAACACGTTTTTCTGTCCTCAGCATCAAAAAGGACCGTTATTAAATACTTTGAGGGTGGAATACTTGAGTCCTTCGCTATCTTTCCCGCGACCTCTGCACGTATTATTTGGTTTTGTCTCAAACAAAGAGTGTTTGATTCGCCGCCATGTCGTTCAAGTATGTAGCCATCTTGTCGCCGCTCTTGTATGACTGACTGTACCAAATCTAGTGGACAACACTCCACCAGTAAGATAGTTGGGGACTTCTTGTCTCGAAATGTCAGAAGTTTGTAATACCTGACCTTGCCTAGATGATAAAGGATTTCATTGTGAAGTGATGGACCTATAGTCGTCCGCTTTTTCATCATGGCATAAACCATGCTGAAATGAAAAACAAAAAAAAGAAATACGAGGAAAGTCATTTCATACAACTGTCTATAGGATGAAAAATACTGTAAGTGATAGCTGAATATCTATATTGCTAGTATACCATTCCATATGACCTTATTTGGAATACTAATATCGTGTCAAAGCACATTGCATGCAGTCTAATTGAAAAGAAAGGATAATTGAAGGTGTAACGAAGTATAGGAAGGAATTTGACAGAACATGGCCAGTCAAATCAGACTAAGCCAGACGTAATATTTTTGTGTATCACCATTTCATATAGGCTTACGAGAACATTTAAAACCAAAATTTAGAATTTACCTGACCAGCAAGACTCAATATTATATCACCATAAAAATAAATAATAATAATTACTGAACTAGTAAGACTATGAAGAGAAGTAGGGACTACTGACCAGATTTTATTTTCACACATAAAAAATGACACAAAGCAGCGTTGTATTGAATTCAGTAATTTTCTGAGATAATAGAAATATTCCATGTGTTAAACATGAAAGCAGTAATGTCAGTATCAAGATATAATGTTTAAGTTTTGCAAGACTGGATGAGATAAAAGTGTGCAGAAAGCAAGTTGTGTTGAAAAATAACATTCAAGAAAATGAAAGTGTTCATTTTGGTGATTTCAAAAGCAAGCAATATAAACTCCAAGGTTTTAGAAAAGATACAGTTTTACAAATTGTATGTAATGATGATAATGTAGAAAAAAACAGCGTCAACCCTGATATAAAAAAAGGTTAAAACGGTGCAGTATGAAGTCAGAATGCATTGCGTATGAATTCTGCTAAATTATCAGAACAGTTTGTAGATCTCGTGACCTTTACAATGTCAACCTGCAAGAATTCAGCAAAATCATACAATTTATTTAAAACAAAGGTCGATTTCAAATAGCACATGGTGACTCAGTAAATGAAGTAACACTTTCAGAATCAACACTAGAAATGGAAAACTTTGAAAGGATTTGTTGGTTTGGTTGGGTGTTTTATAGCACAGCAACACAAGTAGGCTATTTAGTGCCGAGACAGTTGGAATCAAGTGCCTTCCACAAGAACACATAACGGTAACTGACTTGGGCTGATCTGATGGTAGGATTCAAAACCTGAACTCTTTCAGTCTGAAGTCCAGCACCCTTTAACTACTGAGCCCACTGAGTCAACATGACTCCTACTGAGCCTACTGAGTCAACATGACTCCTACTGAGCCTACTGAGTCAACATGACTCCTGCCTCTATTTGTCACCACTTGCAACATGCAGGAGATTACACCAACCCATTCTGTATCCCCAATCCAACAGGGAGCTGAAAGGATTGAAGAAACATTACAAACTGTTGAAAATAAAAGTATCAATTTTAGAAGGTCTTCTTGTTCGCTTGTTGATAACACCCAAAGATAATTTATCTAGCATAAAGTACTCTCTGGATGTTTTAATACCGTTTTAACTTACTGACATCAAAGACAGCATAGCCGCACCAAAGGTGGATTTTGCAGAGTAATATAAAGAACAATGTTTAAGACCTCTTTCATGTGATCCTGAAAGTCCAGTTGCTTGCACAAATATCAATTATGGAAGCAAATTAAATGGGATAACGAGAATATAAAATAGTGTACAGATACATGCACATTTTCACAGTAATTGACTACACTGTGCTTTAAGAAAAATCTTTAAAGAGAGAAACCCTGAAAGATAGTTTAATGAGGGACATGAGTTGTACAATAGGAAATTTAAGGATTTCAATGAAAAAGAAAATATTCAATACTTTTCAACCTCCAAAGACAAAAAAAATGTTGCACAGGTTTATCGGAATCTTTCCGACCAGAATGTGGGAAGTATTTCACTCAAAACAAACCTAGAAATTGGATTGACGTTTTACCAAAGTTAATTGAGGGATACAATAACACTCAGCACAGACCAGTTTATATGGCACTGGTTGAAGCAAGCAAGAAGAAAACATAAAAGGTATGGATAAATCTATTTTGTTACCTGAGAAGTAATTCATTTGGAACGCCTAAATTTAACATCGGTGAAATGGAATTTTAAAATAAATACAAAACAATTTTTGAAAAAGGCTACCTTCCTAATGTTGTTGAGAAAATACTTAAAAATCTGGCAAGCAATTTTAAGTGATCAGTCATTTACAAAATTGAAGGGAGTAGAGTACATGGCTTGTTTCACTAACAAGAGTTATCTCTACATGACAAAGGAGACAAAGATGACATATATAAATATATAAGGTTGGATGACGTATATAATGTTGAAAAGATTTTGAAGACCAAAAGAATGAATGGCAAAGAGTATATACTTGTGAAATAGAATGGATATGATGGATCGTTTAACAGCTGGGAACCAGTTGAAAATATTGTGCCATTAAATAATGGATCCTCATTTTTGGAAATGAGAGAAAATAGAGTACATATAATTATTAAAGAGGATGAAAACTTAGAGTTTGTGAAAGATAATGAGTTTGCAGAAAGTGATAGGTATAGACAACAAAAAATTTGCATTTGAGGTAGAAGGAGTTGAAACATTTACGGCATATAAATTTAGGCTGATCATGAAGCCAAAGGGAAAACTGAATAAATAAGTGGACTTTATAGATTACAAAAATAGCAATAACGCCACTTCTACAGTAACTGAAGAGTTGAATATGACTTGTAAATGGATCACACAAAGAGATGGTAAACGCTTGACTGGATAAGAGTTGGAAAGCATGAACAAGAACAAATCGAGAAGACGTGCAATCTTTGGCAATGCTAGAGCTGCTAAATTTACAAATCATTATCAAATATTGTAATTTACATTGTAACATCATTAAATAACATATTTGTTTTGACATCAATAATTTAGATAGCCTATAGCTTGAACCGATAGACGATTACATGACATTAAATGGTATGAGTTACATCACTGGATTTTTATCATTTAAATTGGGATTGCTTCTATCTTCATTGAGTGCTAGTTTAATAAAATTCAGACATATTAATTTCAAGAAGACAACAGAAAATTAGGAACTTGAAAATACTGAAAAGAGCTGCTTAATAAATAATGTGCACCAGTTGTTTGGGTTTTTTTTTTTTTTTTTTGTTTCTTTTTTTTTTCTGAATGCATTTGTGCCTTTAACAACACAATATCAGCTGTTTACCATGTGTTCAAGATCATGTCAGGGGAACATAGGCCAGGCAATACTGTTCAATACCATACAAGGGGTCATGTGTGCTCGCACAATCTCCTCAATAATGATTCAACCTTTTTCGTGTAATTCGCTTTTAACTTCTCCATACACAAAGGCCATGTCTCAAAATCATCTTTTATTTTCATAATAAATTTTAGCTTGTTTTCACTACTCAAAGTAAACGTGCAAGTCAGCTTAAAAAGTTTGTTTTGTTCCGATTAAAAGTTATACTGACCTAACTTTCCAAATTTTCGTGTAAAGTAAATAGAAATAGTGAACACAAAAATGAATATACAAACTCTGCCAAAGAACCTGAAAAGGTTACTTTACAAAGCCAAAAAACCGTTGTAGAGTTGAACATGGTAGACCACACTGAAAACGTTCACATGAACTCAAAAGATTTTTAAAAAAAGCTTGAAGAAATAACAATAAGACTCTTAAAGCACCAGAAGATGAAGGAAAGCATACAAATTCACATAACTCAAACAGCACGATCTATTATCATATAGGTGGTTGGTTAACTGTTTTAGGTATATTGTTCATTTAGTTCAAAGGCAAAAAATTGTTTTCTTTTTTAAAGTAATGAAATGTCGAATACTGTAGCAAAAAATTTAAAGGAGAAGGATCTTTCATTAGTAGAGAGAACAATGAAAATGTACGTAATATAAACTATGTCGAAAGAAAATGGAGTTGTCCTCCTGACGGTACTAGCCTTGTTGCGGATAAACAACGGCATAGCCAGTACATTCCGTCTGAAGTGTACGCTGCAAGAGAACACTGGTTAGCCAAGGCTTTTAACAATTAAAAAAATTGTTATACAAACATGAATAGAGGTTTAGAATCTATGAAACAAAAATTGCATTTCAATGCAAAAAAATTTGAAGAGATTCTCAAATTATGTTGAGTCAATGAATGTCGAAACACCAGAGGGCTCTGTCGATAACAATGTAAAAGACTGTTTTACCAAACGTTTTAGAAATCATAAAAGAAAGAACCAAAACTGAGCAATATAGATACATAACCAATTCTCGAGGAACGAATATAGAAAAGTTTAATTTAATTTCTATGCAAATATATATTTTTATTCTGCAAGAATGAATTTAAAATTTTACTGCGTGAAATGCTAAATATATTTGAAAGTAATTTTTCAAAAGATAAAGTCGCTCAAGACAAACTAAAAGATCCTATATATCATAAAAATAAAAATTAAAACATTGAAAAAACACTTAAATGCATACAATCAAACTAAAAAAAAAAACAAGAATTAACATTTTAATTTGTTATTATTCTGGCTTTTTCAATTAAAATTTTGTGAACAACAATGATAAGTCGCATTCTCTTCAGAGTAATAAATATCCATGAATGTTTCATTTAAAAGTTGGGTTTTCGCTAAATAACTCCTTAGTTATTTTTTTTACAACTTATTTAAGTTTCTTTAGTGCTTTCGTCTTTTCAAAATTGTACATAAACGAATACTAAAATCAGCACTCTCACAAATGTTTAAAAGAGTAATTAAAACTTTCTTTTATTTCACTATGGTGTGCAAAACCCGTTTGCAACCAGTACATTTTTCTCTTTTTGTGCATTTAATCAATCAGTCTTAAATAGGCTTAAACTCCCACTTGGGTCAGTCCTATTGTTATCCACTCTGTATATTTTGCTTATTAAAACTATTTTTCAAATATAAATTTAAAACCAATTCGTTCAAACAGAATTTAGCTATTTTGTATTGCAATTTCACAAATCTATATATGAACTTCCTCTGAGCGGTTGATACTTGCGTGTAATATTAAATATGTTAACTATTCAATCCTGGCAAACATCCATCTTGGACTTTCGCTTAATTCCTGTCCAAATTTGGCATGTAACATGGCGAGTAAAAAATGTTCAGTGATATTATCCATTGCTCCTCTATTTAATATACGAAGGGACTTTTCCTTTGTGTAAACATTGATATTCTCTTCTTGGGTGGGTCTCTTCACAAGTCTACTCGTTTCCTCTAATTGTACTTTCACTGAAAAAAAGTTGCTGAATTTATTCTCCTGATGATCTTCTTTAAATATGGCTCAATGTTACTGAAATATTCATATATCTTTATTGTTACCACTGTAAGTTATATTCATTGCCATTTAAATTAACTGAATCTTTCTTTTTTTTTTTTCTTTTTTTTGTGTGAGTTTGTTTAAATTCTCTATATTCACACTTTTTAATTCTTTTTCAAGTTTCAGAACGTATTTAGGGTGGTCGCAATCTTTCATCGCTGCTTGTGGTATTGTTAAATCAAGTATCGAAGTGTTCATTTTTATTTATTTAACTATTAGTCCACCATTGTCTTTAGAACACATATATGAGGCATACACCCTAAGCATAGTTTTCGATCAGCGTTACCTTGATTATCGGCCATTGTAAAACTCGTCTTTCCTCATGCTTTACGCCTACATGACGCGACCCATACACGCTACGCAACAGTTATTTTGATTTCATTTTAGTGTTGTGTATATCTACACGACGACATGGTGAAACAGAAAATGAGAGTGGTCTAGTAACTTTTTATTTTAATTTTTAAAAGAACTCTACGTCTTGATGGTCCAGTAATTATATTTTTTTTTTTTTTAAATTTGTGAAACTGTATCCTCAGGTCTGGCTGGTCTAGTAATTTTTATGTTAAATTTGTAATGTTCTGATATCTGTATACGAGATGGTGATACACAAAAATGACTCTCTGATTTAATCTGGTTTAAGCTTTTATATTCTGGTTTAACTGTCTCAGCTCTCTCTTATTTTCCTTACTACTTGTGTATACGAGATGGTGATACACAAAAATGACTCTGATTTAATCTGGTTTAAGCTTTTATATTCTGGTTTAACTGGCCCAGCTCTCTCTTATTTTCCTTACTACCTGTTGAATTCACTACCTTCTCCTTACTTCAGTCAGCTTGGCTGTTTATGAAAGAAAACGAGCTAGGTAATATCTAGTAGAGAAGGCATAAAAAAGAAACAAAAAAACTCTATAAAAATGTTTTACACTTTCATGGCTTCCAATCTTAAATGTATGGTATCCATCGATAGAATTTACATATCGACTTTTTAATTAGAAATTGTGTTTATCTATCTTTGAAAATGTAGGTTAGCATGGTTTTCCTTAACATATAACTGGGTTTTATTGTAAATAAGAGTCCGTAAATTTATGACAATTCATGACTAAGTTTCCCATGACCTCATGAAATACAAATTTTATGATACTGTCAACAATAAATTACATATTATAGTTTCATGTCAGATGCATACCACTTTATACTTGAATCAATACATGCAATATCACCCATAAAACGAATTGATTGTTTTTCTACATTCAGCACTTTTGGGATGTCAGGTTACAATACAACACCAACGGGTTAAGCCACTGATTCGAAAGAACTTATTTTTAATTATGAGTTCTGAACATCTTAGCAACGCAGAAGACATATTTTTAAAAACAATGATATATCAACATCTTGTTATTACAAGTAAATAAAAGGAAGTGTGCAATGCTATAAGAAAGTTTCCCAATTTAATCTGCAAAGTAAGACCACTGACAAAACACTGGAAAGCCAGTCAGAACATGGAGTCGGTTTTTCATATTATTCAGAAGAGAAGTTTGCTCTTTGATTTAGTACAAGAGAATGACAAAATGTGATAACTATCAGAAGTGTAGAGGGGTGTTATTGTGTATCCAACTTATGTACAAGTTTTGTTATTTCATGCTATCAATAGTGCAGTTTTTATGACTAACAAGTAAAAATCTGTATTATAGCAACTCTACTCTGCTTTTCTAGAACCAGTCACCATATATATGATGACATTAGTGTACCGATGTATATTTGTTAAACAGAGGATTGATCTCATCTGCAACAACTGTTTTGAGATGTAACACCTCCAATTGATTATGAAAATAAGTTGACAAGGCACAGTTCTCATATATAATCCTTGTGATGATTTGAGTTTAGACAACTAGTAAATTTAATGAATTTATTATATACATGCTGACATTTAATCTTGATTCAGTCAAAATAGGAGAGGTAAATGAAATATTACACATATATTAATGAACCGCTTTGGTAGAAACAAAATTTAGTTCCAATTCAACGAGCAGAACGAACTAAACATATTCAAATATGTTAGATTTTAGTGACGTAATATGCCGCTGTTTGTTATTTCCCTTCTTGGTTATGTTTTTTTATTCCATGCCGTAAAAGACTTTTCATCAGGAATGCTACATATTTAATGTAAAAATTAACATATTTTACACCTTAATATGTAGATCAAAATTAACATTTCGAAATTTCAAAGTGAAGGCTTTATTATTATTATTATTAATATTAATATTTTATACATATATATATATATATATATATATATATATATATATATATATATATATATATATATATATATATATATATATATATGGTTAGCAGTACATGACTGTCATACGGATACAGGCTGATTTTTATGCATCAATTCACAAAACCCGGATGTAAAACTATCATATCGAGAAACTTACGTCTTCATGCTAGAAACTTCAGATGACAGCGTTCTGTCTACAGATTTTTTAATCGACGTTTTCACCTGAGCGACTGAGTCCTCCTTGACAACAAATAAAATTAGTTCATAATCCTCAGTGTCATCTGGGATATTGATGGGCAACTGCAACGTGGCTTTCTGCTTCAAATTCAGATCCCTACCCTTGGATTCCACACACAGGCATGGCGAGATTGCTAAGATGACGTACGTGCTCCTTGTACTTTGGATTTTCTGTGCAACTTCCTCATTTGGAGGTAAAACCTTTCAAAAGTAATTTTGTGCATTTAAATAGAAGCTACTGCGATACATTATCGCTAGTTATTATCTGCACAGTTATCTTTTGATAATAAATCTTACTTTTTACAAAGGTGAAGAATCAGATGATATATCGACGATTACCGGATTTGACACAAGAAAGAAAGGAAGAAAGAAAGAATTGGTTAGATACGGGCCATTAATCTCCTGTTTATTTACTGGAAACTGGGTATGAATCAACCGGAAGTTCAGATGTAATAGGGCTAAAAGTGCAGTGGCTTGTATTGTACATTTTACACTGAGTTATCTTCTTTATACCATTCATTCAGCAACACTATTCCTTTATTGTAAGCTAATAAGTATTCTGCACAACGTGCAATATGTATCTGTCTACGCTGCATTAAATACAATTATCATTATTGACATAATTGATATTATCACAATCAGTCCTCTAAGGGTTGAGATTCCCTGCGTAAACAGATCAGACACATGAAAAATGTTCATGCTGATGTATCGTTAATTAATATAATATTCTTATGTCAAGCATGTCTTTTGCAGAATTGGAAGTCTTCTTGAATTTTTTTAAATTTTGATTGCAATATTTATTTACGTAATTACATTATAATCGCAGTCGGAAGAGATCAAAGAGTGAAACACGATAAATCATTCAGCAGGGCATAACCAATGTCAGCCCAAAACATACCGATACAACAACAGCACTTTAGTTACTAAGAGACAAGGGCATCTAGCGCCTTCAAATATTTTTGGAAGAGTCTTCTTACTGGATAATGGGCTTTTTATATTCCCCTCGCCAAATCTATGGAGGGGGCATATCGTTTTATCCATGTATACTTTCGGTCAAGTCCAGTCACATTCGCGAAAAATTTCGTTTTCGGGTAATAACTTTTGAACGACATTGTGTATTGAAATCATATTAGGTGTGAAGTTTTACGTAATGTAAGTTCTTGGTCAAATATGATTTTCTTACCATTTTTCGACAAACTGTAAAAGAATTACGACCCCTATTTGACATAACTTTGCCTAACAATTATATTATATTGGCGAGGGCATCCGTTTCATATGGACACATTTCTAGTTTCAAATATGTGCACAAAGTAAAGGCAAGTGGCAATTTTAATATTTGAAGATCATTCAGTAACGCCTGTGTCCTAATATGTGTTCGCTTTACATAGCGATTGGGAAACATGTAAGGTCACCGGTAAGTGATGTGAAATAAATCCAAGTTCCAGTGTTCTAATTATGATTTAGGTTGTAATTATCAGGGCTTGAGATGCCATCGAAAAGAGACACCCTTAGTTTTTATTTTATTAGCTCGATGATTCAGATCTTTATCTAGTTGCGTTATTACTTTAAATAAAGTTGGTGTTGGTTCAGACACCGATCCAGGAGGGAAATGGACACAGATGGTCTTGTCAGCATCCGAGGTGTAGTTGTATTCATCTTCCGTAAGTTCCACATCTGTGACTTTTGGTGTGGAAACAATGTACACAAGGTCCATCTCCTTGCACGAGAAGCTCACAGCCCCAGCCTAAAGGAGACATAAATTACAACTATATAGAAGAAAACCCTTGATTCGGCCATGACAATTAACCACGGCATAACAGAGATTCTAATGCAATGAACAACCGGCCAACGCATTCGCTAGGTAGTTGTGATTCATTACGTCATCGGGTGACCGGACAAGAACTTGCTCAAACGAGTAAGGCACCTGGATAAAATTGACTTTACACCTTCGACATTCGACATAAAATTTTCACAAAAGTTTCACAATATCTTTATGAATCCTGTCTCAACTACAGGGGCAATTTTAAAAGAAAAAAAAAACAAACAAACAACCAAACAAACAAAAACCATGGGTTTTAAAGAAAAGGATATGCTAATGAATAAGTGGTGATTTTCCGATATTTTCCCAGGGGTCACTTGTCGCTTATTGTTGAGTTGTGTGTCTTTTGCTGGAAGCTCAACAATATTTTGATCTACCACAGAGATCTGCTTGCGAGCTTTCAATGCGAAGAGGAGGTTTTGCATGGTGGATAATAAAAGTGGGTGTCAGCTAACTAACTTTTTTCATGGAAGCTCACACAAAAGATGATGTTTTATAAATACGTCTTATATAATTGTCGAAAATTGAAATTGTGACCTAAAAAAAATTAATTAAAAATACACAACTTCTTGTACAAGGGAATTTTCGAATATTTTACTCATCTATTGAGTAAAGCTCCATGGTTCCAATATTAACATAACATAGACGCATCACGCGTTAGTTGCTGACACAGTTAATCTGTTAATACACTGGATGGGATATATATATATATATATATATATATATATATATATATATATATATATATATATATATATATATATATATATATATATATATATATATATTACAAATATAAAATTTGACCCAATTTTAGAAAAATGCAAAAAATTTCTATAATTTTACAAAGTACAATTTTAAAATATTTCGCGCATATATAACATGGAGTCCATTAATTTCAAAATTTGAAATATAAATTAGCATAAACCGTTATCACTTTCTAGAAACAAAGATCTCATATTACATTTACAACACAAAAGAAGAAAAGCATAATTGATTACTGTATATAAGTACCGACAACATTTTAATTGTTTTACTGGTGGAAATTCTATAACATCATCGAATATATGATTTTAAAATTCTCCTTTTCTTACATCAGACGGATATTTCTCTTTGCGATTTTTTTCAAGCCCAAGTATTGCTGTTCTGATGGTTCAAAACACTCGCCGTTTGAAACGTTGCCATAAGTCGATCTATTGTTGTCGGTATAGTTGTAGGACTTGGCACATATGGTTAAAATTTAATGATATTTAATTATTGTATAAATATGGATTAATTAAGAATAAATATATACATTTCTATTTAAATTTTTTGATCTATATGCATTTTTTCGGAGTCGAGGTTGCTCATTGGTTAGCGTTCCGGTCTCGCGACCGAAAGAACGTGGGTTCAAATCCTACCATAGGATCAGCCTGGGTCGATTACCGTCTTGTGTCTTTGGGCAACTCACTTTACTCCATTTGCCTAAGGCACTAAATAACTTACTTGTGCTTCTGTGTCGTAAAACACCAAACCAAACCAAACAAATTTTTTCAATAAAATCTTCGTCCAGCAACGTAAAGAAGATTGATGCATGGTGGTATGCCAAATCTACTGTACTCTCCATCCTTAAGAAGACGTGGAATGAAAAGTTTCTCCCACATTGAAGGTTTTACGACTACGGACATATAATGACATCCACTTCATGGTCTAAATCTGCGTGCTTTCTTCATTTAAATTTGATTGTTTCCTTGCGTTCAGTTTTCGTGTTCTATGTCAGATCAAGAGCATTGAAAGTTAAGAATACAACGCTAAAGAGATACATCGGTTTAAAAAAATGCATGTAATTTTATAGTCTCAATAATTCAAACAGTATTCAACAGTTTAAACTCTCATCTGATTAGAGGGGTACCAAAGTAATTTTATGCTTTATCTTAGGAATACCAGCCGTATCGTAGTAATCATAACAGGAAGATTAATAAGATCTCTTAATCTTTAATGTTTTGAAGGCATTCAGTAGAATAATGAACAAAATATTAAGATGGTAAGTTTTAGTCAATAGGTATAGTAAATAATACTTGTAAGTTTCATTCAATAAGTATAGTTAATAATACTTGTAAGCTTCAGTCAATACGTATAGTAAATAATACTTGTATGAGAATAAACAAAACTGGACCCAGAGACGTCATGGTTGAATAACCAATTTTGGATATACACTGTCAAAACCCATCTAATAGCCATGAAATTTATCAATTGGGCTAAAGTTGCATCGAGGACATAATTACAAAATCTACCAATCTTACTTACGATATATCGTCTAGCGATGAAATGCTATAAAGCCTAGCCTTAACATTGGCTGTATTGGGTGAAACGGGGGCCAGTTTCAGTGCTTCGAATCATTTGTAGCGTGCTAGAATCTATCATAACATACACTTTTATTCTAAAAAATGAAACAACGACATAAATCGTTGACCAAATATAAGTCAAATGAAGTGTTCTTAAAATGATATTGTGTCGTATGTTCGTTAAAAAATATACTTACCTGGTAATGGGCGTCAATTTGCTTCATGTGACCACATTCTCTAATCACAGCCTTCAGATCCATCAATTTTTCATCAATTTCAACCTTCAGTTGAAACTGAACTTCACACTGCATTGGAAATCGGAAATTTCCGTCAACGTGGAAAATATCAGATACGATCTGAGTGCCAGTAATCTTGACTGTGGAATCCAAGCCAGTAAACTGATTCCTTTCTAAATTCGACATGGGTTTCGCTTTGATGTCACCAAATGTCTCCCTTTCACCTTCCACTCTGACCGTTATTTTGGGGTCGGCATACAGGAGTATCTCACTGAGAAGATTCACATAAAACAAAACTGTAGACAAATTAATTGCTATAAAGTGACGGTTCTTGATAACCAGGAAAGGCCTTCTCCTTGAAAATGCCAATCCTTAGCGAAACGTAGTCCTGCATAAGCTAAACTTGTGTCGAAGAATACGATGCCGACAATTAACAAAGAGTTATCCCTTAACCCTGCGGCTTGTGTTTGGGCTATAAAATGTGACAAAATTGCCTCGTATCATCGTCAAATTAGATATATGTCTGAATTACCTCAGTGGTAATATTATGTTAGCACGTCTTGTAAGGCGCAACAGTCAAATCCAAAATTTAGTAATACTAGCGAACTCTTGATAGTTCCTGAGTCTTTCCAAGAAGATACTAGACGTTGTATCTTCTTCTGTGTTAAGTTTCTGATTTTTACTATCACACTCCCCACCACTCCAATTTTGTATCTTGATTTGCGTTTTATATTTGTTTATTACAAAAACGTTTTAGTCATTGATAAATAGCGAGATTTTTGCAGACTATCAGTTCATACAGATTGCAATCTCTTCCTGTATTGCGTTTTTTATGTGTTCTTTGCCTTGTGGGTGATCATATGAATTTTTAACTTCACATCTCTGCATATTCTTTCCAGTCGCATTGAGGAATTTGGGTTTTATATACAATGGATTTGATTTCCAGATGTGCTTTGTTATTGTTTGTATGAATAATGAACACTTAGGATAAATGCCTCGCCTGCTCCGCCAAACCATATTCCAAAATATTTAGCAAAGTCATCAGAGCAAATAAAGAAGGTTACGGGCACTTGGTTGTGAATATTTGTCCTAAAAATAAAATCCCCATAATATTTGATGACTGTGCAAGCAAAGTTTCAGGTAAATGGAGTTTCGACTTAAGGGCAAAGTCCGGCCTTCAATCATATTATCACTGTGTTAATCCTAATTAAATTCTAAGCTATTAAACTAATTTTCAGAATTGTGGCTAGTCAGAAAATCAAGATATAGACCGAAATTGAATTATCACACGGCTGCGCCATGTTGGCTCATCCCAGTACTCCCAGACGAACTGATGTCACACCGGCACTTCTTGCTGGTGATATTGGTTGGGATTTTCACGTTTTGATACATATCTGCATTCCTCAGATCGATTCTAAATGTTTGTATTTACTAAATTTTTACACGCTAGATTTTTTAAGATGGATATTAAATGAAACAAATAGAAATGACCAAGAATTCCACATTTGTATAAGCAGTAAATCAATTAACTCTGCCGCCACTTCACCCACCTGTCTGTCACACCTAAGACCTGATCAATCACAGTTCGGCAGTAATTGCTGATAAGACCTAATTAACTGCACACATTAGACACTTAGACAAATGACCGTATTTTACTTGAATTCTTCAGTAACGGTGAATATCAGGGGCCGAATTTTATGAAATTTTAGGTTAAAGTCATTGTCCTAAGGACTATCAATTCAACAAAGTCCATCAAAGAGCCATTTTTCTCGACCGGGATCGAAAAATGTCCGCGACTGATTACAAAGAAATGAAAATAGATGAATTCTTTTATACATGAAAACTATACAAATACTATCAATGCTGTGTTCCTTTCTATTTGCTTTACAAATTAGTGTAAGTATGCCTATGTCGTAAAATGTTGAATTACGTTTCACAAAGCAGGTCAATTGATTGATCAAGGACAGAACGTGTCATTTAACATAATTAACTTTTCTCGTCAAACGTCCATCACAACAGGTTACACCTTTATTTTATAATGATCGCATGCATTATGAAGTAAATGAAATTTGGGATAACAGTTGCTCATTCTTTACATCATTTTTGTTATTATTTGAAACAACATCTTCGACAATTTTGAAAATGCAGCGAGCTCACTTATTCCCACATGCAAGATTAGTATACACACGTGGTCTCTCTGTCTCGTTAATACACACACGCACGCACACACACATAACACTCGGGTCGAGTTGAATAGACCCGACAGCGCTAAAACAGTTTAATCGGAAGTGCCGGTTACACGTCACAAATATAGCGCGCTCTCTCTGAGAAAATGGCGAACCTCCTGTGTCGAAATAACCGAGAAATTAAAAGCTGATTTATCCTAAACTGGTGGAATCATTGTGTTCAAATTTGACACATGTAATAAATAAAATTAATTTTATCGATTGAGTACATATTATACCTTATTCCAGATTTTCCATGTAACATAATCAGTGGCGTGTCATAAGTAGGTCTCCGCAACCTACATTTACAGATGGAGTGTAGCAACCCTAAAAATGAATGCATCCATCAAGTTTCTTGACCGTACATACAACAGTGTCAAAGACAACTTAACTAGATAAAAAAAAAACCTTGAGGAAAAGAAGTTTAAGAAAAAGATCACTGTGACCTACTTGTTGCCCGTAGCGAGTGGTACTTTCAAGATGAACAAAACCACCAAGATTCATAGCTGTACAACGAACAGTGTCTGAGATAAATGCATCAACGTAATGTAATCGCTATAGCGTGAAAAGTTGGTCAGATATTTTGCCTGAGGTTAGTACTACTATTGAAAATGAAGATACCCATTACGTTTCATGACTGTACGTGCTATAGTGTCAGAGAGCTGTAGTTAAATGCAAAACCTTCACGCTGGGACACAATCCACCGTTGCCTATGACGCCATCAGCGCCAACAACTCCGTCGGAAAAGTGATACCTATGTAAGTCTATCGTAAAACATTTTTTTTTCTTTCATGAGGTTTCTAATGCAGACTGCCAATGTACAAAAGATGACGTTTTATAGTTAAGTAAAGACTTTCTATATCTTTTTGTATGTGCATAGCTTATATGGCGTTTCATATATTCATATTGACCTACAAAAGACATTTTATAGGTCAACACCAACTATGTTGCTATTTTATCATTGGAGTTTAAACCAATTTGGCGCGACATCTAAAATGTTCAAACACTACCTCCATTAGACATAGTCATGTAAACGTTTTTAAATTTAAAACTTTCCTTGGTGTTCATTTGTCTTGTTTTTCTCTGTTTTGTAATTGCTTTCTACAAAGACTCAGTGAGTGTCGAAAGCGCATAGGCTAGTTAAAAACTGATTTTGCACTGCTTGTTGTCATTGTTTATCATACATATATATATATATATATATATATATATATATATATATATATATATATATATATATATATATATACACTAGTATATGCAATCTTTCCAATCTTTCCAACTTCACCTGATTTGTGAGAGATTGTTTTTGTCAAGGAAATATTATAGAGGAAACATTGTAAATAGTGCATAGTGTACAGTTTGCTACTTTTTTCGATATATTTGTATTGGATTCTGTGATTTGGTTTCTCCATAACAAAACAGAACGTAAATAGATATTTTGTTTACGTTTTTGTGTTTATGACTGGTATTTGTGTAGTCTGCCTTGAAAAAGGGATCCGCAGATCTCGAAAGCGATTGGCCAGTTTTTCTCACTTGCTGCAGCGTGCTTTGTGAGGTTTCTTTCCCATATATACATTATAAGTACATACGAGAAACATTTATGCAACTAAGTATGAAGATACATGTATAGAATAAATTCAGCGGATTCAAATAAATTACACTGAATTTATATCCATTAGTCCATATATACATCAATTTCCGAACAGCATTTTTGATTAAGCGACAGTTGGACAAATAAGTTGAAATGCTTCCCTTCAAAGCCTTAGATCATATTGTATGAAGTATCGCAGGAGTTAGATATGGAGGAAAAGAGATACCTGTATATTTCTTTTACATCGCTGAAATAAAGTTTAAAAACATAAATGTTATTCAATACAATTTTCAAATAGTTAACCTTTTGTTATGGATTTAAATTTAAAGTTTAGATTTCATTCAATTGCTAACAAATGTCTTAGAACTAGCTATTCAAATCCACGCTAAAAGAAAATATTGAACATATTGTTGGAACCGTAATAAAATACGTATGAAGAATGTATAGAAACATTTTCACAAGTTTACAATGTTCGATTGATAATCGTATCTTTTACAAATTAAATGATTATGATAAAATCGCTTTCCAGTAAATTACAATGTTTCATCAATGCTTACCTGCTATTGTCTTCTGACGATACGTTTATATTTCTGGAAAAATAGATTAAAATGTGAATTAATGTATATTCAAAAATGTGAGCTTTCTTGGGAAAACTGTCATCTACTATTAAGGATGAAAAAATGTGTATAGTCCAGGGCAGGCAAGCTCTTTTTCTCTAATATTCTCTAATATATATATATATATATATATATATATATATATATATATATATATATATATATATAGAGAGAGAGAGAGAGAGAGAGAGAGAGAGAGAGAGAGATAACGACGCAAATACAAAACAGTTTCCGAACGTTTAGAGCTAAACAAGTTCTCCGTCAGGGGAAGAAACATTTTAAATCCACAATACAAACACTAAAACCAAATTTGGGGGCCCGTATGAAGTTAAGATTTTTTTGTCTGGTAAAGCTGTGAGTTTAAGTTTACGGCCAAACTAAACTCTTCTTGAATAAATTTGGACTCCACGATCGTAGGATGCAAAACTTCAAGACAAAAAATTACAAGGATTACGTGATATAGAATACTATGATACTTTAATGTTACCAATTTCAAAACTTGGACACAAAAAATGTAGAATCGTTTTATGCTTTTTCATAGAGTAAATTTCACTGATCATATTAAATCTAGAGTTAGTTTGGCTGTTTTAAAACGAACACAAACTCACAGCTGATCTTTCCTCATTTGCTATTCTACCGCAGGCAGAGAGAGTCGCGAAAAATGTTCAGTCTACACAGTGCATAAGTTAAGAGTCAGCCCATTTTACAAGAAAAAAATTAACTACTGACATGTTGTAAGAATAGGATGAATGAAAAATATACCAGCCTTATGCAAAACCGAACGGAGTGTTTCGATGTGATTTTTATGAGAACATTGCATCTACATTTGGAAAATAAAGGGATTTTAGTATGGAACCAATTCAATCCTGTTCGATTTTAAAAGGATCTGATTCTACAAGACGATACGCTTCCTTTGAATTTAAGACGACATGTCGTGTGTGTGTGTGTTAGTGACTACATTTCTTGAATTTCGTTTACCTGCAGATTATCTGTGGTAAATTTATGAACAGTACATGCAAGGACATTTCTGTGGACTTTTGTGGTGTTTTTTTTTTTTTTAATTTCATTGTAATTCACTGGACAATATACCCGAAATATGTGTGTCTGTGTCTTGATTTGACTTTTTAAAGTATTAATAAGATATACACACCCACCCACCCACCTATTTTATAATCTCTCTCTCTCTCTCTCTCAAATACATCAGCTTCATTTTACATTTTCTCTCGCTCACATCACAAAAAAAAAAATTAAAAAATGATTTTTATGGTCTGTAGCATGTTGAGTAAGGCCCGAAGTTATAATTATTGCCAACAGGAATTGTTCCATACAGCCTTCACAAAACATGTGGTAGAATGATTTAGATTTAAATCATAATTGCAACTGTCCCGCTTTAAGATGCCATTCTCTCTCTCTCTCTCTCTCTCTCTCTCTCTCTCTCTCTCTCTCTCTCTCTCTCTCTCTCTCTCTCTCTCGATATTCGGGTGTTTCTTCACAGGGTAAATTTCACTGATCCCTATTAAATCTAGAGTTTTGTTTCAAAAAAAGGAACAGAAAAATAATACAATCAATCCTTAGCTTGGCGAAAAAACAATTCTATCCAATGTGTCACGAAAACTCGACCTACGTTTGTGTATGTCAGAAATCTTAGCTTCATTCCAAATTCTGGTTTAGCAGTGTAGCAAAATATTGCTGCTCTCAAAAGCTGCTTATAAAAAACTGCGTGTCTTCAGTGTAGAGCAAAACACGATTTTTGTAACAAGTGACCTGACTTTGGAAAAAAGTCGGTAAGAATATGTGATCCGATTGGTTACAATTATTTGTAACAACTTGTGACCTGATTTGTCCTCATTTGCTCTCAAACCGTTGACAGATAGAGTCCCAATTATTGTTCACTCCACGCCCTGCACGAAATTTACAGTCCGTATTAGGGATTGTAACAATGTAATTTGTTGACACATGACAAACTCGACAGCCAAGATTACAGTCAATGTTAGGCTGACAGACTTGTAGCAATGTACTTTTTGGCACACACGCCAAATCATACTGTGTTCATTCAATAATTTATCAATATAACACAGATCTTCAGAAAATGATAATGCAAAATATGACAACCTTTTGCAAAAATACAACTGGCTGCCAGTGAGAATTGTAATTTTAGGATAGCTAAAATTTCTAAAACTCCACCCACCCCTTCTTGAGCTTCATATTAATAAAAGATAAAACCTATGAACATTTCTAAGATAGGATTTACCCTTGTCATTATAAACTCACAAAAAAGTAACCTAATGTTATTTTCCTTTGTATCCCAAATGTCTCAACAACAAAAAATGGCTGCCTCCTTTTCTTTCTACTTTCACTTCTATGATAAATATATAGGGATTATGAGAATAGTAAGGATATGGTAGTTTTGTTGTTAAAAACAAGAAGGTGGGAGAGGGTAGGAAGATTATAGAGGGGTTAGAGGTTTTACTTTATTTATAATGGGGATCATAGGGTAGTAGGGGATAGGGAAGGTATTTTTATTTATAAGGGATTTAAAATCTATTTTTAATAGCCCTTCTTTTATATCCTACTCTGTGTGGTCAGTAAACGACTGCATGTTGGTCATTCCAAAAAGGCATTTTTAATAGTACGTGGAGTTTTATCATTACATTTCTTGTTATTGATTAGAGAACCACACACATGATAAACTTGCAGTGTAATATTCATTTCAGGGCAACCAAACTTTAAACGATTACATTTCCCGCCAAAATATATCTATACACTGTTACATTTCCAGCTATTCAGACCCACTACACTTGATAACCCTCAGCAAACAAACTCCAACCGATTACATTTCCCACCAAGCAAACGCAACATATTATATTTTTACAAACAGACCGAATAATCCTGTGAAAAAACCTATGAACCAATTTATAGACAATAATTTTGTCCTATACATTTCAACATAGCTGCCTAATGTTAAATTCTTTTTGTCCCTATAAACTTTTTACCCTGTTTAACATGGGAGTCCCCTTATGCCCAAAGGACCATTCACATATTAAATTTCCCTTATGGCCCCTAAACGTTTCCCCGATGTTAAATTTCCCTTATGTCCCATACATTTTTCCATGTTAAATTCCTCTTGTCCCTATAAACTTTTTGTCCGGATCGCCCCTTGTCCTTATATCATCTTCCTGTAACTACTGCTATCACTCTATGTATACACCATGAAAAATCTGTGGCATTGTGATATTCCAATACACTGAAGCAAATGATGTTGCTTTTAGGGCAAATTATCATATACCATTAAGGATCTTTTTAAACTATCTGAACATAGCTATCTCGTTCCTCGTCAAAAGTTCGAGACTCAAGTTTCAATGTCCAACGTATATGATATTCCAACCTGTTTACAAGACTGCTGGACTCTAAATATTCATGCATAATCTTAGGATATTGTAAAACGCACCATGTGTAGAAGAAATTAAATTACATAACATAAATATCATACGTTGTATGCAAACAAACACACCATTAAAATAACTACCGGTATGTAGCAGACAAATATCTAGAAAGTTAAGGCAATGAAATGCATTGATGGGTGTATAGAGTTTTTTTTATTATACTTACATGTTCTCCAGATGCTCACTATAAAGGACAAAGAATGCAAAAAATAGATATCAGTCTTAACTTAACTTTGGCACTAATTGCAGTATGAATCATAACTCCATCAAGTGTGTTTCAGAAATGTACAAGGCAGCTCATTCAAGGATTAAAGTGTTACTATACATCGGAAATATAAAAAAAAAACATTACATTCTGCAAATCAAAATATTTAAAAATAGTATTTGCCTAAAGGTCTTAAACTGTCTAAGTAATTTGATGCCTGAAAAAAGACTGAAATATACAACGAAATTACGACGCAAGGGGTTTGACCTTTCAAGGTAAAGAAGATTGTATTGTGCCATTTAGGGATATTTATTTGTACCTTTTTAAACCAAGTTTATATGGATAAAATCCAGGACATCATTGTAACTTTTGATACTTACAAAAACATTTATCTTACCTTGCAGCTTTTATGAGTTCTCTGAAAATAAAAAAATGATAGAAAGACTCAAAATATTAAAAGATTTAAAATCTCAAATGTACACGATTGAAAATGAACATATACATGTACGTTAGATCGTAAGTCAAATATGTGATAATGTTTCATCTTGTGATTTGTAAAATTACGGTTGAAGATACAAAAATAATAGTGTAATATATGAGTACAGTGCGCAAGTGTATTATGCTTTCGTCTTTTGTTTTAAGCTATTTTTGAAATATTCTGACTGCTCACGGATGTTATAAAGATTCACTTTGTTACAAATGAATAGGAGTCGAAAGTTCTGAGTGTGGTGGATGACGAAAATTCTAACAAGAAGGTAAACACGCAACCGTCGATCGTCCATCAAATGTTTGGTCATCGCTTGAGATACTACTCGTGACTGAAAAATATAAATATATATATATATATATATATATATATATATATATATATATATATATATATATATATTAATCTGCGAGATATTTATAGCAATTTAATGTTGTAGCATTCATAATAACGGCATTATGTGTATTTACGTATTAACATGCCAAACTCTACAGGGGTTTAACAATTCCTCTTTAATATACTAGTAATATTAATCTCAACTAAGCCATTCAAATGCTACGCTTCTTTAAATTTGGAAATGCACTTTGGCTTATGTATTAAAATAATTCCAATCACATTACATACTTTCTAAATTGTATGATCTTTTTTTATCATTAAATTTCAGGTGGTTTACAATTTCCTCAATGAAAGTCTGTAAGCTTTGGTTTAATTTGCTACTATATTCATCTTACCTTATTTCTTCAAAGCGCCTGTAGGAACAAAACAAATGTTAATTTCAACGGAGAAAAGTAGTTAAAACAATAGTAAAAAATATAACATAGACTCCTAAAAGATTAGTCAAAATCGGTTACATATATTTGTACGGCTTTGTAAATAAAACACGGGATATAATTTTGACTCATCGGTAATAATTGCTGTCTTTCTATATGGGTGTTGGCACACTCAGGACATACAATTCGAGATGATGGGATCTAAGTTTCACTTTATTCCTCGTTTTTCTTTTCTCTGTTATATCTCTTATTTTTCTACTTATGATAATGATTAAATTTTAGTCAGGTTTAGATATAGTGTAACATGATGAAAAATATATAACTAAATTCTTATCAAAACAATGGAGGTATTTGCTACATTTAAGGATAGTTATTTGTGGGTGAATTAGCTCTATACCTGCCGATTGTTCAGTAAAAGATCAATTGTTTCCAACCAAGTAATAAGAACAATGCTGAACAATATCAATATTTGAGCAAAAATAAGATTGAGATGTTTACTGACACGTGGACCGGGCCCATAATTACAAAACTATCAGAGTACAAAAAAATTGAACTCGAACACACTTTCTTTTTTAAATTTTGATTTTCTAGAATTTGATACTGAATGAGATTAAAATCAGGGACATTTTGGTTTTATATGGTTGTCTTTCACATATATGTTAAATTCCAATGATATTGGGAGATTACATGGATGATTATTTTACGTTTTATATTTGAGTCAAAAATTTGATTCTCTTAGCTTCTTGAGTATGGGCGTGTATATAACATCGTTATGAGAATAACATCGTTATGAGAGCAATCACTACCATTTCCTTTTCCATTGTAAAGTGCTTAAGTGAACGTTATGATAAATGTTAAACATGATTTACAGTTCCTAAAAGGAAAATATCGCATTTTTTAAAACTGAAGAAGCTATCTTTATAAAAAAATGAAATATTATGATTGTACAATTTTAAAATAAATGTCTGAAATTTATTTGATTCTTGCCATAATACCTAAATTAACCACAATTATTTGAATTTCCTTGATTTAAACAATATCATAATACATTTTAGAGACTTAATCGATGAATATTGTTTTACTCCAATTATGAGTAACAAGAGTAATGTTTGATACGTTCTGTAGGCTACACACTCTATTGTTAATTTACCGCCTATTGGATACACTGCACAATGAACAACCAACCTTTTGTCCTCTTCGGTCAATCTACGGTGCAAATAAATGTGAAAACAGAGGTTAAATCAAAAGAGCTGCGTAAAATAAGTTAAAACAAAGCAAAATATTAAATCAAAATATTAAATAAAAATAATTTAAATTTTTGTTTTAAACGAGAATAAGGAAATAAAACAGTGTATGTGTACTCAGTCGATAGACTAAATAAAATAGTGTATGTGTACTCAGTCGATAGACTAAATAAAATAGTGTATGTGTACTCAGTCGATAGACTAAATAAAATAGTGTATGTGTACTCAGCCGATAGACTAAATAAAACAGTGTATGTGTACTCAGTCGATAGACTAAATAAAACAGTGTATGTGTACTCAGTTGATAGACTATGTCACTGGATCTGAAAGTTTAGCGCGAGTATTTTGGTCCACAATGTTTTCGAGATAAGCTTTTGCCTCTGATTATAATATAGGTGATGTGGTGAACCAAATATAATAAGGAAGCACATATTTATATCAACAAGCTTTTTATTCTGAGCGGCTCTGAGTTCTTCAAATATTTCGGTTTGTTAGTTTTCAACAAGAAATCGTATAACATATGCTGCTGACATTGGTGCATGTAATGCATAGAACAAAGAACTTAACAAATTTGTCGATTACGATTTAGAAAATATACAGTATACAAGTCTAAGATTATGTGTGATAGACTTCATTTACCTCTTTTTTAAATAAAATAACTGTTTTATATATTTTTTTAAGTTTCGACAGCTTCTTCCTTGGTAATACTCAGGTATCTCAACGCTAACCACTTGTACAAATTTTTCAGCGTTTTTTTTTTTTTTTTTTTTTTTTTTTTTTTGTTGCTATAGGTGCAGCATAAGTGTAATAGTTTTTGTCAGGTAAATACCGCTTAAAGTTAACTTTCACAATTTTGTCTAGTCCAAATGCATCTGATTTTCAGAAGATGACTGAAATTGTTCTTTACTATTAGCCAATCCGATTACAGGGATGCTCTCCAATCATTTCTTGTCCTTGGTCCTGCATCGGCCAATCAAAAGGTGAGTTTATTTAACCAATAGAATTCAAGTAGCTTGGTATATAAGCTGTTGATTTGGACATTTTATTCATGGCCAAATGGCCGCACACGTCGTTAATCAAACGAACGAACGAACATTTTATTTACTCGAATGGCCGCACACGTCGTTAATCAAACGAACGAACGAACATCAAAGAAACGACGAACGTGAAGCAGAGAGTCTTACCACACCGACACGTTACATAAGTATAGATAATTGGAAAGGGCGGATTAGTTTTGTGACCTAAATTGCAGTGTTTAACTTTCCATTTCTTTTGAATTTTGTAATCTGCTACTTGTATCTTCTTTCAAAATATATATGTTTATTGTCAATATTTTATGAATTTTGGAAAATGCCATCAAAATTACACATTCCTCAATTTTTTCTCACGATATTTTTGACGAATATCTTACATCGATTTTCTTTACATGGGTATTGTCGGAGTGGTCACCCCGTTCCTGCATCTAACTGCAATAATATAATCTCTCTTAATATTTTGATTCATTACACATGTAGTTTTATTTTGAAATGTATTTCTACATTTCCAGTATTTGTAAAAAGGAGTACTCACTTGTTCATTCTGCGTCGAAATCTGAAATGATACCCATGTGATATATATATATATATATATATATATATATATATATATATATATACCATGTGATATATATATATATGTGTGTGTGTGTATGTGTGCGTGTGTGTGTGATTTTTCTATCGATATACAGATACTTTTCAAATGATACATTTACCGAGTAAATTCATTTTAATTGTTCTTTAGCAATCTCTACTAGTTATCCTTTTATTATAAGTTTGTCCTTAACGGATTCAGAGCCGTGACCTTACGCAACTTTCGTCGATAAGTTAATAGATATGCTCTTAATTAGGAGGTCCTACTCTCCGTGTTGTGCCGTGCTTATTTACAAAACTGTTTGGGTCTACATACATGGACATTTATTATTTCATTGTCACTGAATCAGAAACAGATTACTAAAATAGATTTATGAAATGCATCAATGGAACTAGTAATTGTTCATCCCAAGTCCAGGTACAATTGGTTTTGATCATCAAACGCTTCAAAGTAAGTTTATTTGTGATCATGGTAGTCTAATCACATGCCAACAATTTGGTGTGACATACGTTATGTCTAAGTTATCAATCAAAGAGATATAGAATATAATATTCATAAATACCTAAGGTCTTCTTGATCTTGTCTGAAAAAGCAAAACAAATCTTGTATTAATATGCTTTGAAAATGAATGCGATTAAACAATGACTGCGTGCTTCACTTGTGAGGCTGAAAGAGCCAGTCAGGTTCATGGAAAAGCTTTACAATGTACTAGGATATGAATTCTACAATAAGCTCCTTGGAATGTTACAAAACTTTGTTCAGTCTTGATATGTCATCTAGCCTACCAAGTAATGTTGTTGCAATCCTTATTATTGCAGTGCCCCTGAAGTTATGGTTAGTAACGCCAAGACGGATATTTATGTGATGTCTTTTGTAACATTGTATTACTTCACTAATTAGGATCGATTACACTTTGTACATGCAGTGGATGACTATCTCCATAACATAATATTTGCACATCAGTAACGGAGCAGTTTATAGATAGTAATATATTATTGTACGACATATTTTCAGTGCGTGCACAAATATTTGATATTTTCGATGACATATTGCTTTTGGTGTTGGAGAAAACTGTTTTCTGTTTTTCATTTGTCTATGTCTATCTATTGCATAAAAGCACGCAACATCGACAAAAAGGATACATAAGATATAGCACACTTACCTGATTTTCATTATATCCCTGTCGAAGAAAAACTTTGAGTGAGTTATTCATAGCTATATATTAAAAAATTTATTATAAAGATGCAACATTTTAAGGTAATTCTTTCATTGTAGTTTTTGCAGTTTCTGATATTTTATATTTCTACATACATGACTGTCAGCTGTTATGTATTTAAATATGTTTTCAAGGAGGCTTTATTTTCACTTATGTTTTTCTTATTCCTTTATTGACTATTACACAGCTATACATCTACCAGTGAACGAATACACTTCTATCGTCTACCTCCAACTCAATCTTATTCTCTCTTATATTCCAACTCTACTGCCTTCTCATCTCAGATCATGCCCACACCAGATTTATGATTAGCTTGGGTCTGGGGCACCGTGACCACCATTAACTTCATAATTAGCTTTAGTCTGGAGCACCGTGACATATCTCGCCACCCCAACCCGTTAAATACATGACTGTATTCAGTCAAAATACATGTTAAAGTACCTCATGTTGTGTTTTTTTTTTTCATGCAAATCTCTGTGTAAACTTTCGACAATAGGATTCATTATGACAGTATGCAAATCAGCAATGCATAAAATATCAGTAAAGTCGGTAACATGATGCATAAATGTTCAATCAATTAAAAATAATCAATCAGCTACCTACAAGTGTGCACATGTACAATATTGTTAATTAAAATCAGTCAATCACAAACTATATACACATTCAGAGTCACTGCTGTTTGCAACACAAATGTTTGAATTGTACTATAGTTCCCCTTGCAAGAATTGTAAACACAGTTCACCCAAGGTCAGTAACATTTAATGGCCCATCGGCAGGCAGTCTCATGAGATTTTTAAATCTGATAATTTTATCCTGGGTTATTTGAATGACATATTTACAAACGTCAGTGTATGCAAACATTGTCTGGAATTTCATTTATTTACCTATGAGTAGAGTGGCACACGAGTAGCAAAGTGAATACACAAGGAATATTACAGAAGTACAAAAACAGGTAATTGAATAAAAATTACATAACAGAGTAAAACATATATATCCATATCAACGTCTGACTTAATTCCATGTGCGAATAAGTTAAATCTAATGTAAACACTATTTCTTTCTGTTAGCACTACGTTTACGGCGATTGTATTTTTCCTCGAAGTCCTTGATAAGCTGAGACGGAACCTTCTCTGGTTCTACCCAGGTTATGTCCTTTGCATAATTTTTGTACGGACAAAATACCATTATTTCTTATCTCACACTTTTGACATTTAAGGTGTCAAGTATTTCCACAATTTCTGGATCTTCTGGCTCTTCATAATTATCTTCAGGCTCAGTATCCGTGTCATTGTGATTTTTATTGTCATTTGTTGCCTCTGTAAACAACAAATGATCGGAGGGGAGAGGCATCCGGGCCAATAAACAGTTTCATTCGATTTGTGTGTACAATGTGTTTAGCTTTTGTATTGTAACAACCCTCAATCTGACAGTTCAATGGTGATGTCTTCGCAATTATTCTACGTGGGTTACTCCACAGGTGTAACAATTTTGTAGAGAGGCCTGGCTTACTGGCTGGTGAATATATCCAACATATGTCGCCTACTTTGAATTCAGGCTCTTTAGCATTTTGATCCTTTGAAAGTGTCTGTTGTTGCTGAGCTAATTCGATATTTTGTTTGACTCGAGTGAATGTTTCTTGGAATTATGTTAGGACATTTGTTTTGTAATCGTCTATTTCTGAATATGTTTGTGTCGGCTGCTACAAAGCCACGTTGATAGGCAGACGAACGTACCGACCATACATCATGAAGGTGTTTTTTGTGTTGACTCCTTAATGCTACCGTTATAGGCAAAGGAATGAACTAGTTTCAGTCTCTCTAATGGTCTAACACGAATATAAACATCATATTGGTCAGTGTGGCATTAAATCGCTCAACGATGTCATCTGTTTCAGGGTGATAAGCTGTGGTAAACACCTTTGTGGTATTTACTAATGTACATATGCCATTCAAATAGTCGACCAGTACAAGTTTTCCCACGGTCTGATAGAAGGTACCGGCTGGCCCCACGGCGACACACAATATGTTCAACGAAAAGTCTTGCGTTTGTGTTTGCATCAGCATTCTTCAAGGCAAATGATTCTGCATACTTCGTCAGATAGTCTGTAAAAACAATAATATAGATGTTGCCCTGTTGCCCTGATCACTCGGTGTTAACTAGCCTATAACGTCCAGGGCGAGACGGTCGGAAGGTCCATCTGTGGGTACTGGCAGTAACGGTGCTGGCTTCATGCCTTTGGGGATTTTCTTGCTGGCACAGTTGACACATGATTTGACCCAGATGTATATGTCGTTAAACATACAAAGCCAGTAGATCCTATCTTGCACCTTTTGGTATGTTTTATTGAATCCAAGATGCCCAACAGTTATGTCATTATGGCACCATTACTTCGTCAATTAATTAGCGCGGTATCACTAACTGTTTTCTTACATGTGTCCGCCTTCTGTTTGACCCTTGTGACAATATATGATATAACACATAGTGTATCACTTCATAATCAGGAGTCACGGCAGCCACCTTTCGGAATTGATTGTATTCTCGGGTAAGGTATTGTCACACAAGAAACTCATAATGGGTTTTAAATTTGGGTCTTTCTCCTGTAATTCACGCACCCTTTCTAGCTGTAAGCCGGGTTTAATGTCCTGTAATCTGTTCATTTGTACCTCGCAATCTTTGTCGTCTCCAGTCAAATCGATACCCTCGCCATGTTCTTCACGACATCTGCATTTCCATTAAATTTTTCTGGCCCTGAACTCAACGGTCATGTCATATTCTTGAAAGGACAGGGGCCATCTGGCTAGCCTACCACTCGGACTGTTCATTCCCATAAGCCATTTTAATGGACAGTGATCTGTAACTACCGTGAATTTGTGACCAAACATACTGTCTAAAAGTTTCTATCCCTCACATTACTGCAAGGGTTTCTCTTTCAATAACAGAGTAATTGTTCTCATTTTTCTTGAATTGTCTGCTAGCATATGCGATTGTTCTTTCGATATTATTTTTATCCTTTCGGGCCAACACAACTTCCAAGGCAAATCCAGAATTGTCACAATACAGGGTGAATGGTCTGGAGAAGTCCGGATAACCTAACACTGGAGCTGTGGTCAAATTATTGTTTAGAATCTTAAGGGCCAGTTCACAATCATTATTCCATTCCCAGGTTACATCATTATTCAAAAGCCGAGTCAGTGGTTGTGCAATATTTGCGAACTCTTTCACAAACTTGCGGTAATACGAGGCAGGACCTAGAAATGCACATAAGGTCCGTCGATTTACGGGTGTTGGAAACTCAGCACAGCCTTAATTTTGTCATCAGAAACTTTAATCCTATCATTGTTTACAACGTGTCCCAGAAACTGGACTTCGTGTGTGAAGAATATACATTTGGCCAGTTTTAATTTGAGATTTGCTTTTCTTAGTCTTTTAAACACCTCCTGTAAATGAAGCACATGGTCATCAAAGCTGGAGGAAAACATTATAATATCATCAATGAATACCAGAACAAATTGTCACTGAATTCCTGCTAGTAGTAGATACAAAAGTTATTGAAAGGTCCCGGGAGCATTCCACAGTCCAAATCCCACTGTGTTAAATTCATATAAGCCTTCCTGATGGTATCCAAACAAGCAATCTAAACAAGTAAAGAACTGACAGTTGCTGAAAGCTTCTAGCATTTATTCTATTTTTGGGAGGGGATAGACATCCATCTTGCACACCGAATTCAAACGGCGATAGTCAATCACGAAACGATATTTTCCATCTGGTTTCTTGACTAGTATGACAGGACTTGCCCAAGGACTGGTTGAAGGTCGTATTACATCCTTATTTAATAAATCTTGAACCTGATTTCTAGCTTCCTTTCTTTGAGAAAAAGGAAGCTTGTACGGTCTCTGTTTAATTGGTGGACTCTCATCCATGTATGTCCTATATTCCCCCAGGTTTGTTCTTCCTAGATCCTCATCAGATTTTGCAAAATATCACTGTACGAGTAAAGAAATTTGCGTATTCTGACTTGTTGCTCTGCAGAATATTTGTTCCAGTCAATATCAAAGTCCTGGTCCTTAAGTTCAGCAGTTTCATTCTAAATGATTTCCTCACGGGATTTCTGCTCTGATTCGTTTCCACATATATCAGATATTTCCTCAAATGAACCTATTGGCATACTCTTATAAATTTTCACTGGTTTCTTGGATTTAATAGTCTTTGAGTCACATTTTCGTTGACCTTAATTAGAACTCTGGCTGGCACTACGCTGTATCTATCTCTGATGTCTTGTTTTGGCTCAGTAAATCCTAACCCTCCACACGCCTCACTTTAAATTTTTCCCTGAAGTAGCATTTCTGAATGGGGCGGTATTTCAACTGATTTTATTAAGTTTACACGCCAGGATTTCTTAGGTTTTGTTTCATCCTTACTTGATAGCAATTTCACATAACGATTGTTTCAGTAGATTGAATTGTCTGGTACATAAAGTACAAAGTTAATTTGTCTCAAAATATACATTCCAATTGTTGAGTCATACTGGAAATGTTTGACAACATACATTTCCCTAATGGACTCATTACCAACACAGATGTTGCAGGGCACAACCCCAATAATGTCCAGATATTGCCCTGTTGCAGAAACCACATTTCTCACTTGGGCTTAATGGCTTGTTTGACCGAAGTTGTCAAAATGTTACCACTCACTAATGACACCTCAGCGCCTGTACCAATGTATAAATTGGCTTTTTGACCGAAAAGTGTCTCTGGAATAAATAGTCCTTTATTTCCCATGTCCGTTACAGAAGTAATTGTTGTGTCTGGTTGATGGCTGTAATAATCACTGGCATCAGTCTTGGTTCCAGATGACGTTCTTGCAGAATTTCTCTGAGTTTCTGGGGCCCTTTTGTCCTCTCTGAAAGGGGCCCGGTTTAATTTAAAGGTTGCGCTTGGTTATACTTTTCAAAACACTGTCTTTCCATGTGTCCTACCCGCTGGCACAAGTTGCATATTGGTATACTCTCTGTTGTTCCTATATTCCTCGGCGCATAGGTGCCACGACCCCGTCCATTAAAGCTTCTTGTGTAACCCTTCCTCGACCTCGAAATAGACAGGCTGACTTTCTCAAAGAAGCAACTCCGCTTGCCAAAAGCTCGAGTCTTTTAAGGTTAAGGTTTGAATCTTGTCATCACTCCGAGTATCATGATTCAATGTCTGTATCGACTGTGGCACATTAAGATTGTCATTACATTCCTCACGTTTTGCTATTCTGAATGCTTGTTCAAAGGATATTAGATCACTTATCATAACACATCTTCTTAGCCCTGGCCTCAGTCCTTGAACAAAGTTTTCCATTACCAGTTTGTCATTTTCCTTCTGGCCCCCACGTGTTCGGCTGGCCAGACGCTGTATTGCATTTCCGTAATCTTCCATACTTTCTCCATTCAGTTATTTCCTTTGAAATACATTCTCTGCAAATCTTTCAGTCAAAATCTTTCCTTCAATTTCCTTATAAGTGCATCATAAGATGATTTTTCTTCTTCGTTAAGATCTTCAAATTAGTCTGTCGCCTGGCCTCTTAACAGTGCTGGAAGCATCTCCAATTTTCTAGCATTATTCAACCTGTTTGCTGTGGATTACTTCTCAAATGTTTATGCCAGCTTTCAAAGTCATCATTCATTTCTCCATAAACGTTTGGAGGTGTTATGGTTGAATGTTTCAGTTCATTTTGTCAAAGTAGGAATCAATACTGTCTCTTCTGTACTTATTACTGTTTTTGATCTTCCTATAGTCCACCAAAAATAATCGTTTAAATTTCTTAAGATCACAATTCTGACACCATATTGTTCTCTTATGTTATTCCCCAGCGGTATCAGTAACTCAACGAATACATTCTTCTTATTACTTTATTTACTATTATACAGCGATACATCTACCAGTGGACGAATACACGGCTATCTTCTACCTCTGACCCAAACTTACTCTCTCCTATATTCCAACTCTACTGCCTTTTCATCTCAGATCATGCCCCCATTAGTTCGGGGTTAGGGCATCGTGACCACCATTAGCTTCGTAATTAGCTTGGGTCTGGGTCACCGTGACAATGTAACGTCATCCTATCTATGGCTGTCATTATTCTATATTCTATACAATGAAACTTGCAGTTTTTAAATGGACACTTCGATTCAGGACTGACTGAAGCTGATAACCAGTTCTCTTTGTCTTCCATGAGATGATCTGTTCTGTTTTTCTTCCACAAGATTACCATCTCTGCATATGACTATCCTGTTTTATTATTATTAGTAGTAGTAGTAGCTAGTTAGTTAGTTAGTTAGTTAGTTGCGACTACATGTTTAAGATACACAAACTGCAAATAAGCTGCATCCAGGCTTCACTGAAACGGTGTAAGAACAATTCGGATTTGGAGGCTTACCCGAGGAGCAGGGCAAAATGTAAGGTCACCTAAAATAATCATTAATGCAAAAGCACAAGAAATTATGTTCCAGATCATTTTCGGCAATACTTGTAAATAGACTGGTAAACAGCTTCGTATTTCTGTATTTATTTTTCAGTCTCTTCTCTCACCAATACTTACTGTAATTCCTCAGAGTTTAAGCTGAAAAGAAGAAAAATATCATCACAGTCAACAAATTATAGGATATATAAAGGGTATTTTGGAATGTATAATATAGTCCGAGCATAATTGTGCATAAAACTCTGTTTAGTTATTAATACATTCTGAAGATTTGAGGTGAACTAGCTAACAAATAAAATATATATTTTGAAGTAGACAAATAAAAGCCTTCTCTGTGTATGCATACAGCTTTATTCGGGGATGGATCCCAACTAATCAGTGATTTATGCTTCGGCTGAACCCCAATACTTTTTCTTTAAAAAAATGTTTTTATTTGGGTCAAGACAAAGTCTACGCATCAACACATTATTCAGGCATTACGAGTTTATAAAAGTAAATATAAGTAAATGTGAGTACATCCCCTTGATATTTCATGTCGAAACGATTTCCAGCCCCTATATTTCTGAATCTAATATACATTCATCAAATTCAGTAAAGTTTTAGATCTTGCAATTTATAAAACTCTGTCATGAAGGCTATTCAAAGCAGGAACTTAAGAGAAATTATTGGATATAATTTGCAGTTATAAAAGAATGTTTAACTGTGAAGTAGGGAAAGTTATCAAATTCGATTTCATACTATTCTCTCCTTTTTTATCTTAAATGGGTTGAATTACATTTCACAATACGGCAACCCCCACCTCCACCCCGCCACGACTGTAATGTCGACCTTATATATTAACATATCTGAGCTAAGCTAATGAATTATTACTGTCTTCGTGCGTAATATTCTGAATTGTCATCTAATTGTTATACGCCCGCCATAAGACAGTACGTATTATGTTATGATGTTTTCCGTCCGTATGTCCTCGAGTTGCCCACCTTTTTTAGTTTCCATATATTATGTATGGCTTACACTTGGGGAAAGGATGAAATCTATCGATTTTGCGATCTATAGATGAACGGTCAAGGTCACTTTGACTGAAAGAAGAAAAATGGTTCCGCAAATGAACCCGAGTTGGCCACTGATAACAGGTATCAAATTTTAAGGATGACTTGCACGTAGGGTCACTGTTCTGAAAAGATGAAAATGGTTTCCGCACAATAACATTGGGTCCGCATTACAGATCTGGACCAAACTTTGTATATGGCTTACACTTTGGGTAAGGATAAGTCTGTTAATTTTAGGTTGAAAAGGTCAAAGGTGAAGGTTACTGTGGCTAAAAGAAGAAAGTGGTTTTTGCACACAAATTTCAGGTATCTTCATAGAGGACTAGTAAACACAGGACGGGCGTACAATGTACCTTTCACTGTACTCTTGTTAAATTAGTGTATCATATTTTGGCTTTGGTTTTGTATTTGTATGATGTGTACAAGGCCATGTAACCTAGTTGGTGATAAATTATAAAGACAACATGCAACCATCAGAATATATAGGTTTACTTACTTCTGACTGGCAGCCATTATCCTGAAATAGTGTGTCAAATTATAAATATCTTTACAACTGAAATCGTAGACTCTCCACATACTACATGCATTTAATTCAAAATGTTGTCTTTTAACTTTCCATTCAATTTCACTTTATTATAAAATACTGAAAATGCATCATGTAATGTACGTGTAAACATTTTAAAATGTAGAGAATATTTCATTTCAATGATCATAGATAAAACTAAAATGTCAGCCCAGTCGCTAAAATGTTGGGAACATCTACTATCAATTTTACTAGAATCCTACCTCAAAATTCCAAATAGTTTTATTTCAAAGGTGGTGTGGTCATGCGCCTTCTTTCATGGGTAGCTGCGTCCAATTCTTATGTATATATGCAACACTAAATATATATATATATATATATATATATATATATATATATATATATATATATATATGTATGTATGTATCTATTTATGTATGTGTATCAAAAAAACAACTTACCTTAGCCTGCCAAGGAGTCTGAAATCAAAATATTAATATCTACTAAACAGTGTGACTATTTAAAAGAGCCAGCAATTCTTTTATTTGTCTCTCAATATTTTCTTTTGATGAGACATGTGCTGCATGTATGTATCTATGCTATACACACACGATATATATATATATATATATATATATATATATATATATATATATATATATATATATATATATATATATATATATATATATTCCAGAATATTGGACAATTTGTAAAAGAAAGCAACATGATGAAATAAATGAACATTGAAATATTGCAACTCATGTTATACATTACAATTCCATGCAAAGAAATCAGTACTTCCCTTTGCAAATCAGTATTGGTATAAGATTAAAAACAATAACAATGGGGGGAAAAAGTAACTTATTTTATATTTTTTTATTTTGCAATTCTCTGGTATGTTTAGCAATTGTGTTGTATAATTAATAACATTTACATGGATAAAACACACAAAGGTGTAATAACTGCTAGATTTGAATAGAACGTTTTCAAATGCAATAGTAGTGGAATGGAAGTTAAATCTAAAATAGTGTCTATGAGATAACCATTTCCCAATCATAACTTAGACATAAAGCTGGTGTTCATCGTTTGTGCACACAAATATGATACAGTCATTGTAATGCCCCTCTTATGGTTAGGTATGGATACAAAGAAAGAAATGGAAAAGATTTAACGAAATCATTCAAATTGGAATATATACCGAATAGTATCTGTAGCTACATTAAACAAACAAACAAACATATACATATAACTTACTCTTCTTCGCTTTGTCTGAGTCTGCAAATTAAATAAGGTAAATTATAAGTTACAAATGAGTCCACAGAATATATACCAAACTGAGAATCAATTTTTAAGTAAACTTCGTTTGCACATATTGTCATGCAAGAAATAATTGAATTCAGGCCTTGTAGACCATCTTCCTATATCTAAGTCCGTCATCGTAAAAACAATTATTTAAAAAATGAAGATGAAGTTGCTGAATAGCTCGTTGTTTTTGTAGAAGCAGATTTTGGTCTTATTGTTGTTGTTATCGGTGATTTAGTATTTGCACATAGTTTTAAAATCCATAAAATATTGTAATTGTACCCGAGTATTGTAGTAGTATTTACAATTATGCATTTCTAGTAGAATAAAAAAAAATGTCACAAAAGCTCATGATAGACGATGTGTTATTAATTTTTCAAAAGAAGTAATGGATTAACTCCTGTTTTCGATTTTTTAAAATTCTTTTGATTATTTTTAGTCTCATTTTCTTTACTGTTGTTAAGTGGCAAAAAAAACTTAATTGCTTTTTTGTATATAAACAAGTTCTACGTCATCAAAAGCCATAGTCTGCTATAAAGCCATGCTTGCAGCAAATTCCCATGCCTCGTTTTTGATACTCTCGTGAGACGCGTCATTTGGGGTTACGGAATTGGATAACAGCATTTTCTATCCAATCAAAATTTTTTCCTTTGAAAATTTTAACACTGTATAAGAGAGCAAGTTTCAATTGATTGTGATAATTTGACGCAAATATGATGAACTACAATTAAGTTATAACAATTTGATTATGTACATTTTAAAACTACGTAGATGCCAAATTATCAGTCACGCACGCTGTATCGAAGTTAGTATTATCTTAATACGCCAGATCCAATTAAGTGATGTTTAACGTATAGCCAGGCGTGAGACTGGTAAACGGTCCATTACAATTTCGAATAAAAATCTACTAAATGACAGCTGGTGCTAAATAATTGAAGTTTGGCGATTTGCCATTTGTTCCAGTCTACAAAACTGTAAATAGGTTCTACACCCTTTTTAGGATTTTTTTTCTTCCACTACTGACATAAAATGACAGGTTGTATGTAGGGTCATCTACTCTCTGTTGAAAACCGACAAAGAAGATAGTCATAAGTGCTCCCTAAACGGCTTAAATAGACCCCACTTCGTTTAGATAAAGATATATTCAACGACTTACTCTTCCAGTTCCCTGTCAGGATCCCGATGCGCAGCCATTATGACAGGTGTTTATTTTCTAGCTGTAAGAGAATAAATGAGATATGTTGGATTAGAGATGAGTTCGCTTGAACTATGATACAATGTGTATAAGCTCTTGTGAAATATCACGAGTTTTATGGCAACTAATGATTATTATACATTCCAAAGTACATTCGATTCATAAATCCGGAAAAGGGGGTTGGGGTGGAGTGGCAGGTGGAAACTCCACATCTATATCGCAAAGCACCATAGTGAGCTTACCCAGGTAGTTTCACGCAAGAGCTGTAGCGATAACGATATAATACCACAGATGAGAGAGTTTCTAATCCTTGCGTACGTATAAGTCCCTGCAAGTACAAATGCTGCTATCTGAATGTTTTGAGAACAGAAAGGTGCGAGTCATAATGTTTTGTGCATGTTGCTTTCCAAGAAAAAGACAAGTTTTCTCTTGTGTCTCGTTTTGCGCCATTAAGATGTATATAATTATGTATACTTTCTTGTTTTGTGAATTAGTGAAGTGTGTTATTTTATCCAATACATTGTTAAAGAGGTGTTCTGAGGTTACAAGAAAACACGTCTGGCGTTAACAGCGTTTTTGGCTGTTCAATTTTCATCAATTTTATTATTTTCTATGATTTGATATTACATAAACGCCAAAAACAAAAACAAAAAAAACAAACCACGTACTCGTGCATATATTATATCCACTATTAAGATGATTTCAATATTTTATTCAGTGGTCGAGTAGCCGCAAACAGTGTGTGTAACGCTGTTCGACTTCCATGAATAGTAAGCAACAAGACAGATCGCCAGCAAAACCAATGCACTGTTATTCACAGCTCCTATCTGTGTCGAGTATCCCCAAACTTCATAAGTTCTGGTGTTTTTTAAAACCGATCACTTCCATTTAGGCATTATGGGACTGTGGATTACATGCAAGATTTCTTTGCCTCCGAAATTGAAGAGTTTGACAAGCGTGCTAAAACTGCGCTCCTCCGAAACTAAAGATTTAACAACAGTGGTACTCCAATGAGCATGAGCAATTGTAAATTTCGCAAAAACACATGTCAACACACTTTAATGCAGAATGTTACTTAGTTCAAATTGCAATCAAGACATATATTAGATTGACCTTAGCAAGTCATCACAACAAAAAAAAGTAAAGTTCTCAAGCGTTTTGAACTTTTATGTTAGAATCATACCATACAAGGTCAGCGTAGAGATACTATCTAAAATTGGATCGTAAATCGCACGGATAGCAGAGGCGCTTATGATGGTGTAGAGTGGAGTACCGCCTGATCATCAAATTTCAGGTAACGGTTCATTAACTGAGGAACTCAAGCGGTCATCACACAATCATACTTGCTGTGATAAACCACCCAAATATAAGAGAACATTAATATCAATATGGCAATAGTGAAAAGAATGGACACCTATGATTCTTATAGCGATGGATCGTGTGCATCTCATTAGAATACAGTATTCTTGCTGAAAGTATGGAAAATTAGAAAGACAGTTATTTAAGCAAGAGTCATCTAACAGTCTTGACATAAAGACTCATCGCCATATTGGCAGTTCTTTGCACGATATTGGTCGGCTCAGCAACCCGAAATATCCGGTGCTCCGTTGTAGAAAAACTAGCAGGCAATATATATGCAACATTATATTTAAACCGACAGTTTGAGATGTTTCAAGAATCTGTAATAAATACAGTCAGTCGAGTGATCTGCATCAATCAAAGAGCAATGCATCGCCAGACAATATTGGTAATAATAGCCAGGAAGACCAAGCTGAAACCAGCATTCCTATACGGCAATACGAACAATTCATTTGATCTAAAATAGTTTGTAAAGGATGAATTAAACGTCAATTGTGAACATATTATGGAAGAAATTAGAAGAATAAGAAAAGATATGTGTAGTTTGAATGTGATGATCCAAAACAAACACGAGAAAATAAAATTACGGATCGAAGTAGACCTACATGCGACGGCAGAAGTAATAGAGTCAGACAATGCTAATTGAAAAATTGCAAACCGTATGTGAGAAGCAAATTCAAACCTCAAGTACGAAAATTAGTGGAATTAAATTTCAAATTACAGACTTTATACAGCTATCTTGTTCATATGCAAAGATGACAAGTTCTTCTAGCATATTAACGAATATACCAAATACAATACAATACCAAATACAATAGCAAATGAAACTGTAATCGACAACAAGAGGCTAGTAATAGAAAAATTGTCAGACCAGCAAGATTTTACGAATACTGGCTTAACGAACGTCAGGCATCTCTCTGGAGAGAATCGCAGTTCAGCAGCGTCACAATCTCTGGCCACAAAGACTCCAACCCGTATAGCGCAAAGTATTGTATGGGCCTTAGGAAAAGGCGAAACACGTGAAAAGAAGACAGAAGAGAATGAAAATACAACAAATCAAGGTCAATTGTCGGCTACTAAAAATACTCCCGTCAAAACAAATGACACGAATCCTTTGAATAATGCATCAAAACCAATCCAGATTCGAATCAGTGATACGACATGTAGTGGAGTGAAGAGAGGCCCGAAAGCAAAATACTTGTTGTTATCTCGTAGTAAGGTGGAGATAAAGCAAATAATATATAGACATGCGTACAATCGAGGAGGCAAAGTAGCAAATATTCGAATCCTGAAAAAGTGGCCAACTGACAGAGGAGAGACATATACCGCTTGACTTAATGTTCCGGAAACGCAAGTCGGCAGAACCTTGCAACAAGATTTTTGCCAAAGTTGGTATTAGCCAGGGAATGGTATGATATATTAAAGATCCCGTGTATACAACCTATCCATGATGAAGAGTTTGGTTATAATTTTCTTGGCTCTTCTAAACATATGGACATGGAACGCGAAGGGAATTGTGTCAAGATTAATTATGTATTTGCTCTTTATTCTGATATTGTGTGCATACACGAACATTGGCTACCTCCAGAACTATTGCATTTTCTACAGAGCGTAAAGAAAGAATTTGCTCCTTTTGCTCGACCGGATAGCAGAAATCAGATATGTCCGTGGGAAATAAAACGAACCTCCGGATTTGGGGGAATCCTGATTCTCTATCAAAAGTCGCAGCCGGTCTGCCCTACACAAAACTGGAAACTGTAGAATTATTGCACTTGAAATTAGCTTGCAAATTATTCCTGTTTTGAGTGTGGAACCGTCTTCAGAGGATTATAAGGAAGTAATGGAGACAATAGAATTCCTTTTCGATGAGTAAAGCCAGTAATCTCTTCTGATTATTTGTGGTGACTTCAATGTATAGCTGCCGAAATAGGTAGTTCCAAAATGCAATAATGATAAAAGGATATTGATTGCATTCCCTTTTAGAAGTAGGCAAATAATCTTCATAAGCAATAAACCTAAATTCATTGTGACAGGATGTACATTTTGCTCACTCGACAGTGAGTACTCATCCTTGATCGATTACATTCTTGTATTTCTTTAAAAATTGATTTAGTTAATAGTGTTCACATTGAAATATCATCTTCATCAAAGTCTCTCAGATCACGTACCGGTAAGAGCACAATTGATTGTTCTGGATAAGTTCCCAAAAGGCGACTCATTCGCCACAATCAACTGAAGAAAAATTTCTTCCAAGCAGATGAAAAAGTACAAATGAATGATTAGAATCGTTAAGACGTCCTATGCACAACTATTAGAATCGTTAAGACGTCCTATGCACAACATTGCATATATCCAATACGCCCTTAATGCTGTTGCAACTGTTTCACGCAATTCAGCTGACGGAAATTTATTAAGAAAGTCTTCAAACCGTATCAAAAGTTCTATTGGAAACTTCTTATTGTGCCTCATCTGCATAAAGAGATGAAAAGAAAACGAATTTTATGGATACAATATAAGTCATAGGCAGAATACAAGAGTGCGAAAAGAAAGTTGAGAAATCAATCAAACAAGGCAAAAGAACTGTATGAACGGGACCAATTCGATGAGTTAGAAAAAGCAACAGAATCGAATGTGGAAAAAATCTATATAACAGTGAAACTGCATGTGAAGATCCAGTGACAGGATAACTTTAAACTAAAAGTAGGAGGAGACATAATTTGGGACCCACATTTGAGTCGAGCCGTGTGGTGTCAACATTTGGAAAACTAGGAACTGAAACACTAGACGATAATTTTAATGAATCTTTTGCTGACAAAATTATGAATAATGTGAAGAAGATTTGTGATTCAAATTTTGAAGAGGGGACGGATAGTCTATTCTGTGTTAACATAATACAAAATGACATTTAGGAGGCTATGGGAGAGGTCAAGAAAACATAAAGAATGTGTTTATGATAAAACATTCTCAGAAGATGTTATCTACGCTCAACCCTCGATTTATTCCATTTTGTGCCAAATACGATCACATTGTGTCCTTGGAAACTTATCCCGACCATCTTAAATGTGTAATCGTTTTTCCCATTTTCAAAGGTGGAAAGAGGGTTTGGGTTGACGTGAATATAAAGATATCCCAATCATTCCCGTTTCTCAAAAAGTATTCGAAAAAGTACTGTTGAAGAAATTTAATGAAAAAGAAAAAATAATTGTACTCACCCATTACAGCTGGAATTTCGAGACAAATGTAGTGACTTCTGTTATATAAGAGGGAATATCTCCCTTATGTGAAAGAAACTCAAAAGTATATGCTGCATTCCTCGATTACGCCAAGGCCTTTAATACAGTATGGCGTGATAACCTTTCTATAAGCTTTACTCTCTTGTAGTAAGAGGAAAAGCGTGGAGATTGATTCATAATCCGTTCTGAGATGTTAATGCCTTCGTTTTCCTCAACGTCCAACGTTCGAAACCATACAGAATAAGTCATGGTGTAGGAAAAAGAAGCTGCAAAGAAATTAGATGTTGGATCTTTCATAGCCAATACTGATATTGATAGTGACTTCGCCTAATCCTGGTGCACCCTATGGACTGTGAATTACGGGGCTAGTATTACTTCAATAAATGCCTGACCAATGGCTGCTCGAGCTCGTGCGCTGTTTTTGAGGCCTTCGTCACTGCTTTACATTGGATAGCGTCTACATTGCTTACATGGTCCACATATTAAATGATTTCCTTATTTTAGGCCCTCCCGATTCCTCTTTTTGCTCTCGGGCGTTGAACCAGTTCCTCAGTTAGTACCATTTGGTGAGCATGCCAATCAAAGTCAAGAGGACTGAACTTCCTAACACGACTATGGTTTTTCTTGGGATTGAATTGGATTCCATAATGTTTGAAGCTCGTCTCCCGCAGGAACTCGACTAAATGTCCAGTTGCTTCCACTTGACGCCACGTGTAAAGTATAACCTTGCGGGAATTGCAATCACTAATTGAGCTCCTGAATTTTGCTTGTTTGGTGATCGTTCCTGGGCGAGCATATCTACGTCGTCTCGTCAATCTCACCCATAACGTAAAAAAAACAACCTTATCATCGATATGTTTAACCAAACAATCGCGTTACGATCTGCAAGCTTGGCAATTATTCGTTAATTACTTCAACGACCGCGCCTTTCTTTTAAACTATTGATGGTCAACATCTTCGACATCTTCAGAATTACATCTCTTTACTGATGCATCAGGTGCTCTTGGAAATGGGGCTGTGTTTGGTCTCAGGTGGTATTTTTGAGCATGGAACACGAATATGCAGAAGCATAATATAACCGTGAAAGAGCTTTTCCCAATAGTTCTTTCCACTGAAACGGAGGGGGGGGGGGGGGGTCCATTACGAAAAATGCCTGGTACTTCATGCTGACAATGAGGCAGTGGTACACGTATAAAATAATGTCTCTTCCAAAAATATGTTAATGTGTCTTGTACGCCGTTATATACTAGTTTGCGTGAATCACAATATTTTAGTTGGAGCGGAACACATTCCAGGAAAACTGAATAACTTACCGGGTCTTCTCTCCCGTATTCAGACACAGCGTTGTGGAACCCGAGTCCCATCTAATCCCTCCACATATTCTTCACATACGATTGGAACCGCCGCAAAATTGATCGATTGGCTCTTTCCCTAAGCACAAAGGACAATTACAGATATGCTGTAAAAGCCTTCAACTTGTCTCAAAACAAGTTCGGTAACAAATTACTTGCACCTACTACCCTACAACAGTTTATTTCTTTCATTACATTTCAAGTTCAGTCTGGCAAGAGTGGTAGCATTATCTCTATATACCTTGCCGGTCTTTTATATCTTCACCAGCTCTATGGTTGGCCTGATCCGACAAAAAACTTTCTCATTGCTAACAAGCTCCTCAGATGTTATTTCTGCCCATTACGCCTTCCATTTTTAAACGGCTAGTTTTTACAGTTGATCAAATAGCTGTAAGCGTATACGACAAAACGCTTCTAAGATCCATATTTTCCCTGACATTCCTCGAATTTCTTACAGTAAGCAAGATGACAACTCGCAATAGAAATCAATATAATGCCATTCGATGCAGAATGTATGCATTCATTCAGATAAAGTGATTTTGACCATGCATAATTTCGAACACAGTGTTCGGGTTACGTCTGTCAATTGCCAAATAACAGACCAATGTTTTATGCCCCGTAAGGTATTTGAGACGTCAGATACGTTTAAGAGGCTGTGGCGACGGGCCTTTATTTACCTTTAATGGAATACAGTCTGTCTCTGAGAATCATTTTTGTAAAGCGCTCCAAAATGATGTGAATCTCACTGGTTTAAATTCTTGAACGTACTCTTCACATAGTTTTAGGATTGGGGCAGCCACAACTGTTCAATACTCTGGTCTTTCAGAACCGAAAATTAACGCCATGGGCAGATGGAGGTCCTATGCATATATACGTTTCATATACACGGTACAAAACACCCATGTTTCAAAAACTTGCATTGTTCGCGTTGGATTGGACTGTGCTAGGCAGCCAGTCTAGTAGTATTTCAGTCATTGGGTATCCTTTTTTTTCTCAACACTGATGCCCTTCTTGCACCTGCTCCGTCTCCAACCCATCGGCAAACTTTAACTGGCTTAGGCAGTCATGCATTTTTTCTTCCACATGTCATGTATATGCATGTGTGTGTGTGTTTATATACATTGTTTTCAACTGTGTGATTTCCTCCCACATGTCTACTTGCAGTGTTTCCAGTACACACCTACCAGATTGTCTTAGGCGACTGGTAGTGAAAATGCAACCTCCCACGACAGTCTTATGCCGCTTGGTTCTTTGTGGATGATACCACTCCTTCAGGCAGGTACCCTGTTTCTATGCAGTCGCTGAAGCTCTGGTGGGACTTCTTGTTCGGGAGTCCATCTTGAATCAATTTCGGTTGCAAGTTTTTGGAAAAGACAAGTGCTATATGCACAGCTCATCGTTCAAATGGAACTCCACATATACACTTCAGCGACAATGCCGATTTCAGTACCTGATAGACTTTGTTCATGCTGTGGACACATATGTGTATCATTCTGTCAAATTCTGTTTACTCTCCAGCTTTACAGCGGTGGTCATGGGCTTTCCTGTCCAATGTTCATATATCAGTACAAATATTTTGCCTGGCTATTTGTATCTATCATTTTCTCTTTCTAAGTTAAATCATTCTTGTGGTAGGTAGATTCAGAAGGTAATAGTTCTAACATGTTTTGCTTTTTTGGACATTTGCTATATAAGAAAATTTATAACAAATATTTATGTCTGGTAATTCCTATTCACATTCTTGGATTCATCTCCATAATTTCGGAATGGGGGGGAGGGAATCCAGTAAGTCTGTCATGTTTGTGGCGTGATTTTCTGCCCCATCTGTGTGTCATGATATTAATAGGGGGTCAGGATTTTCAAATTTTCAATTTCTTACACGTTGGTTTAATCAGATATAATTACTTGACATCAAGTGTTACAAATTTATGCTAAGTGTTATTTATTGCTCTTTAGAAGCTATAGTAAATAAGACAATGATTTTTTTTCTTATCGTTCCACAAGACTAGTTTTACCATGGATTTTTTTCCTTTTAATGTGAAAGAGTTGTCTATCCATTGCTGTATCATAAATTTAATACTTGATAGATTCCAAACAGCAATGTTGGGTTCTTCTGAATGCTTAGAGTGGGAGGGGGAAGTTTAAGTGGTTGATCCGTTTTAGGCTGCAGTGGTTTTTCAACTTTTTTTCTCGTGCAGGTAGGATGTCACAAAGTGGATTTATGCCACAGTATAAATACATTTATGACGTCTATATAAATATACAATATACAGTTATGACGTCTATATAAATATACAGTATACAGTTATGGGGCTTATAAATGAGGATGATATAGGGCACTATAATTCTTTACAGGGGGTACTGGCGTCGGAGTCATTTGTTTTGATTAGTCAATTAATTAGTGATGAGTCAATAATTTTCTTAGATAAGATCATATTACTCTGCTTTGTCTTCAATTTATCTGTTCACTATTCAGCCTCAAGTTGATTCAGTTATTTAAAGTTTAACATTTGCACTTTATTGAGTAATTTTAGCAAACTACCCGTTCCTTCCCCTCCTTTCGCCCTATCTTCTCATTAATATTTCTTAGGGACTACGTTGGTGTCTTTATGTTTCTTAAATCAGGAACAGCATAGTTTTGTAAATATATTCTATATACTTAGATGTGTTTCTTATCATAGATTCAAACGCATCATTTTTTAACTGATTCCAACATATTCTTGACTTTGTGTACATTTTCTATACATTCTATGTCTAAATTTTCATGATTTTATATTTCTCATATGTCATACGTGATTTTCTGCCCTATTGGTGTGTTATGATGAAACAAGGGATCAGGATCATGATTTTCCATTTTTACACGTTGATTTAATCAGTTATAATTACTTGACATTAAGTGTTCAAAATGTGTGCAAATGTTATTTATTGATCTTTAGGCATTATAATAAATGTCCTTATACGACAATTGTTTATTTTTGTTTGTTTGTTTGTTTGTTTTTTACCATTCCACAAAACTAGCTCTACCATGGATTTGATCTCCCTTTTCGTGTGGAAGAGTCATCTATCCACTGTTGCATTCCAAGTATCCAAAGTAATACTTGATAGGCTCCAGATAGCAATGTTGGTTATTATGAATGCTTGCAGGTTTTGTTTGTTTGTTTGTTTGTTTGTTTGTGTGTTTTGTTTGTTTGTTTTTTGTTTTTTTTTTCTGTTTGTTTTTTTTTTTTTTTGTTTTTGTTTTTTTTTTTTTGGGGGGGGGGGGGGCTGTCGTTGATTCGTTTTAGGCAGCAGTATTTTTTTAACTTTTCCTTGTGCAGGTAGGATGTCAAAAATAAGAGATAGTAAATGTGTCGCCATGCAAATGTATCTGCTACGCCTGAATACTTGTATCCACGACTGTGTTCAATCCTTTGTAGGGAGGTGTGTTTAGTCGAGACTATATGAGGGTTAGTACTTGCAGACAAGACGACGGATGATGTAACCCACTGACTCAGGACCTAATCTCAGTAAATAATGAATTAATAAGTCTCTAACCTGTATGAATATATATATATATATATGTGTGTGTGTGTGTAATGACACATACTTTGGTAACGGCGCAATTAAAATCCAGGTTCCCAACGTTTCGAGGCAAACAAGCTCTTCGTCATACATATAAGTAATATTATATTTGTATAACCGATGTGGTTAATATTTTTTCTTTACATAAATAATTATTTGCATTCAAAATTTTTCTTTAAAAAATATTCTTACATGACTGAACCAGTTCGACGTATACAATTTTTTGACGTCAGCTATACTCTAACATCAGTATCACACATGACATTTGTGGATTTTTTTTTTTTGTGGTAATTCGTAAGTAACTCATCTATAATATAGTATGTTTAATTGTGTGTGTGTGTGTGTGTGAGAGAGAGAGAGAGAGAGAGAGAGAGAGAGAGAGAGAGAGAGAGAGAGAGAGGGAGGGAGGGAGAGAGAGAGAGAATGCTTTCTTTCTTTCCAATTGCTAATTTTACAAATAGAACAAACTCAAAGATCATTAATCAAGGTTAACAAGTGCAGTACATGTAATCTGATATCAATATTGTGTAACAGGAAGCAATGCATGGCTGGACCTGGACTTGAACCCGGGTCATTTCTAGTTCTAGACGGGAGCTCTACCACCGAAGCTATCAGAGCCGACGCCCCAGTCCTATCCGTTACACCTTCCCCTGGCGTTTTTAGATACGTCCCTGTATCTGAACGTCCAACTTCCACTTAACTGCATCATAGCCGGTTGGAGGTGCATATGTGGAATCCTGCTTGCAGCACCAAATGTAATAGGGAAAAATGCACTGCCTGACTAGGCTCAAATCCGGGTCCGTCCTAACTCTAGACGGACGCTCTACCACTTTAGCTATCCGAGCCGACACGCCCAGTCCTATCCGTTACAATTACTTCTTTCAAACACCTGTATTGGTATGTAATATATTGATTTGGGTTGATAGTTTAAAAATAGAACAAACTTAAGATCCACTCGTTAAGGATAATAACTGCCGTACATGTAATATGATATCAATAATGCTTCTTTTAAAACGCCTGTATTAGTATGTAAGATATTGATATGAGTCGATAGTTAGATGGGTTATTCATTTAATTTTACTTATGAACTGCGAATACCTTGGCTAATTTCAGTGACTCAGGAAATTTTACGGAAGTGGTACTACAGTTAATTACATCTTTCAATGAATTCGAGACTGACAAGGCCGAAATTGTCAGAAATTTGGAGTGAATTCCATCTGGACCCGCAGATTTGTTAGTATCTATTTTATTGATTAAATTAATAGTATCAGTTAATGTAATTAGGAGGATATTAAAACTGACATGATCGTGTGCCCTTCCATTCACAAAGGCGGGATGTTTATCTATGTTAGGCTCTGCAAAATTAGACCTATCAAGTGTTTGGGAAATATTAGTAAAAAGGTGGTTCAGTTGCTTTACAATATCGTGATCGTCGGTGTAATTAGTGCCATTAAGTATAATTTCACATGGACTTTGAAGTATTGGTTTCGTCGAAGTTAATTCTCGTAGGTGATTCCTGATAGATCTTTCATTGGATTTTGAACCAATGGCTTCTTTGGAAAAGGAGCGTTTATATTTTACAATGAGGGTTTGGTTTTGTTCCACCATAAATGATAATTGGTAAAGTCTTTATATTTATGATAATAGTCTTTTTTACGTGCGCCTCAGAGATTTCACTAGTATACCTATCTAGTTATTTGGATAGTTTCATTCCTTTAACTTGAATGGGACCTTGCTTAGTAATGACAAAAAAAAAAAAATGTGGTTCTAGATAGACTAATGAGCTAATATTTTGTTTCAGAGAAAAATTAATTTTTCAGTAAAAACAAAATTAATTAAAGCATCGGTATTCATAGCGCTCTGCAACTTAACGAGTTGCACAAATGGGATAGTGATCACTAATAGAGAAACATGGTCGTTAATTTTGTAGAGGTTGTCAGGGTGGGTAGTATACATGTGGTTAATCATGGTAGCAAAATGAGCTGTTACTCTTGTTGGAACTTTAATTACCTGTGTAAGGTCGTACAATTGCCTCACACGAAGCCATTTAGTGTTAATATCGGAGATGAAATCAATATTAAAGTCTCCCATGATAATTACTTCATTGTTAAAAGACAAAGCGGCCTCTAGCTCGCGTTAAGATTGATCAGTCTGTGATCAGCGAGGGCTTGGAGGACGTTAAGCGGTGCAAATATAATTAGATTTGCTATTGGGGACACTTCGATCCATATTTATTCGACAGTGGCTATTTCGAAAACAGTTCTCCTATAGGTTAGCTTGTCTAAAACATACACGACCGGTTTGGAGACAGATATGATTTTTATTAGCTTTACTGGTCATATATCAGAAGAGCTTATGGGATGGTCTGTTGTCCGTCTTACGTCGTCCGTCGTCCATCGTCCCTCCATCCGTTAGCACAAGTTTGTTATGGCTGCTCCTCATAAACTACTTGGAGGATTGCCATGAAACTTTACACACACATTCATCTCATGGTCTAGTTGGTCCTAAATGAAAATGGTACCGATCTGACATCCAAAATGGCCGCCATGGCAGCCATCTTAAAAATCCTGTTATCACATCTCTACTTGAATAGAAAGTCATATTGACATGTGGTTTTCACCAGAAGACTTCTTATGATGTTCAGTTGGTATTAAATGAAAATGGTACCGATCTGACGTCTAATATGGCCACCACAGCAGCCATCTTGAAAATCTTGTTATTGCTACTCCTCCTGAATGTTAGGTCATACCTTGCAAATATTGTTATCTCTACTCCTCTACAACTGGATGGCTATATCAACATGGGGTTTTCACCAGTGGACTTCTTATGATGCCTAGTTGGTCCTAAACAAAAATGGCGCTAGTCGTACATCCAATAAGGCTGCCACGACGACTGTCTTACAAATCTTGTTTTCACTACTCCCCCTGAATGATCATTCTGACATGGGGTTTTCACCAAGTCCTAAATTACAATGGTGCCAGTCGTACATCCAATATGGTTGCCACGACGACTGGCTTAAAATCTTACTGTCACTACTCCCCCTGTATGGATGATCATTATGACATGGGGTTTTCACCAAAATACTTCTAATGATGTCTACTTTGTCCGAAATGAAAATGGTGCCAATCTGACATCTAATATGTGTACCACAGCAGCTAATTTGAAAATCTTGTTATCGCTGAAGAATATCAGAGATAGTTTCAACACTCGACAGTTAAATGGAAGAAATGGTCTTATCTTGAATTCCTGGAAATTCGTTTCGCCCGGTAGAGCGTCAGTCCCTTTGAGGGACTTTAGTTTATTTAATACTCTGCCTTTATATAATTCTGTTATTTAATATAAAAAATGTGAGTCGATATGTGATTAGTAATTTAATAAACTTGTATCATCAAATACATTACAACTTATCCATAACTGTTTTAAGCTCATTGTATAGTAATTGCACACAAACACTTACACCAACACAGAGAGGAAGAGAGAAAGAGAGGGAGAGAAATCACACACCTCTGTAATGAGAACTTTGTAACGACCATACGAAAGATCTAAAGTAATAGATGACCCGATGTGTCTGTGTCTCTGTGTGTGGTGTGTGTGTGTGTGAGAGAGAGAGAGAGAGAGAGAGAGAGAGAGAGAGAGAGAGAGAGAGAGAGAAGGGAGAGATTCAGGTCACTTACCTTTGTAATGGAAACTTTGTGACGATCCTACGAAAGATCTAAAGTAACGGGTGATCCGATCTCAAATAATCTCATGCTTTATAACATTGTGAGCAGCTTATTTATTATTGGCATTCTTTTCTTCCGAGTTACCTGTTAATTACAGCACTAGGAGGGGACTTATTGTTTGCCGAGCATTTCGGTTGGCTTTTTTTATACTAATGTTTGTGTTTACTATCAAATGTAATACGACATCGATTATATTTGCTCACAACCTCTACCTGTACTGTATTCGTAATATTGCAAGTTGTGACTAGCACACATTTTATTGCTCTGTATCATTTATTTACACGTTACCATTGATTGTGTATCACACTGAGACATTATGAAAACACTTCAGGTGTTTAAAGCGCTCTAGTCATTTGAATATTCAAGAGACTATGGAGTAATGTATAGTCCATTGTTTGATCTGTATATTTATATCAGCTGTCTATTAGATCATTTTGCATGTATGCATTTTTCAACATGTAAATATGTTTCCAGGAACCTGGAGATGAAAATGTATTACCAGATCTGATCGTTAGCACATGCATGAATTGATATTGGAATATATGGAATAATAATGGGATTTTGTCGTAATTTTCGTCTCCCAATGACGAGGATAACGACAACGACGAATAATAATAATAATAAGCAGTAGTAATAATAGTAGGAGTAGTAGTATCGAGTTTATTTCCACACTTTCTTAGGTTAATGTTGATTGTTTTATTCATTTCCTACTTTATTCCATGTATTTTGACACTTCCCGTAGTCTCTGAACTCACAGCAATTCCTATCAAACTGACCTGTCCGAAGAGTGCTCCTCTCTGTACTGTTGATCAAGATCAGGTCCTATTCCTTGATTTCTGAAAATGTCTCGAGCTTTTCTTGCTGGGCAATGTAAACTGACTGACACAGTTTCGGCGCAAGGGCCGGGGGGGGGGGGGTCGTTAGGGAGCAATTACCCCCGGGTGCCAGGCGAGGGGGGGCATATGTAGCTTTTCTTTGTCAGCTTTAAATTTTCATATTATTACACTTCACCTTAATGTAACGGGGGCAATTCTTCATAAAACTTATAATTATAAGGGCGGGGGGAGGGGGGGGGGGAGGTTGGCAACTGACATGAAAACTGTTCTCTGTGGCAAAGTAGGGGGGCCACTAAAGAACATTGACCCCGGGCGCCTCGAACCCTCGCGCCGCCACTGGACCGACACTATCTCTGTTTCTGTTTTTCAGACTTTTTTGAATGCTCTGGCAGGTCAGATTATTTTACAATTTTCACCCCCCTCTTTGCATATAGCTCTTTAAGACTGGGTTTGTGGAGTACCGTTCCAAATACAATGACTGTATTGTCTATGTGTCTGCTTTTTAGATCCGTTTGAATTTCCTATCCAGGTCGTTGTCTGTCATTATTTTATTAACCGCTCTACGTACAATGCTGGAACCAGCCGGTGCAGTTATATCTAGATATTCTGTATTGTCTTCTTGCTTAAAAGTCACTCTTTAACATTGCCCTGTTCTTTTCCACCGCTTTCTCAGCCTTTTCCCTTTAGTAAATTTTGATTTATTTGGATGTAATCTCATCGCCCAACCTTCCTGTTCTTGCGGATTTCCTATATAGAGATTTCCCCAAAATGTTTGCTTTTAAAAATGTGCAGGTAAATGACCCCATCAAGGTCGGCTCGGTAGTCCTCCAACTATACTCCCCACACCAGACAAGAACTATGACTATTGATTACTAGATGCCAGCAGCAGAGGATGGGGCTAATAATACAACCTAGTATTGATACAAAAAAGGAAATGCAGATATTTGTTATTAATACAAAACGATTCACAAAGATATGATTACTTTTTGTTCCATTATGACTTCATTTAAAAGTGTACGTACTAGACTACACCAAACACGGTCCCTTCGCTCCTATCCTTCTTTTATCCCTCTCATTTCATTATATGTATGTACGTCACCTGTTTTGACAATTTCCACAACTCTTGCCTGCATGCTTGATAAAAAATTATTTATCTTTATAATGGAGAGGAATTTGTAAGTTGAAAAACTTGTTTCCAATCCTTTTACCCTGAATACGCAATTGTGATCTTCTTGGCAATAAAATATGTTTAAAGAAAACTACCGTAAGTACGTGGCTGTGCACTTCATTGTATATTTCCAAATGAACATAAACATCAGGTTCTTCGCGCCTGTTGCTTTTATGTATTCATATTCAGAATTTTTTTTTACATGTATCCATCACCTATTTGACTGTCCTATCTTTTCTCTTGCATATTTTGCATACCGAAACAACGTCTTATCTTAAAACCTCATTATTATTATTATTATTATTATTATTATTATTATTAAAAAGACCTTATTGTTCACTTATGTTATTCCCCGTGGGATCAGTAACTCAACGAGTATATTCTTCTTATTCCTTTAGTTTCTATTTCACATCTATACATCTATCCATGAACAAATACACTTCTATCTTCTACATCCAAAATGATCTTAACCACTGCTCAACTCTAACTCTACTGCCTCCAGTCTTAGTGACCCTGCCTTCTCATCTCAGCTCATGCCCCCATTAACTTCATAATTAGCTTGGGTCTGGGGCACCGTGATATTGTTATTATTAGTATTATTAATATTAATATTAATATTATTATTATTATTCCATTTTCTGTACTTACAGAAATGCACTACCAGCTCGCCCGTTGGCATCAAGACCCAGTAAGACAGGAAATCACACACACACACACACGCACGCACGCTTTATCATTTCTTTATATTTCCGATGTATATTTTTTATTATTATTATCATTTTTTTTACGGTGAAATGAAAATATAATCTCAAAATGTTTCTGTAATTACATAAAAAGCATGAAATCCAAAATGGAAATGTTGTCACATTATTTTATACTTGTGGTATAATTTATGAAAAATAAAAATAAAATAAATCAAACCTCGTATAAAATTAAGCGAATGAATCATGTGTTGGAAACTTATCATTAAACATGTGAACGCGATCTTCATTTAAACTTTCTGTGCGAACTTGGAATCCAATTTAGCAGGATCATCACCTAACTCTTCTCATATAAATTTAAAGAAAATAGTGGCATAGTTAAACATTTATCTTCATACAATAATCTTGTGACATAAAACCGATTTTTATTGATATTTATCAATTAGACAGAGAATGTAGAGTTAAGATCCTGATTGCTATATCACACACGGCCCTTTCATGCAAAGGAATCATTTAATGTAAATACTACATGAGTGTAGTACATAAACAAACCAGACCAGAACAAAACAAAATTTTAATTTCTTTTAAATTTAAATCTGAGGCCACACGCAGGTAGCATATGAGAAAAACATACACTTTAGAAACAAGTATATGTAGTATTTGGAAACAGATAACGTGTATATGTAGTATTTGGAAACAGATAACGTGTATATGTAGTATTTGGAAACAGATAACCTGTATATGTAGTATTTGGAATCATATCATTTGTATATGTAGTATTTGGAAACAGATAACGTGTATATGTAACATTTGGAAACAGATAACGTGTATATGTAGTATTAGGAGAAAAAAATTTAAACTTATCATTTAACATTCACATCGATATTACTAAGTTTCAAGTTGTACAATCTTTCATCCGGAGTGTAAATTACTATGACAGATAAGTAGCAAATTCATACTGAAGAACAATAAAATATGATATAATCTTAATATAATTTAATGTTGTTTCTTCAATGACGTAAATGAGATTTGAATGTCATTTTATAGTATGTGTTAGGTCAAGCAACACCCATCACAACCACTGTCGCGTATGTATGTATGTATGTATGTATGTATGTATGTATGTATGTATGTATGTATGTATGTATGTATGTATGTATGTATGTATGTATGTATGTATGTATGTATGATCATCTTTATTTCCTTCTGTAGAAGATTACCTGATATAATAATTAGGTATACTAAATCACTTGATTACAATTAGAAAACTTTAATAAGGTTACAAAAATAAATTTAAGAAAACAAACAAACAAAGAAAAAAAAAAATACTTAAATAATGAAAGATGTAGACTGACTAAAGTACGTGACCTCATGTGGAGAAAGCCAAGAATACGCCGTTGAAGCGACAGAAATGAGTGTGTGCATACAAAAATGTAAATAAACATGTAGTAGGACTGCAATGACACAGTTCGTCTATGCTATAAAATAGAATATTTAACTTCAAAAATGCTTACATTATATCCATCATTCAATTCAGTACCATAAAACATTGAAGGAAATATTACCTTTTAGATCACATTTGCAGCAACCAAATGGTTTAAACCATTCGGTTTAATGTCAATACCAAACAGACCTTGAAAATATTTTCCCCCCTTCTTTCGTGCCTCGACTATTGCGTCATGTGACGTAAGCTTTGAGTTCATCCGGTGTCCAAGATGTGTTGCAGAATCAGTAACCGCAACAATGACGACCCCAGGAACCGTTTCATATGGACATAATGGCAAAAGGTTATTACTTTAAGGCACCGTCTATATACACATCAAATAAAGTAAGAAAATTGCTACTTTCTTTCATAAAGTCGTAAACACGTTTACATCACAATTTAGGTTACACGATGAGATAAAACTTAAAGTAAATCTCCGCTTGAAAACTAAATAATTGGTTAAAAATGAATCACCAAGATGTACCGCTATATTGATCATATTCTAGAAAATTGTTGATAGTCGAATTTTCCTCTCTACAGTTATATAACGGTGATTGAATTAGATCATTAACATAAGGTCACCATATAGAGCATCACAATTAATATAAATTATTGCATGTAGGGTAGACAATTTCCTATCACCAAAACTCTTTAGTATCTGGCCATTCATCCATTTAATATGTTATCGGTTGTCTAAATGAAAGATCTGTTGCGACAAACCATACATACATACATACATACATACATACATACATACATACATACATATATATATATATATATATATATATATATATATATATATATATATATATATATATATATATATATATATATATATATATACACAATGACCCGCTCGTTTATTATTGTTACACAACTTTTATTCTTATATCTCTTGTTGTAAATTCCTCCTAGTGATTCTAACATGTAGGAGTCCAGAATTTTTCTTATATTTTGTGTTTAGTGTTTGCTTTTGTATATGTAAGCTGTTTATTCCCCTGACGAAGAACTTGTTTAGCTCGAAACGTTGGGAAACCGTTTTGAATTTGCGCCGTTATCAATTTTTGGGTTTATAAGGTCGTCGGGTGTTTTCCGTCTTTAAAGGTCAACAATTTGTAATATCTAACCTTGTCCATCTTATAAAGAGTTTCTTCATAAAGTAATGGACCTATGGGAGTTCTTTTCTTCAACACTGCATGCACCATGATGCAATACGACGTAACAATTTAATCTATGCATTGCATACACCATGCTGCAATACGACGTAACAATTTAATCTATATATTGCATACACCATGCTGCAATACGACGTAACAATTTAATCTATATATTGCATATACCATACTGTAATACGACGTAACAATTTAATCTATACATTGCATACACCATGCTGCAATACGACGTAACAATTTAATCTATACGTTGCATATACCATGCTGCAATACGACGTATCAATTTAATCTATTCATTGCATACACCATGCTGCAATACGACGTAACAATTTAATCTATACATTGCAAACACCATGCTGCAATACGACGTATCAATTTAATCTATACATTGCATACACCATGCTGAAATACGACGTATCAATTTAATCTATTCATTGCATACACCATGCTGCAATACGACGTATCAATTTAATCTATTCATTGCATACACCATGATGCAATACGACGTATCAATTTAATCTATACATTGCATACACCATGCTGCAATACGACGTATCAATTTAATCTATACATTGCATACACCATGCTGCAATACGACGTATCAATTTAATCTATACATTGCATACACCATGCTGCAATACGACGTATCAATTTAATCTATACATTGCATACACCATGCTGCAATACGACGTATCAATTTAATCTATACATTGCATACACCATGCTGCAATACATACACCATGCTGAAATACGACGTATCAATTTAATCTATTCATTGCATACACCATGCTGCAATACGACGTATCAATTTAATCTATTCATTGCATATACCATGCTGCCATACGACGTAACAATTTAATCTATACGTTACATATACCATGCTGCAATACGACGTATCAATTTAATCTATTCGTTGCATACACCATGCTGCAATACGACGTATCAATTTAATCTATTCATTGCATACACCATGCTGCAATACGACGTATCAATTTAATCTATACATTGCATACACCATGCTGCAATACGACGTATCAATTTAATCTATACATTGCATACACCATGCTGAAATACGACGTAACATTTTAATCCACAAAAGAAGCATCCACCTCCCCAGATAGGTTTCAGTATGATGCGGGGTTGAATTATGTGCGGAAAGGACTGCTCATAATGATACTGTCACGGAATAATGCAAGAAAATAACTTGATGTTGCATTAGAACATATGTAGTGGATTTCGTGGACGCGTACAGCGTTACCTAGTGTAGTTTTATTTTTAAATTTCGAGTAATAGTTGCATCTCGTTGTAGATCATTCATAGCGAGATAACCATATTTCATGATGTGCACGGGTACATTAGCCCTTGGTCTTGCACTTGTTTTGTAGTATTTATAGGATGTATATTCAGATAGTGTCTACTTTAGAGACAGTTTACCATATGGGGTAAGCACGAGTTTACTTTATGGTATTACTAAATTCAATTTCCAGTTGTCTTCATGCGTCTAAAGTGTCACGTAAATTTACTATTTCTGCTTTTATTCTAGATAGTTATAGACTTTGAGTAAATTGTACCGTATTTGAGATAGGGAGTATAGTCAGTTTCAGTGACGTACTAAGGCTAAATGGCGCCCGGGGCGATGATGATGGCCCAAAGGGCCAGAATACGAGGCCCGAATTTTTATCAGCTGTTTTGGCGCCCCAAGACCTCTAGCGCCGGGGGCAACCGCCCTGTCCGCCTCCCCCTCCCTTGTACGCTATAGGTCAGTTTACTGTTTGATATATTCTTATTAAACCAGAGTTAAATGCAGTGTGTATTTACAGGGCTTTTTGCGATAATTATGTATGGAAGTACGTATTTCTTTTATATTTTTTATGACTGATCGGATGTATATATTTGGTTATTAGTTTCATAATCCGGTATTAATGTTTATTCTATATAGTACACTAGCCAATTTGGTTTATTTTTAGCTGGCAACAGGGCTTCATGGTTGACAAAATGGCAACTGGGAAACATAGTTGGCTACAGGGCAACCTAATTGGCAGCAAAGCAACATAGCTGGAAATAGAGCAATATAGTTGGCAACATAGTGGCGTCTTACGTGGCTACGTGGGTGTTGGGTGATGTGACAAGGACAGTCAGTCGTTGCACTGGCGAGTCGTTACCATAGGAATCTACATGGATGTGGTGTACCTTGATATTCTGAAGATAGCATTCCGTATAGAAGTTGCTGGAATTCCAAGGAGCCTATGAGCTCAGAGAGAGGGTGGAGCAGCCCCAGGATAAATCCATTCAAAGAATGTGAATTTTGAATTGTTCATTTTGAATTTTGAACAATACATCTGGTTATATGAACCACGCGCACATTTTTATTAAAAGCATGTTCGCATTATATTTAATGCAAAACGACAGGAGTTGTATGTGACAACGTCAGTATCATTTAGCATATCGTAATAACATCAGGTGAATTTTTGTATACATTTATGGGAGTGTCAATCTCCAGTTTTTGTGTAAATATCTTGCTAATATCGTGTTTATGTATAACGATCCTGTGTAATTAAATCTCTGAAGGAACGCTCACGCTATGTGTAAAGCGATGAACATTGTGTCCTGGTTTCAAGTCTTAATAGAGTGTTGTTTTTTTTTTGTTTTTTTTTTTCATGATTTGTTTCCATTTGATTGTTGCATTAATATTTATGGTGGGGGTTTGTAGAGACTCTCATACTTTAGTATCATAAACATTTCATTCACATACATTGTCAAGTGTTTTCACTTAATCCATATCCATTCTTTTTCAATTTTGTTACAATGGTGTTAGAATTTGGATATTTGGATTAGGTGAATTAATGTTATCTTGTATGCAAAGGTATGTACAAATTGTTCGTGCCTTATAGATTGTGACCTTCCTGACGAGACAATTTTACAGGTAGGTTCATATTTAGTAGACATAGTTTTGTTTCCCTTTCTTTTCTGGACGCGTGGGTCCATCGAATACATATATGTTCATTGTTTGCTTGCCTTGATAAGGAAGATAAGATTGAATATAAGAATGTTACCTCCGTTAGGGCGTATTGTATAGAAATATTCTGTTTGGATTAGGTGACCTTGTCAGCTATCAGAGATGTCATCTCATAAAGACTTGGGTAAACATCTGGGATATGAGGGAGATAGTCTAAGAACATTTGTTCATGAAGAACAAGCCTGGGAGAGGGATGAAAGGCAAGGGAAAGGGAAGCAAAAAGGGAATAATTAGAAATAGTAAAACAAATTGAAAGGGAAAAGAGGGAATTAGAAAGGTAAGCAGAGGAAAGAAGGGTAGAATTTGAAAAGCGGGCAAGGTTAGAGATCATGGAGGTAGAAGATAGAAATATACGGAGATTATGAAAGGCAGTTTGAGTTGTTAGCAGCTTGTAAAGGAGAAAGTAATTCCGCCTCTAGCAAATTAAGTACCCCCAAATTACCCCCCTTTGACGATGAAAAGTTAACATGGATAGTTATCTCCATTGGATAGAGCGATGTGCCGAGATTCAGAAGTGGAAACGAGATGATTGGGCTCTACATCTCGGTGCTTTATTCAAAGGTAAAGCGCTGGATGTATACTCGCGACTCCTCAAAGATTATGCGCTTAATTATTACGCCTTGAGGGACGCACTTCTTAAAAAGTACGAGCAAACTGAACAACTTAGGTTTTCGTAAGAAGTTTCGGTATAGCAAACCCAAGAATGGAGAAACCTTGGTCCAATTCGTCGTGAGAATAGCAAATTATTTCCAACGATAGATTGAATGCGGGAAAGAGCTGAAAACTTTGAAGGGTTAACGGATTTCTTCCTAGAGACTAATCGTTAGGTACGGTTGGTCGGGAATTGAACCAGTTTTTGAAACAAAAAGTCATTTAAAACGTACAATACATAACTAAGCAGGCAGATTTCTTTGCCGAAGCTCATGGTGGAACCCTGAACGAGGTTTCAAAATATTATAAGTCTGGAAACCAGTCTATGGTGGCAAACGCCTAGAGAGTCTGTAAAATCAGCCGAAGCAAGTGGTAGGTCTGGTAAGGATACGGGTCGTCGGGGTATACAGTGTTATGCATGTAATGAATGGGGTCATAAACAGGCAAAGTGTCTTATCCATACTAAAAGGAAAAAACTCAAGACAAAGAAAACACTTGCGTTTTTTTCTTGGTTATATTCTCTTTGAATAAGAATCACAATGAAATTTCATAACACATCACAAAAATCCATTTTCGTCGTCTTTCTTTCACTGTCTGGGTTTTTTTTAAATTTCTTCGCTGGTATGGGTTCTTCCCTTTCAGTTTTTTCTAGTTGTCTTGCCTTCTTGAATTTCTCGACGGGTATGGGTTCTTCTTCTGTTTCTGTTTCTGAAGAACACTCCTCCTTCTCCATGTTCTCTTTTTTCTTGGGACACTCTGAAAAAAACAATGTCCTTTTTCTTGACATTGATAACAGGTATCTTTACTTTTGTCTCTCTTTCCTCCCATCTTTCTTTTCTTTGACGTTGTGGACATTGCGGAGCCCAATGCCCCTTCTCTTGACAGACATAGCAAGTATCTTGACTTTTATCTTGTTGGAAGTGGTGTACTTTCGAATGACTCTTTGTAAATCTCTGACGAGAAGGGCAATCTGTTATGACTCGTCCATCTTCACAGACTGAAAGTTGACTGATTATATTCTCGTCGGGTGAGAAGCTCTCTCTATATATAAAGAGACAGTGTGTACAACTAAGTCAAATCAAATTTTTTAATCAAGATGAAACGATTACACTATTCCAGCAAGAAACCAGAAGAAGTCAAGAGACGACGACGACTACTTTTGGTGTCGCCTCATACGCTAAGTGAAGTGTTAGCACAAGTGCATGCCAGTGATTTCGAAGATGACATGAGTGAACCTGAACCAAGACCCTCTACCTCTACCACAAGACCAAGAGAGTCAAGATCCACAAAAAGAGAAAGTCGTTCAGCAGCTCCCGAAAATTATTTTCACATTCGAGAGACCCAAACAGTGACTTCCAGAACATTCAGAACCACCGCTTACACATACACAGTGAAATTTAAAGAGTTAAAGTCTGAAGTGCCACCGGAGAAAGCAGCAGGTTTCATTACAGATTTGTGGTATTCATTGAAACGACAATGCCAAGCTAAAGATGACGATCGTTTGAGACAACATCAATCACGAAATTTTGAAGTCTCCTGTCTGGATCGAATTTAGTACACCGGCAGAATTAACACCTTCCACAAATATCGACAAAATTAAAAACGTCCAACAATCCAATGACGAGTTTAACATGACCGATGGAAAAGCCGCTCTTCACATGACCTACGTTTCACCTCCTAGAGGTAGCTGACGCAGAAAAGTGTTATTGGTGGATGAAATTCGCACAACCAAATGCAGTATCGTCCATATTAACAACTCACACGATCAGATGCAACTAGCCCATGCCGTCGTCGTGGTCAAACTTATGCCGAGAAGAATTATACAACAGAATGGAAACGATCACCGGAGAATATTCGATAATCGGACAGAGCCAAACAACGAAGAGAACCAGAACACCTTTTGCAGCAAGCAGGCATTTCCAAAGAGACAGTGTGTGGCATTCCTGAAATGCAGAAATTTCAAGATGTGTTGGCTCCTCGCTATACGTTGAAGGTATACCGTCAAGTGGTTCGCTGGAGCTCTTGTGTCGAGATTTTCGAGATGTAAAATACATTCATGTGTATCATCATCATGAGCATTTCGATGTCATTACAACCATCACAAGATTTCTTGGATATGAATATTATTGTGAGAAATGTGACTAAGGATTTACCACTCGGAACTCACACATTCATTGCGGAGAGATGCGGTGGGTGTTTAGCTTCCAGACCTTGCATTCCTGAAGGAAAAGAAAGAATTCATCGCTCTACTTGTAAGCGAACCTTGATCGGTTCAACCTGTTACGAACAACATCGCATGAAACAAGTTCAACAGAAGAAAAGAGTTTCGAATTATTGAGATTGTACTCCACTTGTAGAAATCTTATCTAAACCAATAATCCAAAGTCACACGTTTGTCCATGAAAGAAAAGATGCCGTTTTTGTGACCAAATCGTGGACTTAGAGCACCAGTGTTACATTAAAAAATATGAGAATGAACTCGAGGAAGAATTAAAGGAAGACCAGAACGAGAACATACAGACACAAGTGGATTTTATCTTTTGCGACTTTGAATGTACACAAGAGACTGGTATTCACATCCCTAATTTTTGCGTAGCTCATTGTGCATGTGAGAAATGTATACAAAAACCTATATTTTTTCACTGTCCCAATTGTAGTAGGATTCCAGAAGGACGATAAAAGATCTGTCATGGATCCCACACTCTTACTGATTTTGCCGAATGGATTTTAGACCCTACTAACGACACTTTGAGCGAAGAGGAAATTCAGCGTTACGGGGGCTGTCATTGATATGCAACAGTTATGGCTCACAATTTCTCAGGATACGACAGACAATTTCTTTTGAAATAATTTTCAGAACAAGGCACAGAATGTCCCACAGTCACCATGAACGGAGCCAAACTCATTTACATGAAAGAGAGAAACGTGAATGAGTTATTTAGCTATGCCTTTGAGTAAAATGCCTAAAAAGTTTAGAATGACAGAAATGGCAAAAGGTCATTTTCCACACTTTTCCAATACCGAGGCTAATCGACATGTCGTGCTCCCACATTTACCAAAAGTTCGCTACTACGAACCGACGGTATGCACACAGAACAAAGAGAAGCATTGTACACATGGTACCAAACTCACTCTTCAGACCCTTTTGACTTTCAAGAAGAAATGTTGAAATATTGCCGTCTCATGTGGACATTTTACGACGATGTTGTGGAAAATTTCGACAATTATTTTTGAGTCACGGAAGTATCGGTCCCTTAAAGGAAACTTCTACCATCGCTAAATCGTGTGGATTAGTCTATCGAAAGAAGTTTATACCCGAGAATAAACTAGCTATCATACCCCTCAATCGTATTTCTCTGTCAGCCGCCGATATTCCGCCAAAGCTTTGCGCTGGCTCCATTACTTGTGTGAAAGTGAAGACAAACGGATACAACATGCTAGAAACGGAGGAGAAAAGAAAATTGGAAACCTATCTGTAGATGGTTGGGATTTAGAAAAACCCCAGATCGTCTACGAATTCCAGGGATGTTTATTTCACGGATGCCGTACTTGTTTTTCTCAACGAGGCTTGAGAAGTCTTTTCTCACCATGGAAGAGTTGTACGAGCAAACATACCAAAGACGCCTGCGTTTAAAAGGTCAAGGATACCAAGTGATAGAAATATGGGAGCACGATTACGATCAACGTTTCAAAACCGATCCAGAATATAGACGCATTGACAAAAATTACGACGTGGTGAATATCGAACCTTTGAATCCAGACGACAGTTTGTTCGGAGGACGAACCAATGCGACACGCTTGCTCTACGACATTGACGAATCTCATTGAGAGCAAATCAAATACATCGATGTGTGTTCCTTGTATCCTTGGGTGTGCAAATATGTTCAATTTCCTACCGGTCAGCCTGAAATGTTGACAGAACATATCGACGTGGAACACATTCGTCAATGCGAAGGTTTGATCAAATGCAAAGTGTTACCCCCGACGAATTTGTACCATCCTGTGTTACCACATCATTTCCAAGGAAAACTGATGTTTCCTTATTGCCGTATGTGTGGTGAAACGTGTAATCAAGACGAACCTTGTCACCACAAGGATCAAGAACACGCTTTGACAGGAACGTGGATGAGTGTCAAATTGTTTCTTGCTCTCGATCGCGCATACCGTTTGTTAAAAGTATACAAAATTTGGCACTTTCCTACCACAGAACATTACCAAAAGGACGACGATTCGAGTCCAGGGAATTTTTCCGGCTACGTCAACGAATTCCTAAAATTGAAACAAGAAGCTTGCAGCTATCCTTATTGATGTCAGACTCCAGAAGACAAAGACAAATTCGAAGTACCATACCGAACTCTAGAATGCATAACTTTGGAACACGTGGAAAAGAATGAAGGAAGACAATCGTTTGCCAAAGTCATGTCAAATTGTTTGTGGTGAAAACTGGCGCAACGTCCGATATTACCCAAGACAGAATACTTGGCAGATCTACTTTCAACTGGCGGACAATAAAGGAAAACTTATGAAACACATGGAAATCCTCCGTGAAAATTTGATCTTGGTGAATTACGAAGAAGTGAGTTTGCACCCCACCCCCACCCCCACCCCCACCTCCCGACGAGTTTCATTGCAGCGTACGTGACAGCCATATACCCGTTTAAAATTGTATGATGCCTTGGAACTTTTAGGAGATCGAGTCCTCTTCTTTGACACCGACAGTTGTATGTACATCGATCGTTCTGGTAGCAATCACCCCGACATTGAAGACGACCGTTTAGAAGCATGGACAGACGAACACCCAGAAGACACTATTGTGAGTTTTGCTAGCGGTTGTCCCTAAAATTACTGATACCAATACAGAGACCGACATGGAACAATTTATGCCAAGTGCAAAGTCAAAGGACTGACACTGAACTATCGTTCGAGTCAAGAAGTCAACTTTGACGTCTTGAAAGAAGCTTTACAGTCCGGGCTAGGTCAAGACTTTTGCGTAAAATCGATGGATCCACACAAAATTGTACGTTTATAAAATCACCAAATTGTCAGTCGATCTTTAGAAAAAGTCTATCAAATTGTCTAACAAAAACGAGTGCGACTTCCAGACCACAACACATTACATTACGGACACGTTGAGCTCCAGTATAAAAAATGGGAAAGTTCCAAGACAAACACTTCATTGCGAATACAAACGCCGACCAAGAAAGATGAATAATTCAACACAACAACAGAGTGAGGGACCCACTATGGACTCCAAGTTTAAGTTTCAAGTCAACACACTTTCACCGATAATGACGAAATTGAAACAGCAACCGAGTGAGGGACCCACTGCGGACTCCAAGTTCAATAAATTCTAGTGCGATGCTGTGCCTTGCGACCAAAGTGATGCCGTACTCTGCGACATCAGCGATGCAGCACAACCTTGCCGCTCCTCTACTATTAAAAGCGATGCCGTCCGTGTGCCTTACCGCTCTTCTAGCAAAAGCGAAGCAGCACGACCTTTCTGCTTTACTGGCAAAAGTGATGTCGTGCGTGTACCTATATATAGATCTAATCCATGCATTCGCAAGCCACTCTGGATACCACTAGCCCATCGAGATGTACAAATCAAAGAAGAATACACGTTTCCTGTGGCTTTGCCTGGCTATTGCGACTTTGAGAGTAGACTCAAGACATTCTAATGGCCTAAAGATCTGGATGGATTACCCAGTACCAAAACGTTAGCAATTGCCGGATTTGTCTACTCGGGACGAGGAGACCAAGTACAGTGTTTCAGTTGTGGTGTGAAGATTCATGAATGGGAGTATAAAGACTCAGCTTTCCCGGAACATGCCAGATAGTCTCTATGCTGTCACTACCTTCCTTTGGTGGGACATGATTATTATCCACATGTATACTTTAGAAGAGAGAATTCGTAGTTTACCTCTTGAGTTGCGAGAACGTATTTACAGAGACCTTGTACAGATTCAAGTGAAACGCAAAGAACAATTACATCCTTTACGACATAGACTTTTAAAGTATTGGTACCTGAATGTTAAATGAGGGTTTGTTGTTTTGAAAGTGTTCAAATTGTCAGACATTGATCAACTAACAACAACACAGAAGAGTTTCGATGCCACGCCTTCTACCTACAAGGTTGGAATTACTACAAAGAATTCTTCCAGAGGACGATAACTTACAGGATTACAAAAAACTTGTAAAAGACGTGTCATCTCAAGACGAGTCTTCTTCAAGACGTGCAGTCTGTGTGTTAGTAACTGAAAAAATTCTTTTCCACTCTTTAGCAGTAGATACCGTTTGTAAAAAGTATGACTATTTCCTCAAAAAGAAAGACATTGGTGTGAATGACTAATATAAAAGCTTACTATGCCACGACTTATCTCTTCAGTGGTGCAGCAAATTCCGTGAAAATGAGTCAATGACAGTGTTCAGGATTTAGAGGATTACATTCGTCGTGCTTTATCCACGCTTCATAGTCACCAAGAAGCGTGTATAGCTAGTTGGTTACACCAACAAATTTACGACTGGAAAGATGTACGTGACTGGAAAAGTCTTGGCATTGATGCTTGGATACAAGAGGTGGTTCATTATGCCAAAGACATTGTGTGTCACTGATCCAAGAAAAGAAGATGACTTAGACTCAGTGAAAGAAAAGTCAGAAGTGAAAATGGAATTAGAAACAATTTTAGAAACAGAGGTAGAAGAAAAAGAACCCAACACAGAGGAAGAAATACTACAAGTCCACGAAAGTAGTTGTAGTAGTAGTAGTGTATAGATAGAAAAGAACGAGGAAGAAATGACATTCCCGGAGATATTAGGGACAATGAATTCCACAGAGACTAGAAGAATACCAAAGCATGTATATAGATCCAATGTGACACAAATATATATATAGATTGATGTATACTTGTTTATATGCAGCTGCAGTGATTTTAATTTGTGCCACATTGGTACGGAGTCATTTATGCCTTGTGTGTTTTAGTGTTTTAAATCTTGTACACTAAAATGTAAATGTCTTTTTTGTGAATATTGTTGGTACACTTTCCATGACAAACGAAAAACATTAAACGTGTATAAAATGTATACAAATGTCTTGTGTCGTTACTGGTAATCTCAGAATTCTAAATACCATTGTTATGACTCCATCCTCCTCCGTTCTCAAAGTGATTGACGAAAAGTTAGATCGTCAACGTTGGGAGGTATTGTATCTTTGCCATTCTTTTAACATGTTAATTGCTCGACCTCGTGGTTCAGGCCAAACCGCATTTGTCAAACGTTTGATCGAACACAAATTACAATTGTTTGATAGTCCACCACAACGTACCGTTTGGTGTTCCAAAGAGTGGCAATCAACTTACGCGATACTCCAAGAAAGTCAAGGAGAATCCATTTCGTTTGTAGAAGGAATTTCTTGCGAAGACGATTGGATCGTGTCTGACTTTAGTCAAACACATCTTGTCATCTTCGATGACATCTCACGAGAAGACAAAGAAAATAAATTAAACTTTGGTTTACATAAAAAGGACATCATCATAATGCTAGTATTGTATACATTGCTCAAACTTTATTTCAACAAAGTAAAGCACATCGCACCACCAGTCGCAATGCCCATTATGTGGTATTGTTTAGAAGTCCAAGAGACAAATCTCAAGTGCAAGTGTTAGCCAAACAGTCAGGAACACCTTGGCTGAATTATTCGTATGACGATGCTAATCCAGCACCCCTTTCGTATTTACTCATCGATTTAAAACCTACCACTCCCGAGTATATGAGATTTTGTACCAATTTGGTTCACAATTGGTGCCAAGAAGGAGATCCTGTCATTTACACGTCACCTTTGGCGTCTGTCTGAAAAAAAACATAACTATAAAAATATCCTTCACTTTGTTTCTTTCTAACAGTATTGAACATGACAACTCATCCTCCTGCCAAATTGATTCGTGCACTGTATGCCATTAGTCGCAACAACAAAAAATTAAAAACAAATGCACAAATGCGGTCACATTTGTTCGATGCGAGTCTCAAAGAAGTACTACGATGGTTTACTTTGACAGCACGTCAATTACTTTAAGGCATCATTCACTTACCACATCAAACAAAACATTTTTTTCATAAACATAAAGTAGCATTGTCACAACTTGTAGATCCAAGAATCGATACGCAAACAAAAAAACAAATCATTTTGAAACCTAGTTTAACTGGATCTTTAGGAGATGTCATTATTCGTTCAATTTTATAATGGGATCCTAATGTTGAAGCTAAAAGAAGGCCGAATCCCCCAAAAGGCGTCAGACCAAAATGAAGAGTGGTGGTAGTGGTACAGCAAGTTCACACTCTTACAAGAAGAATAAAAGCCCTAAGATGAAAAGTCCTAAGAAAAAGAAACATCTCCTGCAATCTCCTGCAATTATAATAGTTCATGATAGATAAACAGGGTTTTTAAATATCGACTGACTCATACATAGATATCATGAAATTTCCAGGAAGTGTACTGCTTAGTTCCAAATAGACAGAGGAGGTCTATTGCAAGTGCTGCTTGTTGAATTGTTAAGAAGAACAGGATTACTGCATGATAAATTGTTTTTACTCTGAATCAGGAAATCACGTACTATAAAGAAGATGTCCTCATTTTATCTGTTGGTTGGATGAGGATTACCTTATAACAGAGTATGCAGATTTAACTGATACATTCAGATGTTTCTAATTGCCTAGGCACTAAATAAGGTATTTAAGGTATTTCCCAATGTGCTTCCTGATCCAATTGCATGGATTGAGGTAATTTGGCTGTAAAACAACATAAGGTCTTGTGAAACACATCCATAGAAATGTCACTAGGTATTGTATGGTGCCTATGCTTACCCTATTCTCATGGTATAGGTGGTCAACCGAGGACTGGTTGGTGGTTGTAGTTTTTTTTTTTTTTTTTGTTTTTTTGGGGTTTTTTTTTGGAGGAGTGATATGTAAATCCAAAGTAACTAACAGTCTAGCCATTCATTGTCAATTCTGTGTAGAAAAAAACTGGCTTGCCAGCACTGCAAAGTGGGAAACTTGAGCACCTCTTTGAGTTTCTTGGGCAGAGTACAACACCTTCTGGACCAAGTAGAGGAGATGACGTCTTACCCCAACCCCAGACACTAGAAGAGGGAGATGATCTCCCTAAAAACAGCAAAGACCCTTATGAGAGAAGTCATCGATGAAGAGGTGGAGAAAATCAAGAAGCCATGGGCATAGGAGAGAGAGAGAGAGAGAGAGAGAGAGAGAGAGAGAGAGAGAGAGAGAGAGAGAGAGAGAGAGAGAGAGAGATTATCGGGCCTCAACCGAATTTGGATGAGGGTCCAAGAGCAAATGAGGCAGAGGGGAGAAAAAGAATATATTCCTGAAGCGGAGAAAGAGGATTGTGAGAACAAGGCCGTCGAGCCTCCATTTAGGTTCACTGCTTCCATCCGTAGAACATCGGAGTTCTTGGATGAGATGTGCCCTTGTTGTATAGCCCGTCCAGGAGGTCTAGTTGTCCTGGATACGGATAAATACCAAAGGTCCAAGACAAAACCCAGCGGCTCTTTTCAGGGCCACCCAAGTCTCTTCAAAAAGAGAGATACTTCTCCAAATCATGGCCACTCTATGTGTTTTATGTTTGCGTGTTTTATGTTTGTGTATGTCTATGTCTGTTCACAAACAACTAAAACATAAAAACCCTTTTGTGTGATAATAGTATGTATATAAACACTACTATCCTTTGCCTTGTGCGCGGTTATTATATTATGTTTGTATGTATGTAAGTGATATTATGTTCGTGTGATTTCTATTGTATGTTTCGTTAGATAGTAGGTGTAGGGTTTTTGTCACTACACACGGTGTTTTGAATAGTATATGTGCGGTATTGGATAGTAGATAACTAGGTGATGGATAGTAAATCACTAAGTGTTGGATGGTATATGTGGGGTGTTGGATAATAGATAACTAAGTATTAACCACTACACACGGCGTGTTGGATAGTAAATGTGGGCTATTGGATGGTATATGTGGGGTGTTTTCTGGTAGATCAATAAGTGCTGGATAGTAGGTCACTAAGCGCTGGATAGTAGATCACTATTTCATACACATTTTTCAACATGAAGGCATAATGTTAAATTCCCGTTTGACACCAGACCGCTACCCTAACCCCTCTCCCAATGTACACCTACGGAGTAATGTTAATTCCATTTAGATCACAGGGTAGCACATATTACTGAGGCCAACAACTTCTAACAATGTAACAACTCTGTGTTAAATTCCCGTATTGACTCCATGTCGCCCCACACTGTAAACCTATGGCGTAATGTTAATTACCATTTGGCCCCTGATCGCCCCATATTACTAATATTTGTATCTCCAACGACACGTGGGGACTGGAATTCGATACTGTTTAAAAAAAATAAAAAAATACTTCAAACTTTACCCGATTCTTAAAATATGGATATGGCAATGATTCAAAAATAATAGGGAAATGAAATGGACACATTTTTCATTCAGGTTTAAGGCTACAGTGCATTATATTAAAAGAACACCTATATCATAGAAATATTGTTGATTCTCTTCTGTACATTTTCTACTTTACTATCATAGTGATGCTAAAATTAGGTCTAGTTTGGGTTGGTATTTTGCGTTACAGCTCAACACAAATACCTTATTTAGTGCCTAGGGAATTAGGAACATCTGAATGTATCAGTTAAATCTGCATACTCTGTTATAAGGTAATCCTCATCCAACAAACAGATAAAATGAAGACATCTTCTTAATAGTGCGTGATTTCCTGATTCAGAGTAAAAACAATTTATCATGCAGTAATCCTGTTCTTCTTAACTATTCAACAAGCAGCACTTGCAATAGACCTCCTCTGTCTATTTGGAACTAAGCAGTACACTTCCTGGAAATTTCATGATATCTATGTATGAGTCAGTCGATATTTAAAAACCCTGTTTATCTATCATGAACTATTATAATTATGTAAGACAGGTAAGGATGGGTTAAATTTCGAATTTCGACACATTTTTATTGTGGTTATATATATATATATATATATATATATATATATATATATATATATATATGAATTTCCTATCATTCTGTTCTAGATACACCAAGTAGACTGTATTATCTTGCATGTACATATGTATGTAGTAATCTGAATCACGTGATAGCGATACATTTTCCTTCTGTATCTTATAATTGCTTACAAATTGTTTCTACATAATTACTTTTCTTGAATGAATACAGTGATATTTACTTTTTGGGTATTCATACTATGTTATTATATGACTAATCTATCTTGCAAAAACATTTTCAGTTGTACATTAGCTTCACCTTCTATAATTTAATGTGATTTCTATATTGTTTGTTAAGGTGCAAAGTTGGGAATTTGAGGTCAGTTTTGTTTGGAGATCTAATAAAAGTCCGATAAGCTCTTGTTTAAAGGCCAGTGTTTGTGTCACACACTTTGTATACCTTGTAATACCTGAAATAAATATGGTTTAAACTACTAGTACTACTACCACTGCTGCTGCTACTGATACTATTACAACAACAACAACAACAACAACTACTAGTACTACTACTACTACTACTAATAATAATAATAGGCCTAATTCTAATAATAATATAATAATAATAATAATAATAATAATAATAATAATAATAATAATAATAATAATAATAATAATAATAATAATAATAATAATTATTATTATAAAAACAAATCCCAAACGTGAGTTATTTAATCTCATGGGAGAATAAATTTGTCTTCAAGCATGCTGAGTAAGTAAATTGTATTGTAGTCAGCAAAATCCCTTAAATAAGAGGATATCTGTTCGTTATCTTTAGCTTTCCATTAGTTTTCAAAATTGAAAATGGCTTATTCGAAAATGAGGAAATTAGCCGTTGGTCAAGATTTGTTGTTTCTTTTTATCAGTCACCTGTTAAGATACGATAATAAGATTTATTTAGTATAGATTATAAAGCAAATTAAAAGTGCAGTGCATTGTGATATAAAATACACATAGAATAATACAAAATGTAAACATTCACTTATATCCATTGTGGTCCTTTGATTACTGACCACCTGACACCCGGTAGTGGAGATCTAATATACAGTAAATAACAAATTTGCCATTATCACATGCAATGCAGAAAATGACGTTAATACATGAAATGTACAGATCATAGGCAATGCAACAAAACATTACTTTAGCTAAGAAGTATCACATATCTAAATTTATCAATTAAGTTAAATTGCAGCACGTAGAATACAGAGCATAACTGTCAGAAGAATAACGGAGAATGTTTCCAGTCAAATACTATCATTATTTTCGCTAGTCATAGATTTGAAAAGCTTTTGATATCGTCGATCATTGAATACTTTTATAGAAGTTATAAGCCATTCGTCTCTATGTTATGTCAGTCGAATGGTTTAAATCTTATTGGATCAAAGCAGCTGTTCATGGTACAATTTCTTCCATTGCTAATATTTCATGTGGGAATCCCCAGGGATCAATACTTGGTTATTTGATCTTTCTTGTATATGTTAATGATATGACTAAAGCTGTTGGCACTAAACTAGTACTTCGGTTATTCTATTTTTTGGGTCAGAAATATTGTTTTAATTGAGTGAAGTCAAAACTGAATTGGATCCAGAAAGAAAAAAAAAAATGAAGAAAAAAAAAAAAAAAATAAAAAAAAAAACAATTGATTCAATGTTACATGTAATGATTCTGATATTTCTGTACCAAAGAAAAAAAAAAAAAATTCTGAAATTTTTGTGCTAATAATAATCAGCTTGTAACTGGGGACCTGATGGGAATGTCTGTTGTTCAAATGTATGTTGCAACACCTTAGTGTCTTCTCAGAAGAGGTTAATATTTAACCATTAATACATAAAAGTTGTTGGCAAGTGCGCTTATTAAATTTTGCTTAGCTCCAAAACTGATGACGATGTGTTTGAAATTCTTGTTGGCTCATTGATAGCTGTTTATGCCAGAAATGTATGTAAAATTCTTTAAAGCACTAACTAAAGCGTTATTTGCATATTTAGAAATATCACAGTTGAAATCAACCATAATTATAGTTTCTGGATCAAGACATCTTTCATGAGAAGAACATGACTGTTCTAACAATCTATATAAGCCAGATTGTTTTTTTAGGTCTATAACCTTCACATATGTTTTATTATAGAAAGTAAAAGTTCAGCCCAAATAGTTTCTATATTACCATATTTTACTCAGAGGATTGAAAGACAATTCCGAACGAATGTACTTACAAACTTCACCCCTTTCTCTAATACTGAACTTTCTATTGAAAACAAATACAGTTTCATCTATCCATGATTAGGTAATACAAATAATAGCAGCGAGATAATAAATTCTCACTAGGTAGAAAGTAAAGTCAGCATGTTTCATTATGTCTTTAATTATCATAACATTAAAGAACTTTTCTACTCGAACGTTTTCGCCAAAGTCGTGTGCGTGTTAGTCCTTTATTGGTATCGGGCTTAGTGCCAGAAAAAAATGTTCATAGTTTTTTGGGGGGGACTGGTCCTAATACTCTGTTTTATATGAGACACATTTCTTTAAACAAGTTATATTGTAGTCCAGTCCTGCAAGCAATTCTAATGATGGCGGACTATCCAGATGATAATAACGGAGGGTATTCGGACAAGTATGGAGGGAATTTTGGCGGGTAAGGCACATGCTCAGTACCCATGAAACAGCGTATATGCACAAGAATAATAAATGGTTTTGTCTAACGAAATGATTTGGTCCCGATTACACATCGATCCACCCTATGCTGCCGTAGACTAGAAACATGTGGTTCACTGTCCCGTTTTTAATAGTTTCGGTAATTCTTAGAATTGCTTGTGAGATGCTTTCAGATTAATAACATAAAAAAGCCAATCGTGAAGACATTTTGCTGCCAGATTTTTAGGTGCTTAGGGAAAATGTGTTAGTTGCAATTGCATTCATTAAAAACCTCCACGTGTAATACTTGTATTTCAGTCAAATCTCCATCTTCTGTATGTTAATGAAATTTAGAGTGTTTATCGAGTCATTCTGCACAACCGGGGTGCGGGTGGGGTTATTACAGATCACATTGACAAATGTTCTTATTTAAGATTATTAAATGTCGTTTAAAGCATAACTACAGTGTAAAAGTTTCGTCTCGCTGTCATTTTGGCATGGTATGTTCATGGATTTTGGTCAGGGTGTTTCTTGCATCATTCATAACTACTCCAGGTGACTGTAGGTCACACTGACCTACTTTTTATTTCCCCATGACAGGGGCATCTAGCATTTGGGTTGTCCATGGGTGTACCTGTGGACATCTTCAATTACAAACAAATTCCAGCATTTTTTATCTCAGTAAACCCTTGCTCGAGTAATTTCATGTTTTGAAGATGCGATCATGGTTTGTTTAATATAATATCATCATGGGAAGCAGGTTAAAATATATCCAAACCCAAACGTACTCGAGTCAAAATGTACTCAAGCCAAAAGACTCGAGTCAAAACGTAGCTACACCAAAATATAACCAAGTCAAAAAATGTACCTAAACCCACCCAAGTCAGAATGTACCCAAATTAAAGCAAGCCCCAACATGTTGAGGTTCGGAGATTTACTGCTTTGGTTTTGTTTGTTGCAAGTTTCATATACCAGTAGATACTACTTCTCCGCAAGTTGTGAATAGGCATAGCTTGTTTTAGATTGATTTTCTTTGATCTGTATACAGAAGATACCCTGAATAATGTAAAAACATCTTGGCTGCTGACATTTCCATTGAAATGGAGACCCCATTAAATAGTTAAATTTGGAATAACTCCGGAGACTGAGCCTAAACATCATACTCTAAGAGGTGTACTATGTAAATAAAATACGTCTGTAAGGGGTAGGGTGAAACGATACACTTCTGCCGTGTATTAACATAATTCATGATAACAGCCTACGATACAATACATTATCGATGCACATATCAGCTTGATAGTCTTTTCATCTTTAGAAGGTCTGTCAGTGCCATTTAAAATGTGTTGACATATTGGTTATTTTTCCAGTATGCAAATTACAGACAGACATAGACTTAGCATCTGTCCATATGCCATTCTCATCCTTGATAAGATAAAAAAAAAAAAAATGCTTCCAAATAGACTACCTGTTAGTTGTCAGTGACTTTAATTCAACTTTTTAGGCCATTTCAGGCTGCTCTATTTGATCGTATGCAGGACTAATTTGGTCAGTATGCCATTTGTTTTGCATTGCATGAATGCTTTAAAAACATCTTATTACCAATTTCATGTCTTTACTTAAGGTTGGAAGGCATTATGGTGTTATCTTCAAAACAGAAGAAATAGTGAAATAGTGCAATTTCCTCATGCAAGGAAAATCTTATCTAGAAAAAGTCCGAATGTGGGAGAAGATATAACTAACAACCAAATCCTTCACATTGTACTTCCAGCAGATGCAAAAAAACTACTGCAGCCACAATCACTTGTTTCTTTCAGTGAAAAGGGAAATTATTGACAACACCCACTCCCCTTCTACAAATTAGGCCCCCCCCCCCCCAAAAAAAATATGTGTTTCCGGTCTGCCAACTGTTCGTTTCTCATTGCTGATCCTAGCACTTCCCCCACCCCCCACCCCCAAAAATTTTTTCAAAAATGTTTGTATTAAAAAAATCACATTGCCAAAATTGATTTGTGCATCTAATTGAATCCGGTTTTGCCCAGTACTTTGAAGCGCTTGAAATATCATTTAATTTATATAAAATGTTGTTGTTTTTTTTGTTTAAAAAAAACTACCTGCCTACCCTAATTTTAAAACCAGTGAAATAGGAAACACACATTTTCTTTTTGGCCATAACAAGATGGATATAACTCGTAACTCGTGTGGTTTGGAATCTAATCTGCCCCCTAGACAATTCTGTGCTAATTTTTGTTCTTTTTTAATTCAGTCAGCACGTTCAGTCACTGATTTCATATATCAGTGTAAAAAGGAGACATTCCAAACTTTTTCCCCATGTACAATTAAAATACTTTACATATCATTTAAAAGCCACTTTTGTACGAAGTTTCTATGTTGCTTTGTATCTGTTTGGCTTGAGTTTGGATGCCAATACATCCGGTGTGTCACACAGTGAATAAGCTACAGTTCTGATTGGTGGTTATTGTTTTACCCTGGACTTGAAAAAACAATTACCACCAATTAGAAATGAAGGTAACATATTTCACTGCGTGACACACCGAAAGTGTAACCTTCAAATGCGATCCAAGTAGACAAGATATGAAGCAACAGATAAATTTTGTGCAAATGTGTCTATTAAATGATCAGTAAAGTACTTAGATCATATATGGTGAATAATTCTGGAATGTCTTCTTTACGTTGATATATGTGATCAGTGGCTGAACATGCTGATGGGATAAAATAATTAGCATGGAATTGGCGGGGGGGGGGGGGGCAGATTTTGAACCACAAGAGTTAGTCACCTTGTGTTAATTTGTAGAAGGGTAGTGGGTGTTGTCAATAGTTTGACTTTTGTACTGACAGAAATGAGTGCATATGCCTGCTACAGTTGCCTCAGATGTATTCTCAATTTAAAGAATAAAAAGGCAAATGACTAATAATTATTCTTGGCTGCTAAAGATTAAAGTAACTTATATGGTAAGTATCATTTTATATCGATTCTTCACCTCTTGTAGCAGCATGAGTATCAATATGGAAAAATTATTGATATATCAAATCGTATTTAACAAGAATGTATATAATTAATTGGGTTATTAACCTGCTATTAGTGTGATTCTCTTATTGTCTTATTATCTGTTGTTGAATCTGGTCATAATTAACATGTGCAAACTTAAAGCTTCAGAAATTTAATAGATTGAAAGTGGAATGAGTGAGCATTACTGCAATAATCAAAGTGAACACAGTAACAATATTTGCGACAAACTTAGAATTAATATGAATGGTTCAAGATAAACAGGAAATAATTGGAATGTACAACCTTTGAAGCCAAAACCTCTTTTACCTCCAGTTTGGAGTAGTTAACAAAGTTCTACCAGGGATACATGTTTAATGCCATGAAAATAAGAAGCCACATATTAATAGTGCAATTAGAGATGGATTTTATAACCCTGGCAAACACGGGGCTTGGCCATTTAGGTCGATATACAAGGCATTATTGATAGATATAATGTGTTCAGCTTATGTGTAATACAGTACAAGTTAAACAAAGTTAAACAAGGGGGGGGAAAAAAGTATGAACAAGAAGAAATTCCACCTAGATAAAGCTAAAACCAAACCGATGTACAAAACTGGAGGCTATTTTTATTGTACAGTAAATACAATCATATCTACTGCAGATACCAATCTCACAACTAAGTTTGCATAATAGCAGGCATTTAGGTTGAATTGCAAAAGATGATGACGATATGATGGATGTCCAGGAGAAATTAACTGCAAGTGCAATATGGGAAATTTGTTTTGTTTCCCCCATCCGCACATACTAACTGACCCCACTCTTTTTTTTATGATGTGTACATGTATATCTTCAGGCAGTTAACCATCGATTATATCTTTTAATTGTACTAGTCCAAAATTTGTTCATGTGACTTTAAGCTTAGTTTTGGTTCCCAAAGATTCAGTGCTGTTTTTCACATTTTGGACTAATTGCTAAACCCTGCATAAATACACGTTTGGATCCATGTTCTTTGGTGACAAAATGTTTTATTTGTATTCACGTCAATTTCTTAAAAAGGATAATTGGGTCAAAATTTAACAAATTAGTAGCTAAACTGATAAACAGTATTCGCTTGACATCCGGGTACAGTTTGCAGTATTTGTTGTGTGGATTGAAAGAATGTACTGTGTCAGATACATCGCATCTGCATTAACTGAAAATAATACATACAAATTTATCTCCTACTGAAAATATTTAAGTGATTACACTTTTTCATCAGATGACCAAACCATCAATCCTAACTATATTTTTTGTAAGCTGTTATAGAATGCAGCAGCACATGCTTTATAAAGTCTGCGTAAAAAGAGTAGGTCTATGGTAAAAGTAAACACGTGTCTAGTTGCTGAGAAAATGTGTCGCATGGACATGTGTATTGGGGTCGCAAGTACTAAACAGGCTGGACTTGTAGAAGTTGTATATTGGATAGCACTGTGTATATTTCATTGTGTAGGAACATGTTAAGCAAACATTTTAAAAGTGACTGGGTGAATGAAAAAATTAATCACTGCGTTTCGCACATTTTTTATTTTAATAATGGAATGAAACCCACAAATACTTACATGTGATTTCTTTTTCCTTTTGTTTGATTAAAAACAGAATCTCTCTCTCTCATTAAAATTACTACAATTAAACTTTGTATAATTTGTGAAGCACCTAAATAGTCTCAGTATTCTTTGCTCGGAAATTTTTCTTTCATTTCTTGCAATACACGTATGTGAATGGATTTAGTGGGTGAGTCTTTGAATATTAAATGTCATTGTGTACAACTTACCAAGAGCATTCTGCACTGTCTACTGTAGCTTATCCAACAGGTAAGTTCTACGTGATGTAGTGGATGTAAACTATTACATAATTATATTGCTGCAACTTTCGAATTGGGGCAATAAAATGTAATCTGTCCACTTTAAGCCACGATGTGGACAATCCATGATGACCGGTATATCCAGTCTGAAAAGGATTAAGGTCCACTGTGGTAATGTGGATTTTCTGTAAAAACGTAATGTATGTGCTGTATCCAAGTACAAAGTGGCAGAGACAAAAATTTTTGTTGGCATTGGTTCACTTTTTCACTTGATTACTATCATATATACATGTATATAAGCCGATACCAACTGCAAACTGCATAGATCCAGATCTGTCGTCGCATAATGTGCCAGCAGATCTGGGTCTCTGCAGTTTGTAAGGACTAATCAGTAGAACAAACAACATAGATCCTGATCTGCCGGCGCATTATGCAACGGTAGATCAGGGTCTGTGTTGTTTGCAGTTGGTATTGGATTATACACGAGTATATTCGGTATGTCTCACCTTGAATGGCAAGACATAGGTTTAACTTTTCTGGCAGTAAATATGACGGCAGCATTAAGATTATGTGTTACAATTTTTAAAAGTCGTTTATCATGATGTGACCTCAATAACTGTGTCATGCTTGATAAATTCCCCCATAAATATACCCTTTCATTTTGAATTTGATCAGAGAAGTCGGATCTTCAACCTGTTGAAATTTGATGAGTTTTTAAATATTCAGCTATTATTTTAAAGTCAGTTAGTGATAGAGATGTTTTTCCCATAGATTTCTACATAGTGACCCTTACTTGGTTTTTCCTATAGATTTCTGTATGATGACCCTTACTGGGTTTTTCCCATTGATTTTTGTATGATGACCCTTACTTGTTTTTTTCCATGGATTTCTATGTAATGACCCTTACTTGGATGGGAGATACTCAACTAAGATTATTACATTTTTGTTGTGATTTTGGATTGCTTGGATCCAAGACTATGTACAATTATCAGTTTTTTTATATAAAAAAGTTAAATACTCCAACATTTCACTTGTGATTATCCTTAATTAGATGTGGAATGATTGTTTCCTGTCTCGTCTGCTTAAGCAGTTCAAAGATGATGCATTGCATTCAGCAGGACAGTTGTTTATAGTCATTGTTGTTTTATGCCCATCAGAGATGACAAGTATGATAGAGGTTCCAGTGATCAAGATTACAATGACCGAGGCTATGACAGAGGTTATGGAGGGAGAGGAGGAAGAGGAGGCAGATACGGCAGTAGTGGTGGTGGAGGAGGAGGCAGAGGTGGACGTGGAGGGCAGAAATCCCTTCCAACAGAAGCACCCTACACAGCCTTCATTGGAAATCTGCCACAGGGAATTGTCCAGAGTGATTTGGAACAAATTTTTAAAGATCTCAGGGTGAGTGTTGCAGTACTCGAGCTGGAATTTTTTTTGTAAGAGTAAGCAAGATGGTTCCTTCATGTAGGGTATTCTGTGTAATGAAAGAGCATTATCAGGGCAGGGTGGTACCATGTATATTAAAACCCATCTACAAAGGACATTCAAGGGACAGCAACATTTTGCGTTTTATTGATAAATGTACTTTATTAAGAGATACAATATACAAGTGAAGATAAAGTATCTATTAACATTGTCTTTTATACGAAGGTTTCCTGATGGGGCAGGTTTCAGTGTATGTAAAAGATTTATTAATATTCATACAAGCATTGTTAAAATACTGTTATAAACATAGATATATATTTATACAATATACATTGTCCTTTAAAAATAGTTGATTAGTAATGATATCAGGGCTGAGCAAATCCCATAGCCCGACGTCCCGGACTATTCATTTTCGAAGTCGGGCAAGTAACAATTTTCAAGTCGCTAGTCAAGTGCTTTTTTCCTATTTTAAAAAAGTCAGGCAAGTCCTTATTTTTGTGCTTTAATCACTATATCTACCTTTATTTGGCCATTCATGCCCTCGGGGCGTACTGAATACTTGATTCTACCCCTCTCCATGTATACATTTATATCCTGTATGACACCTACATGTGGTCAGTGATAACTATCGCATATGTGCACGTTCTGTTACCGCTTGACTGCATATTGGGCTAAGCAATTAAATTATTGGCAAATCAAAACATGTCAAACAAAACAAAGCCAGTATGATTAATTAGCAGTGTTTTAAGCGGCTTTGTTGCACCGTGTTTACTCAAACCAGATCCTCACGAGCGACTCACTCTGATTTTAATCCAGCTAGTGAGCGTAATTAAATTAATGAAAGGTATTTTACCGACATCAGTGTTGGTTTCCTTTATGAACTGATTAAATGATTCTTTCATTTTTAATTGATTATACAGAGGATTAACTTTCACGGGCGATATTGCGTTTGAAGCGAAACAATTACACTAATTAATGAGCTGTCTCTGTTCGTATATAAAAGAGAAAATGTTTGTTATGATCACTTTAGAAGTAGTTGTCAAGCAAGCTGATATTTACTATGTGGATAAAATGAGTTTGCTAAATTAGTTTCGCAAGGAAGGTAATAAGGACGATTTGAGGAAGGAAAATTCTTGTGAAAGTGGAGGGAGAAAACATAAGACTGCTACTGAGTGTGAGAATTCCTTAAACCAAGAGAGTTTAAAAATTGTAATGAACATTTCACCAAATGGACCAGAGCTTGAGGACTTTAACCCAGACAAAGCTATCGACTGCTGGCTTAGGGCTGTTGCAGGTGGCAGACATGTACATGGACATTTTTTCAAATCCAGCAGCTAAAACATATATACAGGAACCTGAAGTAGCCAAATGTAGATCAATGTTTTTGAAAAATTAAATTCTTTTAAGAAATAATTATGTTGTATATTATTTCGTTTGTTTTTTCTATGGATTAAGTACATACATCTCATCAAATCTTGGCAAGTGATTACCATTTTGGGACAAGTGAAAAGTAAGGTGGGACAAGTGAATTTTCTGAAACTGCTTGTCCTGGACAAGTGGATGAAAATAAAATTTGCTCAGCCCTGGATATGTAAGTATTGTTGTATGGTGGGATATTCCAAGTTTCTAATCAGGCAGTAATGTGTAGGTGTATCATGGAGCAGAAAGGAAGCTGTAGTTGTCCCACTATTGTTTATTGACCTGATGAGAACACTGAAAATTATACATAAACACCAAAATGCCAACCATTCCAATTTTGGCACAGTCATTCCTATTTTTAACCACAAATTGTGCCATTATGATCATTTCCATCAGATTCAGACTTTTTGGGTCGAATAAAATAGGCATACCGCAACTTGAATGCAGATCCATGAAACGCTCATAATGTCTGAAGATAATTCTTTTGTGAAAGCTTACCTATGCTGTTGTGTCACAAAAGCAGCTGAATATTGAACAATCAGAATCAGTCAGCTTAGTGCCCTGATTCACCAAAGAAAGCTGGAGACAGATTTTTAGTCATCATAGTGCCATGATTCACCAAAGAAAGCTGGAGACAGATTTTCAGTCATCATAGTGCCCTGATTCACCAAAGAAAGCTGGAGAAAGATTTTCAGCCAGCTTAGTGCCCTGATTCACCAAAGAAAGCTAGAAAAAGATTTTCAGTCATCATGGTGCCCGATTCACCAAAGAAAGCTGGAGAAAGATTTTCAGTCATCATGGTGCCCGATTCACCAAAGAAAGCTGGAGAAAGATTTTCAGTCAGCTTAGTGCCCCGATTCACCAAAGAAAGATTGTCAGTCATCATAGTGCCCAAAGATTTTCAGTCAGTTTAGTGCCCTGATTCACTAAAGAAAGATTTTCAGTCATCATGGTGCCCGATTCTCCAAAGAAAGCTGGAGAAAGATTTTCAGTCAGCTTAGTGCCCTGATTCACCAAAGAAAGATTTTCAGTCTTTGTAGTGCCCTGATTCACCAAAGAAAGCTAAAGAAAGATTTTCAGTCATCATAGTGCCCTGATTCACCAAAGAAAGCTAAAGAAAGATTTTCAGTCATCATAGTGCCCTGATTCACCGAAGAAAGATTTTCAGTCATCATAGTGCCCTGATTCACCAAAGAAAGCTAAAGAAAGATTTTCAGTCATCATAGTGCCCTGATTCACCAAAGAAAGCTGGAGAAAGATTTTCAGTCATCATAGTGCCCTGATTCACAAAAGAAAGATTGTCAGTCATCATAGTGCCCTGATTCACCAAAGAAAGATTTTCTGTCATCATAGTGCCCTGATTCACTAAAGAACGATTGTCAGTCATCATAGTGCCTTGATTCACCAAAGAAAGATTTCAGTCTTCATGGTGCCCTGATTCACCAAAGAAAGCTAAAGAAATATTTTCAGTCATCATTGTGCCCTGATTCACCAAAGAAAGCTGGATAAAGATTTTCAGTCATCATAGTGTCCTGATTCACCAAAGAAAGCTGGAGAAAGATTTTCAGTCATCATAGTGCCCTGATTCACCAAAGAAAGCTTAAGAAAGATTTTCAGTCATCATAATGCCCTGATTCACCAAAGAAAGCTAAAGAAAGATTTTCAGTCATCATAGTGCCCTGATTCACCAAAGAAAGCTAAAGAAAGATTTTCAGTCATTATGGTGCCCGATTCACCAAAGAAAGCTGGAGACAGATTTTCAGTCATCATAGTGCCCTGATTCACCAAAGAGTGCTGGAGAAAGATTTTCAGTCATCATAGTGCCCTGATTCACCAAAGAAAGCTGGAGAAAGATTTTCAGTCATCATAGTGCCCTGATTCACAAAAGAAAGATTGTCAGTAATCATAGTGCCCTGATTCACCAAAGAAAGATTTTCTGTCATCATAGTGCCCTGATTCACTAAAGAACGATTGTCAGTCATCATAGTGCCTTGATTCACCAAAGAAAGATTTCAGTCATCATAGTGCCCTGATTCACCAAAGAAAGCTAAAGAAATATTTTCAGTCATCATTGTGCCCTGATTCACCAAAGAAAGCTGGAGAAAGATTTTCAGTCATCATAGTGTCCTGATTCACCAAAGAAAGCTGGAGAAAGATTTTCAGTCATCATAGTGCCCTGATTCACCAAAGAAAGCTTAAGAAAGATTTTCAGTCATCATAATGCCCTGATTCACCAAAGAAAGCTAAAGAAAGATTTTCAGTCATCATAGTGCCCTGATTCACCAAAGAAAGCTAAAGAAAGATTTTCAGTCATTATGGTGCCCGATTCACCAAAGAAAGCTGGAGACAGATTTTCAGTCATCATAGTGCCCTGATTCACCAAAGAAAGCTAAAGAAAGATTTTCAGTCATCAGAGTGCCCTGATTTACTAAAGAAAGCTAGAGACAGATTTTAGGTCATCATAGTGCCCTGATTCACCAAAGAAAGCTAAAGAAAGATTTTCAGTAATCATGGTGCCCTGATTCACCAAAGAAAGCTGGAGAAAGATTTTCAGTCATCATAGTGCCCTGATTCACCAAAGAAAGCTGGAGACAGATTTTCAGTCATCATAGTGCCCTGATTCACCAAAGAGTGCTGGAGAAAGATTTTCAGTCATCATAGTGCCCTGATTCACCAAAGAAAGCTGGAGAAAGATTTTCAGTCATCATAGTGCCCTGATTCACCAAAGAAAGCTTAAGAAAGATTTTCAGTCATCATAATGCCCTGATTCACCAAAGAAAGCTAAAGAAAGATTTTCAGTCATCATAGTGCCCTGATTCACCAAAGAAAGCTAAAGAAAGATTTTCAGTCATTATGGTGCCCGATTCACCAAAGAAAGCTGGAGACAGATTTTCAGTCATCATAGTGCCCTGATTCACCAAAGAAAGCTAAAGAAAGATTTTCAGTCATCAGAGTGCCCTGATTTACTAAAGAAAGCTAGAGACAGATTTTAAGTCATCATAGTGCCCTGATTCACCAAAGAAAGCTAAAGAAAGATTTTCAGTAATCATGGTGCCCTGATTCACCAAAGAAAGCTGGAGAAAGATTTTCAGTCATCATAGTGCCCTGATTCACCAAAGAAAGCTGGAGACAGATTTTCAGTCATCATAGTGCCCTGATTCACCAAAGAGTGCTGGAGAAAGATTTTCAGTCATCATAGTGCCCTGATTCACCAAAGAAAGCTGGAGAAAGATTTTCAGTCATCATAGTGCCCTGATTTACCAAAGAAAGCTGGAGACAGATTTTCAGTCATCATAGTGCCCTGTTTCACCAAAGAAAGCTAAAAAATTTCCAAATAAACTACCAGTGAGGATTATACCTTGACGGAAAAAAACATCCCCTTCAAAAATTCTAAACAGGATAATCGGGGCATCAACATTGGCCAAATGTGGTATGCAGCCCCATTTCAATGAACTTCAGCATGTCACATGCTGGAAAGATGATTGTTAGTAGCATGTTTGAAAGAAAAAAGCACTTTGAATCAGTGAGGTTTAATGCTTAAAATAAATTGTTGGATAATAAATGTGAGGTATTCCTATTTTTATGTTAAGATTCCACTTTTTGAAAGCTGACATTCCTATTTCACATCGGTATGTGTTGGCATATCTGAAACACCACAAACTCAATCAAATCTTTATCAGGTGTGATTATGTTACACTTTAAATCTTAAAATTAGTCAGCAAATAAATAGTATTCCTAGGCAGTACTGTGTTCCCTCATTTTAATGTAATTCATTAAAGTCATAAAATTGACCAATGTTATAAGTGAGAGAGCCATATAGGGTTGCCACCTGAAGATCTCCAACGAGCTTTAAAAACATTATGGTGCACTTTATTTAACCAACAGAACTCCTTTTCCCATTCTCGCTGATATTTCTGCATTTGCCTTCCATTTTTTACTGGAGCTGAGAAAGATGCTATCATATAATTTTTAAAAAGTATAACCAGAAGAAAAACAGGAAGTAATTTAAGGCACAGTAAAAGATGGAAAGGTTTACTGAACATGGAACCTCAGGCTGGAAAATATGTGTGGCAAGCAGCCGATGTAAAATAAGGAACAAACTGCGTTCTGTATTAACTTGAAACAGAACACTACATTTTACTATTCAATACAGAACGGTTCCATAAAATAAGTAACAGGTGGCAACCCTAGAGCCTTGTACAGTGGGATGCTCAAACTTGTCCTGATAGCTGATCAACACACAGAAGTAGAGGATTTAATGACAATTTCATAATAACTTTGTTAATTAAACAGGTACAAATCTGTTATCACAAAAGAATTAATAAAAATTTGACCATGCACAGATGCACATGTTTATTATGCTCAAGTGCTGTGGGGTTTTGATCCAAGTTTACTATCTTGAAAATGTCTTGGTTAGATGTAGGAGTTTCTTTTATCACGGCAGCAATACCACAATAATTAAATACAAATTGGGTCATAAACAGGTAGATGAAAAAACTTTTTCCGTAATCAAAACCGGTTTGGTGGTCAAGAAGGATCAAATGTGTGTCTATACCAGTCCTTTAATATGACTTCACATATTGATTATGCTGTATGACCCTGTTAGTACAAAATCAGTTCAAATGTATATATGACAATTGCTTATATGAAACCTCTGTTCATTAAGGCTGATATTCAAGTGGCAGGTAAATGATTTTTAGCTCACCTGCCCATAAGACAGAGTGAGCTTTTGGTATGGACATGTTTTTCATCCAGTTTTGATCAAACTTAGAATATAGTTTTATATTATCAGTATATCAGACAAGTTTGAATATGAGTGAGATCTATCCATATTAATGCGGTGGTCTTGCATCTGATTGCTGAGCTTTTGTTACCACTCAGGAGGTCATATTTCTAATCAGATTTTGATTGGTGTAATTCATGCTTCAGTGTTGCACATTGGGTGCAAGCTCACGGGTTTCCCGCAATTTTGTGTCCTATGTCCCCCAAATCTTGATCTTGTGCACATTCCTGGGCGTGCTTTTTCGTTAGAAAAAAATATATAAAATACGCCAACAACTTTTCATTAGTGGATGTCCACTCATGTCTCTGTTGGCATGCAATGTCCATAGTTGCAAAAGGTGATAAAACTGTAAGATGACAATCAATATCTGTTTTAAAACAACATTTCTGGCAATGAAGCATTCAAAGTTTGCAATAGTTGGCTGATTTGCAATGTAAAGTGTTTGATGGCCGTTAATGTAACTTATTTTTGAGGTTAAAGTCACCCCTACGTCAAGGAAGATTTAATTTATTTTGAGGTTGGCTGAGAGACTAAATTTTTGCAAATACACATTTTTTAATTTAATTAATGATTTGTTATTTTGAAAGAAAAGTAATTCAGAAAAAATAGGTATTTATTATAATTAATGATGTTAGATAATGAATGTAAACTAAAGTTAAATAAGAGAGAGCAAGATCCAATACGGAAAATTGCATGGTGCATCTCGTTTCAGGTTAACCAGATATTCAAACATGTTAATGTTTTCATGAGTTACTTGAGCATATGATAACATTTTTATTGCAATAATGTAAGTGTTCAAAGATATGATTGTACAGTGCAGGCCACAAAGTTAAGGTGGCAAAACTGTCGAAGCAAACAAGATTATCTCATTTTTATAACACTATTAGTGCATTATGTACTATTATTTTCATTTGTCCCTCTAAAATGATGTGTGTCCCTCATACTTGGAGGGAGGGAAACACTGTGTCCCATGCCCTCGGAATCCTATGTGCAACACTGATGCTTATGTCATCCAGATCTTGGACAAACTCAGTAATGAACAAGATCCATGCATATTAATTAGCTTATCTTGCATTTGATTGGCTGAGTTTGTTACCATTCTGTAGTTCGTATTTCAGATCTGATTTTGATAAAACTTGTATTATATACTTTTATCATCAAGAGCTTGGACAGATTTGATAATGAGTTAGATGCACATATATTGATGAGGTGATCTTGTATCTAATTAACTGAGATTGTGAATGCTTGATAAGTCATATTTCTTACCTGATTTTATTCAGATTTGGTATGCAAGTTTATAGTATTGATATCTCAGATGGGATCGATTATGAGTGACATCCACACGTATTAATGAGGTGATCTTGCATCTGATTGGCTGAGCTTGTGACCCTAGGTGGTGAAACGATTAATCGATATATCAATGTATCGATACTTTTTCCATATCAATACAAGAGGTGAAGAATCAATATAAAATGATACTTACCCTATATAAGTTACTTTGATCTTATGCAGTTGTGAATAATTATTAGTCATTTCCCTTTTTATTCTGTAAATTGAGAATTGATCTGAGACAGACGTAGCAGGCACATGCACTTATTTCTGTCAGTAACAAAGAAAAACTATTGACAACACCCACTCACATTCTATAGATTAACAAAGACAGGGTGACTAACTCGCATGGGTTGAAATCTGCCCCCTGCGCCAATTCCTTGCTGATTATTTATCCCATCAGCATGCTAAATCACTGATAACATATATCAACATAAAGAAGACATTCCAGATTTGTTCCCCATGTGTGATTTAATTGCTTTACTGACATTTAATAATCACATTTACGTGAATTTTGTCTGTTGATTCGCATCTTGTCTACTTGGATCAAATTTGAGGGCTACACTTCCGGTATGTCATGCAGTGAAATATGTTACATTCAATTCTGATTGGTGGTTATTGTTTGTTCAAGTCCAGAGTAAAACAATAACCACCAATTGGAACTAACTGTAGCTTATTCACTGCATGACACACCAGACGTATTGACATCCAAACTTGATCCAAATAGATACAAATCAACAGAGAAACTTAGCACAAAAGTGGATATTAAATGATCTGTAAAGTACTTAAAATCGTACATGGGGAACAAGTTTTGGATGTCTCCTTTTACACTGATATATGTAATCAGCGACTGAACATATCAACAGGATTAAAAAAAGATTAGCACAGAATTGGCAAGGAGGCAGATTCCAAATCGCATAAGTTATAGTCACCATGTGTTAATTTGTAGTAGGGGAGTGGGTGTTGTAAATAATTTCCTTTTTCACTGACAGAAACAAGTCTATGTAGTCACGGCAATTGTTTTGCATCAGCATGAAATACAGTGTGAAGGATCTGGTTGTTAATCATCTCCGCTCCCACACTCGGACTTGTTCTAAATAAGATTTTCCTTGCATGAGGAAATTGCACTGTTTCTTCTGTTTTGAAGATAACACTGTAATGCCTTTCAAATTTAAGTGAAGACATGAAATTGGCAATAAGATGTTTTAAAGCATTCATGCAGTGCAAAATAAAGGGCATGGTGACCAAGATGAGTTCTGTGCAGTTTGGAGGTATTTATTTTTCTTGTCTGTGTATGTAATCTGCATATTAGAAATACAACCAATATGTCCACACATAAAAAATGGCACCATCCTACTACTGACAGACCTTCTAAAAATGAAAAAACCATCAAGTTGATATGTGTATTGATAATGTATGTATATCATGAATTGTATTGATAGGTGGCAGAGGTGCATTGTTTCACCCCTAGTGAACCATTTTGAGACCATACATGTATTTCTTATTAGATTTTGATCAGATCTGTATATGTAAGCTTATATCGTCAAGATCTAGGATGAGTTCAGTTATGAGCAACATCTGTGCATGTAAGTGAGGTGGTGATCTTGCAACTGATTGGCTACACTTGTGAACACTCTAGAAGTCATATTTTTTATTGGCTTTCTACCAGGTCCATTTTTACTAAACATCTCAAATTTTCGTACTCAGATTGAACTTTCTGAATATCTATCTTCTTGCATGGTTTGAAACTTCAGGCTTTTCGCTGAACATTAAGTAGGCAATAAGGATTTAATTAGTCATAATATCTTGCATTTTCCTGAAATTAATCTTGCTTTACATTTAAATTTGAGTAATTCCTCAACATGTTTTAATTAAAGAATAAAAGAACTCTCCGGTGTACAGTTAAAAAAATAAAGAGTTATTTTTTAATTCTGTTATTATACACGTATTTACCGCGCACAAAAAGCCCAGTATTGTCAGAAATGCCATAAGCAGGATAATGGAAAATCTCCATTTGAGAAATTTATTTTAGAAATGTTGTGAAATTGGGGCCAGATTTTGTGTGTAAGCATATATCATCGAGATCTCGGATGAGTTTAATTATGAGCAACATCCATGCATACTAATGAGGTGATCTTACTGAGTTTGTGAACACTCAAGAAGGCATATTTTTTTATCAGATTTTGACCAGATATGATATGTGAGTTTATATCATCAAGATCTCAGGCGAGTTTGATTATGAACAACATTTATGCATAATAATGAGGTGATCTTGCATCTGATTGGCTGGGGTTGTGAACACCGCTCATCTGTCAGTAAGATTTTGAAACTGGGAGTCCATGCCCCTGAACCTGCTGAAAACTGGGGGGTCCCACACAGAAATATGTGAGGCCATCATTTTATCGACATACACACACATACATATATATATATATATATACACACACACACACTGAAACCTTTTTTTTACAAGGACTAATCACATCTGTTTTTATTACAGGTTCGAAGTGTGAGGCTCGTAAGAGATAGAGAAACAGACAAATTTAAAGGTAACCTGCATAAATTAAAAATACTGTACTTTGTACCCCACCAGCCTATATGCTTGTGTGTGCTGGGCTCAAACTAGGGTCAGCAGAATTGGAGAAGTGACTGTTCACTCCATAAAAAAAATGGAAAAAGTGAAAGTGTATGGGGGAGAGGGGAGTTTGTAAAAGTTGGAGAGATTTTTGTTGAACTTTGCCCAGGCATATATCATTGAGTTGCTGGTGTATTGTGTAATATAGCCAGGCGTCGTGCCTTAAGGTCAATTTCATGGCAAGGGAAAAAGTAATTCTGTTGCTTTTATTCTTGTCTTGAGTATAACTTTTGAACCACTGAAGATACTTTAACTTCTGCCAATTATTTATCATGGACATGTATAGACAGTGTGTCACATGCTACAGCCATCTCCCCAGTCTCGAGGCGATGGTTATAGCAATAGAAAATGTAACTCTCACACTGGAGTAAAACTTTTGAACCACATAAGATATTTTAATGAAATTGTAACCAGTTATATATCAAGACCAGACATTGTGTCACATACTAAATTTTCTTATATACAGTCAAACCTATCCTAACGGCTACCTTTACTCAGCGGTCACCTGTTCACAACCGCTGTTATAATTTCCCTCTGTAAAATTTACAATATAAATGTCTCGTATGTAACGATCACTTGCCTTCCATGGTAGTGGCCAGGTGTTTCTTAACCAAACAATTTTTTCTCCCTGCCTTAAGCGGTCACTGGCGCATATCTACATTGACCGCTTAGTCCATGCAAACTAAATTTTTGCTTTGTGAGGAAGGCATTGTTTAGATAAAGCAATATAATGTGAATCAATGTGCAAACATTTTTTATCTTGCTTGTACTCATGCTCTAGTCAGGTTGATAATGTAACTTAAATGTGTCAATATGTCAAATTCAAAAGCAAGGCAATTTTTATCATTAGGGTAGAGGGTCGAAGCAATTCGGTTGCTGGATGGTGGGAAAAGTTGTGTTATTGCAGCAGAAATGGAAGTCGCCTTTTGTGACATTGTGACATGTATAGTTCAATATCTTCATCGATTTGCCCGTGAAAATAAAAGCTATCTCTGAATAAAAAAGTTCGTCTTCAAGAAGAGATACAAGCTACATACCTTTCATTAGGTCAGGGGTCATTCAATATTTAAAACATGTTTGTAAATGCAGGCAAAGTTTCGGTTCATAGGTCACAGAGAATAGCCATATATGGCTTCTTTTGATTTCCTATTCATCACAGGCTTCTTGCATAAGCCGACTATCTTTTGATCTCGGTGCGTTGAGCAGCTTGCTTATCTAGATATTATTTTTTAAGCATGAACAGCTGTTTCCAAGTGAAACGTATACATTCTGGCTGACCAAAGAGTCAGACTTCTGTTTTACAGTCATATGTAAGCTGTCAGTTAGTAGTGACATTATTGTTTTGTCATTGTGCACAAAACAAACTAAGATCTGTGATTATTTTAAGTCAGTGATGATTTAATTCATAGGATGGATTACAGTGAGCTGGATACAGTTATCTTGTGTGGAACATAAATTTGGGAGAGAACAACATATACACATATTTTATGATTTTGTTGATTAGTGCACATAAAACAATCTTTATATGGTAAATAGACTGATAATAATAATAATAATAATAATAATAATAATAATAATAATAATGATAATGATATTTGGTGCATGGTATTTGTTCAAAAATCAATTTTCAAAGATGAACCTGTGTTCAGAGGTCACCTGTGTAGAAAGGCCAGTTTTGCCTTTTCCCATGGGTGGCTGCTGTTGACAGGTTTGACTATTTTCTCCTGCTTTAAGGTCAAGGTCATGGCAAAATCATCGACCTATATCTGTGTATGGGTATAACATTTAAACCAATGAAAATGTTCTAATAGAAATTTATCCTTTTATATATGGTACAGAATTCAATGTCATAAAATAATTGTTACGTCTCAAAACAAATGGCAGTATTTCCTGAAATAGTCAACAAAACTTAAAGCTGGTGCTTATGCCATTTGAAGTCAACAATAGAGAGATAACATGGATATATCTTGAATTGATCACAAGTAAAATGAATTCAATGCTTGAAATTTTCAAGTAAAATGTAAAGGACATTCTCAAGTTTTTATTGTGTCCTTGGTGATGGTGTCATAATTAATTGCCATCACAATGTCAACCTTCTCAAATCGTGACTGGTCAGTGACATTAACGTTGCATAGAAATCATAATAATACACATCCAAACTCATAAAAACATCCCCAAAATGAAAGAAATCATCAACCTAAATATTATTGCTCACCATGTCTCATGTAGCGTGGCGTCAATAACTGTTACGTTCCAAAATCAGAACAAATTTATGCCAAAATTTTCAGCTCTAGACCATGTTTCACCTCGAGAATGAAAATGATCAATGTGTATTGTAATTCATGGTAAAAGTCATAACAAGAAATCACCAATCTATTTTTCTTAACCTTTTTCCCAAATACGTAAATCAGTTTGGTGTTAGAATATTATATCTTGAATTCTTATAAAATATTGATAGCAATTGGAAAAAAGTTCAACTTTGTCATAATCAAGCCTTGTTTAGTTTACGACATCAGTACATGACCTATTTATTTTACAACATCAATACACGACCTATTTCTTATAACGTCACATGTACAAAGCACATCGTTTGTGAAAATCGCAAATGAGTGAGATGTGGGTGTATTTTTTTACCACTGTTACATCTCTCGCAATAACCATTTCTGTATTGAATACTGCTCAAGACAAATGAAAAATAGCCTTTTTTGTCATAAATTGGTGAAGGATTTTAATTACTTAGCATTTTGCCTGAAAATGGTTTGAAAACGGGTTGAGTTTTGCTAATGACACCATTTAAAATGTCCTAATTTTGTGTCCATGTTTCATCTTCATCAGATTTTTAAAATATAAAAAATATTCTTATTCATTGGTTTGGGGATGATTTCAGATAACTAATTATTACAGGGGAAAAAAAAGATAACTTTCACATGTACTCATAATGTGTAACAGCATCCTGTTAATTTCATATTAGATAGCCTAGATGTAACATGTACCACAGTCTGCAGTACCCAAGTGTTGTGTCATATGTTACGTCTAGTGGGTCGAGATTAGCAAACCTCTGTGTATTAAAAGGTATTCATGATAATGCCTACTCAGATATAAAAAAACAAAATCAGAATTAACTTTTTATAATATGTAATATTATAATGTTTCTTGCAAAAGCTTGAGATGAAATGATATATAACTGCTCAACAAAGATGTAACAAGGACAACAAAAACTCTGTGTCTTTCTTGCATTTCTGTGCATAATTTCTTACCCAAGTATTATTTTCCCCATATACCAACTTAATGATACAAGGTATGGAAATGATGCTAGGTGGTTAGAACAAGGACACTTTCTGTTAGTAAGCAAATGGGCAGCAGGACAATGAGCACAAATATTTTTTTTTATCAGATATAACAAAGAATCCAAGATATATTTTTTGTATGTCTTAGGTAACATCTAGGAAACAATCCTTGATATTTATATTCTGTGCATTCTAGTAATAAGCTTCTCAGATGTATCTTATTTGGAATATACAATTGTTAAAATATTCGGTACTTGTTACACATTGATGGGTAAAATTATTAATTTCTTAAATGTTTAAAGCACAAACTGTAACACTGACGCCATATTATAACCTTGATTTGTGTTATTTAGGTGTCATTCTTGCATCTACATTTAAACACTGTTCATTTAGCTTGGTTTGTAAACACAAGATTGATGTTGAGCATATCTACTCTTAATAATTTTAAAATATTTTTAGATGCTCAATTGTAGTAGAGTCTGAGTCAGGAGGTTTTGTATCAAGATATAACATAGTTACATCTTTTCCAATAAATATATGCTATGTTAATCTTGTAATGAATATGCAAATGAATAAAACAAATCTCTTGAATAATCGAAAATGTAAAACGAATCTAGCACTTGGAATATAAAACAGAATGTAAGAAAGACATCACTTTAGTCATTACTACAATGAGAAGGTAACACCAAGCACCATCCCTACACTAGAATTGAAGACTGGTGATTAGAAACAAATGTAAAGTACGAGCCCTACAGTAGAATGTGAGACTGCTGATGCCAAGCACCAATCCCACAGTAGACTCAGTGAATGGTGATGGAGCAATGCCAAGCACCAATCCCACAGTAGACTCAGTGAATGGTGATGAGGAGCAATGCCAAGCACCAATCCCATAATAGACTCAATGAATGGTGATGAGGAGCAATGCCAAGCACCAATACCACAGTAGACTCAGTGAATGATGATGAGGAGCAATGCCAAGCACCAATCCCACAGTAGAATCGGATACTTACAATGATTTTAGATCCATTCTGAAGATGATTTGAACTTATTAAAGCTTAATAATTCTGAAATTCTGAACTTTTTATCACTACTGCAAGTATATATAAGTTAAAAATTGAATTTCCTATCAACGTTCAACTGTATGACTATCCATGTACATTCCATAAGCATGGAAAACTCTCCTGGTGCATAATTAATTTTTCTCTTCAATAGTTGTCCACGGGTAATTTTTTTACTAACTTCAATATGTTTAATGTATAAAATGCATGTTCATCAGAGTATTAACCAGTGAAAAATAAACACGGATAATGTATACTGAATTTAGGTGTATGAAACAGAATCAGCTGGATGGAAAAATGATTCTGTGCTATGGTGAATCCCCAGGTCCCATTGCACTAGGGTTGCCAGGCCAAATAGTTTTTTTATTAGCTGAAAACAGAATGACTAAGAGATAAGTTCAACATAAGTTGTGTAATAAGGGTTCCACATATCTGGGTGCACACATACAATATTCACCACTTTTGGGCCTGTGCACCCAAAAACGTGCAACCAAGAATAGTAAATAACGGCAATACATCCAAATGTTGAAAACTGGTACAAAATATATGCACCTAAACAAACGAGTGAATTTAGAACCTGGGCAGCACACCATACATACACAATTCTTTCATTAAGTGCAATTTTAAGGATCATCTCTATTCAAAATTTCAAATTTATCTAATTTCAAGTTGAAATTTCAGAATATTAAAGTATCTGAATTGGAATTGTAATGTAACATTTTAAAATGTTATGTTGTAAATATAAAGACCTATGCTTTTTATAGTCACTTTTGGGGGCTTTTTTCCTTTCCTATTGTATTATTCAAAGCTGTGTATGAGTGAAATGTTTAATAAATTAAATGATCTTATGTTACTACATCAACATAATAAGAAAGACAGTGAGAAAATAAAGAAAGTTCTAAAAACAAACAAACAGCAAAGCGTACTTCATATGCATCTACATAAAAGAAACCCAATCACCACCTTCCATGTCGTCATGTTATATACACCATAGCACATGACAGAGAGTAGTTAATGGCCATCTACCATGTCATCATGTTATATACACCATAGCACATGACAGTGATAATGGGTTATGGGCACATACACAGATATCTAAAGGATTTCGTCAAAATTCAGGTTAAAGTTGGAAGCTGCAAATTAAAGCGCCTATGGTAAAATTATACAAGCTCAGTACGGTGAAGCTGCAATGCACTACATGCAGGCATGGTTAAGCTGAAATGTGCTAGATTTTAGAAATGAAAGTACACTGCATCATGCAGGCATGGTTAAACTGAAACACACTAGGTTAAAAAAAATGAAAGTACACTACATGCATGCATCGTTAAGTTTCTGGTATGTTTTTGCTAGTTGAAAATGCAACACAGTACAGCGTACAAACATGCACATGCATGCGCACGTGTACACACACACAAACACACACACAGGTAATGTGCCAGTCACTGAAACATGCAGAACTATTGATGCACAAATCGTCAGCCAGTAGAACAATGATTAAACATTACAAACTGAAATAAAAACACGTTTTTACAGGTTTTTTTTACTGTTTATTAAATAAAATTTGTAGAATTTATGCTTTGATACCACTTGAAAATAAGAAATGCACAAAAAAACAAAATTGCTTTAAAATATAGAAACTTGTAGTTGCGGATATTAATGGTGGCAATAACATGACAAGTACAATTTTATGGTTCTTATGTGTCGCTAACAAAACAAACTATACCAGTAAAAAGACAAATAACAGCCTAAAGTTCATATAAAAATGGAACCTGTATAATCTAGCAACTGAGTATTTTTTTCTTCCTGACTATTGTGGAACAAAAAATGGGTTTTCTTTCGCCTCTTTGTCATTGATTAGCCACTGGGTATTCTGGCCAATTGACCATCTAGCCTAAAATTTTGGTCCCTATGGTTGCTTATTTGCACATTCCCTTTAGTTGTTCCCCTAATACATGCATTAAGAGTAGCCTACATTCATTTTATGTAAATATTAAGATAATTTTGTACATTATAGTAAAAACTTGAAAAGTATAAGCGGGTTTGACATGACATTTCTCATCAGAAACGTTATGTGTGTTAATGAGACATCTGGAAGAACAGGGGTGGCCAGACTTTAGTGGCATGGGATCTACTTTTTACTGAGTCATACCAACATGGTGCGGTATACCAGAATCTGTTTTGCGATCGACCAGTCAACCGCGATCAACGTATTGGCCAACCCTGTGCAAGAAGAACAGAAAGTGGTTAAAAGTGACCCAACTTACATTGCTGGATGATAGGTGATGATGTCCTGAGACCATGAGTGTTTCAAATTACCAGAAATGAATGAAAAACCCCCGTCTTGGATGTAACTGGGACACAAAAATGCCATCTTTGCAATTTAAGAGTAATTAAACCTATAAAACTGCAAAATTTTAGGATATGGAAAACTGATGACAACTTCATAGTTTCAAATTGATAATCATTCATTTGGATAGCCATCTGATATATTTCACAGTCACTGTGAAAAATCCAAAATGGCATCCATTTGCATCTGCAACATATTAATGGCTACAGTTTCCATATCCTGACCTGTATGTTAAATATAAGAACTAAGATTTGTTCTTTGTATTCTCTGTAATTATACAATAACAACATCATTTGGAATTTTTTCTGCAATAATGTTAAAATTGTTAGAAAAGGATCTCATTGGTGTCTTTCATTACATATTATGTTGACACCCCCACACCACCCCCAATACTTTCTTTACACATTACACACAAGGAACTAGCTCCTTTTATAAAAAAAAAAATTCCCCATTATCAGGTGTTTTATAATTATGTAACATGGACAAGCTATAATAACTCTGAAATTTAAAAGCAAAAGTGTCTGAGACATAACACAAATTTTATAACATCAAATTCTGTACCATATCTTGATTTAACAGTATCTCATGTATTCACAGGCATAGCCCTTGTCTTGAGGTCAAGGTCACAATAGGGGATAGTGTAAGTCAGTGCCCTGTTTCCTTATCACCTTTTATTCCCTACAGATATCTTGATGAAACTTTACCCAGGTCCATACCTTTTATCATGCTGTAGTCGAGATCGTAGCAATAAAGTAACAATATGTGCATATCATGCATCCTAAACCCCTTGATGGATTTTGTTCATACCTTAGGTTAAATTATTATGACAATTCATTCTGCAGCACCACCAGTTTCCCAATTGTCCTTTGGTCAAAGTCACAGTTGCAGAAAGTTTGCATTAAGGTTTTGATTGTAGTTTTTGTAATTGTTCATACTTATGACAATTCATTCTGTGACATGCCTGCTCAGCATTTTTGCCTTGGGGTTAATATTACACATTTTACATTGGTGCTTTGATTGTGGGCTCAGCATGCAGGCCCTGGCCTCGTTTAGTTGGCAAGTTGATTTTGTAGCTGGGCAAGTAAAATTTGTTTTATATGTCCAGTGGTAAGTGGAAAGAAATGAAATTTTTCCAGCCCTGTAAATGACTTCTCAAAAACCACCTAACAAAATTTGACAGAAAGCATTCTGGTTTGAGAGGCATACCGATTTATCCAGATTTTGCAAATCAGTCATCAAATGCAATCACCATTACTAAATATAGAAGCTCTTTTAAACAACTTTATTTCAAAAAGCACTGAATAGAATTTTAATAAATTTGGCAGAAAGCATGGTGGCATAAAGGATTTTAAAGATTGTAAAAATGATGCCAATCCAGCATCAAATATGGCTGCCATCAATTAAAATAGAAAATCTTTAGGTGACTTCTTGTCAAAAGTCACTCAGTAGAGTCTGACCCGACAAAATTGACAGAAAACACCCTGGCATTGGAGGACTTTTAAATTTGTACAAGTAATGTGTATCTACCACATCAAATATGGTCACCATTGCTAAAAATAGAAAAACCTTTTAACAACTTGTTTTCCAAACTCCTCAACAGAATTTACCAAAGTTGACAGTAATCATCATGTCTTGAAGGCACTTCAGACTCAAACATATGCTTATCTGCCATACAATTTGGCCTCATTATTTAAAATAGAAAAAAACATTTAAACAATTTTATCTTTAAAAAAAAACAAACTGCATAACAGAATTTGACCAACTTTGACAGAAACCATCATGGCATAATGGCTTTTCAATACTGGATAAACGATGTTGCTGTGGCATCAGATATGGATGAAGATACAAAATATAGAAACCTTGCAACAATAGTTTTCATAACACAATCAAAAGCATTGAAAGAAATTTCTACAGAATGCCTCCTACTGACCCAGATTGTTTGGCCAACTGGTTTTGCATTTGGCTATGTTATTCTGAACCTCTGATATCACTCAGCTGACAGGCAACATTAGAACTAAGTGCTTATTTAAAAGTCACATTTTCACTGCCCCAAATACATGGCTGTATTTGCTGGCCTATATTTCCTAATCAAGGATCCATGGAAATGTGTCACTTGCAGAGGTAAGTACTTTGATTATTTATTTTTATGCCAACTCATTTGTATGCTGTGACCTCACTCATTTAGTCTCTGTTCTGCAATATTTTTCCCACACCATGTCATCTCCCATTTAATAAGTTTTTACATCAAAATCCACAGTGGTATGGGTGAAAAATAATTGAACACAGACTGTACGAGTAAGGTGACACATGATAATTTCTTGACAGAGATAAATAATTAAGCTAACAATCTCAGGAAGTCACATTTCCATGGACTGATGGTTATGAAATGTAGGTTGGCAAATAGCATCTTTTGTTTGGGGTGGGAAAATTTGGACTTTTAAGTAGGCATTTAGTCTGATGTGATCCATCAGCATAGTCGCATCTGAAACTGACTAAGCAGATGTCTGCCAGGTGAGCCATCTCAGGCCCACTTGGGTCTCTTGTTTTGAGTCAAACAATAAATCAAATTTGCAGAATACCAGTGTGTTTATGGTGATGTAGATGTACACCTTAGAACATGTTTGAATTTTGCTATTGGGAATAGTATGGATTCAGAGCCTTCATAAAAACTAACAATGTTGAAACAAATCTTGTAAGGCACACAGTTTGAGTGAAAAATGTGATGGGTAGTACAATTTTATGTTATTTGACAGAAAAATGCAAAAGAAAAATTTTCATTTTATGCAATTTCATGGAATTACATCTCTTGGAGTAATCAGTTGGGAAATTAGCAGTTATGTTGTTTCTTACATTGCAGGATTTGCCTATGTGGAATTTGAAGACTTGGAATCATTAAAAGAAGCCTTATCATATGATGGAGCAGTAAGTACTTCTTATTGGCTAGAATGTAAAGCAACTCCAGCTGTTTGATTGATATAGTCTGTCCATTCGTCTGTTGTTAGCCTGATGGACCAGTAAGTACTTTTTATTGGCTGGATTGTAAAGTGAATCCAGCTGTTTGATTTGACAAGATCTGTCCATTCATCTGTTGTTAGCCCTGATGGAGCAGTAAGTACTTCTTATAGGCTGGATTGTAAATTGAATCCAGCTGTTGGATTTGATAAGGTCTGTCCATTCATCTGTTTATTAGCAACAAGGTTGGGATCTAGGTATAGCTCAAACTGGTCAGATACCTTATACGAACAGTTTTTATACTTTTTTAAATAAAGTTTTAATAGTATTTTGTCAGTAGTTTAATCATCTAACATGAAACTGTACAAAACCATAAGTTTAAATGACTATTTTGAACACGATACATTTTTAGCTTCATACACTCCTCCCTGTTTTAGCCACCTTCATCTCATTTTGGGTGGAGAGAGAAGTCATTTTGACAAAATATTAGAGTCTAGCATCCTGTTCAATTTTAGCCTTTGTTACTTTGACTCTTTAGATACCTTGTTAGATTCATTATGATGGCGCTCTCCAGTTTCGTACTTTGCATAGGGTTAGATTTAAAAAAAAAAAGAATTACCCAGGTTTTCCTCGCTGGCTGTCCTGGCTATTTAAAAAAGACCTTGTATATCTTAGGTATTGTTAAAAGAACTTTGAATTCCCTTTCTTTTGGTGTATGATTGATGGGTGAAATTTGGGTTATAGAGTATACAGCTTGGTCTTACTTAAGATGTGCACCTCTAAAAAAAACTGCTAGCTCTGCTTGGTCATTTTCACTTCCTGGACTTCAAAGGTAAATAATAAAAAAAAAGAGCCGATAACTTTTTTTACTTTTTAGATATTTTGTAATTCATTCATAGTACTTTCAAAGGCTGGTATTGTCTGCTCTGGCAAAATTCGTTTCCCTATTTTAATAACTGCTGAAAATAGTGCACTTTTGACTAATTCAGGCTGATTTTTCGAGTACTTTGGAGCGGCCATTTTGTCTGCTGTGTGCTTAGATCATGTCCAGTTTCCACAAGTACAATATGTAAAGAAAATTCAGCCACAGTACATGAAAGTAACAGAGAGGTATGCCAACATTCTCTCCATTGTGTATGTTGCAAATGCAAAATACTTCATCTTACACCTGTCACTCTCTCAGAAGCATGTATTATCTGTAGAGCGCTCCCTATAGTAATTAGTCTCCCCAAGTCAGTCTGTAAAGGACATAGATTTTTGTATAAGTTCAGATTGCAGTTTTTTTACACACAAATTGGGGAAAATGGATATTATTTGGCACTGGGACTGGGGCTGAATTTCAGTTCCAAAACAGAACTAGAAATATCTACTGTATATACTCGTGTATAATCCCATACCAATTGGAAACTGCATAGACCCAGATCTGCCATCACATAATGCGCTGGCAGATCTGGGTCTATGCAGTTTGTAGGGACTAATCAGTAGAACAAACAACATAGACGCTGATGTGTCAGCACAGTATGCGACAGCAGATGAGGATCTCTGTTGTTTGTGTTTTTGACTTGGCTTATACACGAGTATATACGGTACCACTTGGTTTGTGCTCTTGATCATTCAGTATTGATCACCAAGGGCATCAACAAATGCAGATCTCTTATGTCTGAATAAATGAGAGCAAGCTTTGTTTTCTCCAGATAGCTTTATTTTTTGTTGTTTGAAACTTTGCTCAGATAATGCATCAGTTCAAATATCCCATCATTCTGTAGTCAAGCCTTGGACATATTTTCATGGCAAAGGACTTTATTGAATGATGGTTGTTTTCTGCTGCTCCTTGAATTTTCTTCCTATATTTGTGCATGAAGTGGAGTTATTTCTCACATAGGTTTTGGGTTAATGTGCCAGTTGTCATGGAAGCGGCAAGTTGAGAAAAGATAAAAGAATAGTATATTTCCATGTATTTCCAATTATATGGGCCTATCCATAAATTCCTCACTAAATGTAAAATGATGATAATAATATCAGGGCTGAGGGAAAAAATTTCCCAAGTACCCATCCCAGCGACAAGCGAGTTGCAGGAGTTTCTCGTCTGTCCTCATTACACTTAACACAGTACACTTCTTCACTACACTGCTTACACTTTTATTAAAGAACCAGGGGTACTTGATACTAAAATGGGTCAAAACCATGAAAATAGTATTTTCTAATACTTGGCTTCTTAAACAAACGTATAGTAAGACACAAGGTATGTAACTCGAGAAATTGCAGTTGCACACATAGCCCTTGATTTCTTAGTGGTATTTGTGTTTACAGTGAAAATCGTTAGTAACCTAGGTGTCATCAATTTCCTTTTCAAGGAGCTACCACACATATTTATGACTTAGATATGTGAGTAGTTACACAAGATAGAGAATGTCAAAATTTTTTATTTTCATCTGGTCAGACATTGTTACGCTTGCCCCAGATCACCATTATTTTCAAGACTCTGCAGCTCTGTTAATACATTTGTAACGCCAAAGTAAAGATGCCAGCAGGTATTTATATAAGTATGTAATTACTATTCACAAGAAAAAATGTCAGTAACTTGCATTTGAAAGAAGATTTCCAACCGTCTCAATTTCCACCAACTTTCGTACTAAATGATGCATTTAGGTCAAGCCTCCATTCTAGAGAGCTGCATGCGAGTGCCATAAAAAGGAAAATTGCTGATTGGCCAAAAGAATTGAAACATTTCTAGGTGATTACCCCAACTAGATTTCGACCAATCTGTTGTCTCAACATTATCTGCTTTATAAACAGGTTACAACAGGAGGCATTGTGTAAAAGGTGGTTGGAATCAGCTGAGACACTTAAAATACTCATTTCGATTGTAAGTTTCTTCTAAAAAGTAATGCTTATAGAAATATCAACTGGCATCTTCCCTTTGGCAAGACAATGCATCAATAAAGCTTCAGTCTTGAAAATATCGGTGACCTGGAGCAACTTTATCATTGCCTGACCAAGGAAAAATAACACAAAATTTGACATTCTCTATCTCATAACTTTTCAGAGATCTGACACATAAAGATGTGCGATAGCTCATTCAAAGGAAATCTTTCTCCACATCAAAATGATGCCTAAATTACTGAAAAGTGTTACTGTAAATGCAAACACCATTAAGAAATCAAGAGCTAAGTGTAAAACTGCAGCACAATATGTTCATAATATTTACCCATTTTAGTATCAAGCTTACATCAGGCACCTGTGTAAAAAAAAATGAAGAAGTTTAGATTGCAACATGTTCTAAAATGATAACAAGTAAGCAAATTAGGCATAGTTTTTTTTTTTAAATGATGCATGCCAAATGATAAGTGATGTTTAACTTCAGTGTTTGTTAAGGGTAGAAAATGCATTCAGATTTATTCACACGGTGCGAATCTGTATCTGCTTGGCCCAGGGACGAATACGTAGTAAAGTTTTACTTGGCCCAGCCAATTTTTACCCAGTCAGTATGAGAGGACGAGTTGTTTTCCTGCCTGTATTATATATTTTATCTTATTATGTCGTGAAGCTGTATATTAAGATTTAATTTTAAAAAAGCCTGCAAAGTTGCTCCTAGGAGTCAACATTGAGTATCTACAACTTTCAAGTTGGCTTTAAATGGGTAAAGCTTCAATCCAAAATTAAAGTTGTCATTAAGCTTGCATTAAAAAGAAACATAAAAATGTCCCGAAGATTGCTGCCATTGCGAGAATTAAACCATGCTCTCCTGCATGGTAGGCAGCTGCCTTTCCATTGGAAATACTATCCCCATTGTTCCTACTGTGTAATCGAATGGTACAGATAATACTGTACCATTACATTGTAGCTTGGGGTTGGGGATAATGTGCTGCACTGTACCTTACATTTATTTCTAAAATTATTATTTTTATGATATGAAGATCAGCTCATTGAAATTTTCTTAAATATACATCAAACTTACACATGCTTTTTAGATATTTTGTAGATTTATTTCAGGAGTTGTGAATATCCTCTTACTTATAATGATGTTTTGGTTTAGTTTTGTGGTTTTAATGCTATTTTTCGGCACATGATAGGCTATACATGGCAGCCAGTATATTTGGTGGAGGAAGAACCTGGAAAGACCCCGGGAAGAACCACCAACCCATTGGAAGCTACTGGCAAGCTTTCTCACATACCCATGTTGGTCGAGCCAAGACTCAAACCCACAGGGACAGAGGTGAGATGTGAGTGATCTGTAAAGGCGAGCGCCTTAGACCACTTGGCAACCCAGGGCCCCTTATAATAACAGAAGAGACTCGTAACAGATTTGAGCATAAACTGTTATAATCTTTTATTACATTTTATTTGTAAACTTATTGTATATCTACTCATCTTCCTTTTTGTTACAGTATTTTTTCTTTGATAAGATAGTTATATTCAGGTTTATTAAGGAACAAAGTATGACATTCAAGAACGCTTCTCAGTCCCGTTTAAATCCCAGCAGGCACCTCCCTAAAAACTCAAGCCATGTGTGAGGTAAATAAAAAGAAAGGGTGAATAAGATTGTTTTAGACAATCAGAATTTGTTTTATAAAACTGTTAGGAATAAAAATGACAGTATCTCAAGCAATTGCAGTTCACTTTCTTTACACAGAATTGTTTTCTGACTCCGAGGTGGAAATCGTGCAACAGCAACAAATGTCAAGGCTACATAGTACAGTGTTGCACATAGGATCCCAAGGGCATGGAACACTGTGTCCCCCTCCCTCCAAATCAGGTGGACACACCATTTTAGAGGAACAAATGAAAATAATAGTGCATAGTGCAATAATAGTGCTATAAAAATGAGATAATCATATTTGTTTTTACAGTTTTGCCACCATAACATCGTGATCTGCAATGTACTATCATATTTTCCTTGAACACTTACATTTTTGCAATAAAAGTTGTATCATGTCATGAAGTAACTCCTGAAAACATTAACATATTTGAATATTTGGTTAACCTGAAATGAGCTGCACCATGGAATTTTCCATTCCAGATCTTGCTCTCATTTAACTTTAGTGTACACTTATTATCTACCAGTATTTATTAGAATAAAAATAAGTATGTTTTGTGAATCACTTTTCTTTCCAAACTAACAAATCATTAATTAAACGACAAATTATGTATTTGCATAAATTTAGTCTCTTTTGTCAACCTGAAAATAAATTAAATCCTCATCACCATAGGGGTGACTTTAACCTTGAAACACTTTACATTGCAACTCGGCCAACTGCCACAAACTTTGAATCTTTTCATTGCCAGATACATTATTTTAAAATAGATATTTGTTGCCATCTTACAGTTTGATCACCTTTTGTGACTTTGGACATTGCTAGCGCCAACAGAGACATGGGTGGACATCCACTAATGAAAAGTTGTGGGTGTATATTTTTAATTTTTTGTGACAAAAAGTCACACCCAGGGGCTTTCAGGGTCAAGATTTGTGGGACATAGGACAAACTGTTGTTAAAATTTTTATGTATGTATTTTTAAGGCTAAACAGCACATCATCCTTCTCTCCTGATTATACCGTGCCAAGTAAGTTTAGGTATCCACACAAAGGCAGACAGTACAATGATAAAGGCAAAAAGGGTAAAATCCTTAAAATACAAAAGTCATCTTTTTAAAAATATAAACCGCACTCTTTCAAGACCCAACTGAAACATCATTATGGGATGCATCTTGGGCAAAGAGGTTGCCACTATTAGTCACCTCTTACGACCTGCAGATGGGTATATCGACTCCATCCTTGAGTACGCATTGAGTAGTAAAATTTTTAATATTTTAGTTTTTAGACACCATTGCAACCTTGCTCCATGATATTTTGAACAGAAGTTTTGTTCATAATTAACACACAATCTATTTAAAAAAATTTATGGAGTGAGCCTGTTCTCATATATAATTCTGAGTGTGAAGTTGCTGAACTGAACTTCTGCAATTTCCAATTTACTAGTCCATGTTTGATGTTCTTTTTTTTTTTTGTATGAAATGACTGTAAAACAGTTTGGTTTGTATGTTTAATTACACATTACCACAATTTTGAAATTTATATTGAAGAAAGAAAAAAAAAATATCTCATAAAAGTGTGGACAAAAAAGGGCATTATCACATGGTTCTTTTTTAGCAGTTATCTAACATGACATAATCAAATGGTCTACATAGATCGGTGTGTTTTCGTACAGCTTTTGTACAAAAAATTTCTGAACAAAAACAAATTATGCTTTCGTTTTGATATGTTCTCATCTTTTTTATAATTACAGTTATTTGAAGATAAGAATATCCGAGTAGATATTGCTGAAGGTAGAAAGAAAGACAATCAGGCAGGATTTGGCGGCCGAGGAGGTTTTCAGGATGACAGAGGTGAGCATACCTCTTATATTGTCAACTTCATTTTAAAGCCAGTTTTGCCTGGACAGATGTTGGCATTATAATGAGTGTAGGCTGTTTACCTTAGTAAATTTGAATGAAAATTGTATTAACCAAGAAACAAATAGCAATATATGCATAATTCATTTTTATAAAGATAATCTTATAATTATCATGGATGTACAGTATATGAATTTGCTCAGTTATTTACTGCAATCCATTTATTTTATTTTCAAAAATATGCCCTTTAGTTTCACAAACTACCAATCCACTAGTGTTTTTCTTTAAAATTATGTGCTTTCTCTCAACATATTTCTCTCTTTAACAAAAAGACAGTTAAAAAGAAACTGTGACCCATTACCTCCTCTGAGCACCGCTTGGTGACTAAGGTTACTTCCTTAGTTTTAGCTTGAGTAATAAATCAACAAGGATGCTTGCCTTTGTGGGGAGCTTCCTACCACTACTATGGTCACCCCTCAAGGGAAAAAAGACTATTCCCTATATGAGGATAAACTGCACTCCTAACATGAAACCAGCAAAACTGATGGTCACATAAGCCATGACAACCGTACATGGATAAGAGAAATGAAACAAAGGCTTTGACTTACATTGTAAAACTCTCAGACGAATCCAGCAAAAGTGTTGTTCTACACCCGTGGTAAGGTTATGTGGACTAAAGCTGGACTGGGGGCAGTTTGGGCTACAGCCATCGGACCTACAAGATTTAATTCATGTCTTTACGAAGCTAGATCATGCAAATAAAAGCTAGTGAAGGATGATGGTGCCTGCCAGCCAATGGCTTCTGTTATGTCTAGGATCAAAATGTTCTTTTCAAATGCGATGCTTGCAGAGAAGGTTTTTATTTCATGACCTGAGATATTCCTGAGGCATATGTGATCTTTTGAGATCTCAGAGTACACCGAATGTATTACCTACTTGAGCCATGCTGCAAGGGCTTAAGTGGTTATATCCTCTTTTGCTGGCTTCACTGATGATAAATGAAATATCAGACTCTAGGTCCTATGAGATCCTTGATCTGGGAAATTCTAAGGTTTTTATTCTTAAAGCGACGTATTTGTCATGCCGGTATCAGACACATTCAGAGACATTTACCACTGAGCTTCCAATAGTAGATAAAAACATTGTGGCTGTGAATATGATGTCCCTGCTGTTTTACATGGTGGATAAGAATGTTTTCCATGCCACCTCTAAGCTCGTACGTAACATTGTGGCAACATCTTCCATGGTAGACAGCATTGCTGTCCATTTTTCAGCTTGCCAACAAAATCAAGCGGGGGCTACACTCTTCAGGGCACCATTCTGTTTAGCAGTAGAATAGAGAAGGTGCAGAGGTGGGCAGCACAGGAACTGCCTCGCCAACTTGCCTCAATGGAGAGATGATCGTTGGCAATGAGGTAAGAGGCCAGATACTGCCCAACAACATTTTCAACGTCAGTAAAATTTCTGGCGGCATTAGCCCCCCTGAATGCAGGGGGTTATTCACTAAAGGGGATAATAAACAAGGTTTCTACTTCCCCATGCCTCCCACCAACTGCCATTGACTCCCCACCTGACCACCTGCAGACAGCGTACCAGTTGGTGTTGGATGCCTTCATTTTCATCAGTATTGGATCGAACTATCTTTGCAAAATGAATGGGTGAGCCAAGTTGTTTTGGAGGGGATTCAGATTTAATTTATCCAGCCTACTGCCATTTTGTTATCCCCTTTCATGACAGATTGGGCCTTTTATGATATTTTGGGAGGAAGTCAGAATTTTGCAGAAGGAAATCTGGTGAATACTAGAGTAGCAGGTGGTGGAGATAGTTCACAAAAAAAAACTCCCAGGGGTTTTACTCCAGGCTTTTTCTAGTGCACAAAGCCAGTGGAAACTCAGGCCAATCATAAACCTTACCTTGCTCAACAAATACATTGCTGCACTAAAGTTCAAAATGGAAATGGCATTGTGAAACAGGCTTTCCATACAAAGGGACGAATGTGCAGTCAGTCGAGGCCTAACCAACACATTTGTTCATATCCCTATTCACCCGGCTTCATGCATGTTCCTTTGGTTTACCTACCAATTAAAAATATACCAGTTTTGTGTACTCTCATTCTGTCTCAACATCAGTACATGGGTGTTAACAAAAATCATCAACTGCATCGTCACTGTTCCGGTTGACTTCATCAGTACTCACTGTGATATATCTGGGCCCCATCTTCCAAAACACTGCAAATTCAATTTGGTGAAGGACAGGAACAATCTTCTGTCCCTTTTAGGTCATCTAGGCCTTTTAACGAACTGGGAAAAGTCAGATCTCAACCCATCCCAACATTTTGTCCACTAGGGGATGGAGTTTCTGACCAATATTAATCTCATCTGTCTCCCTCACGTACACATGGCACAAATTATCGAACTTGTGGAGCTGACTTTTAACAGTGTGTATCAGTAAGAGAGTTTTGCTCAATAAGGCAGCAGATTTGATTCTTCTTGGCCACCTTTTCATCGACCCAGTGGCACCCCTTATCCGGTTGACTCAGAGAGTTATAATCATGAACTGCTTCAGTTGCACAGCATACATTGGTTAATGGCAGGAGTACCTCTGGAGAAGTCCCAAAACAATAGTTATGGTATGTATGGATGCCAGTTCATATGGTTGGGGAGCTCATCTGTTGCCATGCTACACCACAGTAAGTGGCAAGTGGGTTCTGGAGGAGTTACCTCTTCTCGTTAGTCTTCTGGAAATGAAGGCTATAATCAGTGCTTTTCATTTCTGGAGAGGACCAACTCTGTGGAAAAGTAGTCCATATCATGTCGGATAACTCAGTGGTGATAACCTAGCTTCTCAAACGAGAAGGGGTGGGGGAGCAAAATCACCTGACCTATGTATTCTGGTTTGCAAGTTTCTGTGATAGTGCTTCCAGTTAAAGATAACCATCCAGATTAGACACATTTCTGAGAGTCTCATTGTCTTGACCGACTCTCTGTCAGGAAGGGGCCAGACCCTTCACGGTGATGCTTTATTCATAGTTGGTCTTTCATTAGATTTTGCACTTTTTGGGGGCATTCAATGACATATCTTTTTGTGACATGGTGGAATCACAAACTGCCCAGCATGGTCTCTCTGGTCCCAGACCCAGAAGCCTGTGCCATGGATGCATTATCAGTCAGTTGGGAGGGATTTTGGACCCTGCTTAACCCACCTCCCTGGTTTTGGTTCTGAAAATAATACAGAAATTGAGGGTTCAGAACTGCAAAGTGATTCCAATAGTCCCTCTCAGGTGAGACAAATCCTGGGTGAATGATCTGCTTGATCTAGCGATGGATATTCCCAGGAAAATCCTGTCTAAGCTGAACCTATGCAAACAGCCGTGGTAAGAGTTGTTTAATCTCTGCAAGGACAAGCTTATCCTTCATGCCTTGTTCTTGCAGAGAGAGCCTTGCAAAGAAAGGAATTTTGACTTTAATAGTGGAAAGAATTTCTCAAGCTAGAAGGTCCTCCAATTTGAAATATTACGAGGGAAAGTGGTGCGTTATCTGAGACTGGTGCGAGGTCAACATTATTGTCCCTGTTAGTGCAGACTGTTTTCTCATGCTTTTTTAGGAGAAAGAGCCTGGTCAGATTACTACCAAAGGCTACCACTCCATGATATCCAACATTTTCAGGGATCATGGCATAAATTTAAAGTGATTCACAGAATACCTTTCATATCTTGTCTTGTTTGCTGTAATGAAATAGCAGATGCATAAAATTCCAGTGATGGCATTGAATTTAGGATAAAATATAACCAATAAGTGTAAAAATACAGTCTTAGAGCATTTGACAGCAAATGTTATTTCTTATTTCATTTTGTTCAATTAAAGATTGTACTGATTCAACCCATCAATTACATCACTGGAAAATCATGCACATGTGCTACAGTAGTAATGAACAATTGATGGTATTTGGGTGCCATGTCCTTTATCTAAGGGGGAGACAACTCTCATCTGACATCTACCTTGGCAAGCAGATAACTTTTTAACACTTACATTGCTAAAACAAGCCAAAAGACATGGCTAGCACCTTTTTAGCTTGAGAGGGCTGGATTTGTGAGGTAGTAAATATCCTAACGTATTATGTTCGGGTTAGTATTATCAGTGAAACATATACTTTAAAAATTGGTTTCAGTTACTTTGTAAATTATTCATTCCCCACCTTTCTTAAATAAGTGTGAATTGTATATTTTATTTACACATCAATTAGACTGTCTGTTCATGCCCCACCTTAAACAAGTGTGAATTTTATATTTTATTTACACATAAATTAAACTGTCTGTTCATGCCCCACCTTTCTTAAACAAGTGTGAATTTTATATTTTATTTACACATAAATTAGACTGTCTGTTCATGCCCCATCTTTCTTAAACAAGTGTGAATTTTATATTTTATTTACACATAAATTAGACTGTCTGTTCAAGCTGCAGTGGCTTAATGGTTAGCATACCAGACTCAGAATTAAACGGGTTGCAAGTTCAAATCCTGCCAAGACCAGCACAGGTCAAATTGCTGTAGTATGTATCTGGCCAAGGCACTTTACATCCATTGCCTCAGTACTAAAGTCTTTCATGAGCTGATGCTCCATTAAACAGCAACCAATCAGTGATTGTCAAGCCTTTCTAGTGTTACCATTACAGATACACTGTACCTTAGGTCAGTCTTGAGAATTTTCCTGGATTAATCCCTAATTTAGGATTCAGAGGCATGTCTGGTTTGTTCATTAGATTACCCTTATACAGGAAAGTTTTGATGATAAGAATTTATATTTGTATTCCTAGGAGGTTTCCGTGGAGGGAGAGGGGGCAGAGGTGGTGGACGAGGTGGGCGTGGTGACTTCAATAGACCACCGCGAGACTCGGAAAACTTTGGCAACTTTGGAAACCGGCGAGATGGGGGCTCCACCAGAGGAAGAGGTGGGGGAAACTTCAGAGGTCAAGAAGACAGAGGAAGGTCATTTGACAAACCAAGGTCAAGAAATAACAGTGGAGGAGTGCCAGAATTAAGAGAACCATCACCTGGTATGACAACAAATTGATTGTGAAAATGTAAACACATAAAAAAATTATCCATGTTACACTCTCATTACTGTAGAGTTTTGATGTTGAAGTACTTTAATATGGTATGATGGGTGGTTTTTTTAATATGGTATGACGGGTGGTTCTTTAATATGGTATGATGGTGGTTTTTTAACATGGTATGATGGGTGATTTTTTAATATGGTATGATGGGTGGTTTTTTAATGTGGTATGATGGATGGTTTTATAATATGGTATGATGGGTGGTTTTTCAACAGTTTTTCACCAGTTAAATAGATATCTTGACTTGCCTTTGTATCACAGTATGCATTTTCCACTCATGGTTGTGAGGCTGCCATTGACTTCTCCCCACTACACTTTGTAGTATCAAGGTGTTAAAGTTGCAGTCAAGACCAGGCAACACTGATCTGTAGGGTGCTAGACTTTGATTGACTTCTAACTCCTTAAGTCACCAACTGCTATGAGTCTTTAATTGGGGTTAAAAATTTAACATGCAGTGTAACCTATAAATTGTCCAGGTAGATCCCAGTTTGTGCCTGTTATGTTGAGGGTAATTATTACCTGATGAGTTTAGTACAAGCAAGAAGTTTCAGAATTACACTAGCATATGTCACTGAACTAGACGCTACACCAACAGAAGTGTAATATGGTCGGTCCATTTGTGTGTGTACTGTACATTCTGATGCATAGGGAGTGAACATTTGAGACATTTTATTTCACTAAAGACCCCACATGGGGTATGTTAGTACAAATGAATGCATAAAACCCCCACATGGGGAATGTTAGTACACTAAAGACCCAACATGGGGTATGTTAGTACAAATGAATGCATACAAGTGTACAATGAACTGTGTACGGTGTAAATAGATAAAGTGACTAGTGAAGGGTAGCATCATACAGATTGAAAAACTTTGGTTAATCCATTTAGTATAAAAATAATGTTTCCTATCAGAGTTTGGTTTACTGCACAGATGCATGGGTAAAACCGAGCTCTTTTCCTCTTGAAATAAGTACATTTAAAGATATATTGAAACTCGTCACCCCGTTCTTGTTTATCACAGAGAGGGCACTGAAAAATCAACTAACTTCTGTTGGAAGTTTATGACTGTTACAACAAAAACGACAAATATGTTCTTGGCCTTGTGGAAGTATAATCAGATATTTATCAAAACCAAATTCGTTGATAAACATTCAATAATTGATACAAGCGGTATGACGATTAATCAAAATAAAGATTGGTTGCAAGAATCAAACCTTTCCACCATCAACAAACCAGTTCAAACATGTATATAAGTGTGTGAATAATATTCTAATTACACCTGACATAAACTTTAGATAGTAGTAGTAATAGTAGTAGTAGTTGTTGTTTTGGTTGTGACTGTTATTCAGAAAATTATAGTAATAGTACTGGTCTTTTTACTACTACTACGATATTTTTTATTAATGAATATGATTACGATGATCTATAAGTGACCCTTGAAACTTTGGTAACTTGTGCTCGATAACAGGTATAATGATTTTTTTGCAACTAAAAAGAACCATACATATTATTGGAGAATTATTGGTTATTGTAGGCAAATTGTGTCAGTTTTGTAATAGTTTTGGTTGTGGTTGTTATTCTGAATGTTATAGTAATAATACTGGTCTTTTTACTACTACTACTACTACTTCTACAACCTTCTGCTAGCACTTTTTATTAATGAATATGATTAAGATGTTAGCAATGAATATGATTAAGATGTTGGCAGTTGATTGGGGGTGTTTATTGCAATCAGTATTTCAGTGTTTGGATCATCAGTGATAAATATATTGGGAAAAAATAAATAATATCCAATAGACTATTTTTATTAAGGACAATACCATTGAAAATTTTAACAAAAACTAGCTTACGTTCATCAGCAAAGTGCTTAAAGAATTCATTTGTTGTTTGATCACTGCATGCTTTGTTGTTTTGAATGGTCTTGCTGGCTTTTTAGACATCACCTTTACTAAAACGTAGGTTTAATTCAGTGTCAGATTGAGAGATAATGTTAGGCATTTGTAGAATATCTTCTTCGTTATATGCAGTGTTCATATTTTTTAAAAATGATAATGAAAAGGTTCCAGTGACAGCATGTGCACAACAGATTTATTACTACTGTCACATATGTTCAGGTTCCAATGACACTTTGTGCACAACATATTTATTACCACTGTCACATCTGTTCAGGTTCCAGTGACACCTTGTGCACAACATATTTATTACTACTGTCACATCTGTTCAGGTTCCAGTGACACCTTGTGCACAACATATTTATTACTACTGTCACATCTGTTCAGGTTCCAGTGACACCTTGTGCACAACATATTTATTACTACTGTCACATCTGTTCAGGTTCCAATGACACCTTGTGCACAACATATTTATTACCACTGTCACTTCTGTTCAGGTTCCAGTGACACCTTGTGCACAACATATTTATTACTACTGTCACATCTGTTCAGGTTCCAGTGACACCTTTTGCATGGCAGATTTGTTACTACTTTCACATCTGTTCTGGTTCCAGTGACACCTTGTGCACAACAGATTTGTTACTACTGTCACATCTGTTCAGGTTCCAGTGACACCTTGTGCACAACAGATTTGTTACTACTGTCACATCTGTTCAGGTTCCAGTGACACCTTGTGCACAACAGGTTTGTTACTACTGTCACATCTGTTCTGGTTCCAGTGACACCTTGTGCACAACAGATTTGTTACTACTGTCACATCTGTTCAGGTTTCAGTGACATCTTGTGCACAACAGGTTTGTTACTACTGTCACATTTGTTCAGGTTCCAGTGACACCTTGTGCACAACATTTTTGTTACTACTGTCACATTTGTTCAGGTTCCAGTGACACCTTGTGCACAACAGATTTGTTACATTGGCATTTCGAGACTTTTTATATTCCTTACAGCAGTGTACAAGATTATCAAGAGTTTTCACAGTTCTGAGATGCCAGTCTGGTTTTTTAGCTTTATGGAAAGCTTTATGTTTCCAATAACATTTCTGGTTGAAATAAGTTTTTCTTGCCATACATTTCTTATTACCTTTATGATGTTTAACTGTAACAAACATTGGAGTCTTTAATAATATGGTGAGCATTACAATTACTAGGATCTGTATGGTTCAGACTACCTGGAAGATCATTGATACGATTACTAGGATCACACTAATCAAATGAATAAAATTCACAGAAACATAAATAGTATTTGCATTATTTGACATAAAGAAACTCATCTTTTTCTCAATTTTTATATGCCTGCCATAAGGCAGAGCATATTATGATGTCTGTCCATCCATCTGCCCATCTATTATCAATTTAATTTCCACAATAACTCGAGTTGTCCACCATCTGCAGTTACCAAACTTTGTGGATGTCTTGCACTTTTGGGTAAGGAAGAGCAATATAGATTTTGAGGTCAAAAGCTCAAAGGTCAGAGTTACTGGGGCTGAAAGAAGAAAAATGGTTTCCGCACAATAACTCGAGTTCTCACCATCTACAGTTACCGAACAATGTGGATAGCTTCTACTTGGGGTAAGAAACAAGCCTATTGATTTTGGGATCAAATGTTTAAAGGTCAAGGTCACTTTGAAAGAAGAAAAATTATTTCTGCACAATAATTGGAGTTCTTCACCATCTGCTCTTACCAAAATTTGTGCATGGCTTGCACTTGAGTAATGATGAACCCTGTAGATTTCAGTATCAAATTGTTGAGGTCACTGATTAAAAGAAGAGAAATGGTTTTCACACAATAACTCAAGTTCTCCACCATTTACAGTTACTGAACTTTGAATGACTTGTAACTTGCATAAGGCAGAACACTATCGATTTTGGTGTCAAAAGGTTAGAGGTCATGGTCATTGTGACTGAAGGAAGCAAAACAGTTTCTGCACAATAACTTGAGTTCTCCACCATTTACAATTGTAAAACTTTGTGGATGGGTTGTGCTTGGGGTAAGGAACAACCCTATTGATTTTAGCATCATATATGAAGGTCAAGATCTCTGACTGAAGAAAAATGGTTTCATCTTAATGACTTGAGTTTTCCATCATCTGTGGCTACCAAACTGTGGATGGCTTGCACTTGGGTAAGGAAGAAACCTATTGAACAGAGTCAAAGGTCAATGTCACTAAGAAGAAAATGGTTTTCACACAAAAACATAAGTTGTACCTCACCAGGCCCACACTTTGTGGATGGCTTGCATTTTGTTTAAGGAACAAGCCCGTCGTTTTGAGGGTCAAAGGTGAAGGTAACTGTGACTGAAAGAAGAAAAATGGTTTCCACATAAAAACATTAGTTCTACATCACAGTTCTGGACTAAACTTTGTGTGTGGCTTACACTTTAAGTAAGGAAAAAGCATATCGATTAAGATCAAATTGTCAACTGTCATGATCACTTTGACTGAAAGAAGTAAGGTTTCTGCACAAAATTTTCAGTGTGCTACACAGAGGACTATTAAACACAGGGCTGGTGTATAATGTGCCACTCACAGTACTCTTGTTTGTTCATCTGTTGATGCCATCTACATGATCTTCATTGAGAATCACTCACTAAATTTTGCATAAATTATGTGTGAACCAATTTGCCACTAATGAAAAATTAGAATCTGTTGTGCATGAATATTTGTTTTTTTATTATACTCTTCATCTATTGAAGAATTTTCATGCCCATCTATGGAGGAATTTTCATGCCCATCTGTCCTTCCATCTGGCACACACAATCAGTTTTTGATGGATTGCCATGAAATTTAAAACAAAAATTTATGGTCATGACCTGAAGATACACGTATCAAAAAATCACGTTGCTTACTCAGTTTGTTAAAGAGTTATTGCCCTTTGTGACTTGCAGCAGAATTCAGTGTATGGCAAAATTTTGTCAACACAATTAGTCGCACAGTTTTCATTGCATTGCTATGAAACTTGGTAAATACTTTCATAAATGTTATGGTCATCAAATCACATTGATTCCACAATTTGTTTTAGAGTTATTCTTTATTTTATGTCGATGAACACAGTGTGTGATAAAAACTAGTCTCTTAGTTTTTGATGGATTGCTGTGAAACTGGTTTAGGGTTAGGGTTATGAAGATGGACATAGCAACAAATCACTGTGCCGCTGCAATTTTTGTCAGAATGTGTGTGTGTGATATTTCATGGCAATCCCATAAGTAGTTTACTATAACTTGTGCTCATGGACGGATGATGGACAACAAGCCATCCCTTAAGCTCTTCTGGTACAGCTAAATACCACAAGACAAACTGTATCACCAGATATTGCCACCACAGCAGCCATCTTGAAAATGGTGTTATTGCTACTTCCCTGAATGGAACATGGCAGCCATCTTGAAAATCTTGTTATTTTGTTCTCATCCTGAACAGAAAGTTCTATTGACTGGGAGTTTTCACCAGAATTTTTTGTATGTCTAGTTGGTCATAAATGAAAGTGGTGCTGATCTGACATCCAGTATTGCTGCTATAACAGCCATCTTGAAAATCTTATTATCATTACTCCACCTAAATGGAAAGTCTTATTGACATGGGCTTTTGACCAGAATTGTGATGTCTGGTTGATCCTAGATGAAAATAGTGCTAATCTGACATTCAGTATGGTCACAGTGGTGGCCATCTTGAAAATCTTGTTATCACTACTCTGAAATGGATGACCATATTGACATGGGATTTGACCAAAAGACTTATGATATCTAGTCGATCCTAAAATGAATGTGTTGCCAATCGTACATCCAATATGGATGGTCATATTGACATGGGGTTTTCACCAAAGACTTATAATGATGTTTAGTTGGTCGTATGTAAAAATGGTGCCAATGTGACATCCAATATGGTTGCCACAGCAGCCAATTTGAAAATCTTGTTATATTTCTAGAATATCAGACATGGACTCAAAACTCAGCAGTTAAAGAGAAGAATAGTCATATCTTGGATTCCTGAAAATTCTGTATGAACAGCAGAGTGTCAGTCCCTTCAGGGGACTCTTCTTTGTAGATGAACATGAAACTTTGTACATGTTATGGTCATCATCAGAAGATACGCATATTGACAGGTTTTTATACTGTCATGATTTTTGTAAGAGTTATTGCCCTTTTGGACTTGCAGCTAGATGCAGTATATTACAGAAGTTTGTGAATGCAACCACTTTAACAGTTATCAGTGGATTGCAGTGAAACTTAGTACATATTATGGTCATCATCAGAAGATATGCATGTTGACCAGTCATTGTACTATCTTCAGCAGAGTTATGAACTTATTTTGCTATAGACTCATATCCATCATGGGGTAGGGGTGGGATGCAGGTGAGTTGTTTGTAGACTCATCTACATCATAGGGGTAGGTGAGGTGGGTGTAGTCCTCTCCACCATGGGGATATGGATGGAATACAGGTGAGGCTGTAGTTAATATCTTACTTGATAATTTATATGTATGCAGAAGTTCAGCAGATACAAAAATGTAGAAGTAGTCTCAGGAATATAGACATGTATGAAAGCATGTACATCCAAAACCAGCTAGATGTGTCAATATAATATAACCAGAAAATAGAGCGGGTTAATTCAGTTTATCTCGTAGTACCTGTATAAAGCCAATATGGCACGGTTCTGTGATAATTAAATTTCTCCCAATATCTTGATTATTTGATTGGCAAAAGCTGTACAAATTGGTACAACAGCTTAGAATTAAGCGAGGATGAATATATATTAATCATTTTCTCTTTCAAACTTGCAGAAGTATCAAGTTACAAAAAGACAGGATTGTAAATATCACTTAGAGTAGGGTCAAATGGTAAAACTTTAAATTCAGAGACAGTAAATAATGGGAGGTGATATAATAACATAATCAGTAACTGAATTTTTACACCAACATTTTTATCCATTCCAAGTCTACCATTTGCTATGTAAAGTACATAACACACTATTTACTCATGCAAAAATTTGTCACAAACATTCCTTTATAAATTGTTGGAAAAATTTTGGTGATTTCATAATGGTTTCTTTGAGAGAAGATCTGAATAGAATACTATTTTCAACAATGTCTTTGCTAAATTGTCCTTATTCCTCATTGTTTTGAAGTTTTCATTTAGGTCAGTCTAAGCTGATTTGCCGAAGAAAATCTTTCTTAATATATCAAGATGTATCAAAAGCTGTCAGACTGTTTGACTTAAAAAAGAAAGGAATTTTGTTGAGAATAGACCAAATTTTCTTTGTTTAAGAATATAGTTAACTACATTATTCATATATTTTCATTCTGTTTGTGGGATTATAAGCTGACCTTCATCATTAAATAAATGTGGGGACCATAAGTAAACCTTCATCATTAAATAAATGGGGGGACCATAAGCCGACTTTCATCATTAAATAAATGGGGGGACCATAAGCCGACTTTCATCATTAAATAAATGTGGGAACCATAAGCTGACCTTCATCATTAAATAAATGTGGGGACTATAAGTAAACCTTCATCATTAAATTAATGGGGGCACCATAAGGTGGCCATCATTAATAAATAAATGGGGGGACCATAAACTGACCTTCATTATCAAAAAACTTCAATCATGCATGAATTGATGTTATGAATGCAGTAGGGAAAGTCTAAATAGGGATAATTTAATTGTTTGAATATCTACAATATATACTCACGTATAAGGCGGGTACAAATGCAAGCAACATAGACCCTGATCTGCCGTCACATAATGCGCCAGTAGATCAGGGTCTATGTTGTTTGTTCTAATGATTAGTCCTTACAAACCACATAGACCCAGATCTGCTGGTGCATTATGCGACGGCAGATCTGGGTCTATGCAGTTTTCAGTTGGTATTGGTTTATGCGCGAGTATATACAGTATTTTCTGAATGATAATTGTGGTATTATTGCCACAAAATTGCATTTTATTTAGGCTTAGCATTCATGTTGATGCTTGAAAACATGACAGTTGAATTGTAATTACTGAATTCTTCATCATAAGACTTGTCTCCTTAAATTAAATAATATTTGTATTACATGATTTTGTTTTGTATTTCAGATTCAGCTTTAGCACGTCCAAGGTTAAAGTTATTACCTAGAACAGTAAAAGATCCACTAAACACTGCAGTGCATACTGAGAGAAATGCCAGTATTTTTGGAGCAGGTCGGCCAAGAGAAGAAGTAGTAGAAACTAGAAGCAGAACAACCAGTGAGACAAGTCAGAGTTAGGTATGTCGTGACATAGTCATAAAGCTAAGTAAACTGATCGTAGGGTCCTGCATATGTTTTGTGTTGTCTTTTGACTGTTATAAGTTTGTTTCTTAAGCTCTGGTCATGCTAAAATCATCAAACTAGATGGTGTATGTATCTTTATTAGTACACCCTTGCAACAGTGGAAGGTAACTGTGACCTACATTTCACACTTTACTGTCTTGGGTTAAGTTATAACATTTAGCTCATGACCACATAGACTTTTTGTACCCAGTATACATACCTTTATACCTGGAATGATGAAACTTGCTGAGGAGGTGCATTGTGACAAGTATTGCATCCACATCACAAAAGTAGGTCACTTTGACCCATATAAAAACATTACCGACTGGGGTAAATGTTGTGTTTTAAATTTATCTCTCAAGCACAGTTCATGCTAGAATCATCAAAGTGGATGATTATATGTATCTTTATTAGTCACACACCCTTACAACAATAGAAGGTCACTGAGACCCACATTTCACATTTTACTGGCTTAGCTTAAGTTTTCGCATTTAGCTGATGACCACATAGGTCTTTTGCACTCTGTATACGTACTATTATATCTACAATCATAAAACTTTGAGCCGGGATGTGTCTTGATAAGGCTACACCCTCATCACAAAGTCAGTTACTGTGACCCATATTTCATGCTTCACTGACTTGGGTTCAGTTTTGTGTTTTAACTTCATGCTAGAATCATTAAACTGGAGAATTGTTTACATCTCTATTTGTACCATATCCATACAAAAAGGTCACTATGACCTGCATTTCACATTTGAATAGTTAGGTTTTTGCATTTAGTTCATGGCCACTTAGCTTTTTGTATGCTATGTACATACTTTTCTATCTAGAATCATGCATCATGATGAGCACTACTTCCTCAATGCAAAAGTATGTCATTATGGCCCATATTTTATATTGCACTGACTTTGTTTACAGTTTGTATTTGATGTTCTTTTCTCAGGCACTACTAGAATCATAAAATTGATGACGATATTCAGCTCTTTTTGTACCACACTCTTACAACAAAAGAAACTCATTGTGACCTATATTTCATCTTTTACCAGTTATCATTATGTTTTTACACATGCATACCATCCCTTGTATAATCATGATACTTTGTGAGGGGATTCATCTTGACAAGTTCTATACCCCTTTTACAACAAGTCTCTGTTACTTGTATTTCATGCTTCACTGGTTTGTTGAAAATTTGTGTTTAAACTTCTTTTTTTATGTGCTATTTATGCTCGAAAAATAATACTAGCTGCATCTCTGTTAGTACTACATGCTTGCAAATCAAAGACGGTCACTGTGACTTGCATTTTATGTTTTACTAACATAGGTTAAATATTTCGATTCAGCTCATGACCACACCAGTTTTTGCATGTGATATACATTCTAGCCTACAAAGAAGGCCCTTTCTGACCAATGTAGTTGGAAGCAGGAATAAATATGTTTCAGTGGTAAAATTTCAATATTAATGATGGTACACTGAATATTATGATAGGTTACCCTCAACAGGTTAACTTTTTTATTGTACAAGTGAATGAATATAGGAATTAGATGAATGGACTGCATGCTTTTCATGTGAGGCCTCAGCTGTAATGGCTAATCAAGGTAATTACTGATGCATGAAGTATGCTTCTAATACTGGCTATCACTCCAACTTAAAGCCTGTTACTTTAACCCAGTAGGGGTGGACAACGATAATAGCTTCTGAAGCAGATTTTAAAGACGAGTTTTAATAAAAAAACAGCAGAAAAACAAAATTAATCTCAGGTTTTTACCAACTCATTATAGTACCTCTACCTTGATACCATAAAAAAGAATGTTCTTTTATATTGTTTAAATTATTTTATGTCCTGTGTCACAATATGTATGTATATATTTATGTATGTATGTACAGGGGTAGAAAAATCCATTGCTCAGGGGGGACAACAAAATTTTAGCTTCGGCCAACCAAGTGTACAACAGTCACAGCCTGGTTAGGCAACTAGATTTTGATGGCTATGGTTTATAATGAGTCTGATTACTATGATGAAAAATCAGTTTGTATGGACAACCTATCAGTCTGTTAGTTGTTATTTATGCCAGGTGTTAATGTTGACTTAAGATTCGATACTTACCTGGAGAGTCAATCATAAATAATAATTCCACTTCCTGCCTTCACCCAGTGGTTCAGGGCTGGCTCATGTTAGATGTTAATCTCACTGTAACAGGCATGTTTATATCTCACTGATTAGGGTACTGCAAAACAACAATTGCCCAAAAGGAGACACCAGGAACAAATCTTTACTCAAATAATTACATTCTCTTTAGCCACCATTCTTACACAGCCACATGCTGAGATTGTAGTTGTTGTCAATCCCTCTACATCATGCAGAGCACCTTTATCTTAAAACTTAGATATGGATTACTTTATAAAGGCAATTACTCTTTCATAATTCAATGCATATACATTATAATGATAAATACTTAAAACTGTGATAATTATGACTGCCTTTTCTTTTTTTATTTGTATTCAGCAAGTATCATAGATAGTTGAATTAACCTACAAAAATAGATTCTTTAACTTGCATGATACATTCAGATGTAGGTTAAGAGGAATAGAGAATCCACAAGATGAAATGAAGTCAAATAAGGTATAAAAGAAAAGAAGAAAATGTTAGTAAAATAAACTTTTTATTGTGAAGACCAGAGAAATTTGTTGGGCATAAGCTTGATATCCATGTTGTAGGGACAATTGATTTGATTTATCTGTTTCCAATTTTTCTAGTCTTTTACATAGTCACACTGATTAGATTCCACTTTTCAAGAAATGTGCTGCTTCTGCACTCTAAAACATACAAGCAGAATCATTACAGCACACTCACCCCACACTGCCCTATGGACATAAATCTTTTTGTTTCTTAGGTGGAGCTCTGGCCTATAGAGTACAGAAAACAACAGGCATGTGTGTTTATGTAAATTAATTAAAGGGCTATTAACAGCTCTTGGCCTAAGCTAAAGATATTGAAAATGTTTATGATAATAGAGACAAGGTAGCAGATTAAGTGTCTCTAATTAGCAACAGTAACTTGTATACAGTTTTGAAGGATATATAGATTTTATACTTAAACTTTGATAATCTTTGTCAGACCTCTACACTAAAGCACATTTATTTCACATTTATATTTTGTTGTAGAGGTTGAAAGTGAGTGTGAGTCTGATCAGAGATGTAGTAATCAATTACATGTTAATAAATCAGCTTCTAGACAAATCATTAATGAGTGTGATCAGAGATGTAGTAATCATGTACATGTTAACAAATCAGCTTCTAGACAAATCATTATTGAGGGTGATCAGAGAGGTAGTAATCAATTACATGTTAATAAATCAGCTTCTAGACAAATCATTAATGAGTGTGATCAGAGATGTAGTAATCATTTACATGTTAACAAATCAGCTTCTAGACAAATCATTATTGAGTGTGATCAGAGATGTAGTAATCACATACATGTTAACAAATCAACTTCTAGACAAATCATTATTGAATGTGATCAGAGATGTGGTAACCATGTACATGTTAACAAATCAACTTTTAGATAAATCGTTATTGGGTGTGATCAGAGATGTAGTAATCACGTACATGTTAACAAATCAACTTCTAGACAAATCATTATTGAAAGTGATCAGAGATGTAGTAATCATGTACATGTTAACAAATCAACTTCTATACAAATCATTAATGAGAGATTATAGGTTTAGTTTAACATAGGAAACACATATTTGTATATCAGAAATACTCAAGACAGTTGGAGAAATATGATATCAGGATGCCTTCTGTGAAGTCTGCTAGGTTGATATATAAGGTGGCAGTAAATGGTTATCAAGGGAGAATTTGAATTTGGTGAAGTGACAGGCAACAAATAATGATGTAGCCCAAAAGTCAGTTTGTTGCTCTACATGCTAATTTCCCCATGTAGCTGCAACACCACCACAACAGCTGCAATACCCATATTGGGACAAAAGCTTGTAAACATTTGAAACTATTAGTAATCCTGAACTTGTGAATAAATACTGATTTAATGCATAATACAGAGAAAGATTTGACAATAACACTTGAAAAGTGTTGTATATACAGGTTAAATTATAATTATAGACAGCCAGAATTATATCTATTTAAGCTCTTTGAAATTGGTTCTTTTATATTGATGTTGTTAGAGTTCCTTTGTGCTCCAAGACCATATAGGAAAACTGATGAGTCATAAATATTTAAATCCTGATTTTGATTCGACATTTGCAACTAAATTTGATTTACCCTTGATTAATCATTTTCACTGGAATTGTGTTAGGGAATTCTAATGTGGACAACCACATAATTTTACTAGCAACCAGATTTTGCAGTCAGATTGCCCAATCGGCAACCGTGCTTTTTGAACAATTGTCCAGTCACATACACTGTACGACAAAAGTTTTTGAATAATTTTGATTACTGCAATTTTAGGGGCAGGTGCACTAATTTACTGGGCAACCAGTTTTTCAAAGCTTGTTGCTGCTGGACAACCATGGATTAAAAAAAATTGTCTACCCCAGATTTATGCGTATACACCTCTCCCATGATAACTCGTGCTTGGATAACTCGCAAACCTGCTAATAACATGGGGGCAGGCGTGGATCCCATTTTTTTTTCTTCTAGACAATATCAAAAGAATTGGTGCCTATTTGTTGAACGTGAAGAAAATTGTGATAAAAATTGGTAAATGAAACCTTGATATATTGCTCATTTTGTATTCAAAAACAGTGGTTAGTGCCCAGAATTATGTTTAAAAATTATGACATTTTTAACTTTTAATAAAAGTCGTATATTTTGTTAAATTTTCTTTAAAAAATATTAACAATTCTCTGTGCACTGTAAATAACATTATGTGACAAAATACCAATTAAAATGTAAGTAATGCCTACTAGTGGCAATACTTTAAGAAATAAATACCAATTAAATAAGTCTTGTCAAGTGAAATTTGTGTTTCAGTTTTATCTTTTAATTCAGCTTCACTGTAATCATCATAAATGCAAAGTGCCCTCTTGTATTCAGATGAGAAAAGTGTCAACTGACTTTCATAGCGATGCCTGCAAGTGTTTCCATGAGAACCTGATTAAGTACGACTGTGTTTTTATCTCCGACTTGCAGAAGTGTCAGTTGCATTGTTACAATCACTTAAAAGTTTACCTGCATTGAATTATCAGGTTAATTAGTCTTTTGTATCCAATCAAGTAAAGGAGGTAGAGTAAAAAAGTTAAAAGGCATGCAAATCCTACCCGAGTAAGAGCTAGCGGTCACGGTAGTGTGTTAAGTCAACTCATTTCAGTTTTCTAATTGAACACTCTAAGTACATATAATATAATTAAAGTATCTAAAATTAATCAATGGTATATCATACTCATTTGTAAACGTGATCAATCATGGCAAAGGAACCAAGTGAAAGGCATACTAGATGCATGAAAAGCTTAGTTTCACAGATAGGGTTCATTATGGAGAAGCAGGTTCCAAAGTTTAACTTAAAATTTTCGAATTGGCACTCAGAGGTTTTCTAAAGGATGAGCAGAAATTTCTCTATAACTTGCAAAGAAATCACAGCATCAATATTTTACTAACATAACAATTTTTTAAAAATCAAGTTTTGACATTTCTCTAAATAAATGTAACTTTATTATTAAAAAAATAAAGACACTTGTTTTATTCTGAATCTGCAGTAACACTATAATTTATCTACATTCACATGCAAACAGCAGTGATGTAATACATGATGTTTTCGCTGGTACACATGTGATGTGTGTTTAAACCGCTTGAAGTAAGGTGTTTAACAATCTTTCATAGATTGGAAATATTGAAATAAAGATAATTTGTGCAGAAGAGTGAACAACTTTATCAGAAAAGCTATTTATTGACAATTATTCCAAATGTGATTATTAAATGAGTATTCAAACACCTCCCTTCACACTGTCGATGTCCATCCCTTTCTTAATATTTTCATAGGTCCCTCAGTACCATATTTGTCGGCCTATAAGTCGATGCGGAGTACAAGTCGAATTCGCTAATTTCCTCAATTTTCAATCCTTCATCCATATATAAGTCGATGCGGAGTATAAGACGAAACCCAAAATGATAATTATTTTTTTACACTATACTTTTCTTTTTTTCACTAACGAAAAATTACATTAACATACAGTAAAGCAATTTCAATGACATAATCCATATATAAGTCGATTCTGAGTATAAGACGAAGCCCAGCTTTCCAGGTCAAAAAGTATAGACTTATAGGCCGGCAAATATGGTAATTCATGCCCTTGCTTATGCCATAGTCTATCATTTTTAGACCCTATTGTGCACAAGTTATCATGGAAGAGGTGTATGTGGTTTAATACCATGTCAGTAATATATATATATATATATATATATATATATATATATATATATATATATATATATATATATATATATATATATATATTTGTGCTGATTAAAAGTTTAGTTTTAAAAATATAAAAATACAAAATTGCAAAAAAAAACCAACTTAAGTTAGAAAAGGGGCCAAAATTTCGTTTTCATTATTACTTTAGTCTGAATTTAATTTCTATATGATAATGTTTAGAATGGTTCCTGGAGACTACTAAAAGCTTACTTGAGGTGAGCTGTGTAATCATTGATTACATTCTAGTTATACTGGCTTTAAGGAATTCTCATGCCTTTTCAGTGTTATTAGTAACAGTAAGATGCTGATCATCTGGATCCATCAGGATCAGTGTCCAATGATAAATTTTAAGTCTGGAGATCAGGGGCTACAAAAAATTCTAGATCTGGGCTATCATGTGTTGAAATCAGGTAGCCCACTATGTTGCTGTATGTTATCATGACTTTTTATCAGTATGTTTCTTTTTTCCCAAAAGAAAGCTTTAAAGATCATTTACAAATGTTACTTGTTAACAGCTCATAACAATGTAAAGGGAAGTCTTAAAGCTAATTGTCTTGTATTAAAGGGCTTATCTGGGCTACCATCTGATTTTGAAATTTGTTTGAACAATCAGGAGACATAGCTTTATGTACAATTGTGTATCCAGGAGACACTACTCCGTTAATCTGTATGATCAATAGGTTTGGACAACTTGACCTTTAGGTAATCATTATTTTTATTGGTTTATGAATTGGATACCATTTTGGTACTAATGCCTGCATATATTTGTATGTGTGCCAATAAACAGCTAATTCATGTCATTATTTTTTCTAGCAAATTTGTTGGTGCAAAATCAACTGAAGAAGACCTGTAGTGTTCCGACGACATTGCTAATTGAACAGGCCAGATCATTTTGTATGGGTTGGGACTTTATACTCATCTCTTTCATCTGCTTCATGGATTATTCAATCTTCAGGACAGAGACTCCATGACTCAATATCAATTGTTAGTAGACGCAACAGCTGCAGCAGTGCCAGGCTGATAGAATAACCTTAGCCAATTTTTATCGGGCTATAATCTGTAGTGGTGGAAAAAAATGGTTTACTAGGAATTTAATCTTTAATGAAACTGCAGAAATTTTCCTATATATTTTGTGAAAAATATTAGATGGTATTATTGGTATATATAATTTCTCAGTATACCCCTGACAACATGGGAATATTTTTTGTTGTTGTTGTTGAAATCAGAATGTCCTTAGACCACTCCACAAGCCATAATATAGTGTTGAATTGTGATCAATTGCCATTTCAGTGAAACTTGCAAGGGAGAGAACTCATTCAGGTCATGTTTGTAACCATGGTAAGTATGTATGTATATGGCTTAACAGCACATTAGCACAGTCCTGGCAATATAGTGGTGATTAAAAGTTAAGCTAAAAAAAATGTGAAGGTAAAATTTTTGCTAAAAACTTAAGGATGTAGCTGTATGATGAACAATATGGCTAATTATCAGTTCAAGATTAAAGTCACCAGTCTGTGTAAAATGTATTTCATTTGTAAAGAATCTTGCAAGTTCTTATCTTCAGTGAATCTTTTGTATTTGAATTTAACTAGATGAATTACTTTATATGGCATACTTACCTGCCTTTTACTTAACTCTTCTGCAATGAACTGACATTCAAGGTCAAATGGCAGTGGTCAGAAGAAACTTGAATAGGCTGATTGAAGTTTTTTTTAAAGACTGTAAAAATCTCTAGCCCAGTAGCACAAGACATATTGAGAGTATGCTGGGGAAGCGACCCAGTTTTTGCCAGTTGCTCAAAATTTTTATTTGGAGCAAGTCTTTCTGCTATACCAAAATACAAATCGGTTCCATTTCATCTGCTCAGAAATGATCTATTCTCATATTGTCTACTCCCAACTTGTCCAGTCTCAATTCATCTGCTCTTGTGTCTATTTTCTACTCCCAACTCATCTTTGTTCATAAACAATGTACATGGACAAGCATAAAACCTGTTCACCATATAAGTTTACCATTGCAAGGAATATAGTGCTGAAAAAGGAAGGGCTTTATATTTCATACTTAAATGTAAATTAAAAGCAACTTTGTGACCCATTTGTAATTTTATGTTGAGGGCATATGCAAATGAATTCTTTTTGGAAAAAACTAAATTTCAGCATGAATATTGTTATTGTAGGAAATAATAGTGAAATAGATTAGTTGGGAGTACAAAGATTGACACAGTAGTCAAGTTGAGGCTGGATGAGTTGTGAGTAAATGAAGTGGTATACACCCACCAAATACTAAGACTGCATTTATAAGGGTTGTAGTACAGGACTGGAAAATGTCTTAAGTTTTTTACTTGGTCATAATGTATAATTTCATGCAGTGATTGGTATTTCTTCATTACTTCATATTCTGTTTGAAAAAGTTTACATGGCCAGGAATTTTTTAAAAGTTGTTTGGTTACATGGGGGTGGGGGTGGACCATCCATGTATGGCACACATATTACATAAATGTAGGAATTTGGTAAGATTACAAGGATCATATGCATCATTTACTTTTTCAGGATATGAGGTACATATTTTGTCTGTTATCTTGATCATTCTGAATTTTGCTTCCTAAGTAAATGAATATGTTCGTGTCCTAAAATTTTGTACAGGATATTATGAAAATAAATAATGCTTCAGCTAATTCAGTGTAGTTGATAGTCTTCATTGTTGGCCAGTAGACAATTTCAACATTGTTCCAGTCCTACCATAAGATACTTGCTGCATATTATCAGTATTGTTGCAGTCTATTAAATACTGTATATACTCGCATATAAGCCATATCCAAACGCAAACAACATAGACCCTGATCTGCCATAGTATGATGTGCCAGCAGATCAGGGTATGTGTTATTTGTTCTACTGATTAGTCGTTACAAACTGCATAGACCCAGATCTGCCGGTGCATTATGCGAAGGCAGATATGGGTCTATGCAGTTTGCAGTATGCGAGTATATATGGTAACTCATGCTCTGAATCATATAAGCTTTCAAAATTTTTCTGATACCTGTATCAGGGATCATGCTAGGTGATGATGTGGGCAACATAGTTGCCCTTGTGTGTGAAATTTTGCTTTAACAAACTAGAAACAAAAAGCTGATTTCGCCCTGCCACAACTCGTCACCTAACTGCCCGTTTCCCTAATTAAACCCATTGATATTCTGCTCAAAATAGTGAATCTTGCACATATTTTAGTTATAAAATTTACATTTTTTGGTGTAAAACCATGGTGAAATGCTTTAAAATAAGTTTTGTGGTAATTTGCTTCTGGTGAATACAAAATAAGCACTAAGTTAGGATTTTATTGCCAACCATACAAATGTGAAACTCTAGAAAGTGAGTCAAACCCCGAGCTTTTTCAACCCAATATCAAATACTTTATTGTTAAAGAAATTTTGAGGCTCAAAAACTATGAAGAGATTAATCAATTTATTAAATATTTCATCTAAAAACGAGTCACAAGAAGATTTGTCCTCCACAAGTATAAATTACCTGTTTTTGCAAGCAGTTACTGTTTTCATGGTTGCTGTCTAATGTTATTCACAAAGTTATGCAGCATGTTTTCAGATTCAAGATAGAAATTTTGGTATATTTTCATAAATTATAATGAGTATTTTGTGTATTATATTACAAATTTGTTTGCATAGCCAATAAAACACCAGTTGTTGATCAACTTATTTGGCACAGAAATTTAACTTCTATCTCACTTCTTCCTATTTTCGATCACTTTGCATTATTTAGACAGGAGGGAGAGGTCGCTTCACCCAAAATTTTGAGTCCAGGGTAAAGGGTAACCCCTGTGTATGTGAATTAATCTGGATACATATACTGTATGTTGGCCAATGTGTGGACTTGTAGTTGGTAAGAGTGCTTATGTTCAGCATAGTTCTTGAAAACTGATAACATACTTACAGCATCTCACACAAATTTTCTTGATATTTACATCAGATTAAAAAAAAAGAATACAGCTGTTGCATATCAGCAATGTTATTGAAAATTGTAATTATTTTATCTTTCTTCCTTTTGACTCGTTCAGCTTTTCTCTCTCTTGGATCTGATTTTAACAGTGTCCACCTACTGTTCCAAAACAGAGGTAGCATAGGGACCTCTTGAACAGCCAGATGTTTTTATACTGTAAATCTTTGATCAGCAAAGCCAAATTTAAATCAATCTTCTGTTCTAAGTAGGTACTAGAAAATGTTTGAGCAGAAGATTATATATACAAGTGTGTAAAGGGTCTATGTAAATTCTGTCCTTTTTTAATGTCAAAGTTAGTTTCTTTTCTTGGGTAGGTTGTAAAGCCAAACCTGGGTATTGAATTTGCAGTAGCAGTACTGTATTTTTCATAAGTAACTTACAGTCAGATCTTGTAAATTTGAGCTGTGTTTATCAGTTCATAAAGTTTATACCTTGAAACAAGCATGAGTGGTTCAGAAGAAGTCAGTAAAAATCAAATTCGTCTCAATCTGATTACATTCCTATTATGACACAATGTCAACCTACAAAGTAAGATTCTGAATCGGTCACATGTCCCAGTGACCCCTGTGCTAAATAATATTCTGAGATTATTAATCGGTACAAATCTCAGTTTCATTTACTATTTTTGGTTTGTTTGTTCCAGACACTGGATTTTTTCTATGAGAGCATGTAAAATCAGTTCACTTTTAGAAATTTAGCAGGAATGTTTTGCTTGGCTGATCACAAGATGTTGCTGTTTCAGTTCATTACAGTATAAACTGACATATCATTAGAATCAGACTTAATCAGATTGTCATTAGTTTGACAGTATTGTATGTTTTTTATAGGAATGACATTTGATTAACACAGCTACAGTATTGTATGTTTTTTTATAGGAATGACATTTGATTAACACAACTACTGTATTTGTATGTAATTGAGAGGAATCACATTTGATTAACACAGCTACAGTATTGGATGTAATTGATTGTTCACTTTTTTTAATTGGCTTGGAAAGATTTATCTCTCTCAAGCCCATGGCATCCTGTCTGATCTCAGTTACTAAGAATAGTTTGTATTTCTAATAATAGTTTGTTTTTTTCTTTCTATATTTAGCGCTTGGCCTTGAAAAAGCAAGTCTAGCTGTGTAAAGGGTTATAATTAAAAATTTTTATCCTTGGAGGAAATGACTATACTTAGAGTGGTTACCTCCCTTGTTATTGTTTGACAGCTTCTATATAGAATAGGGTATTAGTGCTGCTTGAGATATATAATTTTTACAGTGAGCTCACAGGTTCTTTTCATATAAATTTCTCATAGGCCTAGTCACTAATGGACAGATATAGTTTCATTTGTACATTAAAATTGTGTTTTCATACACTCCTTGCTGTACATATTGAGACATCAAAAGATTTATCATACATGTAATTTCTGTTGAATTGAATTACTTTTTTTACAAGTCGTGTATCATTTTTTTAGGAACTGATATAGTAAATTGCTTTTGAAACATTATGCCAACTTGAAGCCACTGAAGGTATTTTTGTTGAGTAAGATTGCACATTAGGCTTTCTTGGGTTTTTTTTGTGCTTGCTAAGTGATGTTTGTGTGATAATTTTGATTCCATAAAGAAACTACAGCCTGGAGGTTATACAACTTTTCAGCATTATTTGTAAATTTTGATTATCAGCTGCACTAATATTTACAACAATGAAATCTGATAGGATTTGTCAATTTGAATCAGATTTGAATGATATTAATGGACATTATTGAGTTCAAATTTTGAATCTTGAGTCTTACTTTGAGTTTGTGCTAAGGAAAAAGTTTATAACTTCCAAGGCCAGGTTGTCTTCGCAAATGTTATGACAGATTGTTATTTGGGCAGTTTAATAGGGTTTGAAACTAATAACATATTCCCTTCATGAGTTTCTGTTTCCTTAATGTGGCTTTGTAGTCAGTCAAAGTTATTGTTAAAAATGGGATGGTATTTAATTATTCATCCCATTTTCAGTCTGGCACTTTTTTGTCCATTTTAAGACTTGACCTAATTTAGAATATTTGAATTATAATAAATGCTTTACTTTTGTGTATCATCACAAGGGGTATGTGTCTGTCAGATTTAGGATCCAACTAAGATCATTGTTGGGGATGGGGTGGGAGTGGGGCTTAACTCAGTTCTGAGGTTGTTGAAGTATGGGGTTTTTTTGTACTTTATATCAAGTACTTTATGTTAATGTGTGTACTGTATTAGCAATGTTTAGGGAGTGATTGTGTTTATTACTGGTGCATAGTGTTATGTTCACTGAAGGATAATAAGCTGACTTTATTTTCAAGCCTGCTTTGGCAGAAGCATTCATTTTGGAGTCAGTGTGCTTGTCTGTTCAAACATTTTGTCATCCACACCCTAGATCAACCTCAATTTTAATTTGTTTTATTTAGCTAAATATAAGGTTCAGTCTCGTTGCATTTTGTCTGGATTCTATCCATTTTCTTTTTGTGATGATACATAAAAGGATCTAGAAACAAACACTAGCATTGGTTTTGTTAGAAATTGAGTTACCTTTTTCTCTGCGTGCATGTTTAATTCATTGGTAACCCATTATAACCAAGTTGTAACTGCAGTAGGTTACAGGTCATTTCAGTGCTCTGTGTGTATATGTGTATGCCTTGCTCCATTTATTACAGTTACAAAAGTGGTTGTGTAAGTTAAATATTTCATGAATATACTGTACGTTGCTGTAACACAGTATTGGTAAGTATTAATAGCGATCATTATTCTGTACATTGCTGTGACACAGTATTGCCAAGCATTGATATCGATTGTTATTCTGTATCTTTGAGATATTGAGTTATAAATGTGAAAATACCTTTGAGGTGTATAGTGCATGCCTGAAATTGTACAGATTTGTTTTATGCACATGTCATGTGCATATGCATCCAAAACCATTTTTAAAAAAATGTTTTATAGGATAGTTTAAGATTCGCTGCATGAGTTTGAAGTCTCGACTCGACCAATGTGGATATGTGAGATAGTTGGTTTATTTCAAGCATGGTGACATATGAATTTGATTTATGAAATGGGGGAAAGCATCAGAAAGATATTGTGCATCAGTTTTTTTCCTCTTTTCCCCTCGGGGATGTTCTTTCCTTAATTGGCAATACCACTTTTCTTTTTACCTGGATAGTGGTGCTGCAACAACTGGAAAATTTAATTCGTTCTGAATTTATCCAGTAGGGAACACTCTGAGATTACTGAGATTTCATTATTTAGCAGTAATGATCATTAAAAGTTGGTAAATTAATTTCATACTTCAAATCATTTCAGTTCTTTTCTACAAATTAAAAATGCATTAGCTTTCATAATACATTATACTTTCCATAGAAATTGTATTTTCAAGATATGACACTATATACTGCTAAAAAGGATGGAACAAAACAATGAATTTTTTTTTTTAGATGAAGTTTATTTGAAATAAAAACATTTTACCAAAAAATCCTCAGTCAGCAGTGGAACAATAATGCTGACTTGGGATGAGTCTTAGGAGTGTCCACTGATGCATGCAAATTTAGTGAAGATAATAGTTCATCTAACTCACATTTCGTATAATTACAAGCAATCATTGATTATTTCCTCTGCTCTCCACTGATGCATGCAAATTTAGTCAAGATAATAGTTCATCTAACTCGTATTTCATGTAAATACAGGTGCAGTCATTGATTATTTCCTCTGCTCATAAATTTGGATAAAAATTTTTAATACTGTTTATGTACTTTTCATGGGAGTTGGACAGTGGAACTCACCTTTCAGTTGTTCTATTGTTAGATGGCACGAGTGTAGCATGAGATTTCTGGACTGGTTCTCTGGTTAAAAATGCAGTGTCGTGAGCACAAATTTAAGAGATAGGGAACCAGAATATTCATAGTATACACATGCCCTTGGCAGGATTAATGTATGGGTGAGTTCCAAAATGTTGTTTCCATTTGATTTTTTAACATTTTAGAAAGAATCATCTGTACACAAAACTATGCGTGTTTTGTTCTGAGTTGGCTGTAACAATGAGGTTGATATAACATAGGGATATATTGAGGTCGTCAGGCAAAGACTTTCATATGCCATATCAAATGAGTTCTTACCCCTGACTTGGAACAGAATACAATGCGGTTTTGTATTTAATAATACCCCTTGGTTTATATCTTTGATTATTTCTTCCCCGCAGTTTCCCCTTCGTTTTGGGGAACTGCATCACCTTTTATTTTCTCTCTGTGTCTCCATCAGAGGACACACTGTTATAGATATACTATTTTGTTTTTAAGGATTAAAATAAACTTGTACCAGTTAGATTGTGCAGTAAGATTTTCCAATTAGATTGTGCAGTAAGATTTTCCAATTAGATTGTGCAGTAAAATTTCCTCTAGTTACAAGACAGTTTATTTCCACAAAAAGGAAATTACCTGAATGGAAATGTGTGCATGTATTTGAAATTATTTACATAGTTTTTTCAACCGTTTTATAGATTTTTCAAAAAACCTTTTTTTGTGTCAATAATATTTTGTCTCATTGTTACAGCAGAAAGTGACAATGCAGGTACATATTAAATCAAATTACAGTTTTGTTAGTGCTTTGGTTGAAATATTTTTTGCACAAGGAGAAGAATGAATTTTATATAGAAAAGTTGGCCTTCATCATTTCATTGCTTGTGTACATGCCTTTGTAAATAATAAATTATTCCACCCTAGATTACTACATATACTCTTGCTTGTTTCTTAGCTCTATTTATCATAGAGCAGAAGAGCTTTTGGGATGGCATGTTGCCTGTCATCCATTGTCGAGCCATCTGTCCATTAGCACAAGTTTGTTATCACTTCTACTCCTAACTTACTTGGAGGATTGGAATGAAAATTTACACACATTCATCCCAAAGTGTAGTTGGTCTAAATGAAAATGGTGCTGCTTGGACACCCAATGTGGCCACCACAGTGATGTCTTGAAAATATTGTTATTGCTACTCCGGAGGAACGAATGGGCATGTAAACATGAGGCTTCCACTGAAAGACTTCTGATGATGTCTAGGTGGTCCTAAATGAAAATGGTGCCGATCTGGTGTTCAATATGTATGCCACAGCAGCCATCTTTAAACTTTTTATTATTGCTACTTCTGAATGAAAAGACATATTGGCATCGGGTTTTCACCAGAAGACTTCTTATGATGCATAGTTGATCTGACCTCAAATATGGTTGTTGTGGCTGCCATTTTGAAAGTCTTGTTATCACAACTCTTCCTGGATGGATAGTCATATCAGCATTGGGTTTTCACGAAAAGACTTCTTGTGATGCCTAGTTGGTTCGAAAATGGTGCAGATCTAATCTCCAGTATGGTTGCCATGGCATCCATCTTTATAATTTTTTTATCGCCACTCCACATCAACTAGCTGGAGGATTGCCATGAAACTTTGCACACATTCATCCCAAGGTCTAGTTGATCGTAATGAAAATGGTGACACTTGAATATCCAATATTGCCACCACAGTGGAGTCTTGAAAATCATGTTATTGCTATTTCTCCTGAACGGTTGGTCATATAAACATGCAGTTTTCACTGAAAGACTTATTAGGATGTCTAGTAAGTCTAAATAAAAACTGGTGCCAATCTGACATCCAATATGGTCACCAGCAGCCATTTTGAATTTTTTTTTAAATTGCTTGAATGGAAAGTTCTATTGACATGGGGTTTCACCAGAAAACATTCTATGATGTCTAGTTGGTTCAAATTGAAAATGGTGCTGATCTGACCTCGAATAGTCGCCATGGCTGCCATCTGGAAAATCTTGTTATCACATCTCTTCCTGAATGGATACTCATCTCAGCATGAGGTTTTCATCAAAAGACTTGTGATGTCTAGTTGGTCCTAATTGAAAATGGTGCAGATCTGAAAATCTTGTTATCGCTAATCCTAAATGGAAAGTCATATTGACATGGGGTTTTCAATAGAAGACTTCTTATGGTGCAATGCTGGTCTAAATGAACGTGATGTTGATCTGACATCCTATAGGTTACTAGTACAAGATTAATATTTTTGGCTCATGTATTTCACTCCCTCCTTGTTTATGGTATGATATCCATTCTCTTGTACCAAATCTATTTTTTTATTTTTAATTATAGTAACAAACTATCTGGTCTTACTAAAATTAGTAACAAAGTAAATCTCAATTTTGTGGCAAGGGAGGAAAATCAAATTAAGGTAAATGATTACCCTTACAGTAGTTATCTCCCATGGAAATGGTTCCACTGATGGTAATACTTGAAACAATAGTAGAAGATGCTTTTAAACTGAAATAACCACAATAATTCCTCAAATAATGTTTGAATTGTTTATAATAATATATAGATTATTTATAGCAGTCTGGTTACAATATTAAAAAGGACAATGAAGAAACAATATCTCAGGAGTTGTGTTCTTCCGTCTGAATAAATTGGTATCACTTCAATCCTTCAGACCATCAGTGTGTTTTCAATACTTCGTTTTATTGAAAGTTACCCAGATATACATTATGATTTGAATGATTATTGTTGTGGTTTTTTTTTTTTTTTTTTTTTTTTTTTTTTTTTGCTTTTTGTGTTTTGTTTTATTTGTCATGTTGAACTTCAGGAGACGTTTGGATGAAACTTTACCATCTTTACCATACAGGAACTGAATGATATGCCATCTACCATATTTGGTCCCTTGCTCCGATATCAAGAACATTAAGATGGAAGATTAACCAGATAGGCGTATCATGTGTCATTTGCGGTACTTGTTATTAAATTATGTGTAATCATCATGCCATCTTGTGTTACAGCCATTGTATGAAATAATAATAACAGCTACAACAAAACCAACGGGCCAGTCTGGTTTGCCGCGGTGTGTCCTTGGGAAAGATACTTTGTTTCCATTTCCTTGGCATGGTATAGCCAATAATGTGTTAGAAGTGCCATTTAAAAAAAAAAGACTTCAACAGCTACACCACCTTCACTTGTGTTAACCACGATTGCTTGGATATGTTGGTAAACCTGGTCTCATAATCCGTCCGGGATTGTCAATATTGACACTGTCTCTAAGATGATAAGACTGACGTCGAAATGGTACAAACCAGTGCATGACACAGTCATCATATTTGAGTGCATGCAGCTAATCTAACATCCATTCACGAGGCATTATCACAATGTTTGCCTTGTATTGTCTTTTTCAAAGAGTAAACCAAACTGATTACCAGATTTTACCGAAGCACAAACATATTTGAGTAATTGATGTTGTTTGACCAAGTTGATGAAGGTAATGTTTCATCTTTGATATGATTATGAATTCAGTTGGCTCGGCACTAAATAACTTTCATGTGTTGTAAAACACTAAACCAAATCATAGATTCAGCTCCCCTAAATCTGTCAGAATGAGAGTTAAGTGTGACCTTGAACAAATCCGGAGTTTTATAGTAACGGCAATAGTTTTATAAATTAAAAAGCGTTTGAACAGCAAGTGAATGGATACTTGTTACTCAATCTTCGATATCTCGTGTTCGATTTTATATCCTTTCCATGGTGACTTAAGCAAATAAATACTGTTTAAATAAAAATCAAAGAATGCCAATAGCCCGCCTGCACTTTGATATGACGGTGGTGTCAGGCACTTATTGTTCACGTCACATGGACTTCAATTTTAGTGAAATTCCAATAAATTAAAAGAAAACGCATGGTCATCCAAATGAATTTTTATAAACCATCTATGCATTCCCGAAGTTCAAGGGCTGGTGTAGTTAGTGGGGTGTTAGAGAAGATACACGAACAATGGTAACTTGTTACCTCATGGCAACTTACGACCTAATGGTAACTTGTTACCTAACGACAAATACATTTATTTGTCTGTCTGAAGAAACACCGAAAGAATGTATTTTTACAAATCTAAAAGGGCAACATATGAGTTCCGCTACATACAGAAATGAAATGAAAAGTTACTTAGACAGATCTTTTAGATAGCTAGCTGAGGTGCATAACATGATTTGACCTTAATTTTGGAAACTTCCGAATTCCCCAACTCCTAAATTAACCGGTTTGTTCAGATGCTGTACATCATGATAGAGTGTTTTCCATGGCTGATGAGATTACTGATATTTTTATCATGGGAATATATTTGAATATTATGGGAATATATTTGAATATTATGGGAATATATTTAATTTGGAACATAATCTCATAAGAAAGGGGAATTCATTGGGTTTAAAATCTATTTTAAGAAGATTGTTGGTGATTGTATCCGACATCAGAATGTGTATAGTGATTCTAGTTGGATAATACTGTAAGGCAAGGTGTCAAGGAAAGAAATACGTTTTGTTGACGAAACAAAATTTTCAAAGATTTCAAGATATGTTTAATACAATTTTGAGGTCAGAATGTGTTCCGAAGGGATGGATCCATTCTACAAGGGCAACGTAAAAAATTATGAAAATGTTTCGGATAATTGTAGACATATCTCATTCTTGCCAGTTCTATATAAAATGGCTGAGAGAGCGCTTCTTTTTAAATAAACATCATTTCTCTATTAAGCTAATATATATTTTCTCTCTTAGCAACAGCGATGGTTTCAATAGGGCTTAAACTGCATAACTACAGCTTTTTATTTACAAGAGAATATCTGCCATATTATTTAAGTTACTGAAAAGCCTTTGTCGTTCTATTTGATATTGCGAAAGCTTTTGCCAATGTATGACGTGAGGGATCAAAGGTTAAATTGCTTAATTTAGATATTAAAGGGAATACTTGGCTAATAATTAGGAATTTATATACTGTGCTTACTAGGTGTGCATTAATAAATTTTGTTGCGTCCAAACCCTTTCGTATATGTAGAGGTATAAGGTAGGGTGATGTATTGTCTACCTTTTCTTATCTTATTTATATAAATAATCTTATGGTCAAGTTATAAAAGAGCAAAAATGGTGTTTGTTTTTATTCTCTGGCATACAGCACTCCAACGTTTTCGGATGACTTGATTTGTATAGCAGCAAATCCATATAAACTTACAAAGGATGCTAGGCATAGTTGACATTTACTCCAGGTAGGTAATTAAATAGCCTTTCTAGTAGGAAATATAATTGTATCTAACACTCAAGCATCTACTCACCTTGGTTGACTGAGATCAAACGATCTCAAATCCTACAAAAAGAACATAGGAAGTACGTAGAAAGTGAAAGTGCACATTCTTTTCATTAGCAAGCGTTGGTATAAACCTTACGGATTTAATTCATTGTCATCATTCAGCTTGTACAGACAAAACGTTCTTATAAGCGTTTTGTATGGTTGCGAAAATGGACTGAAAAACAGAATGAGACATTGTCAAAACTCCAGAGTTTTGTAGTGAAGAAAAATAATAGTTTTGACATGAGAACTCGCTCTGAAATATGTGAATCTATGTTAGGTCTATATCCTTTACCAGTAGAAATTGAGAAATTAAAGCTAATTTCATACAAAGGATTTTTTCACTTCCGCTCGGCAACCTCAGCAACCTCAGTAAAAATATTTTTAGATTATATTTTTCCTAGCTCATCACTCACAAATGAAATATTGTTTTATTTTCAGATATATGGCAAATTTTACTTCAATATAGTATTGAAGGGTTTTTATTAAAGGTTTTATTATATTTAAAGGATGGATTTTTTTCCCCGATAAATTTTGCGTGAAAAAGTAACTTGGCTGAAAGTGTAAATAGTAAAGAAAATATTCTATGGAAAGAGCAACGCAGGATTGATCCAGATTTTAACAGATTCAGACAGCTACATACCAATATTTCACCAGCCTCGGTTTTGGTTGACTCCTTGAAGCTAAAACGAATTAAGATTGGCTGATTATTTTCAGATTATGAGTTGTGTTCTGGGAACAGAAAACACTACAATATGTCCCTGTAGGAGGCAATGTATAAAGCTGTTTCACTCACTGTAATTTATGACTGTTCTAGTACACTTTACTTTCTAGATCAATTCATGACTAGTACAAGTGATGTCCCTCCAGTTCATTTAAATAGTCTGCTGTATTATTGAGAATCAGAAGAGCTATTAAAGAAATGATTGGGATCTATCCTTAATAGTGAATTAAATGATGATGAATGATGTTTGTTTAGAAATATGCCCCCGGGCGCCTCGGTAGGGGCACCACTAAAGAATATTGCCCCCAGGCGCCTCGAACCTTCCCGCCGCCACTGTCTTCAGTGTGCTGGGATTTGTTCAGCAAGCAAAAACTGTCGTAAAGTAATTATTTGTTTGATAATACATATTGTAAAAAAAATATATATCCATTGTGATGTTTATGTGTGTTGATGTACAATTAAGGAGAATTTCTAAAATTGTGATAAATTTGATATATTTGTGTGTCAAGACAAAACGATGACTTGGTAACATGGTGAAGAATTTGTCGTAATTACTTCACATTAGTTTTCGTACGTTTGCAAAGAAGTATACAACTGTGACTTTAACTGTATAATCATCTCACTTGTATAATTTAAACATTTAATTTTTTTATTTAATCTTTTAATCATCATCTTTCTTGATCTGAACTGTGGAACGGAGGAGGAAATAAAGAATATGAAGATGTGCGTTATAATCTGTTATTGCGAATTGTACAATTAATTGTATGTTCGTCATAACCCAAATGAATGAAATTGTGCACAATTTGTGCGTTATGGATGTACGGAAAAAGAGATCGTACTGTTTTAAATTGACCACACACACACAAAGATACACACACACACACACACACACACATATATATATATATATATATATATATATATATATATATATATATATATATATATATATATATATATATATATATATAAATTAACGCGTAACAATAAGAAATAAATCAGAAATTCCGATGTTAGAACCTTGAAGTTAAAAAAAACCTAACAAATTGTTTGGTTTTGTTCAGCTATGACGAGCTAATTTCGTTCGTTCTATGTTATTCATAAGTCACAGTACTCTTGTCCTGAAGGACTACCTTTAGAGACCTGCAGTATCTGGGACACTGAACCCGATAGACGACCAAATACACCTGACTAGATAATTATCAGATGTCGGATGTCAACAGGGCCTTATCCATGCGTTTATGTCTCCAGTATTCTGTAACCTGGCCCAGATGTCATCATAGGAACTAAAGCCTGGACTTGAACTTAAGTCATGCGTGGATTTCACTTCCAGATACATAGCCTGGACCTAAACTTAATTCTAAAATTAAGCAATCTAATTGGCTGAAAGTGCGGTCTACCTTGACGAATCAAATGCCTTGAGCATAGTCTTAAACTCTAGGATTTTTTTTTTTTCATCATTGTCATAGATCAGTAAAAAATTAATTGAGAGTCAGGATGAAGAAAATAGCTGAACACGTAATCAGTTTTCGTATTTAAGGAATATATTGTACACACGTACGTTTATGAATAAAATCATTAATTTTTTTTTTCTTCATCGAAGGTATGGTTACAACCCTCGACATTTATTAATATCTTTAATCGTAGAGAGTGTAAGAGGGATCCTTTTCCACATTACATGTCAAGGTGCTTTGTTGAGAAATAATTAAAGAAATTTATCATTATGTTACTGTTTCTGCCAGGAGAAAACATAAAAATAGACAGAACGACCCACGTGTAACTGGACGCAGAGAATCAGCTCAGCCCATACTCAAGTCACGGCACGACATTTACAGCCTTAGTTTCAAATATTTAATGCGATATTCACTGTAATGTTTGACGATATTAGTTTAAAATTTGTGAAAGATTTAGTAAAGGACAATATACATCACACCTACTGTACATACTTTTGAAACACGTGAACTAATCTTTATTTTTTTTTGGGGGGGGGGGATTTCTGTCTTGTCATCGGGATACCTTGAGGATCATGTATTACATACTTTCTACGAAACCGTTCACAAAAATAAAAAATAAAAAAAATGTATGGACCTTGATTCATCGACGGAATGATGAACAAATATAGTACAATAAAGCTTCATCCCTTTGAAATCGTAGATAGACGCCACTACAAACCATGAAACTATGATGGGAAACTATTGGATGACTTAGGGCCACTCATATTTTTTTAATTATCGACATATCGTGTAGGAATAAGAGAACAATAAATGTTAAAATTTAATAATAAAAAATTAAAAAAGTTAGCTCGGCAAAACAGGGGGTGTTTGAAAATACAATATTAAAATCACTGATCCGGTCTAAAAAAAATTTACCCCACGAGAACATTAAAAATAAAAATATTAAAATCTCTGCGTCACTCAGACCATTAAAAGTCAATTCAAAAAATTAATGACCCAGCACAACCCTAAAATAAATAAATAAATAAAGTTCTAATCTGATTTAAGATTATAATCGAGCACTAATTTGATTTTTTTTATATATCTTGATTGTAAGGTCCAGCTATATTATTTCACAAGTTACAAAAATATCCAATCAGACTATGAAGACAATTATCGAGCACAAATTGTATCCAATCAGACTATGAAGACAATTATCGAGCACAAATTGTATCCAATCAGACTATGAAGATAATTATCGAGCACAAATTGTATTTGTTTTACATATCTTAACTGATTGTACCGAATGCTTCCGCCGTGCGTGTGCTGTGCACATTCTAGCGCATGTCCGCCCCCGAATTTAAAACTACTTCTCAATATGTGCATAAGTATACAGACTGATTCAAACAGATAATGCGGTCTAAGTGATCCTATTGCATCAGATACATTCTGATAAATAATAGACCGCCATTTGTAAACTGCTGATACGACAGTCAAGTTATAAAGTAAACTTTTTTCAGGACTGTACATGAATTTTTACATTAAATTTATAACTACAGCTAAAATTGAAGTTATTTATCTTATATTTTTCAAATGAATATGATCGCATTTGTTGAGAATTGTATAGAATTCAAGCATATAATTTCTGAACAGATGATGCAGTGAAGTGTACCTCGCCTTTAGTGATCACTTATATTCACATCAAACTGGGTGCTTATTATCAATTGAGAAACATTTTTTAATATCCTCGAGGCTTTATTAACATACAGTTCATAAAAATGAAAAGCGATTTATGTATTAAAAGGCAATATGGGAACATCAGGGTATTACATATTTTACGACGAGTGTTATGGGCAGTATATTGACATCGCCACAACAGAAAAATTGTTGTGAAATACCAACATAATCTGAATACTGGAAAATCAATTATGCATCAACATACCACTTGTATTTCTTTTTCACTGTAGCAAAATCTGTTTGGTACAGACTAGGGGATACAACTTTGGCCACGTTTCTGCTTGACAAACAAGAGTTAATATTAGAGAAGGTTGATCTTCAGATGTAGTAAATATTTCAAGGCACAAACTAAACCTAATTTATTTTATATGTCATAAGTCATTATGCTTTTGAGCCATGTCTACTGGAACATCTGATCATAACGGACGCCTGTTTAGCGTGAACACATGCTTATAACGAACAACTTATGTATCCTTTTGGCATAAATGCAAATTGCTTTATTCACTGTGCTAGTATTAGTTATCAATTCACTGATAAAATTAAAATTTGTATTGCTTTATCTTTTAAACAAAGTCAAACACTATTGATATATTTTCTCTATCTGTCCATCGAACACACATGCAAAATAGTTAAATATATATTGGAAATATTTCTACTAAAGCAAAGCAAATTAACTAAATATGAATTGAAAACTATTTCTACTTAAATTACTCAAAATAATTCAATAAACTAAATTAGTAACAATATATAGAAATGTTTATACTTAAATAAATCAAAACGACCACTTCGAACGTTGATGGGTTCAATACCAAAGCAAGTGAGAAAAATATACAACCACACCCTTCATCCAACTAGAAATAATTAAAACGTATGAATAGATATAATGTAAACAGAATTCCACTAAAAAGTTAGATATTAATTCCGTAAATCTTTGAATGAATATACATTTTTTGGTGGTTACAATCAAGATATCTATTAATTTTTCAGTGACATTGAACCATAATCACTAGAATTATTGTTGACTGAAGGTATAATTAGACTTGACGATTGCACTTATGCAGAAATCCACCCAGGAGGTACAGCAAACTGAGTATAGAAATGTTTACCACAGAACAAAAAAATAAAAAAAAAAAAAAAAAAAACACAACAAAAAAATATAATCTCTAAATTCATATAATAAGGGTAAAATGTCTAATGCCTTTGAACATTTATTCGATATTTTACATTTCAACGTTGTCTTGTAAAATGGAGGGTATTTAAAGTTTGGATAATGAATTTAAAACATCTGTAAACATGTATGCAATATTAGGAGTGGGGAACAACAGATATATGCCAGTGAAAGCTGGAGGAAACAACATCAAAATCAGTTAGAGTAACTGAAATAGAAGAAGAAAAAACAAACATGTTAATTATATTTCAATGCGGTGGTCGTAATGTCTATAAATATGGATGGCACCATTACGCTGGAATATCAGATTTGTTTTTTGTTTTTAAATTTTTGTCATCACCGATAAATAATCACCGACAGGAACATATCTGTAAAAGAAATGCTTCAATTTATTTCAAGGAAGTTGAAAAATTACCAGGACAAAATACTATGTTACAAAAGATAGAATGCTTGAAGATGGTTCAGTTGCACAATTAAACAACTATCAAGGCCAGTTAAAAGCTTAGTATTTTCTTTATTGTTATTTCAAAAGTATCATCGCGCCAGAAATTCAAACTTTTCCTCCACAATCTGACATATCATGGAGAATCGAAACAGCTGAACAAATTCCATCTGGGTTTTGTCTGTACCTCAAATCAATACACAAGGGATATAAATCAATAATGAACAGAGGTAACGATTGTGTTCAAGTATTATACGATGCGATGGGTAAGATTACCATAGTAGTGTATGGAGAATTACGACGGACAACGTATTATGTTCGCATAGAAGGATAAAATACATTTACTACATTTGTGAAACAGAAATTATGCAAAGTCTGAGTGTACCGCAAATTCAAAAACATCAAAAGATGAGTGACCACGATCACATGACAAGGAAGTATAAAACAAAGGCACATTACATATCTAATGCAGTTTGAATTTTAGATATCCAAAATGCATACCATGTTCAGTGTTCATTCATACCTTGTCCGGTTATGATAACCACTTTTTCATTACGGCTTTGGTGAAAGATGATTCAGATGGAGAGAAAAAAAAAATCATACCGAGCGACGACGAGAATATTTCATTCAGCAAGGATTTCATTGTTGATATGTTCATTAAAGAAGGTCAAACAATAACAGGTACAAAACAATGATGTAGATATTTTTAGAGTCATGGGGCAGTCAAGAAAAATGATGAAAAATATACGGAAAGACAGCTACATTTTGGAGACATTAAATCAATATATTAGAGGAAAGCCATTTAAAATATGATTATACTAATAGCTGTATAAAGGTTTCTCGAAAAACCTATACCAATAATAGAACCGTTTTACTCATTACTTATCGATTTAAACATATCAAATGACTATTATCTATTTATTAAGTATGTTGTCAGTATTTTCAGGTTTCTCATTTTTTTATGCTGCTTGGCAAAGGCTCTGCATTTGACCTTTTGAAATTAATATGTTTGCGTGTAATCAAATTAGCACTTAATGCAGATAGACGCCAATCGAACTTAAAAGACACAAATCAGTAAAGTATCTGATACCATTTGGTACCATACAGTCATTTGTGTGTTCATTTTGTAAACTGTTTATATTACTGATTGGATCAAATGTGCTATTATTTGCATTATATGCGCCTTATCACGTTTTTTCATGAGTACAATGTTGTTGTTTACTGGGGATACTTTTGCATGTATGTTCGTTTTTCCCTCACATTTGGAATCAAAGCAAATTCACATGCCGTACATGTTTTAACTCTTTCATGTTCTAATATTCTGTTTGTTTTCACATATGTCACATTAAGGAAATGTTTTATCTAGGAAAAACCTCAAAAGTGTTCATGCTCCTTTATAATGCTATTTATGCACTCCTCGTCATTCATTTATTAAGTTGCATTATATTTTCACCTGGTTCCCAACTGTTAAACGATTCATCATACCCTTCCATTTCCTTTCCATTTCGCTAGCATATACATTTTACAGTTCATTCTTTCGGTTCTCAAAATCTTGTCAACTTTGTATATGTCATCTCGTTTGTCATACAGTAATAACTCTTGTTTGTAAAACATCCCCTCTATATCCTCTCACATCAAGTCTTTAAATTTGTAAACAAACATGATCACGTAAAATAACTTGCCTGTTTTTAAATAGTTTATCGGTATAATTAAAAAAGTAACCCTCTTCAAACATTATTTTGTAATTTTGTCATTCTATGTCGCCGATTTAAACTTTTGGTGATCCAGATGTATCTGTTGTTAGGTATCTAGACTGATCGATACTTGTGATTTTTTTTTCCTTGCTCGCTTCAACCGGAGTCAGATCTATTGGTCTATGAGGAGTGGTATTGTATCCCTCCATTAGCTTTGGTAAAAAGTCAACTCATTTTCTGGTTTCATTTTGAGTGAAATACTTCCACATTCTAGCCTTTAAAGTTGTGTTAAACCGTTATATTATATTATATTATATTATATTATATATATATATATATATATATATATATATATATATATATATATATATATATATATATATATCTGTTTGTTTGAGTATGTTTAAAGGTATTTAATGGTATATAATGTTTTCTTTTTCCAGTAGATCCTTAACTTTCCTGTTGTAAAACTCTTTCCTTCATCAAACTGTATATTTTATTTTCAGGATTTCGCTATTTGAGTAATTATGTGAACGCTTAGTTTATTCCACCTCCCTTTTTCATTTATACTTTTCCAGCCCAAGTGTTTTTCGAGAAAATATCTATCACTATAAAACTTGATATGTATCCATATTTCTATTTATCATATGCTTGCATCTGGTCATCCATGCTACTGACATAAACTTTTTTTGCATTGAAATCTTATTCACGCTTATTTGTGCAATGTGTAGGCAGATTGTTCGATTAATAATGCTTTCAGTTTACTATATTTTTATTTCGTTTGTTTCGTTTGATATGTTCCCAGAATTAATTGATATTTGTGTAAAGAACTGGGCTTCGTTGTACTGTTCTTTGTCATCATTTAAAACGGTATGAAACTATCCAGAGAATATTCTACGCCTGATAAATTGTCTCTTGGTACTACGAACAGGCCAATAGGATTGCCGTGTGAAACAGGTGGGTTTTTTCTCAACAATTTGCAACGTCTCTTAAATCCTTTCAATGGTAATTGTGCCGTTCCTATGATTGATTCTAAAACAGACTGTTTCATCTACTGAGTCACCATGTTTTGCTATAAATCTAACTTTGGTTTCCATAAATTATATATCTGTTTTTGTCGAATTAGTTATTGATCGACCTTGTAAATTTTAAAAGATCTTCAAATTGCACGGTAAATTTATCCGAATACAAATTTAGTGTTTGCTCACATTGAATATTTGATTTTGTCCTTCTTCGCATTGTACTTCATTAAGCATCTTACTTTCATGGTTATTGTTGCTTAGTTCAATGTTATCATCACTGAATGTAATCTGTAGATCTGCATCTTTTTTAAAGCACTGTAGGATATCTTTTTAAATTTGATTTTTTTTACACAATTATTCTTATGAATGTTATTTTTTAACACAGCTTTGACCACACTTTTATCCCGTCCAAAGTTGTAAACAAATAGGCAATATCTGCTGATACAGACATTGTTGATTTCATGTTAAACTAGTAAACTATTTATATCGCCTCTCTGAAAAAAAAACTGTTGAATTCAATACGATGCAATTTTGTACTATTATTTATGTTGTTTAAATAAATGTAAAATTAGTCTTCGTAGTCCTACTGGCCAAGTACTGTTTTGTTTATTTGTGAAATAGTGTACAAGGGTCTTGGTGGGCTAGTAATTTCTAACTTTAGTTTGCAATGGTCTCGTATCTCTACACTTGATGAAAAAAAATACACAAGATATGAGCAGTGCAATTTGGAATTTTGATTTCTAGTTTTCTTATAGGGAGCCGCGGTGAATCAGTGGTTAGCGTGCCGGACTCACGACCGAAATCCTACGATTGGACCAGCCTGGGTCAGCTACCGTGGTGTGTCCTTGGGCAAGACACTTTACTCCAATTCCATTGGCACTAAATAACATACTTGTGTTGCTGTGCCGTAAAGCACCAAAACATGACCAAACCAAACCAATTGTTCTCATAACCCTACACGAGTTTAATGCTCTCATAACCCAATGTGAGATATAAAAGAGTAAAAGACACACACACACACACACACATTGTGGTTTCAATTATTCAGCTTTCATTAGAGACTCATGTATCTATCTGATCCCGTTATACATATGAGATTATTATGATAATGCATATCATTTAATGACGTTATGTCAATGACGTAATTGTTTATTCAGATATAGCTGTCATCCGTTGTTTTATATTTCAATTATATATATATATATATATATATATATATATATATATATATATATATATATATATATATATATATATATATACACACACACACACACACACACACACACTAGTGCCGGTGTCTGCAACCTATGACACTCCAGACTCTTTGGAAAGTGCCAAGTCTTTGGAATATGACTTGCCTCATGGCACGCAGCATTCTAGAATTGAGAGCAGTTCAAAAAGGTTCCCGATGCCTGCACTAGTGTATCTCTTTCTTTCGATGACATACCTGGATTTACTGGTAGATAACCCCGACAGAGATAAGTCACGTGAGGTGATTGTCATATGACCTCAGTTACAGATGCTCAACTCAGACTCGTGCTTGTTAATAATACGGTAAAGACAAGCCTATAAAATTCCAACGTGTATGGTATTTAGAGGGCATTAGCAGACAGTTATTACAGAAACGTTGAAGATGGCGGCGTATCTTGGCCTTTTCCTTTTCTTGTCTCTACTGTCCGTATCCCAGGGGCAGATCCCGATCCCTTCAAGGCCCCTTGGGTTCCCGTATAATTTGGTCAGCCCAATGGCAAAGATTTATTTGGACGTTTATCTGGGGCCATTATGTCCAGACAGTCAAGCGGCATTCCCTACACTAATCCAAGTGGCAGAACACTACGGCCCGGACAATCTGCGACTGAATGCACACTTGTTTCCACTTCCTTACCACAGGCACGCATTCGATGCCGCTAAGGTAAGCATTCCCATTTACTTATTCCTCGTATAGTGATAGGTAGCCTTATATTAAAATATTTAACAAAAGTAGTATATATCTTGTGTTAACGTTTATATCTGAGTCAATAAATATTGCAACACTGAATTGTCAGGGGTTTGGGGATCTCAAAAAGAACAAGAAGAGATGTATTTACATTTTTTATGAAATACTTTCTTTAAGATGCTTGCTTCATTAAAAAATGGCAAAATATACGGACTACCTGGAATTTAAATGTTTTTTTAGTCATACTTCACTAATTCAAGAATTGTTGTTATAATATTGAATAATAATTTCCAGTTCCCACTCCATGGAATAAAAACCAGAATACACATAATAAGCTTATAATGGACATAACCTCTAGAAACTACAGATTTATATTAAATATAATATTTACAGACCAAATAGAAACAATCGATCGTTTTACCTTAAGATAAAGAAGATATATTGCATTTTAAAAATGATTATATTATAATTGGGAGAGATTTTAATATTGTTGTCAAAAATTGTCCCAGATATACTACGGTGCCAAGATCGGGGTGCCTTGGATTCACCATTTTACAAAATCAATGTGCTCATCAAATATGTACAAAAATGAAGTATGTAATTAAACAGTATGAAAACTTACCAAGAGATACAAAACAGCTACTTACTACTTACCAAGAGAAACAAAACAGCTACTTACTACTTACCAAGAGAAACAAAACAGCTACTTACTACTTACCAAGCGAAACAAAACAGCTACTTACTATGCATTGGTTGCATTCTATTTCGCCTCATATGACTGAAGCTTTGAGAGAGAGAGAGAGAGAGAGAGAGAGAGAGAGAGAGAGAGAGAGAGAGAGAGAGAGAGAGAGAATAGGATAGTATGGTATGGTATATACATTTTGCTATTATCAATCATGCAATGGAAAATATAAAATGCAGACTGAATAAATATGTTCATGATCAGATATCTAAATGCGTGAAAAATGGTATGTACGCTATCTATCTATCTATCTGAATGACAATCATCTAATTCTGAGACAATTGTTATATCTAACGTTTGGAAGAAATACTTGCAACAGTCTATTTTAAATATAGGTATTTTAAAATTAATTAGCATGTTTTATTATTTTACATGATGACTTTTTATCAATCAGTTCATAAATTTCTACTTATATGCATCACTACATCTATAAATACCTTACTAAATCAGATGGATTCATAAGTATATTACTTATAAACATTTCCACCTACATTCATTCATACATGCATACATACATATACACATACACAGTTTGCACACACACACTCATACATACATACATACATTCACACATACATACACACGCATATGTTTTCATGTACACATATATTTTAATCTTGTGATGGATCCAGATATAGATAACTTCAGTTATAATAATGTAAATAATTCTAGAGCAAGAGAAGTTGTCTTAGATATACGTATATAACTTAATTTAGTAGATGTATGGAGGAAACACAATGTAGGCATTAAAAGGTATACTTGGAGGAAAAGTAATCCAGTACAACAAATTTTGTCTTGTTTCGGAAAATGTATTCACAATTCTTGAAAGGATAAATGTTGAACCAGAATATAGGACTGATCATTCTCTTATGAAAATGAAGATAGATTTCCAGGAGGAAAGTAAAAGCAAAATATTCTGGAAATTTAATAATTAATTATGAAAAGACCCTGAATATATTAGAAGAGTAAAGGAAGCTATATTAACAGTTAAACACCAACAGCGTTCTCAAGATCATTAAAAGTCATTGAAAGTTATTGAGAAATGAACACCTCATTTCAAGGCCCTGAAAGTCATTGATTTTTCACCTAGGTCATTGAAATTCCTTGAACTTGAGATATTTTGCTTGAAAATAAAATACGATGGAAAATTTTGCATTCGAGTCGTTTCTTTAACGTTGTGCAAGGATTGGAAGTACAGTTTTATCTTTCCGTCATCTGCTAGCCGTCCTGCCATTATCAGAATCCACGGGAAGTAATCAGATATTGTGCATAGCGTCCCTTTTACATAATATAATTAAAGCATGCGCACTCTTTCATTTCACCACGTGTTTCCGCTAAGCAAGGATGGTTCATTAGCAATATAGTCTTTTGTTACGACTCCATGGTCTAAGAAAAATGTAACAGAAAGAAAGTGAAACCAACAAATCAAGTAAATATCAACAAGCAATTTATTACTAGATAATTAAAATGAAAAAATCAAAAAAAGTCACTTACAGTAATGTGTTTTGAAATCCTAATAATCCAATAAGAATGATTGTTCTAATCACAAGTCCTAATTATAGAATGTTCCGAATTCACGGCTGTGTCCTTGAATGTTAAGATGTGCTAATGGTCTCCAAAGTCCTGATGTACTAGAAATCTTGAGGTGCTGAAGTCAAAATGAAGTATTCCAAAATCTCTGAATAAGTTCACATAAATTCCAAAATTGTCAATTAAAAATCCAAAATCCAAAAGTTTATGAGCACTGTTATAATCCAATGAATATTTAAAATAATTCCTCTCTTAGAATTTGGAATGAATTTTCACAACTGCAATAACTCTTTACAAGACTGATGGTAATGTCAAAACTGAAAAAATGTCCACCAAACATGGTATATATAAAGATTGGTCACATGACAGAATGTTCTAGAATATGAGTCATCTTAATGGAATTCTAACTGTAAACAAAATCAACCTTGACCTTCAAATTGAGAAAACATATTGATCAAAACAACCTAATTCAAGGACACTAGTTATACATGTTTTTCCTAATAAACATTAAGATTTAAGCAAATATTAATGTGAAGAAACATTTATAATTTCCTAAAATATTCACAATATTATATAAACATCATACATAACACTTTTAACGATCGATCATCGCAAAATGCAAGGAAAGTGCACATTCAGCAATAGTTGGCTCAAAGACAAAGACTTCATTAAGTGGCTAAGAAAAAATGCGACCTTGAAATACAGAGTGCTTTATGTGCAAGAGAAACATCGATATTGCAGGAATGGGTATTGCTGCCCGAAGTTTGAACTAATGAAAACTCACGAGCCTACTGTTTCGATGTCGGCATTCATAGGGTCAGCGCAAACAATGTCATTGAATTCTTTGTCATCGCTGTCAAAGCCAGTTTAAACTTTGTCAGTGGGTTCTACAGATTCAACGACTGACAATAGGGGTGTAGTTTCGGTGACAGGTTTCACGCAAAGCAGTGATGTGCTGAAGGATGAAATATTATGGATGTCAGCAGCCATTTCCAGGCAGCAAACAAACTGGAAGATGAAGCAGGAGAAAAAGGAACGATCACACAAATGCCTCAGTCCAATGGACTGGGAAGAAAAGGAAATGAAAAACAAGAGCAAGTGAAAGTACTAGAGTTGCAGCTGGAGGAGATAGTGAAGCAGCTAAAGAGCTATGTTTAATACTTGGGTGCAGTAACAATTACTTTCTTATCATTTGCGTTTCATATTTCATTACATTTATATATATCTTGTGTTTCTTTTTGTTTCTTGTATTTAAATTAGTAATTGGAAGTAGAACACTTGATACTCAGAGTAGTCCTTGGAAAATGAGAACTGGTCATTGAAAAGTCATTGAAAAGTCATTGAATTTCAGTTCTCCTGATCTGTTTGATCCCTGATGAATATGCATGTGCTGAACAATTCAAATATAACTTCATAAATTTGTAACAAATGACCAAATTGTCTTCGAAATGCTTCTGTAAAAAATTATATAAACAACCATTTCATTTGCATCTTGTAAGATACAAACTCAAGATTGACAGGAAAATCAACTAATCGCAAAGATATGCAATATAGAAGAGAGAAACAATGTTAATGAATTACCAAAACTGGAGGAAAACAAACAGTGTTTGAATATATATATTTGGAAGACAATGATGTATGAAGCCAGGATTAAATCTATATGGATTGAAGAAAGAGAGAAAGTGACCACATTATTCTGTAATTTAACAAATAAAAATTACATAAGTACAATGATGCCGACTCTTGTAAAAAGTAAGGATTGTATACAGTCAGAAAGAAATTTTGGAAAATCCATGAAATTGATTCTATCGATCTTGAAATGCTTCTTAATGATCAGGACATTCCTAGACTGAATGCTATTTAAGAGTTTAATGTTGTTTTTTCTGAGTTATCGTGGTATAAACTGTCAGGTGCCGAATCACACAGCAAATAACGCCCGAACTTATATAAATTAATGTTTCACACCAAAACGCAAAATATCTGTGGACTGCTTCTTTTGACTGATTTCGACAAAATATTTTTGTTTAATTTCGAAGAAACTATAATAATTGGATATTTTTGTTTGTTTGTTTATTTCTTTTTTTTTTTTCTTCTTTCTAATCGAGGCATTAATGATGAAGTCTCTCATTGGTTTAGTATCGAAAGATGGCGTTGGATGGGGGATCCACTCTCCCCATTTAGTTTTATTATGTGTGCAGTATTTATCTCATACGATAAGAAAACATACAAATATTAGGGGAATATAACCTATGTTATTTTTGACTATGCTGATGACATACAAATATTAGGGGAATATAACCTATGTTATTTTTCACTATGCTGATGACATACAAATATTAGGGGAATATAACCTATGTTATTTTTCACTATGCTGATGACATACAAATATTAGGGGAATATAACCTATGTTATTTTTGACTATGCTGATGACATACAAATATTAGGGGAATATAACCTTTTTTTTCTCACTATGTTGATGACATACAAATATTAGGGGAATATAACCTATGTTATTTTTCCCTATGCTGATGACATACAAATATTAGGGGAATATAACCTTTTTTTTTTTTCTCACTATGTTGATGACATACAAATATTAGGGGAATATAACCCATGTTAGTTTTCACTATGCTGACGACATACAAATATTAGTGGAATATAACCTATGTTATTTTTCACTATGCTGATGACATACAAATATTAGGGGAATATAACCTATGTTATTTTTCACTATGCTGATGACATACAAATATTAGGGGAATATAACCTTTTTTTTCTCACTATGTTGATGACATACAAATATTAGGGGAATATAAGTTTTTTTTCACTATGCTGATGACACAACACTTGATAGTTCCGAGAAATCTCTAAAGTCTGTTGTAGCGCATTTATAAAAATATTCCAAATTATCTGGTCTAAGTATAAATATTGAAAAAAGAAATATTAGTTGTTTGGATAGAAAGTAGAACAGGCAGTAACGTGAAATATTGTCCAGCATATAAGCATAACTGGGATTGTGCTAAGTTTGTTGTATTTGGTGTGAAGTTTACAACTAACGTGTAAAATATTTTAATTCTTATTTATCCATCAAAATGTATGGAAATTAAGGACCTGCTAATTCAGTAGAACAAAAGGTTTCTAACATCCTTTTTGGAAAGATAACAGTGATAAAATGTTTAGCTGTCTCTAAAATAAATAATCTTTTATTGTCATTACCAAATCCACCCTAAGCAGGTTCTTAGTGAACTAAAAACACTCTTTTACAAGTTTGTATGGCATGGATCAAAGGAAAAAATCAAAAGAAATACTGCTGTGAAAGATTATCATGATTAGGTATTAAATATGATTAATATATTAAAATTTGTAAATACTTTGAAACTTGCATAGTTTAGAAGAATGTTGTCTGGTGAGTCTAAATGCAGTGGCCGCGCGAGGGTTCGAGGCGCCTTGGAGCAACGTCCATCAGCGGTGCCCCCACCGAGGCGCCCTGGGGCATTGTTCTTTAATGGCGCCCCTACCTTGCCACAGAGAACAGTTTTTATGTCAGATGCCAACCTTCACCCTATCCCCCCCCCCCCCCCCCACACACACTTATTCTGTGCAGGCAAATGAATTTCATTTTCAGTCAGAAGTATAATTTATATTGCAGAATACGGCCTACGTCTTTGCAAGGAAGTATTAAGGGTATGATGGGTATTAGGTTCTTGTTTGCAAGAATTTCTCGTTGATATAAGGAGTAAGATAGTTAAAATATAATATGATACCAGTTTTACCCACAATGCCAAGCAGAAAATTATCCATGTTGACATGCAAAAATGGCTAATTTGTAAAACAATTTCCGCGTTTGGCGTCGTCTGCTACAAATTCTAACTGAAAAACGCGAGGGTGGGTGGGGTTGAATCCATACCTGATAACAGCTTCATGACGCGCTACTTTCTGCAGACTAATTCTCATAATTTTTTGTCACAAACAATTGAGCCTTAGTAATTAATCATATTAGTTTCCATTGTATCCGATTGTTACCCTCAGCATAAAATTTAGATAGATCCATCTGCTCTGAAGTTCTTTGTCAGGATGTTTGTTATAGAATAGTATTTACAACGTGTAAAGTCACAGCCTAGTAAGGACACAATAAAATCGTCACTAACATAAGCAAATGTACATAGCAGCCTACCATGAAAATATGTAATTATGGAAACATTACAATCATTAATTCTCATTCCAGGGGGCCTATGCCGTTGACATTCTAACCAAACAAAACATGACATGGAACTGGATGAAGACAGTATATAACAACCTAGACAAACTCAGCAATGACGCTACTTACAGAATGACCCAGGAACAAATAGAGGGGTACGAAATTTTATAAATCTCTCACTTATCTATCTATCTATCTTTTTCTCTCTCTCTCTGATTCATATCACATCTGAGTTTTTGAAGCATTTAAGCAGGCTCGGACTCACCTACTGGGATACCGGTAGATTTCTTTCGAAGCTCAGGGATTTGGTGGGCGTCCAGGGGTTCATAAGACCTGAAATTGTCAGCGATTTCCTGAAGAAGGGGTTGGCCCTAGGTCGCCAATGAACGTATTCGTCCTTTGAACAATTTGTGAACTCGTCCATTCATTTAAACAACATAGTAAATATATTCTCAAAAAGCTGCATTCTCTCGTAAAGAAACATTGTAAATTTAGAAAATGGAATGGCGTAAATTTGCAGCTTTCTCAATAAAAAGTAATGTAAAAAATGTTTTGGAAAAATATACACAGGAGTTTCAAAATGGGGAGTGAGGGCCGAGGGGTGGGAGAAGGATCGCATATACCGTCGGGCGGGCTTGATAGCATGTAAATTAGTTGAAGTGAGATTGTTGGGACGCAATTCATCACGCATGTGTATCACGATGTACACCAGCCGGCAAATAAGTCACCGTGGTACACGCAACTGTACACAGCCAACTTGAAATTGACTCCACGGATAGAGCACATACTCTGACTATCCATTGGTCATCAGCAAGCGGCTGACCCCCATCCAAAACCAATTCTACGTCTTACGTCTAGCTCCCAAACGATCTTCAGACAGATGTTTATAAACATGTGTACGTATTAGGGTTGGCCATTCTCAGAATAGGGGGTGGCAGATATCGAATATAGATCGAATTGACAAGATTGGCTTTCGTTTTGTGCATTTTCATAAGGTATCTACACCACTGGGAAAGAAAGATGTGGATTAGCTAAAAGGACAAAGAAATTTGTCACTCGAATGTGAATTTTAGTCTTTAACAGTCTTATCTGTTTTACCTGTTACGAGTGGAGAAGTCTTACAGACCTGCCAAGAGATCGTTGGGGAGCTATATAACACACCCAATCAAGCAAAAAAGAACAACGTATATGGCCGAATGGTCGAACACAATCAAAAACAATCATCTGAGCACAATGCATGTTTACAACTGAGGTTTCTTTTTGGCTATTGTGACATGAAAATGGGTCGGCATACATGAGCATGCAGAAGTTTTACTGTCCTTGGGCCAGCTGATTTCAAAAGATGAATCCATTTCTTTTCCATATAACCCAGGTCAACTACATAACAATTAAACGGAGAAGCAGTAACACAATTATACAACAATCAAACGATGAAACAACACCACGCCTAAAAACAATCAAACGGTGAAAAAACAACACAACTGAACAACAATCAAAAAATGAAACAACAACATACCTAAAAAAAGCCATTTAAATCGTGCAAAAATTTCGGGTCACAGTGCTAAAAGGCATACTTTAGGGAAAAGTAATTATCGTTTTTAATAATTCCACGTCACTAAGTGTAATATATTAAATTTTTAGTTGGTACCATCCAAGTTTTCCAAAAATTAAATAAGCCGAACAGGATGATCGGTATGGATTTGAGTGGAAAGTAGTTGGGAGCTACAAACAAACACGCGTGTTATATTTGTTTAAACTTGCTTTTCGGCAGGAATGTAGCTATATATTTTCTAATTTCAGCCTTCAAATTGATTTATATTGAGGTCGTCGTTGATGCAAAAGATTGTCTCTAGAGATAAGTTCCAGACTCATTGTTATGATTTTGCTTGAGAATATGTATCATGATTTACAAAATTTATGCATTAATTAAATAGGAGCTAGACTAAATGAAAAGATAATCATACATTAGAATATACACTGCCAAACTCTCTTGAATGTCCTGCAAATACTTCCATTTTTGTTGTCTTCATATATCTGATATTTATTTCATCAGCATGTATGGTGACCTAGCCCAAGGATTGCATTTGAATACCAAGGAATTTTTGAGTTTGCTCACAGACCCCGGAACGGACGAGCTTGCGCGAATTGGATGGAAATATACGTGCACTAGTAAGCTGTTACTACTACTACTACAACTACTACTGCAGGCATATCACCAAAACTTCGACTTTCATTTTGTAATTTTATGGAAATAAAAATGGCAAATGAAAGTGAAACTGTCATCAACACATATATAAACATATGCAAAAGATCAAAGATGAATCGGTTACTTTACCATACGGATTAAACTATAGATTACTCGCACTTTATCCATAATCTTGTATTAGGATTATAACTCATTGTTTTTTTCCTTTTTTGGTGGGAGGGGTATTTTATTTTTGTTTAATATTTTTTTTAAGTATGGACGTTAGGGAAAGAAACGTACCCTATATGACAAACATTTCTAAACAAAAATATAAAACAGAGGTGTTTCTACAATATATAGGTCAACGACATAAGAGGGGTAGAAGGAGGAAGTGAATAGAGTTAAATATTGAAAAGTCACCTATTGAAATAAGATACTATTGATTTTTGATTGGTTTATTAGAGATGATGTCAATGACAAAATTGCTAATGGGAATTAATAAAACATTTCTCTTACTCAATATGATGTTATAAGTAAAATTAAGACTCAGTAGGTAAATTTAACAATTCCCAACTTTATATGCTAATACGTTTCTCTGACAATATAATGCATGCTGCAATTGTAGATTGAAATATGTCTTATTCTATCTGTCTCTCTAAAATGATCTTGATGTAAACGTACCATAAAAGTCAGTTTCACTTGGTGTTATATGCAGTTACTTTTCAGACATGAAGAAAAACGATCCCATTCACCCCCCATATATATATATATATATATATATATATATATATATATATATATATATATATATATATATATATATATATATATATATATATATATATATATATATATATATATATATATATATATATATATATATATATATAAGAATATAAATCATATAGCGAATAACAATTCTTTTAAGTGCACTAGATCCAGCAAAGGGATCGCGTGTGTCAGGGATTGATTAGGATAAATGCAATAAACTGACAACGAACAGTGCAAAATTAGTTTTTAACTAAGAGCTTTCGTCTCTCATTGAGCCTTTGTCAAAGGCAAACACAAAACAGAGACAAGACAAACAATAAACACATAAAAAGCGTTGAAAATTACAAAAGTTTACATAACTATTTCTAGTGGAATTAATAAAAATGTTTGATGTTTGTTTCGTCTAGTTGGATTCAACTATTTTTGCACTGTTTGTTGTCAGTTTTATTGCATATATATATATATATATGGGGTGGTACATGCGTATATTTGAGACACAATCTGACACTCTCAGATTTGGGAAATAATGGATATCTTCTGTGCTCCCAATGAACTTAACATCAAGAAAAAAAACCTGTCATATTAATTTTTTTTTACAGAAATGCTCTTTTTTGAAGTCACAGAGACTAAACAAATAGTTTGTCCTGTGAAACCTATACGTGTCTGTTATTCTGATTCTGATTTAGAATAATTAAAACAAATAAGCAGTCATGCGTATTTTGTGTGGAATGATAAATCGTACTTCCCATAATTTAATTTGCGATGTCATCCATGGGATAATTCTACCCGAAGACGATACAATCTCATTTGAAGAGCGATTTACTCTGTTTTTATCCCATCGACTCGTATAACTTCAGTGACCACTGTAATTCTGAAACAGCGCCGAGTTGTGATTTGGGGGAAAATATTTCATATCTACATTTATTCTCACCTCTTTTCTGAACTTTCTTTCAAATGAAAATTATTGTGCTTTTATAATTTTAACATTACGGATAAAGCCAGAAGAAAAACCCGAATGTTTTTACTTACTGAAAACAGGGCTAAGAAATGTATGATAAAATTATGGATTGTCATAATTCACTGACAGGAATGCATATGAATTTTAATGGTCTGGTAGGATTTCTCTTTCCACGAAAAATGCATTTGATTATATTACTCTCAGTTAGAATCTTCAAGATAATGAGTAATTCCTAACATTGTTACAGGGGGAGTTGCCTACACACCAGCATTCATGGTCAATGACGTCATTGTTGGTGCCGATTCGAGCTGGACCCTATCTGATTGGCAGCAACTGATAGACCCACTTCTTAATGGAGGACAGAAACATGCGAAAATAAACTTTAACGAAATCCCGACAGATTTCAAGGTAATATGATCTTTTCATTTGTAAGCATGTTTGTCCCCTCTCGCTGAGTTTTTCCTTGTCTATTTGTTTGTAGATTGAAGTTTTACTTTTGTTTCCGTCTTTATCTTTCTTTATCTTTCTCTTACATCTCTTATCTCAATGTATTATCTATTTCTCTCTATGTACATTACTCAATTTCTCTGCGTCTGTTCGTCAACCTGTCTGTCTTTCAGTCTGACAAGGTCTTTCTGTCTGTTCTTATGTAGTCTGTCTCATTTCGCTATCCCCATTTATAACTGATCGTCAGTTTTGACCTATCAGCCCATGGGATGTTAGGTAATAATTTTGTTGTCTTTTATTTTTTCTTTCATATGAAAGAAGTCTTAAAAGAAAATATGAAGCCTTAAAGACTGAATAGCTGACTTTATTGTATCATCTTTTCTTTTAGACATCCAACAACAATACGTGCCCGGTAGATACAAAAAAATGCGAATACCTGCCAGGAAAAATAGAATGCTGTACAAAAGGAGAAGCCTGTATTCCAAATGTCGGCTGCCGATGTTAACCTTAGATGTGTTGTGCGGGGAATGGGGAGAAGGAGAACTAAACATGTATCAACATTAATGTGTATCAAAACATTTACCAGTCTGATTAAAATTGAGATCTCCGATAGTTCATGTTCTGGTGACCTTTGTAATTCCCAGGATACTTATTTTTAGTAGCCCATATCAGATAAAGTCTTTGCATTTCAAGTTAGGGATAGTTATCGTAGTAACGATATGTTACGAATGTCGTTTTTCACATTACAGCAATATGAAAGCTTTAACCTGCCCTCGTATCGGTGCCCATCAGAACTTCTTATTGATAAGTAGATCTTTTTAGACTGAAACTTTACTTGACAATAAATTTTATTTCACGAGGTGTATCAATTTTGTTGTCTGATTATTTGCTGAAGGATTGAGATTTCCAAGGAGTTTGTTGAATAGAATAGAAATAAGCTATTTCAGTAATTGACCTATATTTATATTCTTTCTGCTAATTGGCATATTATCTCTAAATTTTCATAATACTTCAATAGCACCACTGAGTTTATGCAGAAAAATGTCGCCGAACCTGGGTAAAAATAGCATACGTTATATAGTGCATGAATTTGTATGTGCCAAAACGGTAATGGAGTGACCAGGGTTAGTATCTTATCAGCAAGGACTCAGCCAAGCAAGAAGAAGTACTGGGTTTATTACGCAATTATTCACATATGGTTAGGAATATAATCAATCAGCGGCCCACTGCTATCACCAAGAAGAAGTACAGATTGACATTTGTAGATAGTCTAAAAAGTCGACGAATGCATCAAGCAATCAGTCGACTGATTTGCATCTCTCCCGTACCTATCCATCCTCTCATCAAGGCATGCATCTATCCATGAAAAATTCGAGCAGGGCCATCTCAAAATAAAAAAATATATATCTCTCAAAGAATTAGTCCGCAGCTGATTTGTTATTTTTTCGTTATTGGAACCCAGTACGTTTTGTTGTAATGTAATACTGACCTATTTGTACCCGACATGATTCTCCAGTCATGACCTTTTGGAATATTAAAGTTATTACATATTACATTTAATTGTTTTAGATGTATGTTATTATTTGAATTCAATTCTTGTATAAACTAATTTAACTAATTCTGAAATATGTTTATCTGTTAAATCCCAATAAGATATTCAGCAACCGGCTGTTGACATCCATACTGCCCAATTAAATTGATTCTACCAGAATTTCATATTACAGTGTGAACTGTATCTATTTATAGATTCATCACTGTAAAATCTTAAAGTGTATTCACCAAAAAGGTTTAGCGGCTTGGATGTGAAATAATCTTTTTCAGTTTAGTAGATTTTCATCTCTTAATATAGTTGTGCAATGTCTCGGTTAACTGGAACGTTAACCTGAATTGCAAGATAAAGTTAAGATTCACTACTTGTTATGCTTTTTTTGTGTTAAAAACTGAAATCCATTATTTAATTATCACAAATGTTCATATATCAACTTAATCATTAAGGTTAATACATTTGCTCTCTTGTTTTTCGTTTGCTTGCTTGTTTATTTGACTCTTTTAATCGTTGCGTTGTTCCTCTTTAGCTTCTTTATATTCGTTTCATATATTTCATTTTGTAATTATCAATTTCATCTTTATGCATTTTCTGAGTTGTCTATTTCATATTTTTAATGGACGATTTGGTTTGCAATGTTTGTCCAGCAATGCATATTTCATCGTGCTACACATTTACATTTTTACCTTTCTTCATCAATGATTTCAGATATGTAATAATAAACAATTGAATATCCACAATCACTCTTATGTTTGTATGTGTAATGCTGGCATCTTTTGTACTTTGTTCTACGTTTTTCATCTCTTCATTTTTCTACTCTCATCTGTCACATTGGACAGTTTCAATTTATTTGTCAGACTAAATTTGTATTAGCCGAAGTAGCAGCAATATGTAGTAGCTGTAGCCAGGGGAAGTGAAGTATTCTGCAACTGGACTTTTGTCCAGCTTCTTTGTCATTCAATCAGATCTGTGAAGTTGATCCTTTTGTGTAGCTTTTCAGTTTCTCCGACATACTGAAGGCCGCAGTTTTTGAATGGCATTAACTTTTGTATGTCATTAGCTTTTGTCGTGTCATTAGCTTTTGTATTTTCAATGGTTATTCGCTGCAACTGACGCGTCGTGTCTTGGGGCCACGTTATTTACCTTCAGTGTGTCAGTCAGAGTTCGGATGTTGGAAAACTTTTGTGATGCAAGATAGTTAATTCACGCAATTAATACATGTCGTCTGTGTTATTATCCCTGACGCTTTGCACTTAAATGCGTAGGTTGTTGATAGTTATGAACTCCCCTTACGACCGATTCTCACCTTTTAGTAACGAATTGCTAGATCTAAACATTTTGTACAACAAATACGAAAGCTTTTCATTTCTACTTGTATCAACTCTCTCACTGGTGTGAATTTTAGCAAAGCGTTAGATAGTTACACAAATAATATTTGTCTTGGTGATCTTGTCACATTTGTTTATACGTTGCACCGAAAATTAAAACAAAACAACAAAGACTCGGGAAAAGATTCGAATTTTTGACGGTGCTTCGAGTTTTCGAAGACAGCAATATAAGTACTTCGCATTTTTATTCCGATTCATTAGAACAAGTCCTGGTTCTGGTTTTAGTAAGTTTTTCAAACTTTTTTCTTGAAATTGCAATTCTACATTATCTTTCTGACAACACTGGGATTTGTGCAAAAGTTAGAGATAGTAAAACATAAACATAACGACATTTTTAAAATGTGCATCTGGGAATCGTTCAGACAATAAAACTGATCTTCAGATTTGAAGAAATTCTACAAGCTTCCTCAGATACAACACAAGATTATTTCCGAGTAAAATGAAAGATATTTCGACCGTATTGTTTGTATGCCTGCTAAATGTTCAGTGAAAATAGCAGGACTACCAGCTGTCGCCTGGCGTTAATGGTTGTAGAGTATTGCATAACCCATTTTGCTTACTGACCACTAACTGTCGGTTGGATACATGCTATACCAAATTAAAGAGAATATAATGAAAAATATGAACTTCACTAACTCATATAGTACGATTTGGACCTAGCTTACATTTTGATAGATCAGAAGCAAAAACAATTAGCATATGTAATCTTATATTTTGTGTTCAATAATGAAATATTTTCTTGTGCACACGAGTGTGGGCTTGACTTGGAGCAAATAATGGTGCCATCAATATTACTTAAAGGGAGATAATGCTTGCAGGAATGTTTGTCATGATAATACAGGTTGAGTCCGTCTTCAGACTATCAGGGACGAAATATAGTATGATGCTAAATATCAACAAAGCATCTATTATTACATGATGTCATTGATATCACGTTTCATAAGTCCATGTCGTATTTTTGGTATTCCACATGTGTAAAATATCACGCTATGACCTCACAAGGCGAAGAGTCTGAGATGAAAGCAAACTATTTCGAAGATATATAACTGGCATAGGAAACAATTGTCACAATCAACAGATTCATCTTGTATTTTATATATTTAACATGTGTAATATCACTGTATGACGTTGTATTGCTAAGCTCCTGAAGTAAAAGCCTATTCTTTGGAACACAGTGATTGAAGCTTGGGGATAAGAACTGAGGTAATTATCAGATTCTATCTAGTGAAAGCTTTGACCTTGGGGAAAGCTTTGAAATTGGAAGCTAAGGACTCTGAACCTACTAAGAACTCAGTGCCATGGTTAAGTTCCAAACTAAGGAAATCGACGAGACATAAACAGAAATTATTTAATCGTGCAAAGAAATCTCATCGGTGGAATGTATATAGATTCCACCAAAAGAAGTGCAAGTTTGAAATTAAGATACATAATGTTAAAAACGTGCTCTTAACAACTAATATTGTCCTTTGTGTTATATTTTTAAAAAATATGTAGATCCAGGAAAAGTTCCCATGGTCTGACGCAATTCAAAAAGCTGATGTTCATTTAGCTGAAAACTTCATACTTGTGTTCTGATATCTGTTAACTGTGAAATCAAAGAACACGTCGTTTTTAAACACTTACTAAATGACTTAGAAGGAAACAAGAGAAGGAAACAAGATGTTTGCTGATCTGAATCATATGTCTGGATATTCATGTGAAACACAACTATTCACCATTATAAACGATCTTCTTCATTAACATGAACGAAGATTACAAACTGACATCGTTATCTTATACTTCTCAAAGGTGTTTCATATAGAGCCTCAGCAGGAGCTCCTCTATAAACTAGAAAAATGTTGCATTCATGGTCCAATCCATAAATGGCTGTCTTCATTTCTCAACAAGCGTCATATGCAGGTCGTAATTGATTGATAATTTTCCACAACGGTTGAAGTGGAGTCTGGCATACCTCGAGGCACTGTATTGTGACTCTTATTGCTTTATGGCACATGAATGACTTTCCTCTAACAGTTAGCTAGAAGGTCCAACTCTTCGCAGACGACTGCCTCCTTTATATGAAAATAAACTCCCAGGAAAACTATATCCAGTTGCAAACTTTTTTATTTCACTTGGAAAATCGGGCTACACAATGGGGCTTGTCATTCAATGCGAAGATGTGCTAACAACTGATGAGTGTTAACAATAAATCAACCTACTTGTACACCTTAAATAACGATATTCTTCAACAAGTCACCGAAAATCTGTATCTTGACATCTTATGATCTCGCGTTAAAAGTGGAAATCCCACATTCTGAAAACCACTTAAAAGGCCAACTCAGCAGTGAAATGCCGGCGTTTAGCATATATTGTCCTTGTGCGTTCCGTAATTGAGTATAGTGAAGGTATTTGGAACACTTACTGATTTTGACAAATTAGAAAGGGTCCAGCGCTAATCATCCAGATTTATAACAGACACATATAGATCACTAGAAGATAAGAAACAATAATATATTCTAAAAAAGAGCATTTTTTATATAATTTATTTAAATATGCAAATCAGATCCAAGTATTATTGACTAGATCTTTTTTAAAGTTTCAAACAACCTTTTATCCACTTATATTTACGGTAGGTGGACTATTAAAAGATTTACTGTATCAATCTATCCGAAAAGATAATATAGTATAAGATGTTTTCCTGCGGCCAGAAATATCTTTGATAACCAAAGGGTTTTCTTCTTGATGACTCTATGGATTTTGATTTAATAATTCAACTCTCCAGTTCTCTTAGGTGAAGGCGCTTACACTGTAGATGCTACCCAAAGTGTGTATTTAATACTGGTTTCTTTCAAAAATTGTCTGGTGAAATATTTTAATTCTCACTATCTAAATATCTCCGTCTTGATTTTCTTTTCATTGCATGTTTTATAGCATCTAGAAGAAATATAAATACAGTTCTATCAACGCTTTTATCGACCTTACCTGTACCTTTCTCTTTTATTCTAGTTGTTCGGGCTTAGCTGCACCTTTATCTGATATCTTTTCAGGTATAAAAATCTGTTGAACGAAAATAATTGCTTTTATTTCTTTTTTGAATCTACATCTTAATATGCGTGAATTGAGGAAAGCATTTCTTATTTATAACAATATTCTGTTTCAATGATCCCATCACGTTTGATAACTTCGTGCACTGAATATTAATAAAAACATAACCACAGAAGGTGGGGCTGAACACATCTAATCACAACGAGTTGCAGGGAAGAAAATATTGAAATTGCTTTCTTTGCTATTATTCGATGGTGGCAAGATAAGGGCGTTATACTATTACCCTCTTTCTGTATATAGCACGTTTTGGCCCCAGTGTTACTCCAGTTCTCAAGTTTCTCTTAAAATGGACATTCTAATATTCGGATCCTTCAGTTAGAGATAGAGATAGTAAAAGTAGTAAAAATGATGAGGGCTAATATTTTTATTGATTTTAAAATGTTAATATGAATCTTTCTATTTCTTAAAACGAGTTGACAAGTTCCTTATATTTGATTCTTCCAAGCAGAATTACAAATTTTATTACGAAATCCTTATTCTTAGCCCTCTGAATGTTCATTGAAAAAATCCTTGTATTAATCTTTCTGTCTATGTGTCTTGGCATCGAGTTCAAAACCGCAACTTCACGGAGCTGCATATAAAAACCAGTGATATATATATATATATATATATATATATATCATAAAAAAAGTATACAGTGTGTAACGCCACATCAGCACAATCCTGGCTATATAGTGCCGAATAAACATGTAGTAGGTATCACCAATAAGGCACACAAAACAGAGATAAAGCCAAAAATTAGTTAAATCCTTAAAATACAAAGTCCAATTTTATTTTGTTTTAATTTTTAAAAATATAAACCGCACTTTTTGAAAGGGTCCAAGACCTTATCAGCTGGTGTCACGGGACACATCCCAGGACAAAAAGGTTGACTCCATTAGTCACCTCTAATGACATACATGAGGGCAGATCGGGCCTATTTGACATCCCCGAGTCTGCGGAGGGCAAGAGATTTCGTTTAAAGATAAAACTGTAAATAACATAACTCTTCTCCTATCACACAGAGAACTAAACTAAAGACATAGTTAAAGGAGCAATTAAATTTTAATGTGTTATTAAATTTTAATGTGTTATTACATTTTAATGTGTTATTAAATTTTAATGTGTTATTAAATTTCCAGGTGAAATTAATACATTAGTTAAAAGGATCGGTACAAAGATTGCATAGGAGCCACAAGAAGATACCTGGCTCAGGCATGTGTAAGGCTATGTGGTCTCACATCCAAGGTTGGTGGGTTTTTTTCGGGTTCTTTGGATTCCTCCACCATGAAAGAACGACATAATGCCAACATACGAGTCTTCGAGAGAGAATTTGGATAAGTAGGAATGACTTGTTATGCAATTAATGTAAAATAATTAAAGTTTAATGATTTTACAAAGAAAATATCTATGACATTTTTCAATTAATCTGTCAATTACATATGTAATATTATGTCGTAAAGCTCCTAATATTGCAAAAATTACGATTGCATTTTGCAAATGGATTTAACCAAACATGTCGCAGTCTTTAAGAAATCCATATAATTCAGACAAGTACAGTGTAGGAAAGCCACAATTATAATCTCCGTTCTCTATCCTTTCTGTTTCTTATCAGATGTTTTGATTGAATTGATGCTCGGATACCACGATATTAATTCGACACTCAGATTTGACCTTATATACAAGGCAACGGTGACGGTTCGTGCATACCAAGCCGGAGCAGTGCACGTGGTAGGATTCTGCTCGAGCCACATTTATAATCTCCGTTCGCTATCCTTTCTGTTTTTTTGTTTTTTTTTTAAATAAGATGTTTTGATTGAATCGATGCCTGGATACAACAATATCCATTCTACACTCAGCTGTAACCATATTTACAAATTTACAAGGCAACGGCGACGAATCCTGCATACCAAGGCCGATCAGTGTACGTGTAGGATATACAAGCATCGTAGTATAATGGCGGTAGTGGGGGGGGGGGGGGGGGAGAGAGAGAGAGGGGAGGGAGGAGGGGAGTGCCGGGGTCAATCACGCTCAGATTTGGAATCTTATTTTAAAAAATGCCTTTCAGTAAGTGATTCGTGCAATCTGGCCAGCATATAATGTGTTAAAAAGCTAAAGAATATGCTGCTGTCGTAAATGTTACGTTTTTGTTCACACTTATTACGTACGACATGCTTATTTGACAGAGTGGACCTAAGGTTAGATTGAAAAAGGAACTTTTTATTGCTGAGATAAGGTAAAGTCACATTTTGACTCTTCAAGTCTTCATGAAATGATGTCACAACTGAAGTTTACTCAAATAATGTTATTTGTTTGGACATAATGTGGAAAATTCAGTCAAAAGGAATCTTGAAAATGGTAATACCGTCAACTCTCGTTACAACATCCAAGTTGGTACGCAACTATTTATGTCGTTGTAAAGAATGTGCTGTTATATAGATCACGCGATTGGAAGATTTAGCTCTCTTGTATTTTTGTCGTCGATTAGAACGTATAAATAAAGAAGAATAAGTAAGAAATAAAAACAAATTTATTTCATATATACGTTATCGTATGCAATGAATGAAGTGATTACAAAACCCAAACACAGTAGCAGGTGAGAGATATTTATGTAATTTTCTGAACGTTTACATATCTAGGCACTATCGTCATACAGATTAAAATATTTTGTAACTGTATGTATGTTTGTTAGCAAGAAATTTTTGATTGGATATTTTTGCGTTCAATATGAACAATATTTATCACAATTAAATGTACTTATAACCTTCATGACCAGAATATAACGTTTTTCTTTTCATGAAATCTTTTTTTTTTTAATGTTCAGACAGGTGGAAAGAGGATCTCAAGTAATCTGTTCAAATCCGTCACTGATGCCAACATTGTAAATCGCCTTGCACCTCTTGCAAAGATTCACGTAAGTAAGTCATGCCTTCATTTATTCTACCTACACACATAGACGTGTATGCTAAGATTCACGTTAGTAAGTCATGCCTTCATATATTCTACTTACACATCATAGATGTGTATGCTAAGAGTCACGTAAGTAAGCCATGCCTTCATTTCTTCTACCTACACACATAGACTCGTATGCTAAGATTCACGTAAGTCATGCCTTCATTTATTATACCTACACACATAGACGTGTATGCTAAGATTCACGTAACTAAGCCATGTCTTAATTTCTTCTACGTACACACAATCTGCTGTCCTGAACGCGTGTATATGTGCATGAATGCGTTCACTCATGTATAATAATAATAATAATAATAATAATAATAATAATAATAATAAATTAAAGGCTTTGTCATTCTCAATAGTTGAATCAAAACCTCTTCTCACACCGTGTCGAAATATATACAATTAATATTTTATCTTGTTGTACTTTATGTTTTCATTTATTATGGAAGGGTTTATCTTCCATAAATCTTTGTGCAAACTTTACTTTCAGTTGGCATCATATAGCCACTATTGTGCTGAGGTGCCGCAAATAGCTACTACGTACATTATATCACTAGATAATCATTTCAAAATCACGACCTTACTGTATGAAAAACTTCTTTTCCATATCTCATTTTCGCGTTTTTGAATTTCCGATTGAGATTTGGATGAAGAATGCGTGTTGTGTCTATAGACATTTTTGACTAGAATGCAAGTGTTGAGATAATATGGTGCAAGGCTGTTTTGAACTTTAGATATGAGCTCTACTTATTCTGTGCTCAAAAGGTAATCTTATGAGTAGTTCATGCAAAACTTCATATTTTTATGCAAACGTTCCACGTGGTTTAAAAAATATGATGAACAAAGTCCCCAAGCACTGTAGAAATAATCAATATATGGAAAATCAAACTGTTGTAAAAATTCTGTCTTGATTTTAGCATTTCAATATGCTTAATTCTTTTCAGCTCGAATGATCTGAAGGAAATATAAATACCTATGTATGTAGCTATGGATGGATGGATGGATGGATGGATGGACGTATATATCTATGGTATTTGCGTACTTGCATATGCGTATATATATTCCTTAATTTAGGGTCAGAACTATTTCTTCCTGTGTACAATGTTGTATTTCAGGTAAAAGTGATACATCTTCTTGACGCTGGAATTACGAATTATGGCACCATCAATGAATATGGTTGTTACAAGCAAAGAGCAGCACCGCTCGAAGTCTTCTGGAACGGTGAACTGATGAGACTGGAACAATACCCCAATCGGTTATGGTTATACAATTTTCATTGGTGTACTTATTCATCAAAAGTCTTAAAAAACTCTTACATTGCTTAATTTGAAAACAATGTTTTATAATTTTTCTGGCGTGTATTGGATCATCTTGGATTCAAAGGGTGCACTTTATCATACGAAATTCATACGAAATTCAACTATCCACAAGGGGATAAAATGATTTCATTTGACAGAAAGATATCTCTTTCCGCTTTAATATCAACTCGAGGAGTACAAATCGGACAGGAAACAGACACAAAAGTCTTTACATTACATTGTTTATCTGCATTCTACAAACATATCAAATGGTATTAACTATATACAACTGAAGATATCCAATAGATGAGTATCGACTTTAATGGATCATTATTTGTAAAATGTGTATGAGTATAAATGTTACTTTTTGAATGTTAACAACAATGTAAAATATTTTTCATAGTGGCAGTTTTAACTCTCCATTTCATAGGGGTTTCTAAACATAGCTTACGTCTTGGACGACCAGGAAGGTAAACGGTTTACATACACGGACCATCACCACGTAAACCGTAACCCAAGAGAACGATTTTTTTTTTTTTGGGGGGGGGGGAGGGGAGGGGGGTAAAGGCGTATGCTTTTGTTTCGGGTTCATTGTTTTTTTAATTTTATTTATTTGTTTTTGGTGGTGGTGGGTTAATGCGCTTGTAGTCCCCCCCCCCCCTCAAATCTGCCCTTGTATATAACAGGGTTGACACAATGCAATATGTTACTTTAAAGATCTCCCATACTTACCGTATCTTTAGAACTGGGGTACATGCGCCTCGAATATCCATTTGCACGAGGAATCCTAAGCACCTGCAACAGACCACACGTCAGTGACTAACTAACCGGATGCAAATTTTTCACAAGAATTACCCCTTTTTGCAAGTGGTAAAGGGATAACAAAACTCGATGAGTTTGCTTTTAATAATAAAAATAATAATAATAATATTAATATTAATAACAGCAATAATAATAATAATAATAATAACTTAAGTCTGTAGGAATATATGCATATTTAGAACAACCAATTTCAGACAAGATATGACAAAAATTATTAACACAGCAATTTGCACTAGCGATTAATTGTTGACGAATTGCGGGAACATGCAAACTAAAACGCTTCTTTCGATATTCTGTTATTACTACTAGCGATTCTGTTTTTAAATGAATACACTCTTTGAATAAGCAGATTTTGTAATCAAATTTTCAGATAGCAGTATGTTGTGAATAGCTGTTCAGATTGTATACTGTAAATGTCTTCAAATTCTGATAATGTTAAATTACTGGCAACCATTGAAATTGAGTTTCATTTATATAACTTAACAAAGTAAATGTTAGATCTTGTTCTGCTGAAGTAGTATATAAATCCTTGATGTGAGGCCACTTCACCAGTACTATCCAATTTAAATAGGTTAAGCAGTTTTCATCAACTTGAAATCAGGTTTCAAACACGTGACTATGCAACATTTTTTATTTTTTAAGGAAACCTCCCCCCCCCCCAAGGTTACCTTCTTCTATAGAAACTTTTCCTTACTGCTGTGTAAAAGCCATTACGTCATAGTGTGAGGCCACGTGACTTCTGTCCTTTAAAACATGGGTCACATAGCCTTTGTTTAAGGCCATATATAGAATCTATAATGAGTGCCTAAACGTTTGGTCTATGACTGTACTTTAAAATATGATCACATAATAAGTCGCACTTTAAGTTTGGTTAAGATGTCAACAAGGTATCTACTGACCTTTGTGTTCAAGGTCAGAGTTGTTGACAATTATTCACAACTATATGCAACTAATTTGGGGATTTTCCACTAAATCGACGCATATTCTCTTGTATTGTGGGTTATTTGAATATGTGTGTAAATACAGACGATATGCATTATAATCTTTCCAATTTTAAATCCTGTGTTAAAAACATTCCTGGTTTTTATGATCAGTCTGTTTGGAATCATCAGACTGTTTGGAATCATTATATGATTAGAGTTTTAGTTATGCTGTAATGCTGTAGTGCTGTAGACATAATTCGAAAGGAATTATTTATTTGAACATTCATTGAAATTACCATAAAGTGCTCATTAACCTTTGGATTTAAATATGTGACTCTTGGATATTTGTGGGCATTCTCAAAGATATTCTGGATTGTATCGTTGTGGTACATCACGATATTCAAGACTATTGTTGTGGTACACCAGCACGTTCAAGACTATTCATTCATTCGGAACATTCATTCATTCGGAACATTTTATAATTTCTGACTTTTGTTTAGGACATTTAGGATTATTTGGAATTTAATTCACAAGTTGTAAGTGTCTTTTGAATTTTCATTTTAATTACAGAGAATGAAATTGCTGATTTTACATACATTGTTGGTTTCTATTCTTTCTGTTACATTATTTTAAGATCTAGAGTCGTACCAGGATGTGAAATAACATATAAGAATATACATCTTGAAAACGGATTATTAACAAAAATAATAGAAGTTTCAAATGTCTTTTGAGATACAAAAACTCAGTTTGAATGCTTGGTACTATTACCATACAATACATTATTCAATCCAACAAACAATAATATAGATTTTAAAAAAAAATTCAATTAATTTATAATAGCTTTAATATCGCACATCATTATAACCGGAAAAGAATGAAGAACTGAGTCACTGTTTTTACTACATCTAGTATAAATCTAACAACCTATTACAAAGGTGTTGGGATGAATAAGGTTTGAAATAGATATTTGTAAAATGAATTATTACCTGTGGTAGAATAGAAGATGGTTTGTGCAGCCAGATTATGAGTTTTATAACACTCAATTAATACAAGAAGAAGAAACAGGTTTGATATTCTTCTATCTACTAGTTAGCAGCGAACTAACAGTCCTTCTAAATCAGAGTATAAGATCATATGTTATATCTATTTTAAGTGGCTAGGTACAAAATAGAACATCTGTTACGGAGTCTCAATATATTGTTAAAAGCACCATAATACAATGTTTGAATATTTGATTTTAGATAAGCGAGGTTTTGACACAGATGAAAACGTCACATCAAGAGTTTAACAATATGTTTTAGGTTCAAATTTTAAGCTAAGCTATACAGCTGGTGATGACGGTATATTTTTTATACCGAGTGATATTGTGACGAAAATGGTTAGCATTGAATGTTACAGTAATAATTTATTCAAGTCTTCAGATTCATTTAAACAAAGAGTAAATCTTGATGTAAATATTGACGTGGTATCGACTACAACACAGAAGTACATACAACGCCTGTAATAATTCCTCAACAGACAGGGAAAGAAAAGATTATAAGACTAATAAAATCATACAGACAAACCTACAGTACCTAATCAAATCATACAGACAAACCTACAGTACCTAATCAAATCATACAGACAAACCTACAGTACCTAATCAAATCATAAGACAAACCTACAGTACCTAATCAAATCATAAGACAAACCTACAGTACCTAATAAAATCATAAGACAAACCTACAGTACCTAATGTTATAGAATACGAAACAAATCAACAAACATTGATTATTATGTCTATGCCGGAGCTGGCGCAATTTACTTTTTGAAAGAGTGTAACAGATTAACAACCTAGTTAAAAGACTAGTTAATATATTCTGTGTACAATTGCAAAGAGTACGCCAATTATGCAACTATTAGCAAAATTACATTATCGGGTATGATATAAATATTTGTTTCTGGCTGATGTATAAACCAGCTTATTACACCACCAATGATACCCGGCAATGCTGCTGCTGCTTTTTAATTAAGTCAAACAAATATCCAGCAATATTTTTGAAACCGTTTTTTAAATTTATCAATGAATACGCTATCGCTGCTGACCCCACCTTCAGAGCCACTTCCATAGCAACCACTTTGACCACCACAACCTCCACCTCGACCACATCACCACCGCCAATATCTCCGCTACCGATTGCTAATTCTTTTACAAAATTTGCTATGGATAGACCAAGAGTTGCTGCTGTAATATCATTAGCTATAGAAACGGCAGCAATGGTTACACCATTCTTTGAACAGCCGTTTTTATCCTTCGCCTAATGGTAACTTTTATTTAATTTTTAACTCAATGTTATTAATATTTTCTCTGAAGTTACTTTTTACTTCTGTTAAATGGCTAACTATTTGTACTATTCTACTTATATAACTTTGTAATAAATAATTTATTTGAGTTTGTTTACTTGGCTGACGCTTGTTTTTTTAGCAATATTGTTTTCTTTTGTAGTTTTTTATATTGTTGTCAAACAAGTAACAATCTTTTTTCGTTGATAATATGTTTGAATTTAGAACATCAGTAGCATTCACACAGCCTCTTAACACTCTATGTGTATTTCCTTATCTGATCATAGTTCTTTCTAGCTCATTTTTAGTTTTTAAAGCTGAATCTTAAAAATAGTTTTCTCTTATTTAAATTCGCATTTATTTCTGCTATAACATCAAAGAGTTTTACACATTTGTTTTAGCAACATTATTTACTATCTCTTGCCTGATTGTATCATCGTTTATTATAAGAATTTCTACTGGGGAAAATTTCTTCTGCCTTAGTCCATATATTTCCTATTTTTGTCCAGCCTATTGATTCCAAAAAAGAAGTTCCGCCTTTACTAGCTATGATAACATTTTAGGGCGGGTTACCAATTTTAGAAAGCGGAAAAGCACATTTACCAAGTTATTCTTAATACAATGTTTTATCTATAATTCTAAAATTAACTTTGTTCTTCATTCAGCTGAAAACAATGTATGATATCTTCTTTGCATAGATTGATAATATTTTGCTGAACTGTTGTAATAGGACCAGGAGTAGGATCAGGCGTAGTATTGTCACCACTAGAATCAGGAGCAGGATCATCATCAGGGATATCATCAGGTTTTTCAAAAGGTTCTTCAACCATGTAAAGAAAACCACGTGCCACCTTTTTACACTATTTGAATTAATCAAAATCAGCCTGAAAAGGATAAACTTTTTCAGAATCTGAACAAGATATAACGTGATTGGACGGACGTCAGGACTGCTTTGAATATGAAAACGAAATAACACAAGCATACAAATATGAATCGAAAATTTGTATAGTAAATGGAGCATACAAGAAAATCACTAGTAAACACTTAACGATAAAGAATTGGATAAAATGGATTCAAAGCATATAAAGAAAACATCAAATTTATGTTAATACTAGACCAGTTACAATACCAAAGTCATTGTCAGATGTAATAATCATAGGAATAATATCTTTGATGAGTAAGTTTCTTCCAATTAATAACTGAAACGAATTACAGATAGAGTTGACAGAAGACTACTTAACACTAAACAGATTTGGTAACTTTAGTGAGTTTTTATGTTTAAGGTTTGGATTGTCAATTTCAGCATTAAATACTAGCTTGATAACGTTTAATCACATTAATTTAAAAAGGAAAATTTTAAAAAATACCTAGTTACGTTAGAAAGTCAGCAACTCTTTAAGTTTTTTTGTAATTAGAGAACAAGCTGAATGTAACCTTAAAATAATTTGAAGGTAGCTTGAAGTTAACTTGAAGGTAACTTGAAATAACTTGAAGGTAACTTGAAAATAAATTGAAGACAACGTGAAGGCAACTTAAATACCTGTTTAAGGAAACGTTAATTTCGTTGAAAATTAAACGGAAGGAAGCGAACAAGTTCTTGAAAGTAAAACTGAAGCCATTGTAAAGGTTCCTAACTAAGCAGAAAAAGTGAACTTATCAAAACATAAACAAATACTCGTAGAGCTGAACTTAGAAAATAACTTTAAAAATTCACCAAAACTTTTAAAAAGCAGAAAAAACTGTCTACCGAGAGCAAAACTGGTTCCTGTGACTAGCGTGGTATTACAAATATATGAAATAATTGATACAGCTCAATCACAAAAATTAAAAATCATTAACTAAATTAAATATAGATACTGGAGCAAAGACTTTCAGTAATGATGTTAATAAAACGTTCATTGATTATAATACAAGGATGAATGATCATAATACAATGTTTGATTTTTGTTATACGCCAAAAGGTGTTATTCTGGTTAATACAAGACACCCCCCTCTACCCGCTCCCCCCCCCAAAAAAAAAGGCATTCTCCAAAAACAAATATATATATATATATATATATATATATATATATATATATATATATATATATATATATATATATATATATATATATATATATAGGAGAACTGACAAAAAAAACCGATGCATCTACTAGAGAGTTTGTTCAAAAGATGTATTGACGGCCAAATACGAAAGCCTGTTGTTACATGGATGACAAATTAAAGATTGTGACCATGAATTGTAAGGAATTATGGGATCCAGTTTAGACAAGGGGTGTTCTGAACTATCTAAAACAAAAGAATACTCAATTTATCTACTTCAAGATACCCACTTTATTCCAAAATGGGAGAATTACATATGATCAAATTGTGGCTATGAATGTCTTTTCATCAAATTCGAATGGGGTGGCTATTCTACTAAATAATCATTTTCAATTCACCATACACAGAACCAAGAAAGACAATACTGCTAATAAAATACTTCTCGATATATCAAGACAAAATTATAGATTTACTCTGATTAATATATACGGTCCTAACCGCGATAATCCAAATTTCTACTCAGAAATCAAGAACAATATAACAGCCTTCAGCAGTGATTATGTGATTATTGGAGGTGATTTTAACTTAGTAATTACTTTTTATTATTTTTAATTTAATTTTATAAATTATGACAATAGTGAAACTTTTGTGCAATAATTGTACAAGGGTACATTATTCAACATTAATTCCGTAATATAACATATTTTAAAGAAAACACTATATATTGGATTCATCATTTGGACACTGGCAGGCATTTCAAAAAAGTTAGTTATTCATATACACAAACCTACAAACATACATACAAGTATATGCATAAATACCAAGATGAATGTACCTATACATTCTGAGGTATTTATTGAGATATAAACATATACATTAATATGGTGTAATCTCCCTGCACCAGGCATTGAATGCTGGGACAATCTGGGTGGCTACTAAACAGTCTAAAAGGTGGGCCGACGCAGGCATGCTTAAATTTATATAGACATGTATACTGAACCTATTATTGCATCCACACGGTATCAACACATACTTTACGATGGATAGAATGGTAAACAGCGATAAATGAATATTCAGTTTAAAAACAACTTTTGTAAAGTTGCCATTTTGTATCAAAATTTCCCCATGTGCATTTTGTGTATGCAGAATACCTTTCTGACAGAAAGTGTATTTTCAGTTCTTTCTTAAAATGAGACATATTTGGTAATTTGTTATTAAATCAACAGTCATAAATATAAAATTTCAACTGTAATCTAAAAATCTTCATCAGATCTTTTTTCATCTGTTATGCCAAGCAGAAATTTTTCTCTTTAATACATAAAATTTATAGAGACGATTGCACTCACTCTTTATATTTATCCACTCTAGGAACCTAGTCAAGACTGATTCTGTTTTTGGACACTCCCGTAGAAGATGTGATCAAACTTCTACAGAGGTTTTTGCAGAGAGAGCATAAATTACTTTTTCCAAATTGTTAAGAAAATTATTTATTACAAAGATGTTGTGTAAAATCTTAGTTCGAAGCCATTTAAGCCCAGGACCTCTGGTTATTTTGTGAGACAAGGAAACAGGCTTATTCCATTCATTCTCATTTAAATTGTCGAATTCTGTATTCCATTTTGCAATTGAGGCTGGCTCTTAATTATTGCAAATGAGTGTTTTGTAATTCTTTTACAGCCCTTTTTATCATTTATAATAAGTAAAATAGATGGGTTCATACATGGGTACTGTATATTGGAACTGATACTTATATCAAATTTACTTTTGAAGATTTTCATGGCACCTAAAATTCCTCTAAACTTCTAGGAAATTTACATGGAATCCAAATGTATTTCGAAAGTTGTCAAGATTGATCCACGAACCATTTTCATTTACAAAGTCATTTATATAGAAGATTTCTTTTTCAATCTAGTGTTTGCACATTGCAGTAGAATTTCCAAAAATGATATCAGGATCTCATCCATATTTGTGTTTAAAGCTATTCATCGTTTTCAACAGTAAACTTATTATACAATTTTATGTAAGCTGAAAATATATCTATCCAAAACTCATTCAGGCATTTACTAACTCTTTTAAGAAAATCTATTCCAAATAGGAAACTTTTTTCTATGTTTGGGAGAGGAGAAAGTAAAATATTTTTCCATTTGGGCTCAAGAGTAACCATTCGTCTGATCCAGGCGTTCTTAATAGAATCCACAAACATATTAATATCAATCAATTTAAGGCCACCCTCATGGTAGTCTTTAATAATTACTTTTCTTTTAAGTTTGTCTCTTGCCCCATTCCAAACAAACTTATGAAAAAGAGAATCTAGTTTATGGAGTACATTATGAGGGCGATTTGGTAAACTCATTAATAGATATGTAAGTTTTGATAATGCCAAACTTTCAATAACTGTAATTGCACCAAAAGTGGTTAGTGATCTTTTTCACCACTGCAGAAGTAAATTTCTAATTTTCCTGATTTTGTTATCATAGTTTAATTTAACCACATTGTTTAGCTCTGTGGAAAATCGTATGCCAAGGTAAATAAATTCAGATGAATCCGAATCTAAATGGTATTCTGAGCAATATTTAATATTACTACCTGTTCTACTTCCAATCCAGACTGCTTTTGTTTTTACAATATTTGTAATAAGGCCTGAACATTTAGAGTAATTATAAATGAGATCCAGTGCTGATTTCAGGGACTTTTCAGAGCCATCAAGAGTGAGTGCAGTGTCATCTGCATGCTGTGAAATAAGATATTCTATATGATTTATTTGTATCCCTATAATTAGTTTGGGTTCTTCCTGATCATGTGGGCTAATATCCCTGCACACAGAAGGAAAAATGGTAAGAGGGGATCACCTTGTCTGCAGTCCCTCCTAATGTCAAACCACGATGAATATTGTCCATTTACAATAATGCATGATGTAATACTTTTGTAAAACAGCTTTATCGAATTTTGTGAAGTCTCATCCAAAATTTTAAAAGTCTAATAGTTTACCAACAGAATCAAAAGCGTTTTCAAAGTCAATTAACAGAAGAAGTCCAGGTATGTTATATTTTTTGTAGAAAACGAGATCATATAGGATACGAATATTTTCCCCTATATATCTTAACGTGATGAAATAAGTCTGATCATTATTAATAATTGCTGGAAGAACCTACTTTGGTCTATTTGCAATACATGCTGATGCAATTTTGTAAGCTACATTAAGTAAAGAGATGGATCTCAAATACTGTTTTGGTTTGTCCCCTTTTGGAAAACAAGTTATTACATGTTCTTTTTGAGTTGATGATAGCTCCCCAGAATTATCTGAAATATTAATTGCCCTTAAATAATATGGACTGATATATATCCAAAAAAACTTACAAAACTCAACTGAAAACCCATCTGATCTTGGGCTTTTATTATTTGGCATGTATTTTAGGCTTGCAGTTGCTTCAGTTAAAGTTATACGGCAGTCACTCTCTGTTTTAGGAATATCCCTATAGTTAAGAAGAGATTCAAGATCAACTGGATCCACCTGATGATAAGAATATAGCTTCTGATAATATAGTTTTGATTCTTTTAAAATTTCTGACTGATTACCAGTTTATGTTCCATCAGATTTTAATAGATTAGGCATCATTTTACTTATGTAGTTTCTATTTTCCAAATTACACAAATAGTGTGATAACTGTTCTCCTTCTTCAATCCATTTTGCTCTTGATCTTATTCTTACACCTTTCATTTTTTCCTACGAATTTCCACCAACTGATTCTTTTTTATCTCTAAAATTTTTAATTTAGTACTTTTATTAGTTTGTTCCAAACAATTAATTTCGTTAATAAGCTGTTCTTCAGTTGAGCTTGTTGTCTTTTGTAAAGGATGAGTATGAGATCGTTTCCCCCCTAATTTCTAACAGTATCATTTTACATAAAAAAAATTGTTGATCAATTATAGTTATAACTACCTCAGATGCTGGAATTTGCTCAAAATGAAATGTTTGATTAGAGGAAATATATTGACTTTTACAATGATGAATTGTATCTTTAACAAGAGAAATGTAATTTGAATCTTTTAATAATGAGTTATTGAATTTCTAAAAAGTTTTGTTTATCAGTGTTTCTAAACACCAAAGTCACTTTTACAAGGGAACGGTCAGTTCTGTAGCCGGGTTCTATGACAATTCCTTCCACCATTGTAAAAAGATTTTCTGAAATAAGAGTCTAGCCTGGCTTGCTTAATTGGGTTGCTTTATCTCCAGGTGTATCTCTTTGTACCAATATTTCTCTCTCGCCAAATGTCCACCAACTTATGTTCGCCACATGTATCAGGAACCACATCTCTTGCCCTGGGATTATTCAGAGAATTATAATTATGGATATGAAATTCTAGATCCATTACTAAGTTAAAATCACCTATTTAATTTGTCATCCATGTGACAACAGAGACACTTTTTGCTGTGTAAAATATAGGAGAAGACCAACAAATTGCAGAGGAAATCCCGATGACAGATGTGATGTTAGTTTACTGATTTTTGTGCATCTAAGTTACGTTTTGTGCATATATATATATATATATATATATATATATATATATATATATACACACACATACATATACATATATATATACTTTCATTGTAATTGAAGAGCATAAACTTAGAGTAAAGAGGTAGTTAAAAATTGAGGTGAATATGAGAAAATATAAAGAAAAATAAAACAAATTGTAACAAATTTGATGATAAAATAAGGGAGGATAGATAGAAGAACACAAAAGTTTAGTGGAGAAAAAAGTGGTGAAAAGAACAAAGCTAAAGTAAGAATAAGGAAAGATAACAGATAAGAATGAAATAAAAGGTAACACAACAATAGTACAGAAAAAATAGTGTCAAAGGTCATAATGTTTTTTGAAAACAATAATAATGTGTGGAAAGAAAGCTCAAAGTCAACATCAAGCACCCAGTGCCCATTGTGCGAAAACGTAAACACGATATATGCAATAGTTCACTGGATAATAGGTAACACAATTACCCAAACCACTTCATTCTAAGCAAGGTTTTTGTATTATATTACCCTGCTGATACACGTATTCTTATTCCGTTGTCCAACATTAAGCGTATTTTGGAGGGCTTCAAAACAGACTGGGAGAATTGGGGGGGGGGGGGGGTACATTTTTGCTGGAAGCTTCAACTATTCGTTTTCAGTTTATACGTAGTCATGATCTGGATGATGCTCATACTTTCTCCTCATTCTTGAGACGCTCTACAGATTTTATATACTACTGAAATAAGTATTTTCATTAATAAGAAAGCAGTGCGAACATCTGGGTCTGTTACATTTAGTTGATGAACCCTTCATAAAGGATTTCCTTATTAATTTAGAACTTACAAGGACATCTTTGAGATTTTTCTATCTTTTATAAGCGAGTGTAGGCCTGCTTTTGTGAAGTGATTTAATACTTACAAGATAATTGCAAAAGACCCCAATATTTGTTGATAATCTTACCTATATTAGGTAAACTTATAGTGTACTCAATAACGAAAGGAATGAGATTGTCATCTTTGTCCCTGATTTTGCGTTTCAGCGAATCAAGCTGTGCAAGGAAATATACCTCTTCGAGAGCAGCATTAATAATGTCAGTTGGATAATTTCTGTATAAAAAATATTGATGTAATTCTGTCAAAGATGTTTTAAAGACATTATGATCAAAAATAATTCATCTATAACCTTTCGCTTGACTGTAAGGTATTCCGTCTTTGCATGATTTTGGATGACACGAAGAATATTCAACGTATTGATAAACATTTGTGTTTTTAACATGTATCGTAGTAGTTCTATCATTACTTTCCGTTTTTAGCGACATCTACCTCCAAAAATGGTACTTTCTTTTCCGACACGCTGAACGTAAAATTAATTGTAGGGTGAAATATATTTAAACTGTCTATGAAATAGTAGAGGTCTTCTAATGAATGACTCCAGATCATACAAATGTCATCTAGAAATCTTAGCCACACATCTGGTTTCAAAAGGTATTTATTTAAGAAGTAATTTTTTAATTTTACCATGAATAGCGATGCATAAGAAAGAGCCATTTTCAAGCAGAAGTTGTATTCAATCACAAATGTTTTCTGTGGATAGTCTACGTGTATTTTCATCTTCATTAAGATAGTATTTACAAGCTTCAATACCATCACTGTGTGGTATATTTGTGTAGAGAGAGGTAACATCAAGCGTAACTAGGAAAGATTTGTTCGATAATTTTGGAAGAGATTTCAATTTGCTAATGAAATCTGATGTATCTTTGACATATGAAGGAAGAGATTCCATTAAAGGTTGTAAAATATGATCAATATATTTAGATATATTATCAGTATATGAGTTACATACAGAACTTATAAGCAATGATTTATCAAATGCTTTATGTTTTATACTGTTTGTTTCTTCTATATATGTACACCATAACATGAAAAGTTTGCCTCCAGTGTTTCAATATCTCGGTATACGGCCAATCGTAGCGATGAAAATTAACGTTACAACGCCGACACACTGTTTAGCAATGTATGATGAGACGAAATTAACGGTGATAAATAATCTTGAATAATTGTTCATTTGACAACACGTTCTGATTAAGGGAACGGAATTTTGAAGCGAGAGCAGTTCACAATAGTTGCATTCCTTACGCCACTATAGCAACCGACCTACTTCAGTATAACAGAGTTATAAATCTGCTTTGATCTTTACATTCTGTCCGCAAATTCCACGTCTGAATAACTACTTAGGTGATTGAAAGACGTAGTGATGGATAAGTCCTATTGTAGTTAATCAAGGCTCTGTCTGCCTGTCCACGTGCAACTTGTGGTCCTATTTATGCATGGCCGATGAACTATTCGATCATACCTAGCCTTTGAAGTAGTACCAAGGGACACTTACACAATTTTGATGACGAAATTCGACGTCAGCAAATGAAGTCAAAACGTACAACAGAGCATTTGTAAATTGAGGAAACGGAAAAGGCCGTCAAAGCTGGCCGGTTTCTTCGAAAAGGCTGGCTCTAAACACGTCCGATGCCGGCTGAGCTGATTATATCCGTGTATAAATATGTCTGATTCAAAGAGAAGGATAAATTCATTCCCAAATAGAAGTTAAAGAATCCAGGAATTGGTGTATCCGCCACCGAAAAGCTCTGTCGGACGTAGGCTTTCAAGTTTAGTCTTGACCTTTATTAATTTACATCATCGAATAATGTGTCATACGTAGCTCGGTCCTTTCGCGCAGTCTTGAATAGTATTTAGCTAAGCTGGCTCTCGTGCATAAACAAGGTGATTAGATAAGGTTAGAAGTTAAATAAACGGATGAACAACAGTAACAAAGTGTAAGTTTGGCGTGCATTATTGACGATTCTAAAGACAACGATAACCGTTTCAACTTAGTGAATAAAATCCACAACCATGCAAATAGTAAATATAAAGGACGCTGTTAACAGAGCACGTGAAAAGTGTGTACGGCCAATGCGTTATTAAAATGGGAGCGTATTTTCAGTATTACTGTAGTCCATGATGATGTGCATCAAGTTTCTTTAATTTTCAACTCGATTATACATGTATTTGATATGCATTTATGAATGACTTTCTATATTTTAATGCGAGTTCTTCAGGTTGTCTAATAGCTTTAATATGGGTATAAGACTTTCCAAGATAGCACAACAATAATTGTATAGGAAATCCTATTTTCTGCAGGAATTGCAAGAGAGAGCTTTGGGAGATTTCCTATCATAAGTGCAAGAAAAGGCTTCGCAAGATCAATAATATTCTTTCGTCCAACTAGTGATCTTACGAAAACTTTCATTTTTGCTCTGCAGATGAAGATCGCCGAAAATCATGTGTATCAACGACATATAACGTTCTGGAAAGCTTGCACAACACATTGAACTTGTTTGCTGATGATTGTGCCCCATATTCTAATTGTGAGCAAATTAATAACTTTTCAGCTGCTAGACAGTCATCGACCAGGAACCCACTGAGTAGCCGTCTACTTTCCCAACATTGACAGTGTGGAATATTTTGATCTTTATGGATTGCTTCCTCTGGAAGACGACATCACTGACTTTATGAGAAGAAATGCTTTATCGACTCAATTCAAGTATGTGAGATTACAAGGATTAGATTGTATGGTGTGTGGACAATATTGTGTGCATTTCCTTTATCAACGCAGTCTTGGATTTCCCTTAGAACATTTAGTGACTTGTTTTGATAGTGAGTACTCTAGAAATGATGATAAAAAAGAAAGATGGTTTTGTGAACATTATGGCTATCTCTTGTGTTTAGCTCAGAAATGTAGTGTGCATCGATGGCAAAATGTCAGAGCCTTAGATCATTGGAAGTGAAGTTTGACTCCACAACGTTGTCAACCCTGTAAATACGTTCATTTTTAATATTGTTTGTTTGTTTGTATTTAAGTTAGGGAAGCTTCTTCTTATGATTAAACATGTTGATTTTGAAAACATGGTGTTGTCTTGTTTATTTGTTGAAAACAAATTGTATTGATATGCTCTTTCACATTTGTCTCTATCGATCTTAGTCATGTTATCTTTCACGTCCGCGTACCGAATTGGAGGGATGTTTTCCTTCACGCCCGTGCATTTCCCATATAAAACATTGCGTTCACCAGTCTAGTACACAGTCAGCAGCGAACATAGAAGTTACAAGACGTATCAAAAGCGCTAGCGATGGAAATATTAATCCCCGCACACGCCCTGAATGCTCTGAAAGGCTTAGGCCTCTCAGTCGCAACTGGGTGGAGCCTTCGGGCTCAAGAGAAGAGGACAACTCTTCTTCTTATTTGGGAAGAAGAAAGAAGCAACCAAATTGAGAGAAACACATGGGAAAGAAATATACCCAACAGAAGACCGGGACAGGGAGGACGAGGAAATCTACAGTGGGGGCGTTCACACAACCTGCCCCTCCCAAGGAACCCAAGAAAACATCTACCGAAACATCGCCACCTACCACAAAAATTACAACAACAACAACAACAACAACAACAATATCAACACCTCCAAAATCAACTGCTGAAGGTAGGATGAAAACTCCAGAGGGAATCAAACCAAAGGAAACAAAAGGGACGAAAGTTACCCCCATAGCACCACCAGCATCTTCAACACCGAGTCTTTGCAAATATGGGGGAAAAAGTTTGCCGACTGCCCAGCAATGCTAACGGTGTATATTAGTAACCACCTGGCAACATACCTTGGGCTCGAGAGAGGAAAATTCCTCTTTGAACCATCCATGAGAGACTACGACATGGCGGACTTTATAGACCCGAGCAGCCCGAAAGAGCGAAATAGACTGACAACCATGCAAGTCGTGCCGGACTACCTGAAGTCTTTTTACCTGCAGAAGCTACCTTGAAGCCTCTCAGTCCTTTTAAGGGCAAAATGAGTTTACTAAATGCCTATTGGTTTTCTCTTTGGCTTGAAAACCTTTTCGAATATAACTAAATCTCAACACAAATATGATCAATTATCCACCGAATCAAATGATAACTTGACAATACCTGATTAAGATCACAAAAATTTAGAGGGTTACTCAAACCCAAATACATTTATTATTTTTCGGAAAACGTATGTACATTCTGTACACGAAATTTCAAAATTGATAGGAAATTAGGAAAATTTATAAAACTGACTAAATGTGACCGTAATTACAATATGTGGCTAACACACAATTGGTAATAGGGACAGCCCTACTTAGTTAACTGGGCGGAATTTGATCATGTACGTTCATGGCGTTTCAGTTTCCGTCACGCTTCGCGCCTCGCTTGCCTAGTCCGTGCTTCCTGCCACTCCAGACATGAACAGCTTAACAACTTAATCACTTAAGTGCGCTTCGCGCACACCTGCATACCTGTAAACATTGTGGTTCTAGTCCTATGTACAGGTATAAACTCTTATACACCCCCCCCCCCAATATCGCGCCGTCAATGAACCCCCTCAATTGTGGGGAAACCATGCACCGATGGTGGGGTGTGAAAAATAGCGTTTTCTATAACGCTTTAACGTGTCAGGTGTGTTGCAAACTAGCAACACACTTGACCACAAATATAGTGTGCTCAGCACACACTTAAATAGTTGTACATAGCCGAATAGCTGTAAATGCAAACATCATAATCATCAGTCTAGTGCAGATCTAAATCCCCTGACCAGCAGCATCCGTCATCCGGAGAATAGCATCACACTGGGGGCGAGGCTATCAGATAACTGCTCCATTTATACTGGCGAATTATGGGCTATAATCCAAGCAATTAAATGGATACAAGATAACCAAACCCCAAAGCAGTGATTATTAGCGACTTACTAAGTGTGCTGCGGACTCTTCAGTCCGGTAAATCTGCCAGCAGAGATAACATGACCCGAAAAGTTTACTTCAGACTTAAAAACCTGGACCCCAAAAAACATACTGTGGAATTCATGTGGGTGCCCTCCCATATCAACATCCCTGGAAACGAAAGGGCTGATAAAGAAGCCAAAAACAAATTAAACGATCAAGACATCTACCATTTGGCTTACAGTGTCCAGGAGATCTAGAGTATGATTAGGCACAAAATAGATAATAAATGGCAGAGGAAATGGGAAGATACGCAAAAAGGGCGTAAACTCTATAACTTGCCGAAGCAGGTCTGCAGAACTATTATCACCCCAAACCTGGCAAACCCCTATGATACCAAAGTTATAAATAGGATCAAACTGGAAAAATACTATTAGCCAGTTGCTTTGGAAGATTTTTGCCAGGTATAAAAGAAGCAGGAATAAATTGCCCACTCTATCCCACCCCTGAAACATTATGCCACATTTTTAACGAATGCCCCAAATATACCCAAGAAAGGGAAAAATTCCAGGAAAAACAGAAGAAACTAAATACCCCAGACAGCTACCCGGATTTCCTTAAAATAGGAAATACGAACATAAACTCGGTGTACTCAAACATACTGGGATTCATCACCGACATTGGGAAGAGATATAATCCCTGGTTAGGAATAAAATGACAGGTCCGGAAGAAAAATTGAAAAATTGGAAAATAAAAACCTTATAAGCATTAGGGAAGCCCTAACAGTCTCTCGGGGGAGGAGTGGCTCTGTACTAGGGGAAGGGATAGGCATACCATCTTAAATGGTTCTCAGGGTGAGAGTCTATCTCTGCCCCCACGACGTGAGAAACTCCACCCCTTTAAGGGGACAAGAAAGGGCGTTCCTAAAAATATAAATTCGAATATATGATTCAAATAAACTTGGGATAGTTGCCTATAAAAGATTCAGACATAGTTTTAAAAAAAATACTTCTAAGCGATACAGTTTTACTCCCCTCCCATTATTAATTACATCATCCTAACCCCCAAATTAACCCTACGTTTTCCCAATCCCGAACACTAAATTCGTAACAATGTCACTAACAACAAAAGCATGTAACTTCACATTAACAGAGAAATAATTTAATTCTAATATTCTATATTAAACTCTTTTGGTAGCACCGGTGAACCGAGGAGTATTGTATAACCTAACTTGAACCTCAATTTAAAATTAACTGAGTATAAGGTGGTCATAAGCCCAGACCATCAGACCAAGCCGCACAAAGTAGCATTGATTGGAAATTCAAACATTGTTAGCGGCCCCGCTAAACTGACGCCCAACATAATTAAGAGCATAAGGTGGTCCAAAGTCCAGATCATCAGTGTCCCACCGCACAATGCGGTAACTGATACCTCAAAAAATACTTACCCAAATATACGATTAAGCACAGGCGCCAAGAGAAACCTATGGACATATAAACAAATTAGTCAATATAAGGTGGTGACATCCCAGACCATCAGGCCCAGCCACACAAGGTGGCAATGATTGAACACAACGACAAAAACCCACTAATAGAAGGTGCCTGTGATTACAAACCTATAATTGTACTCCTTGAACAAAACCGGGTTCAGAGTGCATCCATTTCCTTCTTTTTTCTCTGCTGCTATACTAGTAACCTAAATTAATCGATGTAGGAAATCAACCAATAGTACCGAGTATCTCATAAAAAAATTAACATTAGACAGGAAGCAAGACGACAATATTCATTTTTGGCAAATAAATCAAATCTAAATTCAATCCTGGACCACTTGAAACCATCCGGAGAGGACGAGGCGCACTCTTCCTGGACCTTTTCCTCCTTTGCCACTCCCGGATAGTAATTAAAAGCGTGCAGTACACGCAGTAAACGTCGGATGGGCTCGCAGACTGCTAGCCCTCTGACGACTAATTAATAATGTGGGACTGCTGCATATGACGGCTGGGGAAGTCAGCCTGCCCTAGGAGGAACCTGGGAGCTTGGAGTATCGCCGTCTGACCTCTTCGTCGCAGACTGATCAAAATTGCCTGACTGTATAGGGTTTTCCTTTCGAATTTTGAAAACCCCTTTCGATTATACTTTTTAAAAAACACAAATTTGACCCATTTCGAACTACCGTCAAAAATATACAACCGAATTCAGAACAAATCTGCGTGATATAAAATGGAATGAGTAACTTTCACTCATGGATTGGTTACTATTTTTAGAAAAATCATGTTCACTCTGTACGCAAAATTTAGAACTGTAAGAATTGTCATAATTAAACATGTGGCTTACACGTAATTGGTTTTAGGGACAGCCCGACTTATCTAACTGGGCAGAATTTGATCATGTACATTGGAACTTAAACATGTACGTTCATGGCGTTTTAGTACTTTCGTCACGCTCCGCGCCTTTCTTGCCGAGTCCGTGCTGCCTGCCACTTCAGACATCAATTAAGTAGTGTCTGGAGTGGCAAACCCGTAATCCTGTAAACATTGCGGTTTCATTCCTATGTACAGGTATAACTAATTGTACACACCCTCCCATATCGTTCTTTCAATGAACCTCCATAGTAGGGAAACCATGCAGGGTTGGAGTGGTGTGTAAATAGCGTCCTTTCACGCCGTCATGCGTCGAATGGGTTGCAGCCCGGCAACTCACTTGACGATAATTAAATAAGTGTGCTAAGCACACAATTAAATCCCCTAATGCGTGCACTGGGGGTACATAGACGTACATGGTCGAATGACCGCACACGTCTTTAATTCAAATCATTATCATCATTCTAGTGCGTTCACCAGTCTAGTCATCAGTCTACAGTCAGCAGAGCAAGAAGCAACACCTAGAAGAAATTGGACTAGAGACCAAAGCGATGATACCGCCCCGTGCCCTGCACGCAATCCAAGTCTTAGGTCTTAGGATTGCATCAGGGTGGAGCCTACGGGCTCAGGCAAGAAGAACCACTCTTCTGCTTATATGGAAGGAGGATTCCAACGACCACAGAAGCAGTAGAAGTAGCCCCACAAGAAGACCGAAACAGGGAGGAAAAACGCAGAATCAACAGAAGCAGCGATTAGCACAGACTCAGCCGATACCGAGCGTCACCCTCGTGGAACCCGGACCAGCAGTACCTCCACCTCCGAGGCTAGTACGCAATCTCCACTACCAAAAACATCGACACCAGTTCGGCAGGGGGCAAGGCAGGGAAGGGAGGAGGAGACAAAGGAAGACGAAAAATTAAAACAAAAGGTAACCAGGAAACTAGAGGCCGAGAGGATAAAAGCCCTGACACCAGCAGCGACGCAGCCGGCGACGAAAAATCAGGGACCACCGCCAATGCTGCCGGAAACGAGAGCGATGGCAAAGAAGACACAGGAAAAACAGCCTCTGCTGCCATCGCGTACCTCGACAACCAAGCCATGGAAATGGGACTGGGTGAGGTGTTGGAGGATAGGGAAACAGCGAGACAGCATACAGAAGACTTTCCGAATACCTGTGGCCATACCTTTTTCCAGCAACAGAGGTTACACCTCAGCCCTTTTAAGGGCTAATAGAATTGCCTCTATTGCCAAAGGGTTTTTTTTCTGTCTTGAAAACCCGTTTCGTTGACAACTTTTTTGTAATACGCAAATACGATACATGTATACACAGTTCCAAAAGAATCACTTGTTATTTTCAAATTAAGATCCCAAAATATAGGTCCAATATACAATAAACAATAGCAGCTGATCAAGAGGAACACATTATTTATAATAGTTGAAAAATATATGTACAGTAGAAATAGACGATGTTTCTTTGCAAGCATGACCTAGGAAATAATAAAAATCAAAATTCTAATCCTTCAAACACTAACATCGCAAGAATATATTACTAAATAGTATAGTTATATTCAAATATATTCAGGAATGTATTTCCAATTAAACAAAGCTAATAATAATTCATGAAACAGAATTGCAATCGATTTCAAAATCAGTAATTCTGATATGTTAATTATCAACAAACACAACTTGTCCAACTTTACACGATCGAAACAGAACGCCTGGACTAAGAGAGACAACTTTTAATAACTTTTTACGGATTTGGCACAGGGGTATAACTGACAGACAAATGTGTAGAGGTCAATTATAGCGCAAAGGTACTATGAACGTCAAAATATCATTCTCACCAATCAGTATATGAAAGGCTGTACAGTAATGTAATCTTGTGTATTCACCAGCGCGGCATGGTTCAACTCCAATATTATTCACCGTTCATTAATGCATCTAAATAATTGTTCTTACATAATTCTGTATTATGGTTGAGTTTAAACAATTCATCAGATAAAAGAGATCTTAGATTTAACTACTAAATACACGGAAAAAAATCTTCAAGAATAATTTTGTCCTAAGTACACCTCCCCCCCCCATATTGAAACTACTTTTTATCTAAGTAGTAATAGAGCCAAAGCTCACTCGTGTCAAATGTCAACAGCATTTAGAGATAAGGCAGAATATGTCTTTGTCGTATTTTAAATTTATAATTAAGAAAAAGTTACAATTGTTAAAAAAACAGGGTAATATTTCACCCGTGATGTGCAAAATACATTATATTGGTATTATGGTTATTCCCACACAAGTAAATATTTTGTTTTTGATTCAGTCCTAACCTATCTCTCTGTCTGTCTGTCTGTCTGTCTGTCTGTCTCTCTCTCTCTCTCTCTCTCTCTCTCTCTCTCTCTCTCTATATATATATATATATATATATATATATATATATATATATATATATATATATATATACATGCTCTGCATGAAGTAAGTATATTTTATGTCATATTTATCGTGAAGAAATTGATCAAATACACCCTATATCAATGAAGAAATCAGCAATTATGTATATCATAATTCACATTGTAGGCAATTAAAAGTTGTCATGAACAACACTGGGACTTGTATGTATGCACACACACACACACACACACACACACATATATATATATATATATATATATATATATATATATATATATATATATATATATATATATATATATATATATATATTAATGTGTTATATCGTATTATAGTCTACGATTGAATAAGAATCAAAATAAAGAAAGTTATAGACAATTACCTTTCACGTATTTAATGCAAGCAGCGACATATAAGGGCATACTGTAAATATAATTTATGGAATGTATTCGGCTCTATTTCAAAGGTAGTCATAGAGTTTTACTAACAGAAATTGGAGGTTGGTGACATGACTCTAAGAACAACTAATTTGTGTTTATTTATTGTGTGTCTCTGTTAATGTTCAATCTATTTTCTCTCTTTTAATCACATAAAACCTCCTAAAAACCAGGTTGACAAAGGGATTACACAGAAGCGGAAGACCAGTAAAGCGTTATAAAATGCAATACAACTTTCTGAATGTCATATATTTTATCAACGAAGTAGGCAGGGAAGGAATATGTTATGCCTAGTCAATAACAGAGGTGATTACAATAGCAGAAACAGGGGTAAAATAACGCCATTAACAGCGCAAAAGGACGAAGAAGAAATGTTGAGAAGTCTATTGTATCCAAGATATATTTTTAAAATATAAATTTTTTAAAGTAGTAGTAGAAGCACTAGTAGTAATAGCAGCAAAAGTATTATTAATATTAGCAGTAGTAGTAGTAGTAGTAGTGAGAGGAAGATAGAAATGGTGCTGACTGGTGACGGTAGTAACGGTAATGATATTAGTGGTGGTAATGGTATATATGGCGTCAAGTTATTGGTGACAGCAGTAGTAGTAGTAGTCGTAGTAGTTGTAGTAGTGAGAGGAAGATAGAAATGGTGCTGACTGGTGACGGTAGTAACGGTAATTGTATTAGTGGTGGTAATGTTATATATGGCGTCAAGTTATTGGTGACAGCAGTAGTAGTAGTAGTCGTAGTAGTGAGAGGAATATGGAAATGGTGTTGACGGATGACGGCAGTAACGGTAATTTTATTAGTGGTGGTAATGGTATATATGGCGTCATGTTGTGGTTATTATAAAGGTGGTGATGAAGACTTAAACACGTAGAAATATTATCTTTATTATTGATATTTTTCTAGCACGATGATAAAGAAAGTTTGTGGATAAATATAATCCTTTGATAGTGAAGAAATATGTGAGATGTATTGAAGTGTAAACCTTTTTTTTTTTTTTTTTTTTTTTTTTGTCTTTTCATCGGTAGGAAATATCAGTTTTTAATTGGTGGTCGTGAAATGATTTTCATGTATCATATTTGTTTAGAATGAGAACGTACATCACGTCCTCAATACGAGGCATCTGGCCTTGAACGTATACAGTAAACGTTACAACAGTGCAATAATTAGGTTATCTGCAAATGTTTGCGATTGCCACTTACCAGTGACGCCTTATGTGAATAGACTTTGGGGAAAATCCCTTAGGCAGTACGAAGGGAAAGTAAAATTTAAAAAGTATCAGATTGGACCTTGGTACTTATCGCTATGACACGTGAACTTACATCATCATGTTGTTGGCGTGATAAATATGGTGAAAATTGTACAATGCCAGTGGAAGCGTTTTCGAAAAAATCCTATTTGAACAGTAGCATTTAATGTCAGATCTTTTTATTTACCATTGATGTCCAATTACAAAGTCTAGCTAATACGCTATCGTCTCATTAAAACGTGTTGCCGTTATTACTAAATGCAAATATGTAACAGGCGATGTGATATGAACGTGCCAGGACCTATAATTGCTCATTCCAAACACTGTCTCTTTCCACTTCTATACAAGAGGCAGATTGTGTGAGGCGAAAACGCAACGAAAGAGTGGCGAGGGAGGGAATATATAAGGAATCAATGTGACACTCTTTGCACAGAATAAACTTGATAAATAAATAAACTCACTCAATCTTGACTTAATAGAACGGTGTTGAAAGATTACCTTGCTTTTGTACTTTAAGTGGGTTTTCTATATTTACATAAACTACTGTTATGATCAGGTTTAGGTTGCTCGTGATAGACATTTATTTCAAGTGGAGATAGCCTAATTGTTTTGCTGATGTAATGTTTACTCTATACGTTCAAGTTAAGTTATATTGTATATAGGACAAGATTGTATATAGGACAAGATATACATGAAATATACGTAGATAAACCAAGCATTCTATGGTTATGACCAGCTTTTAATGCTACACTTTTGTAATATCTAGCATAGTTGTCCTTGCTATATACTTTTCTATAGCAAAGGATGACATTTCTTTCTCTTCAACAATAGTATTAACATCGTGCCAGCAGATTATCCTCAACAACAACAAAAAAGAGTAATAAATAAAAGAAAACACTGCCCTCACTGAAAAGATGACACCATCATCAGGGATAACTCGTCATCACTTTTTTAAGTTTCCTTAATTAAAAAGACATCTAAAATTGAATGTATGACAAACGGGTAATCTTACTGCATATGATCGGTATAGTTTTATTTATAATTTTATTTTATTTTTGTTTAGTCAATAAATGTAATACGACACGACATAGATATATCTGTTTATATTTAGAAAATGCACAAATATCTATATGTATGCATATAACTAGATATACAGGTCTCGCTCAATAAACATGTAAAAATAATTCGCAATTTCTTTTTTATACCCTCCCTTTACAAGAAGAGCCGGAATATTGCGATATTGCGATACAGTCAGGCCATCCGTCTGTCCATACATATGTACAGTTGTATGTGTGTAATGTTCTTAAACTTCTCCCACACCGTTAAAACTAGACACACGAAACTTGGGTCAATACTAGATAGTCCAATGGATGTAGATTGTGCTAACACTTTCGGAAATTTAATTACGCACCTGGGGGTGGGTATATGTGGTGGGGATGATTTTACAAACATTTCAAAAACCTCTGAGGTGTACGGTTAATATGTATGAGAATTGATATTGTTGGATCACTAACCCAAGTGTCGATAAGTATATTAAACTGGGACCCCTAAGTGATGCCTTGGGTTTTTTCTACCCCCAATAACGTAGGTCCTGGTTCATAAAATAGAAATTATTAATATCTCCTGCATTGTATACAATTTACTGAGCATTAAACGACAAACGTATATATGCAACTGACCTTCACCGCAGGGTCCATCACTACCCCTAAGGCTTAGCTCTCGGTTAAAACTTGCAAACTTTTGATATCCCTGCCTTATAACCATATACACTTGCTATGCATTAAAAGAAAAGTTATACATACAACTGACGTTGGACCCGGGGCAGTGGTTTGAGGGGTGGGGGGGGGTGCGAGCGCCAGGAGAAGGGGGCGCCACTGGGAGCTTTTATATCTTTGTAGCTGACATTTTCATAGTATTTCACCTCACATTAGTGTAACCGGGGCAATTCTTGACAAAAATTATATTTAGGAGGGGGGGGGGGGGAGGAGAGAAATTGGCAACTGGCGTAAAAACTGTTCTCTGTGGCAAAGTAGGGGCGCCGCTGAAGAACATTGCCCCCGGGCACCTCGAACCCTCACGCCGCCACTGCCCCGGGGTTCGTCTTTGTTCCCAGTTACTTATCCCTTGGATCATAACTTAAAAGCTATCGAGATCCTACCATATAGCCACATATATGCTTAATATACATGAAAAGACAAATATATGCGCACAACTCACATTGACCCTGGGGTCCAAACCTACTACCACGGACTTAGCTCTTGTGTCATAGCTAGAAAACTATCGTAATCCCCACCCTATAACCATGGACATACTTTCTGGACATGAAAATAAAAATGCACATACTCAGCTGACATTTGCTCCTAGCGCTGTCTTTCCCCCATTGGACCAACAAAAGGGCCAACATGTGGGAGATGTCACAACTGAGAAGCGCGGAGATACGTGTTTTGCAAAATTAGAATTCTAGTTTAAAGTTTAATCAAGTTATAGACATTTTATCTTATATATATATATATATATATATATATATATATATATATATATATATATATATATATATATATATATATATGTATATTATAAACTTACATAATTATAAACTTACATAATTAACTCTTCCTTTTAAATGAAGAAGCTGACTGAGTTGTTAACAACTTTTTGAGAGGTTATACAGGCTTTATTATTAGCAGGAAAATTGTTCACATAAAACTAGAATGATTTTCAAGTATAGATAGCATGCTTTTTACATATTGTTTTGCCATGCAAGTGGCTCACTTTTATTGATCATTGAATACATACATGCCAGCATTTTCCCATAATTATATTAGGAAATATATAAAATCATTACTCATATGGCGATTTGTAATGCTATTATTATTTTTTTATGCCAGTAGGTATCTGCGAGATAGTCATAAACTTATCTGATTCAGGACTCGCACTTGCAACTTGAAAAGTCACTTATTACCCGCATGATTTCAAAGAAGTCCTTGTATATTGTGAGACAGATGACCTGTACGAACGTAGGTACGTACGTATGTAATGTGATTAAACTCCCCTACACCATTTAAACTAGACACATGAACTTGGGTCATTAATATTCTATGGGTGAAGATTGTCCCAGTACTCATTAAACTTTAATCACGACCTTAGAAGTGGGGCTATGGGAGTAGGGGTGATTTTAATTTAATTTCAAATTACTCTTGAGTTTTATATCTCCCATGTCTGAGATTTGGCATGTGTTATCAGTGACTAGTGTCAACGTATGTCAGACGGGACCCCTAGGTGATGACTCAGTGTCTTTCCCTACCCCAAGGAACTTAACCCTGGGTAATAATATAGAAACAATGAGATCTTCACTCTTTAACTAGATATACACTTACTGCGCATGAAAAGAGAAATGTATACAGCCAGTTAACATTAACCCCACAGCCCATCCCTGCACCACCACCCATCCAGGACCTAGCCCCTGGGTTATCAATTGAAAATTATAGACAACTCCACGATATAACCATATTTTCACACTGTTGCGTACTAACGGGGGAGGTCGTGGGGCGCCAAAACAGCTGATAAAATTTGGGTATCGTATTCTGGCCTTTTGGGCCATCATCGTCGCCCTGTTTTCACATACTGAAAATATAAATTTATACATGAAAGTATTATTTACTTCGTGGTCCATCCCCAACCCGCAAGAATTTAGACCCTGTCTTATTATATGGAAACTATTCAGATTCCCCGCCTAATAACCATATACGCGCTTAATGGGCATGAAAAGACAAATTTATATATGCGCGGAGATACGAGTTTTACAAACATATAATTAATGTATAAAGTTTCATCACGTAATCGAAATGTAATATTTATGATATCTATGAATATCTATATTTATGAATATATGTAATGAACTTTCAAAATATGTTTCTCCTTTCTTATTGTAAATATTACAATATCGTCATCCCTTCAAACATCACATCGTCACCTGGGTAAATTTGTCATTTCTTAGTTTAGTTTCTTTAATGAAAAGGTTACTACATGTGATTGATTCACGTGTTTCTTGTAGTCTTATTTCTATTTTTGGACAATCAATAAATATCAGATGGCATATCAATAGCTTTTTATACTTAGAATATGCATACATGTCTGTATTTTGTTCATATACCTGAATATAGAGCTCTAATTAAAGACACCTGTAAAATTACATATTTCTTCTTCATAGGCGCGTTTTCAAACATATTATGATACAGTCCGTCCGTCTGAGTTCAAACTTAGGATGAAGATAAAAACGTGGACGCGCTGTGATACTCGTTTTAGAAATACGAAATTCTAGTTTAAAGTTTGAACAAGGCATGCACATTATATACTTATAATATATATATATATATATATATATATATATATATATATATATATATATATATATATATATATATATATATATATAAGTATCGAGTTGTCTACATTTGTAAAGATTGTGTAGAATTGATTATTGGCAGGAACATTTTGCACAAAGTGCTATCCTGACGTTCACATCGAGAAAGTATGATTTTTATACTTTGCTTTGCCACCGTACAGAATAGTTTGTATTGTTAGTTGATAAATAGTACCGAAATACATCCATACTATCATTTCTATATAAGGAATATAAAATTAGTTATCAAATGATGATTGTTCATTCTGTAACGTTAAAATATACGTTCTTAATGTCAATATATATCTTTGACATATTCATCAATTTATCTGATTCAGGTTTCACATAAATTAGTTTAAATTGTTAGCTACTCATCCTGCGCTTTCAAAGAAGTGCAAGAATATTGTGATACAGGTCGTCCGTAAGTACGTATGTAATTTCCTTGAGCTTCTACATTATTTGGAGAACAAACATTAAACTTGGGTCAATGGTTGTCGTATGGCTGTAAATTGTGCCAACATTATTTGAATTTTGATCACGCCACCGGTTGTAGGGGGAGGGGGAAGGTTTTTATATAGATTTAATAAAAACTCCTGAACTGTACGTCACACGTGTCTGAGAACTGACATGTGTGATCAATATCCCAAGTGTCACCATAAATCAGACTGGGACCCCTGGGTAATGCTCTGGGATCTATCTTTACCCCCAAGAACGTTCTGAGTGGGTCATAACATAGAAACGATCGAGATACTCGACCTAATATACATTTACTGAGCATGAAAATACATACTTATATATGAAACTGGCTTTGAGCCTGGGGTTTATCTCTACCCCCAGAGCTATTTAAATCCCAATCCTAACACCATATATACAGTTACTACGTATGAAAAGGTAAGTTATACATGCAATTGTGCAACTGACACTGAGGTTCAGCCATAATCTCCTCTCCCCCACCCCAGTGTGACTTTGTCGTTAGGTCATAGATTTAAAACTACCAAGATCCCCACCCTATAAGCATACATACGCTTACAAAGGCATGAAAAGACAAATTTATATATGGAGCTAACATTGGCCGAGGAGTTAATCCTTACCACCCAGGGAAATATTGAGATCCGTAACCTGTAACCATCTACATACTTGCTGGGCATGACATCACGCCCAGACATGCTGCAGAGCACAGCCCACTTCCAACTTTATGGAGTGCACAGAGTGATAATATAGTTTCATCTTATTGCAAATGTATCAAAGAAAATATCTGACAGTTGAATCTGTGTACATTGATTCATACGAGCTTAGTGCAATAACGCATGCCAATCCGTCACAATACACGTACGACTGCCTCCGATGTTACCATCAATGGTATGTGTTGCTTCGGACTGACAGTATTCAATTTTTTCAATTAGACTTTCCGCTGAAAAAAATGTAATATGATTTCAACGATACGGTCCGTTATTCCTTTGTTTCACATTGCTATTTCTAGTGTACTTCGTATTACTGATATCTCATTGATCTCTCTCAATGACACGCGCTCGTGTTACTACATTTCTAAATAAACAATCCATGGAATACTACCATATTGAGACGTCAGCACTATCAATAGGTTGATTTTCTTCCTCAATTGATTATCTAGGTGCCCTCCTTACAACGCACTGAATCAATGTATCCCATATTCAATGTTATTTGCAGGTCATACGTAGAGTCGTTCACGGGAAACAATCATTGTAGATAATAAAAATCCAACCAATTTTATTGCACATCGAATTGTACAATAAAGAGGCTATTTCGTCCTTCAAGTTTTCCCACTCTGTTCTGTCTGGTTCATCCGTCATTGTCTTCAGCAATTCCCCCACTTGCGTGGACCCTAGATGGATCGGGGAATTCTCTTCTGTCCATATTCGATCGTGGTTCTTGGACTCAAAGTAACATTTACGTTGTTTTTGATGTGTTATTTTCATACTTTCTTTTTTTTTTTTTTTTTTTTGAAGATCATCATGACACTCTTGAACATTAGATATCATTCAATTATAACAAAGTTTAACATTCAATAATCAAGTTTTGGCGTTTGGCTCGACTACACGTTCTAAAACTTAGGCTGTACATAAGATTTTTGCACTTTGTCGTAGTATATAATTTTAACATAAAAAACATTTAATTTATAATTAATTTACTCATAATACCTATCTCTAAAATACATTCTGGTGCAATCGATATTCAAACTTTCAATCATATGAACCTAATATTAGTTGTCACTTTGATGAGTCGATAAATGTCACACGCATGACAATTAATCATAAGACGTGAAGTATGTTCTTTTTTAAGAGAATGGGACTTAGAAACGAAAGTAAGTATATAAATGCTTCATAGTTTAATCATAACATACAACTTATTTATGTGGATGATCGCTCATACATCTGATGCAAAATGTTTGATTAATAGTTAGTATCAGGTAGTACACTTGCAATCACTACACTAAATGAGCCAATGATCCATTTGTAATCTCCAAGAAAATCAAATAAAAAAAATATTTTCTCCCTGAATTTTTTTCCTAGAGATTTGTGGGACAGAGCAGAATGTTAGTAGACAGACAGCAGCAATAAAGCGTAAACAGAAAATAAATTGTGCATGCACCCCGCCATGTTGGCTTTTGTGTAGGATGGAAAAGCAAACATTTGTGATTCGGCTGCTTCCGTAAAGGTCACGTGCACTAAGTACTCCAGTCATATCATTGAATGCAAATATTTTCATAAAAAGCAGCATAACCTGTGTTGAGGTTTTATAAGTTTTATCCTAGTTAGTACCTAGTAAAATTAAGATAGTCTTGGTGCACCTGAACTTATAACTAATACTTTGGATTTCATCAACAATGTAGAAAACTGATAGAAATATATTAGAACTTCATTTGTATAGTGTTACCTTGAATAGCACACATGGTGAAACCCATGGTGAACACATTGTTTTAATAATTAAGCATTTTAGATGCATTTATAGCTAAATATTTTATGCATTTAAATTAAAGAGGTAAATATATCAGTTATCTGGTACTTACTTGAATAACAAAATGCTGAAAATATAACTTTTTACTGTGAAAGGTAGGAAGAATCAGATTTAAACAAGATTTATTTTTTGACAAATGTACATATTAATTTGTCATATGGATGCATAGTTTATGATTTATCTGAAACTTTATTTGCATGCAAAGGAATCTTGATTGCTTTGTTGCCACTCTAATATCTGTACTTCACCCTTGGAATACTGCAACAGTGCAAACAAGACACATGCGAGTGGTTCGGTTCTCAAAATTGAAGTAATGATTAGTCTGTCTTTACAAGAATTATCAACTGAAACATTTCTTGATTATTTTCTGTTAAAACAAAAGTTTAATTTCCTTATTCAAGATGACACACATATATATGATGGGGCATACATTGGGTATCCTGGTCTGGTCAATTGTGAGGAATATAAAATACTTTTAGCTCTTAAGGCATCAAATGCTAACATAGTAACAATTATCAACATTTTAAATACCTTTTGAGAACTGGAAATCAACATACAAATAAGTTTAGGACACCATTTTGATTCCAAAGTGTGTATGCCAATGTTAACTCACATAACATATATGTAGTTTTGAAATCCAGAAATGGCCCATGGTTCTCAAAACTTCTTATATTTCATCTTAGGTGCACCACGCAAGTGATACACTTTCTCCAGAAATATTTTTTGGGAGATTAAAGGTACCATTTAAAACTTTTCTGTGACATCTTTCAAAGCAACAACCTGGTTGGAGATTTTTAGTCAACAATTAGGTATGCTTTTCTAAACAAATTTCACTATTAAGAATATACCATTTTAAAAAAGTGGTCTTTACAAATGAAATAATCATTTGTTTTATTAATTTATTCTACTTAACTAAGAAAACATATCATGGAAACTTTTTTTGTGATGAATATGGCAAGGGAGTCCTTGTGTTTAGACCTTGCATTTCGGACATATTGAATAAGACTACACTCCATTTAGACCGATGTCGTGTGAATTGCATTGTAGTCTCGAGCAAACCACTCTGTAGCAAATGAAACTTTACTTTGCATTTTTGATACAGATGTATTAAACAGGTGCAACCTTTGTCGTCTCTTCAAGGTATTACTAGGCTAATTGAATCAATGAACTGTTATTGAATCCTATTGAAATACCTATTGAATCCTATTGAAATACCTATGACAATCATTAATATTGTCCTAATATTTGCTGGAGATTTGATCAGAGAAGAATGTTGCTTGCATTCAACGAAAAGCAGCATTAAAGCCTAAGCAGAAAATAGAATGTTTATTGAGTACAGTATGTTTAGTTTTTGCGTTGGATGACAAAGCTAACATGTGTGATACAGTTAGTTCCGCAAAAATTATTAGCACAATTTTTTTATTTTTTATTTACTTCGAAAGTGAAGAGGATACAAAGACAAACATACAACAGAATCTCTGTTTGAAGATAAATCGTTACAAAATGCAAACTACAAGATAGTATCTGGTATGTTTCAAACGAGAGAGAGAGAGTGTGTGTGAGAGAGAGAGAGAGAGAGAGAGAGAGAGAGAGAGAGAGAGAGAGAGAGAGAGAGAGAGATAGCCGTAAGAGATGCGTTTACAATGTGGATTGATCACGAAAGGAGGAAGCAACAAAGAATCTTTATCTCTAAATTTGGTGGACTAGTATGCTTGAAATTCCCTTCACTTATTTGCTAATTTACGCAGCGTCGTTTGTTTTAAACTTATTAATTTTGTTTTCAATTTCATAGTAATCAGGTAAAATCGCGATAAAATGTTGCATAGACGAGATCTGTTTGCGAATTTGCATGCATGGATGAATTGCTGAGCAGATATTAATATGCAATTTACTAACTCTATATTATTCCCACTGACTCCGAAAAAGACATTGTATATATTCATGTTAAATTCTAGCTGTTTTTCACCAATATAATCATTCAGTTTTCCCTAAAAATATTGTACAACTATATATATATCAGTTCCACCCTCCTTCATTAAACTTCTTCAGAATGATCTTCCTTGATACTTTATCCAACTTATATCCCCATACAAATTGGAAGATTTTTTATTTTAATTCTTTCATGATTTCAAGAGAAGGATTGGGTAAGACCATCAGAGGGAATATTAGTTTTGGGAGTGCCAAAATTTTAATTACTACTTTATTTCCGATCAAAGAAAGTTTCTGTAACTTCCATTTTTCAAGACATATATAAAAGTCTTTCAGTTTATTGTTGAAGTTCGATTCATATAGGAGATCTAAATTGGTGTAGAACGTAATTCCCAAAGTTTCAACACTTCCGGAAGTCCACTTGAAGGGTTTACACAGGATAGTATGCAAAATGGACAGATTTCTTGTGTGCCCCCATTCTTAGGATCATACCTTTTTATAATTTAATAAAAGACTTGACATTTTTATACAATCATCAAAAGGTTAACAGTTAAAATCAAGTTTTTTCTGAACAATCGAGAGCCATAGTAGCATCATCAGCAAATAATGTTTGCTTGGCTTCATTTTTGTAAAAGTTATATCCTTTGATATCAATATGTTTTCTAACAGTGTAAGATAAAAGTTCTATTGCCATTATAAATAAATAAGCAGATAACGGTTCAACTTTGTCTTAAACCGCGTTCTAAGTTCTGATAAATAACCGTCGTTTGATATACATCTTTTGGCATTATTGTAGAAAAGACTATCCAGTTTACGAGATTTGGGCCAAAATTAAGAAAATCTAACGTTTCGTGCAGAAAAGAGTAATCTAGACTATCGATAATTAAAATCCCCATCTATGATAAGCAATTCTGGATTATTATGATTTATATTTTCTTACTGGATTATCAATATTGGGCCGATAGATGTTTACAAAGGAAACATCTAACTCTTCCAGATTTCCTTCCACAATACGAATTCTGCCATTTAAAAGTTCACGAGTATTTTTTAACTTGAGTTGAAACGCAGAATCGAACAGAATTCCTATTCCAGTACTGTTTTTACAATTTCCACTGAAACATGCTTCGAATCCCATTCATTTCTCCATCAAGTCTCGACTTCATTCGCAGAATGAGTTTCTTGCAAAAATCATATATCAGTTTTTTTGTCACGAATCCATCTGAAAATTGCACGTCTCTTCCTAGTTTGATCTGGTCCTTTTACATTAAAAGTAACTATCATAATTTTGTTCGGATATAGTTATGTAGATTATATTTTTCCTTATACGGTCAAGAGAGTGACGTAACTACAGCAAGTATCATAAAAGCTGAAGATAAGGAGACAGGAGAGAAAGGTAGAGTGAAAATACAAACTTAAAGTTTACAAAGTAAAAAATGAAAAACAACAAAACTTAGATAAAACCTATCTATCATCCTTCGGAACATAACAAATCGTCCGGAAAAGATAGGTGTATGCAAGTGTTTGACCTAACAACACACAATGTATGCAGAAAAACGACACAGTGTAATAACCTCGTATGAAAATACTAATCATGTATACACGAAACAATAAATTACGACAATATAATTTAGTTCTAGTGTTTGATGTTGTACTCAAGCATATGCATATGAACTAAGAAAATATACTATACTGCAGTAAAGAGGATGCCTAGATTGCATCGAATTGAGAGAGAGAGAGAGAGGGAGAGAGAGAGAAATAAACAGAGGCACAGTTTTAACACTTTAAAGATTATATAAAAAAACATATCTCTTACAACAGAATCGATTATAATCTTGCAAAGATGTCAAGTAGAGAGAGAGAGAGAGAGATAGAGAGAGACAGGGTAGGTGTGTATAGAGTTGTCAACGAGTTTTCAAAAATAAAACAATTCAGTAGCAGTTCTAGTACATGTCGCTCCATTGCTCACTGACTACGTGAACTACATATGTAGTTTAAGGGTTATTGGTAATGCACAATTCAGTACAGGTGGGTGGGGGATGGCACTCTGAGAAGAAATGGATACAAACTATGGTAATAATGATGTCCCATTTCTTTCAATTAAGTATTCTATAACATTTAGCAGTGAGTGTGTGAAAGAATAACTTATAATAAAACAAATTACATACATATTCGTCCACAGACTTTGATGCAGTGTACAACAATATGAAGTCTATATGCAGTGAAAAAGAAATGTCACTGAGACTTACATTTAGTGGCTAGAAGAAGTGGATTTTGTATAAAACTTGGAAAAATTGAATATGAGCTATCTATTTTTTCTGCACATAATGTTTGCAAATAAAATAGATTTTTGTCAGTCCTGAATAACTTTGACAGTAGTTTCTAAAGAAAAGGTAAGGGAAACCTGTATTGGCCATAAGCAGGATTTTATAGATGAAGACAATGACACAACTGTACATGTATTTTGGTAATAATAATAACGACACAATTTTCAGTCCCAAACATTATAACGATTCCCAAAATTAACAGTCTGGAATATTTTCATATTCTCTGCTCACATGCCTGTCTGTACATCTATCTATCTATCAGCTTAAATCTTATGGACCACATTTGGTAATTGAGTTTTCTCTACTTTACTAATTAATAAGTCTTAGGTTTAAATCTCTAACCACTTTTTTATCCTTGTATTGGGTTCAAGGCAAAATGTACAAAATAATAGAGTTTGGTCTAATATTTTCCCTTTATGTTTCTTTCTTGAAAGAAAATATTTGGAAACCAATCTTCAAAACACACTGAATATATGTGATGAATATAATATTACAGAACCTTAACTGACACTACGAAACACTTAGGGAAAATAACAGGGTCCTGGAGTGTGAAGAGGAGTACCATTTACTATTGTGTAAGAAATGCATGCAACGATATAACAATGATAAGGAACAAGAGGCTTCAGGATTGTTGATAGTGAGCCATCAATTACCATGACAACACACATTAAAATAGGCAGCAAATATTGCGCACTGTCTTCAATCCTACCCTGTGGGGACTTGCAACTTAAGCCACAACATGTAAATAATTTAGATGACCACTTTCAATCTGTATAGAGTTAGTGACTCTGATAACACCAAGTTAAACACGAGACTAAACTGGCCCTTGCAGAGTATATGTATCTCCGCCCTTCCCTGGGACATATCCCAGTTCATAATTTGGAAACTACTGCAATGGCTCTTATTATTATATATGCATATACAAAGCATTAAAAGAAAAATGTTGAAGCAGTAATAATACTGGCCGTTGTGTCCAATGTAACTCTCTGGTACTTAGCCAAATTAAAGTCACTTGTAAATAACAAGAGTATCTTATATTAATGTATATGAAAATATTCTCTGGTCTGATTGTCTAGCGGGAACATACAGACTTCACATCTTTGTGCTCATATATTCCATTCCATTCTATAGAAATAGGGAAAGTGGTGATCCAGAGATGATCTGGTAATATCTGCTGTTACTATAGTTTATTTCCACTGAAATGACCACACTATGACAGCCTATGTGCTGTTGAAGGTACTTGATATATGCAGGGGACAACAATTACCACGCCCAACCAGCCTGGATCCATATAAACCATTGTTTGGCACATGACATTTCACGTAATTACCATAAAGCGACATATAAACATAAATAACAGTCCAGTTTCTGTTTCATTTCTTGCACATCACCTTTACCATGTTATTAGGTCAATATTTGAATTGGTGGCCCATGTAGACCACCAGGCATATTAAGCCACCTTCTTATATCCTGCTTTCTAAAGTACCTCTCTTTAAAATGTCTCACACAAAACAATATCAATAACTATTTATCACAAATGGCAACAAATGTCACTAAATCGCCACTAATATGTATATTTCTGTTATGACTCTAGGTCTTAAAATATGTAACAGATAGAAAGTGAAACCAACAATGTAAGTAAAATCAACAAGCAATTTATTTCCAACCAATTAAAGTGAAAATTCAAACGACACTTACAATTTGTGAGTTAAATTCCAAATAATCTTAAATGTCCTAATCACATGTCCAATATATATATATATTGGAATAGTTTACATATCTTAGACTAAAGACTTCAGTTACAATGTACATGTAAGCAAAATTATATTTGTTTCAAACTTTGTGTATATCTAATGTATTTTCGGAACGTTTACAAACATTGTTGTTTTTCTCGTTGAGAAGTCCGCGAGACCCAAATAATAAAGTATTTATGGTAATGAGAACAAATAAGTAATTTAATGTTAGCATTAAATTACATCTTTTGAACAAGAAAACTATTTTATATAGATATATTTAAACAAATATGTAACTATATAGTTGTATGTGTTTTCTACTTCTAAGCTAAAGTTATATAAGGGATTTGCAGTCAAATGATTTTTGAATAATTCATTTCTATCCCGCTCAGTGATTTAGGTTTAAGTCATTACATTTACATAATATTAAGTAAGAGCAACGAGTGTCTACCCTGGAAAGTTATTCTTTACCAAATGAAAACTTTACATTTGATATTCTCATAACGTCTTCGCTACCCAGACAGACAAACACACAAAGTTCCACTAGCATTTGTATGTAGATACATCTCTTTCTGTAAGGCGCAAATAAATGTAAAAAGCAAAAAACATTCTCCCATATGGATATGTAAGTAAATTATTTCTTGTCTCAAAATACAATACACACAGATCGAAAAATATATTTACATAGTTTGTTAATTAGTTTGGTAGGCGAATTTTCTTTTCTTTTATTTATTTACCAATTTACAGAAAGACAAAAACAAATGCAAACATAAAAGCATGCCTTTAATTAGCGTTGACATAAAGCGACTGTGTGATTCTAAACAATACTCGCCTGATTAGGTTGTCAATGACACGATAACCACTTCAGGTTCAAATTACAACAATTACACAGTAACCTTATATCAACGCTAATCAAATTTGTGCTCTTTTGTCTGTGTCTTTTGTACCTGGTATGTCATCAGCATTTGACATTGTGGTGGTTCTTGTTAAAGGTTGTTTTTGTAGGGTCTACTGAGTTGCAGAATTTCATACAATTGCTTTGAGGAAAACGGTACAATTATTGTAAAATCTTGTAAAAGTCAGACATTATTAAAAGGTACATCAGTCTGTAGAGTGTACAATTCCTAAGAACTATGCCCATACAAGCGGATAACGCCTTGCATATGATCTCATTGAAATCATGCATTTATTATGTTAATAGTAATAGTATCTATATTTATCTATCTATATATAGATTTGAAATTCCCATGTTCTGTGAAAGAAAATGTGTTTCATTCTACAACTGACCCCACAAATAATGAAGATATAGACTACCTGAAAGCGGTTTCCCCACCGATGATTACTTCAATGTACAACTTTATCAACTTGTCTAAGCAGACACTAAAATATAGCTCGTATGATCAAAACTTTCATAATGAATATTATTCTATATATAGAGTAATTGTTTATTCCAATTCAACACGACTATAAATTAGGGATGTTCTTTAATTTATGAATAATACAGCACAACATGTTTAAAAGATAATATGTTTTGATCCATCCATACCAAAGAAGAATAATCAGAGTGATATCTCACAATAGAGAGTTTAAATCGATTCGTGACCAGCCCATGAAGAATAGTTTTCATAAAAAGAAACATAAAAAAAATATCTGAGTAACTTTTTAAAAAAATCTGATATCGAAGAACAGAAGTTTAAGTATGGATAGAGATCACTTTGATCAAGCCAGAACTGAACAAGTGGGACAGTCCCTCAGGAGAATAGCAGACACATTGGAGGCAGAACAATGTGAGAAAAATCGGAAAGGAAAAAGTCTACTTTATTGTACATTTCGACGTGCAAGAAAATTGATTGAATTCTTTATACTTTACAAGGATTATTTACCGTGAATACGCTCTGCATTCGCTCTGGTATCAACATTCTTTAATGATAGTATTAGCGCCCCAACATGATTGCGAAATCGTTTCCTGGACTGTTTGCAGAAACGTTAGATGCACGTCAATGTCGTTGAAAAAGATAAGTGTGTTTTGAATTACATACATGAGAAATAACAAAATGTAAATGAAGAAAATGTAACTATGCCATTGTGGATAAAGTATGTTCATAAAACAATACAGTCTTGAGCAGCACACGCTAGTGACACTGTGGATGGCATTAACATAGGATGAATTCGAAAATACTTTCTATACCCTAGGCCAAGAGAAATGCAGGCAGGGTTTATTCAAGCAGGAACAAATAGCAAAGAAATCCTGGAACCTTCTGGCATTCCATAATAACAGTTTTAGTAACCTTTTCCTGCGATAAGCTATACCGATGAAAAGTGAAGACGAGGGACAGTAGAAAGCAACATTGCCTCACTGTACCCAATAAGTGGAACTGTTTCAAATCATTTACACCAGACGTTATCATATTACCGGTAAACCAACTTATCCAACTTGTATGACCGTTAGTTTTGGAAAACACATTTCATTTGTTGTACTCACATAAATTCAAAACTTGGAGTAAATATGTTCGAGAAACCGCTATAGTGAAGACATGAACCATTGTGTTTAGATGTAATACATTCAGTGCCAAGAAAATAGTTCAATAATAATATTTTTAGTTGAATGAAACATGTCAGAAATTTGAATTGTCTAAACACTTGAAACATTCACTGAGACAGGTGTAATAAGGACAGAAGAAAATGATATAGTCAATCACAAAGTAAGGAAAGATATTAAAGTACACTAAAGAAATGACGTTACTTGGAAACATTAAATAGTCAATATGTGGTACAGCCAGTCTCAGAAGAACATACCCTAATCATCGTGTTTCCTTTCAAGTCTTTCTTTAGAGGACTATATACTACTCACTGTGAACTTGGTTTCAATGTTAAACGTACCCCAGAGTGATCGCATCAATTTTGTAAGATATGTGCCAAAATAGTTGGGGTTTTTTCTATATACACTTATGTTTTTTTAAATTTAGTTAAGCAGACATGTCGTTGAGTAGTCATATCTACCTCGATGCTTTATAATGTCTACGTGTAACTTTTGTCTTGTGACTCTCCCAGTTTTAGGTTCAGGCCTAAAACATCCTTAGTTTCTTGGAGTAGATCAATAGGCTTCACATGGTCGGAGAAATTTTCTTATTATTTTCACTTTTTAATTTGTCGAGGCTAACTGGACTTAAATATTTCATTTCAAGCCACGAGTTAGAATTGAAGCACTATATATATTCTTTTAAGATTATAATCAGTTTTATATTTTTTGTTTCTTTTTAAAACATGTACAGAACCTCTGAGTTCTGAACCATAATTTTAAAAGAGGGGGAAACATTCTTTTGTTTTTCTGACGCCAAGGGAGTGGGTGGCGAAAGCGTTACGAAAAAGTAGATTGTAAAGTCTTCAGATTGAAAATGATCTTATAAAGAATAACTTTCCAGGGGAGACACATGTAACTCTTACTTAATATTACGTAAACGTAAAGTCTCCATTATCCATGCAAAAATTCGAAATCACTGTAGAGACTTCAAAATGGCTTATTTGATAATAATATAGTTGCAAATTGTTTATGTAACTGTGGCTTAGAATTGGAAAACGCATATATTTACATTTAATCGGTTTTATTTTTGCGTGGGGTGAAAAGAAATGTATACTTTATTCTCTGTCTGTTTGTTTATCTGTCAACCTATCTAACTACCTGCCCATTCTATGTTTATCTACGCACATGTAATTATATTGATATGGGAGATGAATGCATATATCTATTTGTCTCGCTATTTATCTACCTGTGCTTGTTTGAACTCTGAAATTAGGTTTGCTCAACATGATTACTGTATTTCACTTTAGTTTATAGTTTTACTCAACATGATTACTGTATTTCACTTTAGTTTATAGTTTTACTTAACATGATTACTGTATTTCGCTTTAGTTTATAGTTTTACTCAACACGATTACTGTATTTCACTTTAGTTTATAGTTCAATGACATCAGCAATAAATATGTAGGCATTTTGTCCAGTTGCCATTGTCTAACGTTGTCAATTTCGGACTTTCAAATAAACATTGAACCCACTTTCTTCTTCTTTCTTTAATTTAGGAGTATATGGAACTGTTTTTTTAAGAATTAATTGGTCATTTCAAGTTAAATATACGATGAAACACACACGCACACACAAAATGAGAAGAAATATACGATGAAACACACACGCACACACAAAATGACAGGGATAAACGGTTACTCATGGAAAAAAGTGATCACTGTTGAAGTGCTGCCTAAGAGAGAGCCGATCAAACCGAGTAAGAAGAAAAACAAATACGGAACGTAAATGAATTAAAACTTTAAGGATATGTAGTGCGGGAGGAGATCAATATAAAAGTGGTAGTATGGATGTTTCTACACTTGTGACCATGGCTTCAAGACTTGTAAGAGTAAACGCTAATATTTGTAGTGATAATATTAATTCCCCTAATAATGAGTTGTATCGGTATAGTTCACATATTACTGACACGTGGTATTCAGAATCAAAGTATCTGTTTGTTTGTAATGGGGTGCCAAAACCCGTCAGTAACGGTATAAGAGTCCAAAATCTCCAGCGCAATCTCTGAACCGTTTATTAACACGAGTAGTGTGCATGCATGCTTACATGCGAGTGGGAAAATAGATGTAGCTACAATCTTCATATCTAAAATACTAATACTTAATCTATCCATCAAAATATATATTTACCCATCCATAATAACTCCATCTCCCATCCATACATATATTATCTCTCTATCTATCAATCAATCTATCTATATATGTTTGTTTTTTTTAAAATCAATCTTTCTATTTGTCTCCTAATTTGTCTAATTGTCTTTCATCTATTTTTCTTTCAATCTACATATTAGAGTACCTTGGATTTTTCTGAATCAGGCGATCCTTAAAGGGTTTAAACACGAACAAACGAATGCAACATTAGATGAACAAATCACTCACTTAATCAATCAGCTAATCAATCAATCATTTAGTCAATCAACTTTTATATTTGCTGTAATAAACTAACAAGGGTTTTCTTTACCTCTCTGGTTAAGTCTTTAACATGATTGTCTAAGATGGACAATATTCAGGCCTTGAATTACCACAAGATTGCCATTTGTACAGGTGCATTACTCAATAACAGTTATAGTTATAAAAGGTCTTAAGTTATTGATGTCATAAGCGGCGAAAAGAGCACTCTTAATTTCAGTTTACCAAGACAACGTAGATAAAGGGAGTTTTTTAAAAACTAAAATTTAATCAGTACAATAATAAGGCTACATTTATATCATCAGCATTCAATATTAGAACAGCCAAATTGTCTGCCCGTCAATATAAAACACATTAAAAATACATTTTGTCGTTTTCTAGCGTAACGACATGCTGTATATTAATGACTAAAAATGAATAACAAAGTGGAAACGTATTAATTCGATGATGGAAGCGGAAAGGTAACCACGCTTGACACACGTCACATGGCTTCATTGCCGTGTGTATTCCGGTTAGAAAGAAAAATATAAAATTGTATATTTATATTCTAGAAATAACTCTTTAGCTTTATTTCAAAATAAAAAAGTGTCATCACGTCATTACATTGTCCCCTTTCTAGTATGGAATTTGGTCTCCAGATAGAGCGATAGAAAGGAACTCTTCAAGACAAATTTATCACTTCAGTCTAGACACCACGTGACCGTGAGAAAAATATCTGCGTCCAAATACAAGCAGGCACTAAAAGATAAGGTGAGTACCAAAAATGGTTGAAATAACATAAAACAGTTCAAAAATAGTAACAGTTGCTTTATGAACAATGCAATTGTTTGTTGGTGTGTGTGTGTGTGTGTGTATGTGTGTGTGTGTGTGTGTTTCTAAACAAATGGAATAAGGCATGTGTGACAAAACGAATTTAAAATAAAAGGTTTGCTCTAAATGATCATGAACAAGAGTCAGTTAGTTAACAACCTCAGAATTTTAAAATTCAAAAACTTTACAACATGGAAAACTTGCCATAATAAATACTCTATGTCTCAACAACTTCAGCTCTATGACATATATGCAACGTGGCTCAAGAAGTGAAAACTTTTAAACATGATATTTATAATGATTTCATTTAAAAAGTGACCACTGTGACGAAAAGAATTATAATGTCATTAAAATTTACATTACTATTTATATTATAAACCATTACACATACATTTTGACAACAAATATTCTCTCCATAAAGATCCTCTCATTATGCAAAATACACATATGCCAATTTCTACTTTCTGCAAAAATGCAGTTCCCACACCAATCTTCCATACAAGAAGGAACATAAACTCTGATGGAAAGCCACTCATGCAATTGTAACAACATACAAAACTTCCAACAACGCCATACGTTGTAAGGACCTGAGTACATTGTATCACATACTGTCAGCTTATCTACAATTATATATTAGGTTATTTACATCACACATACTCTGGGGTACTAATGGTTATTGTAGAAAAAACAATTAATGCAATATGTTCCGACTAGATAAATACACAACACACAAATTAAACATGTTAACATTTTCTAATTACATAAAGATTTTGAATGTTCTTATCATCCATAACATAACATAGCATAACATAAACATCAGCTAACTTTTTTAAACAATGTGACTACGACCATACAGTTGAATTTAATATCAAGTTCTGGTGAAAATTTAGCACTAATTAGTCACTTTACATAAACATAAACAAAAATGCACAAACCATGTTGCCTATTTGAATATGAAATATTATAACATAGAAAGATGTTTTACATATTTTACTTGCAGAGAAAATAAATAAAGACAGGATATGAAGAGTAGAGACAAAGAAAAAGAAAATAATACAACATCTTTTCAGGAATACGGATGAAAGAAACATTTAAACAAGAAATGGATTTTGTTCGCTTTTTTTAGTCGAAATGTTTACCAGTCTTCCTCTGTATCAAAGAAATAAGCCTTTGTAAACGGTAGAACTCTTCTTCTTCCATCTGCAGCTCACGGAGATACTTCCTCTCCTTTGGAAGGACATCAATGGACATTGTTGTCAGACGTAAATAATTTAAGATGACACGAAAACGGGCAAGATCCCGGTCGATAAAAATTGGAGCATCACTCTGAGGCATTATGTCCAGTAGATGAAAAAAAAATCACCGGAGTCAATAGACTTCATGGTATTTCTGGAGGTCTCAAACAACTGGCAAACAATTTTCCAATCTACTATATTCCCTAAATCACTTTCCCATTTTTGGTCCGGTATTTTTACATGTATTTCTAAAGTTTCCCATCAGTGCCAATAATATTTCATAGCGGCGTTACCAGTTATTCCTACGGGCCATTCAGACTTAGGTCCCAATTCTTTCCAAGCTAGAATCTGACAAATATTAGGATTCGCCTTTTGTAATTCAGTCATTTTGTCTTTCGTAATTTTACCATATTGCAAATGATTTTCAGAGTCCTTCAAACACGGAGTTATTTGTATGTTTTATGCGTCTTACATCTAAATTAAATTTAACTGTAACATCTTCGATATTTCTTAACAAAAACTCGTCTTGTGCGTCAATATCGATCCATTCATTGACTGTTGTAGAATGAACCTAAACATGTTCACCAACTGCACCAAGTGAGCAAAGTCTATATTGACTATCAACCGTGAGATCAGTCTGCCGGGAGTTATAAACCACGATTACCCGTGAGGTTTCTCTCGCTAACTCAACGTCAGACGGCATATCAAAGCAGTCAGCAATAGTCACGGTACACGTCTCAACTTTCCTTAGCATTTCATGCAATTTAATCACTGTATCTCTCCGTAATGTATTATAAGCCTATTTGGTGTCCCTAGGTAACATCCTTTTGGAGTAACAGTTAGCTAGACACGACTCGCTCTCACTTTCAGAACTGATTGAGAATAAAGATGTGTCATTTTCAGAAAAATCTGGCAAATATTGGTCATAAGTGTTACCCTGAATGGGTTCACGCACACTGTGGTAGCCGACTTTACCTAGCTGAAAATCCTCAGAGCCTGTCACATCAGAATTCTGGTCAGTAACTCAGACTTTTGCTCTGCACGCATACAGTATGAACAGTCTGGATTATAAGGAGGCCTAGACAAGGCGTCTGCCTTTGTATGAATGAGACCGGCACTATGCTATATTTTCATGTCATAAACATGCAAACTTTCAAGCCTCCTAAACCATTTGGCCTTCAGGATTTTTGAAATTCAAGATTTGGTGTGGTTTTGTGGGGTTTAACGCCATTTTTCAGCACATGATAGGCTATACGTGGCGGTAAAACTCGGTAAGAATGGGTTTTAGTTCTGTAAAGTTTGGTAAGGTTACCAAGTGGGAATTTGGCGGGCAAAGTACAGACGCTGAATTTAATGGAGCATTGTATATTCAATCAAAATTGTATGCATACCGAACTTGGCTGCATTTGGCTTATCTGTGCCTCAGACATGATGAGTCAAGTTCAAAGTACTTTACCGAGGTGGAGAGATTAGATTTGGATATACGTATTTACAAACTCTCTAAGAAGCTCTGTATGATCGCCCCAAATGTAACGCTATTTATAGTGGTAATGCACGTGCCTCTGCAACCCTTACAACCGCCCAAGAGTCAGTCGCTGCCGAAGATGCATGTCCAGCGACCAATCAGAAGGCAGCTAATATACCTCTTCGGAAACGGTCTGAGATGCAGAGAACACAGCTGATGTATACACTGCAACGAAGAATAAAGAGAGACAATAAAGAGATCACCTGAAGTGGGCTCAGAAGTTACATTTTAAACATCTTAAATGCATATTATTGACAACAAAAATAAAGAACAAAGTGGAAACATGTGTTAATGCGATGATGGAAGTGAAAACGTAACCACACTTCACACATGTCACATGGCTTTATTACCGTGTTTAGATCGAACAATATCAAATTTAATATTTATGTTGTAGAAATAACTCTACAGCTTTATTTAAGAATAACAAAGTGTCAGCACATTCATGTACATGAAACATTTCATCGCTTCTTCGTGTCAGACAAACTAGCCAGCGATTGTACTACGTAGAATTCAAAGAGTGGTTTTTTAACCTTCCGAGGAACAAATAAAGTAGAAGTATATTTCTCTGATTTGGTCATAGAGGCTAATAATAAAATAGGTCATGGGTTTTGTAACCATGTATAATAGCGAATAATAACCACATAAGATAAATATATTTCACCACAAAAATGGAAACAAAATCCCTCAAGTAGTGAATTATCTGCATTCAACCCACAATTGCCATTACTACAATCGAAGTAGCATTAAACATGAATACATTTTACAAATTTCTATACCAAAACCTTCCTCCTATGTGATGATAGTACTTAGGTCTTTCTGGTTCTTTTTACGTCCATTTCAAAGGCGATGTGAACAACTCGGAAGTAACTAATTGGGGAAGAATGATTGTGAAAGATATGGCCCTATTCTACAGAAGTGATCATTGTGTTGAAATAAATGATGATAATTATCGTAAGATTTGTAGAGATCTGTAGTTAACTATAGTATGTTAGAGCTAATCGGATAGAACAATGAATTATGAACGAAAGAATAAGGAAGGTAAGAACTGGTGGTGCTGCTAATATACAAAATACGGGTAAGGAAGCTATACAGTATATCGTGCACGGAAAAAAATAGAATATTTTTTCACTTACAAATACTCACAGATAATTGTTAGTTACATCCTTTTAATTTAATTCAGCAAATTCAATTAAGTATTATCTTTGCTAAAGTTTCAGAGGTCACAGAGGGAACTAACTCCAACTATGTGTGTCAAAACATTTGTTTGTAATACGACACCATTACATTCGAATCCGAAGCACGTCCATCCACGATCGATGTAAGAATGGATTGTCTTTCTTGTACGATTTTATTACAACGAAAGGAATTCTGAACATAGCAGCTAACAGCACTTTCAACAATGGTATACTCGATTCATTAAAAATGGGTCTCATAGATGTTCTGACTTTATGAAACAAGGGGCGAAAACAATTAGGACAGGTATTTTACTCCAGTCATATAAAACTTTCTAATACCGTACAAAGCGTTTCCAACAGAATTTATTCTCAAGATTTTGATGAAGCCAAAAAGTATTATTGGTCGAAACACAGAAACACATAGAATTGAGTTACACCAGCGTGTTACACCAACCTTTTTTATGGATCTTTGGCGTGGGCAAGATCACAAAGGAAATATGTCATGAGAATGTTATAGCGATACTGATCAGGAGAAATAATAGTAATAATAATTCAGGTAAAGAGTTACGGAATATTTACTTAGCTAAATATTATCACAAGAACTGCGTACGGATGATAAACTAATGCTTAACTGGAATTTTGATAACATTGCATTGAGAATGTTAGACTTTTTCATTTAGACCAAATTCCATATCAGTTTCCAATTGCAGTATCCGGTACCGTTCCTTACGTGTGCGTTCTATATCTTTCCACCCCGGGTTAGATTCAATCATTAACATCTCGAGGGACTCGACTACATCCTCAGTCTAGTTGTAGTGGTTCTATCGAGGAGTCTAGTTTTGTTAACAGCCTCGTCAATATATCTCCTTCCGTATCCTCTCTTTCTAAGGTGCCCCTTAGCTATCCGAGTCTCTTTTCAAAGGTAGCTGGATTAGAACATATGCATTTGGTCCCAACGCACAGGCCGTAAAGAAAATGTTATTACGTGGTTTCGACGGCAGCAGGTCGAAAGCAAATACTCGCATGAGTCAGTTTGTTTGGAATACATGTCAGTTTCTAAATTTCCCTCAGGGAGGGTAGATTAAGCATCCAAGAAGACGTTGGGCTTGTTTAATGGCTTTGACATAAATTTAACGGTAGGATGTAAGCTATTAGTGAATTAAAAAAAGTATTTTCCAATTGTCGGCCGTTTCGCGCCATTTTGATTCTATGTCGTCAATCAATCTGCACCAGCCAAGAGGTCTATTAACTCCACCAATGAGGAGATTTTGCTTCAGTCATCCAATGAAAATATAGGTATACAAAGGTGTCTTTTTAGTGTCTATTTCAGTTCCATGAATTTGTAGAAATAGTTGGTTGTTGAATATACAATTGTTGCATTTAAGAATATGGGTTAAAAGCTTGACCAAATATTACTTAGGAGGAGAAGAATTAGGTCGACCATCTCATATTTCGTTATATACTCATTTCATAATTTATTGAAATAAATATCTAAGATATCACAATAATATAATATATCTCACAAGTTATATATATATATATATGTGTGTGTGTGTGTTCAATGATGTATATATCTCACAAATTATGTGCTCTTAATAATATAGATATCTGACATGTTGACTAATCACTATGAAACATTATTTGATATATTGTACACTTTACAATGAATACTAGGTATATTTTCTCAGATATCAAAGTTTTGAAAAAACAATATTCTTGCCACGGGTATGTTCATTCGTTTTAAGCATGGAAAGCTGTTGAATATTTATTGGGCTTCAGGTGTAATGGAACTCATAACTTGTTCCTTTACCATATTTTGCTGTCTTCCATTTAACGTCTTGAGTATTCACTCTGAGAACAAGGTTGCCAAGTGATTTTTCAAACTAATTTCAGAAACGAGTATAACGCCAACGTTAAAGTTTTATTCCACTGGCTAAGCCTAATGTCTTAACATACATTACATAACATTTCTTGAATGTCCTACATAGTTTTTTAATTAGTATGGAAAGTGAATTTTCTTTTCTTTTTTTAATTTGCTATTTTACAGAAAGACAAAAACAAATACTAACATAAAAACATGACTTTAATTAGCGTTGGCATAAATCAACCGTATACTTCTAAACAATGCTCGCACGATTAAGTTGTCAATGATACGATCACCAGGTAAGGTTCAAATTACAGCAATTACACGGTGGCATTATATCAACGCTAATGAAAGTCGTGCTCTAATGTCAATATTTTTTGTATCTGTTATGTCATCGGCATTTAAAATAAAGTGACTTTACTTAGCAGTGGTTCTTGTTACAGGCTGTTGGTATCAACTACGTCTATTCTAAATCATTGTCTTTTGTTGTGTTTTTTTCATTCGCTTCTGCGTCCCTCAAAAATTATGGGCAGTCGAAGTAATTGGCCTGATAATATAACAGGAGCTTCCACGCAAGCTTATTTATTCACGTGGGCACAAAAAACAGACACACACACTTGCGTGTGCATAAGCAAGAAAGTGGACATATTTATAGTAGTTATCGATGTTGAGTAACAGTAGTCCTCTCAGATATCATTTAAGATTAAAATTGTTGGGAAGAGAGAAATAGAACCCCCAATTCCACGACGTAAAAGGAGGAAGTACTTGAATATCGTCCTTAAGAACTATTGGCACCATGTTTTCTGTGCAAATATGTACATGTGTGAAGACGTTATAGTCTTCGAAAGTATAATACATTGTATCTTAGATGCACGTTGCTGTATTTTAACGTTTGAATCATCCTCCAAATCAATAGTTGTTAAAAGTACTTTACCTGCAAATAAAAAATAGCCTCTATATCTCTATATGGAGGGGAAACAGGACGAAACCTAAACAATTAACTCAGGACTGATCTGTCATCTGTACGATTATCCAGAAATTAATGTTAATTAACTCAGGCTTGATCTGTCATCTGTACGATTATCCAGAAATTAATGTTAATTAGATGTAATATATAAGATATATATAACATTACTGAGATATCAAACATATTTATTTCAATAAACAATGAAATGTGCATATGTGAAAAGATTTATTATATGCCCTAAAATTAAATTTTTAAACCTTGACATCTTAATTATTTAAAAAAGGTTTATGTGAAATGTTCTAGATTACAAGACATTGTATAATTTAAGAATTGTATACATTATATCAGATATTTTTTACAGTTGCTTGTATTGATCATTTTCATTACATAAAGTCTTATACATCTTAATTGATAAAATATTTTTTTTAATGTACAAGATTTAGTGAGATGTAGGTTTAAGTTAAAGATGCCAAGATTATGTTATTTGTCGCTAACGACAGAAATATTTAAATAATCATGTCCAGTAGTTTTTGTTCATTCATTCAACAGATTCCTCAGATATTTTAAAGACAAAATGTTCTTGCTTCCATCAGTATAATGATATATTTACAATCATTTTCATTTAGAGAGTATTATATCTTTATTCATCTTCTGTACCTAAATTAGATGTATACATTCAGGTGTGTGCTATGCAATAGCCATATCCATTATAGAGTTCACGTTAAAAATACCTTGTACATGCAATTGCAAATGGTACGTGGAAACTATAGTCGAGATAAATATTCTTTCTATAATGTTCTGCAGAGTTTCTCATCATATTCGTATACGTATTCGCTTTTTCACACAGAAAAATGAGCAGTTAGAGGTCGAATCTGTTGATGGTTGTGTCTAGTTTATGCGTCCATAGCCTACAAGTATCAATAAATGATGCATAGACGCTAGCACGCGGGCGTTGTATGATATATACACAAGGAAACTTGAGATTACGACAAACATTGTACTACCTTGAAAGAAGGAACTGTGCAAACCATATAAACTAGAAACGTAATGTTTGACAAGAACAAGGCAATTTAGACTTTCAGAGTACATGTATTTGAATATCCTTTCCTTTACTCTACTATCAAGCCATGTGCCGGTGGAAACATGTAAGAGCTCTTCTCCATTTGGGAGCAAACAACGAGGGAAGGGAAACGAATTTTAATTAGGAGCTGTTTTTGGGCGGGTTTTGGATGTTACAATCTATTGAGCAGTCAACGATGTATTAATTATTTGCACACAAACAAATACAGGCTCCCTAATCATCCCGGTTCTGTCACCTCCCTTGGAGGTTTGAATTAAATTGTCGCATTTCTTCCTTATAAAGCTATAGATTGAAATAATCAACAAACGAGTATTGTCTAATTTTTCTACATTAAATAAGAAAATGAGTCTATAGAGTCTACTGAGTTACAGCCGTATAAAATTTCAAGCCTGGAATGCCATAAAAATGCTTTCAGGAAAACGGCGCAATTATTGTAAAATCTTAAGAGCTACAACGGCCTGTAGAGTGTACAATTTCTAAGAACACTGTCCATTCAAGCGGATAATGCCTTGCACATGATCTCATTGAAATGATGCATTTGTTATGTATAGTTTAGCGGCAATTAGTCACCATTTGACACGCAAAAGTTTCATGTGTTGTATCAGTGAGCAAATGTGTGTCTGTTTCTATAGATAAAGCACGAGGTAATCAGTTATGTAATATATCCTGAATGTTTTATGATAAGATGAATCAGCCCTTTTAAATGCGTGGAGTATGTATGTGCCTATATATACACACCACACACACAGGAAATCCCCATATTCAGTGAGAGACAATGTATTTCATTCTACAATTTAATCGAAAAGAAATGAAGATATAGACTACATTTAAACGGTTTCCCCATCGATGATTACTTCAATGGACATATTTATCAACTTGTCTAAGCAGACACCAATATATGGCTCGTATGACCGAAACTTTCATAATGAATATTATTCTATATATAGGTAAATGGTTTATTCCAGCTCGCACGACTATAAATTAGGATGCTCTTTATTTTATGAATAATACAGCACAACACGTTTAAAAAATAATGTTTTGATCCATCATACCTAACAAGAATAATCAGAGAGCTGTACTCACAATAGAAAGTTGAAATCGATTCGTGGCTAGCACATAAAGAATAGTTACCGTAAAAGAAAAAATCAAGATATATCTGAGTTACTTTATAATTTTCTGACATCGAAGAACAAAGATTTAGATATGGATAGCGATCACTTTGATGAACCCAGAGCTGAAGAAGTGGGCCAGTCCCTCAAGAGAGTAGCAGACGCATTTGAGGCAGAACAACGTGAGAAAAATCGGAGAGGAAAAAGTCCACTTTATTGTACATTTCAATATGCCAGAAAATTAATGTATTCCTTTATACTCTACAAGGATTATTTACCGTGAATACGCTCTGTATTCGATCTGGTACCAACATTCTTTAATTACAGTGTTAGGGCCCCAACACGACTGGTAAGTCGTTTCCTGGACTGCTTCCTGAACGCTAGATGTACGGCAAGATGGTTCAAGAAGGTGTGCGTCCTTTTTGAAATACTACATGAGAAATAGCAAATTGTAAATGAAGAAAATCTAACTATGGCATTGAAAATGGATAATTTATGTCCATAGAAAAGTCAATTCAATGTTGTGGCATTGAAAACAATACAGCCTAAAAGCAGCACACGCTAGTGACGCTGAGGATCGCATTAACCTGGGAGGAATTCGAAACATAACTTCTATACTTCATAGTGAGAACAATGTACGGCAGGGTTTGTTACAGCAGCAACAAATAACCAAAGTGCTCCTGGAACCTTCTGAAATTCCATGATAACGGTTTTTGATAGCCTTTTCTTGCGATGAGCTATACAGATGACAAAGAAAAGAAGAGGGCAGAAAGATTGGACGTTATCATATTGCTCCTGAACCATCGTATGTATCACCGTTAGTCTTGGTAAACACATTTCATTTGTTGTGCTCACATATATGCAAAACTTGTATGTACGAGAAACAGTTATAGTGAAGACATCAGCCATTGTGTTTACATGGAATACATTCAGTGACAAGAAAATAGTTGAATAATAATACTTTTAGTCGAATGAAACACATGAGAAATTTAAATTGTCTAAACATTGAAATATTCATTGAGACAGGTGTAATAAGGACAAAAGAAAATGATCCAGTCCGCCACAAAACAAGGAAATCAAGATATTAGACTGAATTAGAGACCCGACGTTACTTGGGAACATTACATAGTGAATATGTGGTACAGCCTCTTCTTGGAAGAAGATATCCTAGTCAGCCTGTTTCCTTTCAAGTCTTTCCTTAGAGGATCATATACTAGTCACGGTGAACTTGGCTTCAATGTTAAATGTAAACCGGCGTTATAGCATCAATTTTGTAAGATATGTGACAAAATAGTTGTTTTTCTATATACACTTATATTACTTTTATAATTTAGTTAAACAGACATGTCGTTGAGTAGTCATATCTACGTCGATGCTTTGTACTGTCTACACATAACTTTTGTCTTGTGAGTCTCTAAGTTTAGGTTCAGGCCTATAACATCCTTATTTTCTTGGAGTAGACAAATACGGATTCATACGATGGACAATTCTTTTATTATTTTCCCTTTTTATTTTTTGTCGAGGCTAACTGGATTTAAAAATTTCATTTCAAGCCACTTGTTAGAACCGAAACACTATATATTTCTTTTAAGATTATAATCAGTTTTACATTCTTTCTTTCTTTTTAAAACATGTACAGAACCTCTGAATTCTGAACCATAATTTTAAAAGAGGGGGAAAACTTATTTTGTTTTCTGACGCCAAGGGAGTGGGTGGCAAAAGCGTTACGAAAAAGTCGATTGTAAAGTCTTCAGATAGTAAATGATCTGATAAAAAATAACTTTCCAGGGGGGCACATGTAACTCTCACTTAATATTACGTAAATGTAAAGTTTCCATTATCTATGCAATAATTTGTTAAATTGGTTTGTTTCATAATAATATGGTTGAAAATTATGTATGTAACTGGTGGCTTAAAATTCGAAAACGCACACGACGATAAATTAACATGTAATCGTTTTTTTTCGGGGGTTGTTTTGTTAAAAGAAATGTCTATTTAATTGTCTGTATGTTTATCTATCTGTCTGTCTACTTGGCTGACTATCTGCCCTTTTATGTGTGTCTTCGCACATGTAATTATATTGATATGAGATATCTGTATAGCTCTCTATCTACCTGTGCTTGTTTCAAAAGTAAAAGGATATATTAAACTCTGAAATTAGTTTTACTCAACATGATTACTGTATTTCACGTTAGTTTTACTTAACATGATTACTTTATTTCACTTTAATTTATAGTTCAATGACATCAGCAATAAATATGGAGACACCATTTTTGTCCATTTGCCAATATCTAACTTTGTCAATGGTGAACATTCAAATAAACATTGAACCCGCTTTCTTCTTCTTTGTTTAATATAAGAGTTTATGGAACTGCAGATTTAAGACTTAATTATTCATTGCAAGTAAAATATATAATCAATTACGCACACATACACACAAGAATGAGAAGAAGAAACAAGCATGCAAGAAAATAAAATGATCACTGTCGAAGTGCTGCCTAAAAGAAAGTGGATCAAAGCAACTAAAAAGAAAAGAATAAGGAATTTACATGGATCAAAACTTTCAGAATATGTAGTTCGGGAGAAGATCAATAAATAAGTGGTAGTATGGACGGTGATAATATTAATTCCCCTAATAATATTTTCTGCTGGCTTAGTTCACAGATTACTGACACGTGATATTCAGAATCAAAGCGTCTGACTTTAATGATGCGTCAAAACCCATCTGTAACGGGATAAGAGTCCAAAATCTCCAGCGGAATACCTCAACAATTTCTCAACACGATAAATGGATGGATGGATGGATGGATGGATGATGGATGGATGGATGGATGGATTGATTTGGTTTAGTTTATGTTCTTTTATATATGTTTCATAAATAACTTGCGGCGTTTTAGGAAATTTCACCTCAATATGATCATATAATACCTACATTTTAAAAACTTATTGAAAGTAAGGAAATAAGTTGGGTTTCTATATCATGTCAGTGCTATTAGTAGATTTCCAGTTTCCATGATTGACCCAGAGACAATGTGCGAGTTGACGAGACGCAAGAAAAACATAGCTGCAGTTACAATCTTCCTATCTAAAGAATTAATACTAATATAGCCACTAAAATATCTATTTACCCATCCATCCGTCTATCCATTCATTCATCCATCTCCCATTCATTCATTCCATCTGTTTATATCTCTTTCTATCCATATATCCATATATCTATGTATTTTTAATTTTTACCTATCTTTATATCTCTCTGCTAATTTGTCTAATTGCCTGTCCATCTATTTATCTTTAAATCTACGTATTAAAGTACCACATTTGTTGTTGTTTTTGTTGTTGTTGTTGGTTGTTGGGGTTTTCTTTTTTTTTTTTGTTTACCTAAGGGGTTCAAAAACAAATAAACGAATCAAATATTAAATGAACACATCACTCACTCAATCAATCAGCTAATCAATCAAATAGGTAGTCAATAGAACTATCTATCTTCCATATTTGCTCTAAAAAGTAACATGGGTTTTCTTTATCACTTTGATTAAGTCTTCAACATGATGATCTAATATGGTATATATTCAAGTCTAGAATTACCACGAGATTGCCAACTGTACAGGTGCATGGCCTAAACAACAATTGAAGTTAGAATAGGATTTAATTTATTGATGTCATCATCGACAAAAAGAGAACTTTTAATTTCAATTTAACGACAAACGAGTCAGCGAAGGTACTACGCAGAATTAAAATAGTGATTTTGTTTTACCTTCTGGGGAATTAATGAAGCAGAATTATATTGTTCTGGTCTGGTCATAGAGTCTAATGTTAAAGTAGATCATGGGTTTTGTAACCATGTATAAATAGCGAATAATGATCACATAATATATATTTCACCACAAAAATAGAAACACAATTCCTCAAGGAATGAATTATTTTGAATTCAAATAATTTTACAAATTTGTATACCTAAACCTTCCTCCCATGTGATGATAGTACCCAGTTAGTTTCTCGTTGCATTAACGTCCATTTCAGAGGAGATGAAAACAATTCGGTGGTATTATTATTGGGGAATGATGATTGTGAAAAATATGGCCCTATCATATAGAAGTGATGTTTTTGTTTAATTAAATGATTATAATAATCGTATGACTTGTAGAGATATGTAGTTACTATAATTTGTTAGAGCCAATCTAATAGAACAGGACTGAAATAATAAGGAAGGTAAAAACAGGTGCTGCTGGTAATATACAAAATACGGATAAGGAAGCTATACAGTATACAGTGTACGAAAAAAGAATACTTTTTTCACTTACAAATACTCATAGATGATTACATCCTTTTAGTTTATATCAAGAAATTCAATTAAATACTACCCTTACTAAAGCTTCAGAGGTCACAGAGGGATCTGACTCCAACTCTGTGTCTCAAAACATTTGTTTGGAATATGACATCATTACCTTCGAATCTGAAGCTCGTCGATTCACAACTGATGTAAGAATGGAATGTCTTTCTTGTATGATTATATTACAAGAAAAGGATATTCTGAACGTAGCCGCTAACATCACTTTGAACAATGTCATACTCAATTCGCTAAAAGGTGTTCCTTTTTTATGCAACAAGGGGCGCAAACAATTAGGAGAGTTATTTCACTCGAATCATATAAATTTTTTAATACCATGAAAGGCACTCCCGGCATTTATTTTCAAGAGTACAACCTAATACAACAATTGGATGAAGTCAAAATGTGTTCTTGATCAAAACACAGAAACACATAGAACATAGTTACACCAGCCTGTTACACCAACCTTTATTTGGTTCATGATTGTATTTGGATGGATCTTCGGCGTAGGCAAGATCACGAGATCTATTGATCATGGTTTGAGATTCAAAATATTCAGGATTCGTGTACAAATCAATAGAAAATACAACGCTGGCTCTCATAAAAAATATATATTTATTTGCCTGCAGATGTCTAGATCCATATTCAAAGCAAGTAGGTGCATTTCATTATGTTTTAATAAACATACATGCATCTTAAAGAACCTAATAATTTTAATAAAATACAGTGTTGCAAGCTGCACTGAACGTTATTTAGAAACTGAGTGGAATTTTATGTTTACTATATCACGATACGATGATCAACGTCTTTGTTTAATAAATTTTATGACAGAAAATGACTCTTTAATAATCATAAAGATATAGTCATAAATTAAGCCATTAGTTAGAGTTATTTAATGTTAGAACTATTGTCCTGTTTTATAGTAAGGATAAGAGGTGATGGTAAGTATTTTCAAAGAAAATCATTTGATATCTTTACACATGTAGAAAAAAATAGTTTCAAAAGCTATATAGAAGTAAACATCCTGTGGTGTTATATTTCTCATTGGAATAATAGATTGTTACAGTGTAAGATTAGTCTCTGTCTCAATATTTTATGGCATTTTATTGTTGTTGTTGTTGTTGTTTGTTTTTGTTTTTAAAAATTTTTTAAACATTGTATTACCCATCAGTAAGACTCCGTTTTCTCTCAGTAGGCATTTTTTAAATGTTTTTCAAGATTAGAAGGCTCAAAATTAACACAAAGAATTAGATAAGCAATATGAGGATTTTCTATACCTGCAATAAAAACCTAACCGATGCGTGTATAAAGGATCCAGAGTGAATTGTTTTTTGTTGGGTTTTTTGACTTACTTGTAACTGTGTTAATTATTTTCATATTTTGAAACGGCACCTGATATAATTTTCATTATTTGAGTGTCTGTTACTTATGTACTCTCTCTCTCTCTCTCCGGGAGTACTCTTTTCTGTAATTATATTGTATGTCCATCTTTTTCAGATAGCACACTTGTCCGTGTTCAGTTTATAACAATCGTATGGTGCTGTAGCGAGATAATCAAGAGCTAAAATGTCTTGGTCATATGCATACAAAGCTACATTATTCATCTACATCCCGTAAATTTTATAATGATAGGATCTAAACCAACTTATCTATTGCTAGGTTTCTTTCAAATTAAACAAACTATGGTTGTACATGTCACATTAAGGATTCTCTTTATCCATTACTGTTTAATTTGTTGACAGCATTTCTTGACAGTTTTATTAGTTATGAAGGAATCTAACTTTACTTCTTAATCCACTTAGAATTAAGATAAGTATACCACATAGTTTACCCGTAATAAGCCCTAGAAACACTTTCGTATTCACGAACTTACAAAATACGTTATTTGTAAGATAATTGTTAGTATAAGAAACTTTTTGTACTTTGTCTGTTTTTATATGTGTCTGCCATCAGTACCTTCATCTTCTCTCAGTGAAACCACCGTAAATGGGTGTAATTAGTGCGAATATTTTAATTTAGAAACTTACAATTACCAAATACTGATCAATAAATGTTATTCTGGCAGAGAATAGAGTTTTTAATATTTGTAAAGAAGAATTATATCTGTGCATATTTTAACAGTGATACTCTTGCCACTCCTTATTTCTTTGCAAATTCAGCATAAGTCATTAACTTAAAAAGAAAAAGAAATTCATAATCATTTCTTGATTTTTGCCTTAAAAGTATATTATGCCTAATATACTGTTACGGACTGGTTTAGCTCAGAATAAGAACGCGAAATTATCGATTCACTTAATTGTTATTAATGTAGTGCGTACGCATTGGTGCATACAACTGTGTGTGATGTGCGCAGCCGAGAGGGATTAGTAGCTCTGTATTTCTCCATTAAACAGTTTAATAGAGTCTAGTCCTCCTCGTCCATTTTGACAGAGATAGTATGTTAAGGAAAGAGAAACTCTTACACACACACCTGCTCCCGAACTGTAGATCTGAGACCCTGAACTACAACACCTAACACGCTGCACAAGTGTGGAAGACACATCCCGCAAAAATACGTTTTAAGCCAAGGTTGGCCAAAAAACACGGCTCAGCAGAACTTTTTTTTTTCGTTTTACAGAACTTTTTTTTTTCGTTTTAGCCCTTACAGTAAATATAACACTAAGTCGTGATAATGAGGGACATATTTTTATTTACTTTCGAGAGTCGCAACAGCTTAAGTACTGACGAATTGGTATCTGTCTTATCAGTAATGAATTTATTTTGTGATCAGGATAAACTATTTTCTTAGGGAATAGATTTTTCTGATGCTAAAGGATAGTTTTTAAAGTAGTCGTGTAAATGTCTGGGTATTTCTATATCCATTTCTAAACAGTACCGATTTTAAAATCGTCTTTCGCTAAGTTGCCCATCTAAAGCTTTAATGAGAATATATTGACCCATAGTCTTCCATAGAAATAAGTATTAAAAATATTTAGAATAAAGGACTTTGGCTTTGTGTCATTATACTCTCCATCATTTTGTATTTTTACCTGGTTATCCACATAGTATTCATGATTAGCTGTAGCATATATATTGAGGTCTCACAGATATACGTCCTCTTATACCTGACTCTGTCATCAGACATATATTGACTTGAATTCCATTTTGTTTGTTTTCAAATTTGTATCAAGAGCTAATCCTGATATGTTGTAATAAACAACTGAATCTAGTTTATAGTTTTGCATACACATAATTCCAAATTATTCATATATATCGCATACTACGTTTCTTTATGACATTATAGTCATGTAAATTGACAACTGTTTTAAGATTAAAGTGTCTTTTAACATCTTCAACGCAGTGATAAATTTCTTGCAATTCGTTTGTTTCCTTTGAATTTGTTTTTAAAAAAAACGTTCTATCTGATGAGTTTATGGTTAAATAAATCTTTCAAAATTATCTACTTATTTATAATGTTACATGTCTTTACTACAGAACTTAAATTCTATATATCTGAAATATTTCAGCGTCTCTCTGACTTGGAATCACGTAGATTCCGGCAAGTTGATCTAGACTTTGTCCTATGAATCGGAAACTTTCCAAAAAATTGAATAGTTATTTTAATTCAAAAAATGTCTTGGTCATTCTTCGTAATTCTATCAAATATGAAATCTTAACTAAATGATATAGTGTTATATATTTCATCATTATTGGATATAATTTTTACGTATTGATCTGGATAATTATTCACTAACGTTATTTATGAATAGTTGTTAATTGTGGCCTGATAAGTTATAAATAAACGAGTGTATACATGTCGGCTATTTATAGTTTAAATTCCAAGTCTTGTATGCTGACTTCACTATTTTCCGGTAAGTTGAGCGTGATCTCTACTGTCTATTAAGTAATCTCTTTCTTGAGTATATCACATGGATTTGTTTCATTCGATTGTATTTCATCGTCCATTGTCAGAAAAATTTAAAAAACATTCAGAGGTCTTGATTCTTTATAACATAATTCGGCCATTTTCTAAAAAAAAATTCTTTAAAAACTTATATACGATATGTTTTCTTGGTAGAGAAAAACAATTTCTTTTTGAGTGGATTCCCATTCTTGACAGACTAAGGAGGCAATTTTAATTGGTGTAGATAATTATTAAATTTTACAACCGAACCTTTTTCTAGCATAATTTTCATAGAGTTATGTACCGGATAACATAATGTTTGATGCTCATCCAACTTAGACGGAGTGTTAGAATAATTCAAGGCGTTTTTTAACAAATGTATTTTGCGTCATGTCTACTTAGCAGTGATGATACTAATCTGCATATATCTTTTATAAATTCACCTATATTAATAAATTTAATTTTGGTAGTCGTTATGAGTTTTCTGCAAAAATACAATGTATGAACATCTCTTTTTCTTTCTGTTACTATCACTGGTTGTGAAGTATTTGCCCAGATGTAATGTTGATAATTTTTTTCTGACAAACATCAGTCTTGTACTATCCAGATCTGGTATGTAATATATTGAAAAAACATTTAATGAAATTAGCAATTTCACCTCGTTTCATTATATGTTTTGATTTCTTGTTCCGTGAAACCATATTCAAGTTTCAGCTGGTACTCCATCTTGAGTTGAATGCTTTGCAAGTCAGTATTCCATTTTTATTTTCTGGTCATCTCCCTCATATAGACTTGTTCATCAGAAATAAAATTATGCAAATTTGAATATTTTCTTCTGAAAATACGTACTTGTACAAACCTTGCTTATAGAGTCTCAGAGTCTTCTGTTAATTTTTTTCTTCATGCTTTTCTCTCATGAACAGGTATCAAAGGAGATGAGAATGTTCTTATTATGTTTCTCTGTACAGCTTTTCTTTTTTCCGTTTGGCCAATAGTCTTTCTTTACTCAAATTGGTGACATCTCATGTATCCATTTTTTTAAAAATATTATTTTAATATTTCTACTTATGCTTTTGCAAAATTAACTAACATATCTATAGTTGGAGATAATGAAAAAGACATAAACACCTATCGAAGTCTCTCTTCTTTTATTTTAAAGTCACGATATATTCAAACGATGAAATGTTAAAACAGTTATCATACCCTTTCCATTTCATCAAGGCGTACGTCTTTCGAAGTCATTGATTTAAGCTTTAAAAAAAAATTTCAACCACGTGCAAGTCATCATGTCTTGTCATACAGTGACATTCTCTCCTTTTAAGTCTTGTAATATTTGTAAATTACTGGATCACCTACTATCACCAGTCTAATTTGTTTTAATGTTAGAAGTAAAGTCAGGTGAATATCCCCTTTAAAAGATGGGCTTGTATGTAGAAATTCTCTTATATATAGGAGTTTCATAAGTGTCACTTATCAAGTAATAAAATAAGTCGATCCATACACTGGACCCGTTTTTCTTTTGGATCGCTAGCTTTTACTGGAGTCAAGTCTATGAATCTGCGGAAGGTGTTGTTGTATCTTACTTTGGGTAAAACATCAATAGATCTGCTCGTCCCATTTTGTGCAAACTACCCCCACGTTCTAATCTTTAGAGTTCCGTTAGAAATCCGACCACTTTTGCCTTATTGCCTTTGTAGTCATAGTCCAAAGTGTTCAGACCACCTGTCATCGCTATATTGGCTATACCTAAACAGTCCAAGGACTCTCCAATATCTCCGATTCCAACGAATTTGGTCTGAACTAAATCTAAGTTAATATTAAATACTTTAGCAGGGGATCTCTTAGTCGAAAGCGTTCATCATCTGTCATCGCTATATAGGATATACGTAAGCAACCCAAGGACTCTCCAATTTCTCCGATTCCAACAAATTTGGTCTGAACTAATTCTACAAATCAGCAACAAGTTTTTTCAGGAAAAATGGATCTTTAAAAAGCGGACTTTCTTGGCCAAAGTATACACATAATATGTAATCTTTGAACAGGTACAGTATACTCAATCCATATTGGGACACATATTTTTCTTATTAAGCTCGACGAAATTCGTCATTACTTCTTGCAAGATTCCAAACAGATCCAAAATGACACAATTCAAAACTGGTTCAAAACTAAAATACTTAAAGAAGGGAATCACATAATCCATAGGTGGAAGTGAAAGGTAATCCACTTACCGGCTATATATAACTATTATACAATAAGTTCAGATTTTTGGCAATCAGATCCCAAAATGCACAATCAAAAATGGATTCAAATCAAAATACTTTATGTATAGTTCACAGATGGAAGTGCCAGGTAATCCACTTACGGGTTTGTATAAATATCATACATTAAGCCTCAGATTGTTCGCAATACTCTCGACGAATGTGTTAAACCTTTTACACTGTCTGAGTATATCTCAATCAGCAAAATGTCAAAAAGTGGGTCAAGTCAAGATACTATAAGCAGAGGTTCTCATGATTCAAACTTATTCGGGACTCCGGGTTGCCGAGTGGTCAAAGGCGTTCGCCTTTACAGATCACTCACACATCTCATATCTGTCCTCATGAGTTTGAGTCTCGGCTCGACCAACATGGCTATGTGAGAAAGCTTGCCAGTAGCTTCCCGTTGGTCTGCGGTTCTTTCCGGGGTCTTTTCGGGTTCTTCCTCCACCAAATGTATTGGCCACCATGTATAGCCTATCATGTGCTAACAAAAATGGCGTTAAACCCCACAAAACCAAAACCACATTATTCATGCAATCGCTCCTCTCTTTAACAGTATTATACAAGCTATCCACAAGGACCATCCTACATTTTTTTTTTCAATTCAGCTCGTTGAAGTTGATATCAACTTATTCAAGAGATTTATCTGAAATTGTGCAGAAAAAGGGATCATATGGAAATGGGTACAACAGGAGTTTTTATAGGCATAATTGTTCCAATAATGGGTTGTATCAATACAGATTAAAGTATAAACCATTCCTTTTTGGGCCTTGTATTATGCTGATTCTGCTCGACGAATTTCGTCCAAACATATTCTAATGGTCCAAACAGATCCCAGCCTGCAAAGGCAGGGAAGCTAATCGGTCATATAGGGACAAACTAAGCATGTGCCATTAGGATTTATATCATTATTTAATATTGAGCCTCCTGTTTCTTCGAAGTAGCTCGACGAAATTTGTCCGAACTTTTTCTAATGTTTGAAAATTTCCTTATCTTCAAAATATCGAAAACGGGTTCCAATCAAAATAAGTTTATCAGGAGATCTCATACATTAAAGGGCTAATATCATAGACCATCTTTCTATCAGGTTATACGCAACTAACTCATAAGGACCGTTCTATGTCTCCGATTCTGCCGAAAGAATTTTATCTGAACTTAGTCTAGTATCTAAGTTGATCCCTAACTCCCAAACTGCTAAATGGGGTTCCAAGAAAAAGTCTTTATGAAGAGATTCCTCTGCAAAAGTATTCACCAAATGGGTAGCTTTAAGACAGGCTTTATATAACCAATACATATCCAGCTTCTACTTTCGGATTCTGCTAAAAAGACTTCTACACTCTAGGCACGTTTTCTTATCCAATAGGACAGCATGTGTTTTTTTTTTGTTTGTTTCTTTTTTCGTTTTTTTTTTTTTGGGGGGGGGGGGTTGGCGGGGAGACGGAAGGGTGGAATTAGGAGTAAATACCTGGTTACTTACTTATTTTTTTTTTAGTCGGAAATTAGGAATAAGTAACAAGCTTAATGTTCTTGATTTAAGGTTCTATTTGCGGCAATACATTGGCCAATGATAAAGTGGGATTCATACAAGTTTCCTGTAAACAAGTAATGGGTCAGAACATTAGAATGAAAATGTTAATGATTTGCAAATTAAGAAAAGGAATATGATACTAAGAGTTCATTATCACATAAGTTGAACATGGATAGTAAATTTAAATCACATACACCGTCGCACGTTGATAACAGTAAGAACTACTTTTATATTCAATGGAGTAATTATTTCTGAATTTTGCTCGAACTCTTGTTCGTAATACAGTGCAATTCATTTCATTGTTTTCAAAAAGGGCTTTCCTGCTCCAAACATCAATTCAAAATAAGCAAATACGTGATGTACGTGCTCTCGTGTCGGCTGACAGAGTGGTCTACTATAGAAAGGGGAAATATAGCGGTCAGTATCTGCTATGCATAGTTATTTGAGTCCTGTCATTTAGTTAATGAGTCCTGTCATTTAACCTCATGCTGATAAACAGGCTATCTGTCTTAAACCAAAGTTGTCGCCCGCAGGCGACCACAAAAAGCTATGACTAAACTGGACTTTTGCACTGAACTCGAGAGTTTCTAGAAAGGTATGGTATAATTGTTGTTACATATGGAACTTTTCTCGAGATACAATATGAGCTCTGTGATAAGGAAATCGTTCAGTTGGTCAAAAATGATTCTTGAATCGTATGACTCACTGCTACTCATAGATCATAATTCTTATGATGTTATTACATTGCTTCCTCTTACAAAATATAAACTTTCATAAATAATGGTAACCCTATACGATCGACATCTGACGTTAATAAAGAGATCCACACATTTATTGAGCGGGGGTTCTGCTGGAAGGTTGATTTAAAATTTGCGTTCAATATCTCAGATGTGGAAGTTTATTGCGCTGGCAAAAAAATAATTTTCCAATCAACAACAATGTTATCTCTCCAAAGCAAACAAATAAAACTAAAAATATTATCCTTATAATGTGGTGTGAAAGAATTCGTTTTGCAAATGAATATTAATAATTGTAGTATATTATCTCCCCCACCAACTTCCACAATTGCTACGAGAGACGAGGCGCACTATCTTTTTCGCTAGATACATTAACGATTCAATCTCTGTATTAAACTTGGGAAACTAGTTACAATTATGTGGTATTGATATTCTAATTGATTATTTCTTATTACTCATCGATATATATATATATATATATATATATATATATATATATATATATATATATATATATATATATATATATATATGGAGAGAAAGAGAGAGTTTATTTCTGCATCAGCGATCACTGAAAATATAATGATAAGTCGAATAAAGGAAAGAAATTATGAACAAAAATTGTATAAATCAATCGTTCCATGATGCCTTTCTATCTTTACTAATTTTTCGTTCATTATTCGGTTTAAAACTTACAAGGTTTTCCATATCTGTTTGATTGAATCTTAAATTAAGATGATCTCATGTAGATCACTACAAGTCTTGAATTACTACAAAATTGCCAAATATTCATTTGCATGACTTGTATACAAATGAAGACAATCATGAAAAAAGAAATGACAATATTCATTGTGTCAGTGATATAAAGGTTATATACAACGACAGTGCGCTTATATTACACGAACACTGATCAGTACAATTATAAGGTCACACCAGTGTCTTCCGGAATGAAACCTGGAAAAGACTAATTGTCCAACTGTCAATATCATCCTAGTAAAAATAGATCCTCTTTTGTGGATTAAAAAAACCCAACAACTTTAATTGTTTCTTCATATAAAAGTTGGAGTAGTCTATGATATTAAATGCTTAAAAACGGTTGGAGATCTCATAGTGTATCAATAAATATGAACACATACGCGCACACACGTACGAATTCAAGGGTAAATGTATACACAAGGGATACTGGTAATTAGGAAAGGGAATCCAAGTATCTGATGACAAACAGCAGACTGCAAAAAAAGATTTAAATCAGAATGATGCGTTGCTTTATATGCTAAAAATTATGATATGCCGCTGCTGCCCAATTTAGAGAAAATGTAGATGAAGTTACTCATCTACCGATAAGTGTTTTGTCCAGATCCTTATCGACCTTATGTAGATACATGTCTATTATTTAAATTTATTTTAAAAACGTAATTCATACGAGCATTTTTCCATAATTAAAACTCCGTATTTTTTCATGTTTATTTCTTTAGTATGTAATTTAAAGAATACGCCAGGAAGACATATCTATTTAAATTGTTTTATTAGATACTTAAGCGTGAAATATAGAAACTTATTGGCGAAATCATTTTCATATTTTTTTTCATTCCTATATTTTCACATGTGAAAAATATATCCTTATATTTTCACATGTGAGAATATAAGATTTCACATGATGTCATGCGACGCTTAATTGTGTGTGGCTACAGAAACTATACCTGCAACGACAAAAACGAACACTTTGTGAGCTAGAACAACTAAATAGAAACTGCATTACGTTTCAGACATGGAAATTAATTTTTGCTGAAGAAATTTGACTCAACACCGTTCGCGTCTCTATGAAGTTATTTCCCCTTACTTCCATGACAACAATGATAAATCCGCTGTGATGCATTGATGAATCAGGCTCGCTTTGTGGTCAGATATGATCATATAGTTTACAAAATGTCAAAAATGTAATTTACTGCGACATTTTAGGTCATCTCAATCCTACCGCTGTCTTAAATCACTGATATTTATATGGCATATGAAAGTGAGATGAATTAACGAAAAGGGGTGGGTGGGGTGCTGAAGAGTGACTTTAAGACTAAGCTTTGATTCTGGAACAAGTTTGTTATATAATAAAAACAAACATTTTCTTTTCCTACGTAAATACCGGATATATTTCATCTTGTGGTACAAAAAACGATATATTTTAACTGGTGGCTTCGCCATTCACTAAAATCTCGGGGGGGGGGGGGGCGGGGAGGGGGGTTTGTACCACAAGTTGAAATGGCCTCGAGCAACCACTTTTCGTGCACTTAACGTGAATTTTAAGGCGTTCGTTATAATATTGTGAGAATCTATTCAAAAACCATAGAAAGGTTAAGCTATAAATTTTTGGCATTCATGTACAGTAGTTCAGAATTACCGTTTTTCCGAGCGTGTGTAATTTTGCTTATTTCCGGAAGTGGTATCCATGGTTCGTGACACTGACTAAAAAGTCACGTGGCATATGACCGGAATGTGCCAGTTAGGTCAAGGTATGGATATTATTAGTCTATAATGTATCTATGCTTTTGAAATAAAAATTAAAAAAATTAAATACGAAAAAAAAAAATCCGTTAATTCTATATGCAGTTTGTGCACTTACATTACTGCTTGCTAGTTCTTTACCATATAAATACATGACTCAATAGACTGAGAGAGACAGACAGACAGACATAAAGAGAGACAGGGCGAGAGAAATTTAAAAATAGACTGGTGAACGGATACACATTTTATTATAATAGATTCAATGTCTTTTGATGTAGAATATATGTTCATTATGAAATAATACTGAATCGAAAAAGTCCGTAGGGAATATACATTTTGAGTGTAAATTTGGTTTTCCTGTTCAAGATATGTAAACAAAGCCATCATGTGATCGGTGGCGCCATCTTTAGCATATAATAGAAAATTCAAGGCCAAAAAGTCAGACACAAATAAGGCATTAGTGAAAATATAGATTTTCATTTTGACTTTTTAAAATTACATGAAATTACCTTTTTGAATTTCATTTGGTCTGATTTTACTATATAATTAAATGATCTCAATCTTGAAGAACGCTGGTGACACAGCTGATGACATCATTATCATGAAACAAGCGCGTTAGATCGCGAGAAACATGGTGCACGATGGAAGGACCTGAACGACATCAGGTGGTTGGACAATATATCTGGTATTAACGTATGAAAAAAAAAATATATCCTGTATATAATTAGTTTACAGATTTTCAATGACTAACAAGGTCTGACAATGCGCCTTTTTTGAAAAATCAATTCCTAGATCTCCTTCCAAAATGTTGTATTTAATACATATTACACTCTATTTTGATCACATGATCAAAGGGATCACTGCCTATGACTTATTCGAACAATGATAATTCATTCATACTATGATCTATTGGTTAATAACTAATCAGCCCGTTCGTCCATAGATCCGTCTGTCCTTTTGCTGAACTTTTGTTAATGTAGGTAGCTTAATAGGGGTCAAGGTATTTTGACAGGCAATAGAATTTGCAATCCTTGATTATTTCTCTTTTTTTCATGCGTAAATAATGATAAAATGCTGTAAATATATATTATCTCTCTCTCTTGCAACTTACCTACATACAAACCTTCCTTCCTCCCTATCTGTATGTCTGTCTCTGTATCTATGTATTTTGTTTAATCTGAATTACTTCCTTAGTAAGAGGATATTTACTTGGTCAATTGTAGACACGCCATATTGCATTGCTAATAATTACTAAGGATGTTGGTTTACTGTGTTAATTGTGACTCATATAACAATTCCATATCATATCATATTTCCCATGTACGCCAGTTGAGGTAATCAAATGAAAACAGGTCAATACATTTTAACCATGTGACTCAATTTATAATTGTGACAGTACCTTTGGAAAATGCAATGTGTTGTTTTACTAATCTCTTTAGAAACAAGCGATGTTGGACTTAAGGGAGGGGGGAGAGAGTAATCAGAAGAATTATTCTATATTGCATTTAAATAGTTGTCCGAAAGATTGTTTACTAGATTACTCATTCATCAATGAACAAGTTACTTAAGAATGAATGAATGAATGCTTATTGCTCGATTATCATCCATGTATTTCATTGTCACAAGATGCCTTTCAATCATAGGAAGCGTTCTTTGATTCTAAATATAAAATGAAAAGCATGTAAAAATAGGATGAATGAAATAATCCTATCAATTAATACAAATTGTGTTAAATTTATTAAAGTTTCATAGGGTACAAAATTTGACAGGTAAGGGAGAAGAAACGTCATTATTTCATTAGTATATGTCTATTTAAAAAATTATTGTTTGTCATTCAAAGACCTCCATATTTTCTTACCTTTATTATTATAAACGGCAAGAAGTTTGGACTCAGGTTTCTCCAACTTGGCTTATTCATTCCCATAATGTAGATAAAACCTGCATTGTAAAAGGTATCATAATGAAATTATTATAACACATATATGAAGTAAGAGTCAATATTGGCTATAAGAAACAAATATGCAAAGACACAAATTCAGGTGCAGAACATATGGAATATGGGGACTCAAGAGGGTTTCACATGCTGATAGGATATATTTCCTATGCTGATATTTTAAGACTTAACTTTTAAAGTTACTAAAAATTGGAGGATAATAGCACTTAAGATTTGAACTTAGATAAAAAGGAAATCAAACAAATTACAATTCCTGAGCTTGATATATGCAAACTGAAGGGGATAATGTACTTTTGTAGTACTCGTATTGTATGTTAAAAACGAGTGAATCCTTTAATATAAAAATTAACTTCTTAAAATATTTTGGAAATTATTGTATCCTTCAAGTTGTCATTCCAAATAAGAAGTTGAGCTGGTCAATCAGAACTAACAATGACAGCAGGAAAAAATGTTCCCTGGGAGTGCTATAAAACGTAAAATATGAAGCTTAAAACCTCCCCTATATTTATGTTAATAAAATCAATTTGCAGGTATAAGGGTCAGCCTTTGTTGATCTAATATTATTCATTATTCATCTGATGATGGGCCTAAATATATCTGATCTTCTCTCTCTCTCTCTCTCTCTCTCTCTCTCTCTCTCTCTCTCTCTCTCTCTCACAGAAGATATCTCAAAAAAGTCTTAGACACAAAAGCTCTTTAAGCACTCAACACTCATAAATGTCTTCTTAATTACATGCAATTTGGCCTTTAGCCTGCTTGTTAAGATAACATTTTTACTTACGTAATATTACTTGTGTAAAGGAACCAGAGAATTCTCTAATGTCATGATATCTGTAAAGAAATCCTGTGTGGCAAAATGCTTGTAAAAAAACATATATATGTTTCATTTTATTTAGAATGTATTCTACTACTTTAAATAGAACAGTACATTCCTAAATGAGTAAATATATCGGCATCTTTGATTCATTGTATTATTGACCACACTACATCATAGATATATATTCAATGTTATATAGACACATTTCAATTTTCCATCACTATGAAAAGAACAGAGCAGACAATTTATTCAGTACTGTAGGTCACTGACCCATAATACAAAGTATAAATCAGAAATATTCATTTCGCACTACATGCCCATAATACTATCTATTCGTAAGTAATTTGGTTCTTAATTCAGATGCATATTATATAAATTCTTGGGAAATGGGGAACAACACATATTTTCTTATTAGACATTAAACTTATAAATCTGTATGTTTAAATATTGACATAATACAACTCATTTGGGTATTTTTGTCTTAAAGAGAATATGACGAGCAGATACATACAAAATGATATTCATCTTTAATAAATATGAGATTTAGCTTAAGGTGTAATTTACACAGTTTTGTTCTCTAGTTTTAAATGACTGCCAGTCTCAATCATGAAATCATTTCGGGAACACCTAAATCTGACGAGTTTTCCTAAAGTAAAGGAAAATAAACTTATGTCAATTAATTGTCAGTTTCCAATAACTATTTCACCAGACTGTAATAAACATTATTGGTACAATATCTTACTACATCACATCTGTAAGAAAATTTTTATTAAAAGTTGATTGAACACTAATAGAAAACTAGTTACATCACCAGTTTATTCATCTATCCACACATATTGAAAAGTATTAGGAAATAAAAAGACTGTTCACTTTACTGTTCAAGTACATTTGCCAGAGTTGTCCGATTTATTTAACATACTGTAACATTGGTATAGATATCTATATTGTGGCATACTAAACTTCCGTGCAGTATTTTACACATCTGAACTTATAAGTGATACCAAACAGATATCTACTATATTCACCAAGAATGACATAAGTATTTCATTTACAAACTGTATGATGAACAGATTCTATTTCTGTATTAGAAACCCCATACATTAGATCCTTATCATCATACATTTGTTTCACCCTAGTTTCAAACATTTGTATTATTTTTCTCTTACGTAAAACTGCTGAAAATATTTTTTATGCACAAAATTTCTATAAACTGTTTGAGACGCGAACATTTTCTTAGCCTTCATCCAACTCAATTTTAATGTGAAATACAAAACTCATATATTTATAGAAGAACTGTTTCAGTATTTTTCTCATTATAATGACAGTGTTCAAGAGTTCGTAGAATGCCACCATTCCACAAACAATAATGCTTGTGTTTGCTAAATTAATTTCCATTCCAGTGTCATTACAGAAATATACAATAACATAAATTTGTTTATGTACAATATGTAGTTTTGACACAGTTAGAAACATCATCATCATATAATAAAGCAAATATTTCTGAGATATATTGGATGATAAATACACATCTATCGTATCCTGTTTTAAACTAAATCATTAATAAAAATTGAAGATAAAACTGGACAGAGAACACAGCCTTGTCTTGTTCCAACTATACAATCAAAGAATTATGTTAACCCTGTAGGGTTCAAACACAAGTTTTCATACAGAAATACATACTTTTTAAAACTTATAAAATTTTTATATTAAAACCTTTCTGTACTAATGAAAACCAGAACCTGCCGTGTTGAACACAGAAAAACGTTTTAGAAAAATTTATGTACAAACAGTAAAATTATCTCCTAGGTTCACAAAGATACTTCTGAACAACTGCATGTAAACTAAAGATATTATTGCACTTGCTATAATAAGTTCTAAAGCCAACCTGAGATCCATCTATTGTATCATTATTTTCTGCCATTGTGTACAATTGTCTTTTCAGTATAGCTGTGAATATTGAATATTTCACTCTCTGAGTGTTTATATATATATATATATATATATATATATATATATATATATATATATATATATATATATATATATATATATATATATATATATATATACAGGGCAAATAATAGTTTTTGAACCAATCGATTGGGAATCCACCATGATCAGTGTTAAAAATTTGATCGAAAAGTAAATTAATAAATGGGATTCTATTTTTGTAAATTCTCCTTTGTAGAAAGAACTATGCCCATTATCTTATTATGATGTCTTGTTCTTCTTACGGAATGTATACTATCAATTATCTATTCTATTATAGGAATATTCAAAATATCAGCATTATTAATTTCTTGATCAGTTATAATGTAATCTTCAATGATTTCATTTTGACCAAACATCAGTGAAGATTTAAAATAATCGTACTATTGCTTTCTTGTTCTTCCTGATTTTGTATTGTATGTTCTTCCTATTTGCACCATTTAGAACTTTGCAAAAACTAGCTGTGATCTTTTATTGATCACAAAAGTTTTTATCCCATTGATGTTTAATACAAACCTTGTTTTCATTCATATAACGTTAAAAGGAATTTCTAATATGAACATATGTGTCTAAATTATCATTCTAATTAGAAAATGTAAATATTGGTAATAGTTTATATTTCTCCTGTTTAGCTTTAATACAATCGTTATCCCACCAGGGAGGTTGGGATATGCATAAATTTACAGTATTGCATCTCAAAACAATCATTTTGATATAAAGATACCCATATATTTACACAGTTATTAATATTTGTATGCAATATATGAAAATTATATGGAAAATATTCAATAATTTGTGTTTAAACAGCCTGAGGAAAGGTGTTTATAGTTCTTCTCTAATGTGAAAATATTGTCATTTGCCCTTGCTTAAATTACCATCACCATTATCCTCATCGTCATCATCATATATTCTTTGCTGAGATTATGAAAAAGATTGGTTTATCAACTAATTTATATCTATATTAGAGTGGGAAATGAGACGATTCATCTCTATTGTTGATTCCACAGTTTTTAAGAAGGGGAAACAACTCTGTTGATCCTATTACATAATTCACTATGCTGCTGCCATTATTTGTAACACATGTTATATTGCCACATTTATCAATAAGTTATCTACCATTCCGTACATGTATATTAAAATATATGGACGTTTCTACAAAGGATAAATGAAAGGAAGCAAGATTCATAACCGGTACAAATAACCATTCGCGCAGCTCCTCCAACTCTTCCTGTAAAATGTATACTGAGGTATCGTATCATGCAACGCGTGCATTCTTTACTTTCTACGCCATGAGTGATCATTTTGAACAGGAACTTATCTAAGCAGAACTTATTAATAGGTTCTTACAGCACAACGTTTGATAATTTAGTGTTCCTGGAAAATGATTTTCTATACATAGACAAGTGGGTCTTTTTTCGTTTTTTTTCATTCAATATCACAGTTTTATTGGAAATTCCCACATTTTCAAGCTATATACTGCAGCAAACATCTAAAACTTATTTGCAGTCACTCATTATTTACAAGTACAGTCGATTTAATTAAAATTTTATAGTCTGTTCTACTTCAGTTGTGTCACATGCTAAATAGTTCTTAATTGCTCTCGAAGAAGTGAAAAAGTGTAAAATGGAGACAAAAATTTAACAATTTAAGAAATTATTGATATATATAAATAAGCATTAACTATGGATAGAGTCTCAATTTCTAAAGCCAGGGCCAAGAAAGTGGGGCAATTACTGGGGAGAACTGGCGGTGAAATAGAGAAAATACACTGTAAGAAACATTGGAAGGTGACAAGTGTACTATATTCTACAAATTGATGGGTTGGAAAGTTTGTTGAGGTCTTTATTTTCTACAAGGATTATTTGCCATGACAGGTATGTGCCTTACATCTGGTTCTTACCCTTGAGTTAACGGAGATATTTTCTCTTCTTTCAAGCAAAGCACATATCCAGTCGATTGCAAAAGAAAATTCACTTGTTTGTATCAAGTTGGCGCTCCATCACTATCGAACAACAGATACCCGAACACTTTACTGAGATGCTGCATATACGACTGAGTTTCCCTGAGATAGGTGTGATATTAAATACCTGATATACATCAGAGATAACTAGAAGGAAATGAACATCGTTCCAAAGTAGCATAAAATCGGATTGAATGTGTGCAGAGGAACATTCAGTCAAGGCGATAGAAATGAATAGATTTCAGAATAAAGCAATACATGCCCTTCATGATGGCAAATATCTGACGGATCTCATCTGTAAGGAAGGTAGGGAAACAAAAAGAACGGTCAGGACTAACCTGGCTGAGGCTTTTGCATGTAATGGAAGCTGTTTGACCACACAGCTAAAACCAGAACCTTGGAACCAATTAGAAGTCTAGGATATTTGTCTATACGCGATATTGACCTGCTCAGAAAAAAATGAATAGAGCCCTTACTACATACAAGAGCCTTCCACCGTCACCATATATAACATGTGGAGAGTAAATGTGTTCAAATCGGATAAAAGTCGGACTCTTATTGTTAGTTCAGAGGAACTACTTCTTTCAAAGTGTTCACATAGAGCACGTGTAACAATTTAAAAATCTATTATCAGAAGGGAGAGAAGGTGTTTTTATGATCAGATGGAACTCACTGAGTGCAGACAAATGACCTACATCATAGTGTTAAAAAACGGTTTGAAGAGAACACTCGATACATAATACTTGCAACAGTCCATTTTTTACAAAGGAAGAAATCTCTGAAACATGTTATAGTAGTGAAAATGCAATTAAGTTTTTATATAGCTGGGATTCGCAATTCGATGATATAATGTTCAGAATTCAATACTCAAAGGAAAACTCTCTGATCATGTGATTTTATAATAGTTAACTTAGTCAAAGAGTATTATATGACATTCATTTATTAATTATAATCAAATGGTACCTATAAGCATTAACAATTGCATTGATCTTACAAGATTAGCTCAAAAGTGTCATTTCATATTGACGAAGATTGTTTGACGTAAATGTATAGGGCTTACTTTAACAGATTCTTCGTACATTGATTTATCTATCCTATGTTTTGTTAATGTTGTTTTTGTTTTGTTTACGTCTTGTTTTTCTTTTTCTTTCTTTGCTTTTTGTTTGTAATTTTGTCATGTGCTTTTTAATACCATTTTATTAGTTTATAGTTCCTAAAATCTGATCAACTAATATTCGTTTTAATATATACATGTAAATATAAATTCCACTTCAAAAACAAATTTACTTTCTTCATTGTTTTTATATTTGTTTTAGCTCACCTATATAATGGTAATCATTTTGATAAGAACTGAGGCAATAAATTGATATACCCTGAATATGATATCGTGTTATTTCACTGCAAAAGACCTTTATCTGATTGACCAATAAATAAATAGATAAATAGCATTCATGACTCTTCCAAAGAAAAACGCTTCATATTCTCACGTTGGCTATGATCTTGGCACTAACGTTAAACACGAGGTACGTTTATTCACTAGGCAAAAGATACAGCGGAAAATAAGAACATGATTAGAGGGGAAACGAATAATGTTTCAGTGAACACATGCATTAATCTCTAGAAAAATGTTTACTTAAAATGTTAAAAAATTCACCCTCTCAGATCGTATTTAATATTTTATATTTAACATATTCATATAAAAACAATCAGGGTCATTTATTTTTTAAAAACTAAGTTGATAAACTCAGAAAGAATTGGGGCGGGAGTATCTCCAATGTTTTATATGTTCTTTATTCAATAGTTTAACATACATCTATAAGCGACTACTTCTTTAATTTTTCTAAAACTATTTTAAAAGTAATTAGAATAATTAATGTCACTTAAAGCCCACAGAAGACAAATATAAAGAGACAACATTCTTCTGTAAGACAGTCTGTCTCTCTATCGTATTGTCATTTGTGTCAGAAATCAATACTTAATGGATTGAATATGTGCTTTAAATGAAATATTTTCAAATGTTTCAAAGGTTAAAATGAAAATAAGTTGGTTTACTGGTTCGAAATTTTACTCAAAAGATACAAATTGAACGACAACAGTAAAGTACGTTATACTATTGTGTTGATAAGACTCTTTACACAACATTTTTGGGAGTAAACATAATGCGAAGAAAGCACGATTTGCATGACAAATCAATAAAAAACCATGGGTAAATTTATATTACATTCTCTTACTATGTTTGCGAAAACAGTAATAACTACTAATATATATATATATATATATATATATATATATACGAATAAATGATAACTGTATGGGCCATGTTTTCACGATGTTTTGCAGTTAATACTTTGCATAAAATTAAATCATTCATTATGAATTCACAGAAAACAAAGAACAGATTGTGCTATAAACAAAGATTTGTAAAATATATTTCATCTTTCAAAATAGATAACATCTCCATTTATCATTTTCTTTACTATTAACGTACGATGTAGTATTGAATTAAATCATAAATTTGACAGAACCCCAATCTAATATTATAGTATAATATATATAAACGAGAATTTCGTCCCCCCTCCCACCCCCACCCCACCCCAACAAAAAAACAACAACAAAAAACAAACATTCCACAAAGGTGAATGAGCTGCTTTGAAAATATTTCACTATTAAATTGCCGATGCAAGATAAACAGTCTTACATCATTATAACAACGCCACTATCTCGCGTAAAATCGGGGTTTTGTTTCATTAAATGCAGATTTGAACTTCTGAACGTACCTGGGAAATAATGAGAAATATCATATTTTAAACAAATGTAAATATCACTTTTAAATCCAAGACGAAACTTAATAATATTTCACATGGTCCGAATCAGCATGGCATTTGGGCCTAATCAACCCGTAATTTGGTCTGAATCAGCCTGGTCCGAATCAGCCATGGTCCGAAACAGCCTGTTCCCACTTGATCTGGGAACTTATATGGCGTCGAGTTTTTTGGCGGAAGAACATCAGATCTTGCGAGGCCCGAATGTCCTTCCGCCATCAAACGAGACGCAACACAAGCACCCAGATCAAGTTACTGTACTGATGATATGTTTATTATATACTCTAAACAATTATTTCATAATATAAATGCCAACTTAAAATGTTTTTGTTGTTCTCTTACATTGGTTCCATCCATATATTGCCTTCACGCGACTATTTTTAGATGACGTCTTCCTTGACAGTAAGAAATATGAAATGTATCAAATGCGCAGGTGATACAAGGTTTCATATCAGCTTTGTGAAAATTAGCCTTCATCGTCAGTTTTATAATGATGATATATAATAAAATAAAAACAGTCCAAATTACGGGCTGATTCGGCCCAGATTATGGGCTGATTCGGCCCAAATGCCAGGCTAATTCGGACCATGTGAAATATTATTAAGTTTCGTCTTGGATTTAAACGTGACACTTAGATTTATTTAAAATATGATAGTTCTCATTATATCCCAGGTACTTTGAGCAGTTCAAATCTGCATTTAAGGAAGCAAAACCCCGATTTTACGCGACATAACGTAAGACTGTTTATCTTGCACCGGCTATTTAATAGTGAAATATTTTCAAAGCAGCTATTTCAACTTTGTGCAAAATTTAAATAGTTTACTTTATTTTATTGAGAAATAATAAAATTATTAACACTGAAAACAAAATCGTGAAAACAGGGTTCATGCAGTAGTATTATTTTCGTCTCTCTCTCGATATATATATATATATATATATATATATATATATATATATATATATATATATATATATATATATTGGTCTAAGTATGTTAATGCTTCTGTTATCATATACATTGTATTATATAATATTAGTGCTGAATAACACATATATACTAAAAAGTTAAACTGGGGTCCTGTCAAATTTATGATTTAATTCAATACAATATCACACGTCACTATTATACGTCTATATTCTTGTGAACCTCGTAATAATTAAAATAAAGAAAATGATAACGTAACGAAAATAGTGGTTTAATCTATGTTGAAATTTAAATTTTTTTTTACAAATCCTTGTTTAAAGCACAGTATGTTATTTGTTTTCTGTGAATTCATAATGAATTGTTTACATTTTATGTAAATTACTAACTGTAAAAAATCGTGAAAACATGGCTCATGCAGTAACATTTGTATGTATGTATGTATGTGTGTATATATATATATATATATATATTGATCTGAGTATGTTAATGCTTTTGTTAGATTGTTTTTGTCTACATATACTGGTCTGGGTATGCTAATGCATTAGTTAGATTTATGTAGAATTTATTTTTATACTGTGCATTGTACTATATACTAATAATACTAAACAAAACTTATATACTAAAAATGAAAGTGGAGTCCTGTAAAATTTATTATTTAGTTCCATACAATATCATACGTCTATATTTTCCTAATTGTGTGTACCTCGTAAGATGAAATATATAAATAATATTTTAATACTCTTTGTTTAAAGTACCGTATGTTAATTTTTGTTCCCTGAATTCATAATGTATCATTTAATGTACTGAAAAGTACTAACACTGAAAAAAACGAGAAAACAGTGACCATGCAGGTAATTTGTTTTCGTATATATATATATATATATATATATATATATATATATATATATATATATATATATATATATATATATATATATATATATATATATATATATATATATCTGGTCCGAGTATGTTAATGCCTTATATACTAAAACAATGAGTACCGTAAGTTTTTTTCATTAGCTGAATTTATAATGTATTATTTAATTGTATGCACATTATTATTGAAAGTGTATATTGTACAAGAGCAAAGATAAAAAGAAGCATATTAGTATTTAAATTAGTTTAATTGCAAACAATAATAGTGAGAGCATCTGACCATCAATGTGCAAAACCTGTTTGATTAATGCCGCTATAATTAAACATCATATTATCACTGTTTGTTTAATGCTTCGTTTGATCAGTGTGTCTTTAATTAATTTAATTGCAAGCACTAATAATGGGATCATCTGACCTTGAACTGGCAAAACCCGTTTGGTCAACGCCATAATAACTAAAGCACTTTTGATGTCATTTGCCAATTTAATGAATTTTATACCATTCTAGAACAAAATATAATGCTGATTTGAAATAACTCTGTGATCTTTGGTTACATGGAAGTGTTATTATATTATATATGTATTAACATAATAAAATATCTATTCAGAAATCAATATTTGATGGATTTAATATGTGCTTTAAATAAAATATTTTCAAAGGTTTCAAAGGTTAAAATCAAAATAAGTTGGTTTACTGGTTCGAGATTTTACTCAAAAGATAAAATTCAACGATAACAGTAAAATACGTTACAGTATTGTGTTACTCATCAATAACTCTGTACACACATTTTTATGGGGTAAATACAATGTGAAGAAAGCATGATTTACATGAGAAATCAATAAAAAAAAAACATGGGTACATTTATATTCATTACTGTTTGACAGTGTTGAAAGTCGTCCATACTAAGACGATTTATGACAAGTTTCAAAATGTTTTTCAGATATATTAATTCAAATAATAGCTTTATATTTTCGTTATGGTAAACATTGAAAAGTTATTTTGGCTAAACAAAATCTAAATGCGATAGCTCACATCGATTTTGTTCTGATTTCCGCTAGAAATTTGCTAATAACTATCTTATGTAAATTTAAGAGAACCTACTAAAAATAAATCAGGTATGTGTGTTCCATTGCTTTGCTTATAATATGTCACATAGTCCGAATCAGCCTGACATTTTGGCCGAATCAGCCAGCATTCAAATTGGTATGGGTACATACACGAGTAAACTTACCACAGCCATGCATATTTCCTAAACAATGATTAATACAAACACAAGGCTTATACTGTTAGATTTCCTAAGGCAAATTTACTAGATTGACTATCGGTCCCTTCGGCTTATTATTTCTATCTTACCTGTTTAGTTTAGGTAAGTTACAAATTTGATTCGCGGCCGGTTGAGGACTAGGTAGATGGGTGTTTGGGAATATTTGCCTGCTAGAAAGAAAGCATTTCGTTTTAATACTTATATTGTGGGAAGGACGACATAAAGTCTTTAAATTTACTGATACACCTATTTATTGCCAACATATGGCCTTGTGGATATCCAGGTAGGACGTTTGGTCACTATGTCGTGGAATTCAAAGATTCACAAGGACCGAGGACAAATTGTTTAACATCAGATAAGTATTGCCTCTAAAATCATATAAAAATGAAATTAATTTATTTTATAAGCGCTACTTTTTATCATATTTCTTATTATATATTTGATCAGACTTACATACAAATATGAGCCACTGTTATATATATATATATATATATATATATATATATATATATATATATATATATATATATTCTTTCACATAGTTTCTTTTTATAAGAACCACGCATATCGATAAAACTATTTAGACTTCTCTCAACACTCTTTCTAAGACATACCATTGCAAATCACCCTATTAATATTATGGGAAAGTAATCCTAAATATAAAAGATCTTTCAGATTTTATTTTTTTTAATTATTTTTTTAAAAATTATTATTTAAGCCATAGTTTAAGCCATACCTTTTAAGAGCAAAAAAATAAATGGTTTGAGCATATAGCTAATGCTGTTGGAAAAATTGTGGGCGAAAGGATCACCACTGGGAACATTGCCAGTGATGAAGAAATATTTTCAAATCTTCGTAAGTCGGTGTCATTGAAGTACTCCTAAATTAAAAGTTGAAAAAGATTTCATTCAATTTATTTTTAAAAAATTAATCTAAAGTCATTGTTTATGGTATTCAATGCTTCGCTTGCGATATTCTAAATGAGTTATGGATTAATCCTCTACCCTCCATACATAACAACATTCACGATACACTCATATCATCTGTCTATCTGTATCTCTTTCTGTTTATATATCTATCTAATATAAAGGTTTATGCTTGTTTCAAATTTATTACACTCACATTCGTTTTCAATTTTTCACTCCTTATACCTATAAACGCATTTAAAGGTTCAAACAGGCGCAATTCATAACACACATGACAGGCAGTGATACGTCCATCTATTTATCTTTATATAAATCAATCAATAGATCTATCTACATATTTGTTCCTTTATCTATCTATCTATTTATCTGTCTATCCACCAATCAGTCAATAAATCAACCTACCTATCGATCTATCATGAAAATGATTCCGTCATTTAGAGCCGTTTCCTCGAATATTAATCTGGTCTATTTTGACGTGTCTGTTTATTATGAACTCATAGCTTTGTTGATAACAAGATAGGATATAGGGTTACTATACCTTGTCAGGGCTACATTATAGATTAAGCGTTCCAAATTACTGCCTATTCACACCAGGTAAGACGACGACATTAAAAATACACGTTAACTACGTCATTCGATTCGTAGATAACAATTCTTTACTTCAGTATTGATGGAAGAAATAACGGGGCAAGGTTAAAAATCAATATTGTGATTTTGTGTTGCATAAATTAAATGATTACCTTTGTTATAAGAAAGAAACAAAGAAAGAAGGGAAGAACGAAAAAAAAGAAAGATTTATCCAATCTCTGTGTGTGTGTGTGTGTGTGTGTGTGTGTGTGTGTGTGTGTGTGTGTGTGTGTGTGTGTGTGTGTGGAGAGAGAGAGAGAGAGATTAGTCGTGTTATCGCAGATGACACAAGCATGATAAGAAGAGCCCAGGTAATCGTCGACGAATTGAGAACTAACGTAGATAAGTGGGTTAATTTTAGATATTGAGCACATAAAACGTGTTTTGTTTTCAACCAAGGATTAAATTTCCTCGTGATCTGAAATAATAGTTAAAATAAAAGCACGTAAGCTCGCGTTTTCTTTATATCTAAACATATTCATGAGCAATAGAGCTTTTTGGATTTTCTTATATCATGATCCATGATTGTCTACATGAAATAATACGAAAGACTAGAGCAATCGCCATCCCAAATCACCACGCCTTTAACTGCATGTACAAAATGTTCCAATCCATCCTTCATACCTACCCCCAACCACCACCACCAACACCACATGCAATTTCAAACTGTATGTGCAATTTATTGTCGCGACAATATCCTTTTCTATAATGTTCTGCAGATTTTCTCATCATATTCGTATGCCTATTCGCGTTTTCACTCAGAACAAAGAGCAGTTAGAGGTAAGATGTTTTGATGGTTCTGTCTAGTTTATGCGTCCATGGTCTACAAGTATCAATAAATGATTCATAGACGCTCACACACGGGCTTTGCATCCATATATACACAAGGAAACTTGTGATTACGACAAACATTGTACTGCCTTGTACGAATTGTGCAAACAATATAGACTACAAGTGTAATGTTTGATAGGTGACATAAAGTAAAGAACAAGGAAATTTAGACTTTCAGAGTATTTCAATATCCTTTTCTCTTCACGGACATCTTGCTATGTGCAGGTGGAAAGTGTAAGAGGTCTTATCCATTTAGGTGCAAGCAAAGAGGGGAGGGAAACGACTTTTATTTAGGGGCTACTTTTAAGCGGGTTTAGTATGTTACAATGTATTGAGCAACCGACTTAGTGCATATTCATTATTTGAAAAACAAAATACTGGCCCCCTAATCGACGAGGTTCCGACACCTCCCTGTAGAGTTTGAATTTAATTATTGCGCTTCTTCCTTATATAGATTGAAATAATCAACCAACGACTCTGTAATTTTGACATTAAATAAATAAAGAAGTCTATAGGGTCTCGTGAGTTGTTGACTTGCATCACTTAAAGCCTGGAATTCCATAAAAGCCTCCAGACAAACGGTGCCATTCATGTAAATTCTTTTAAAAGTCAGACATTTTTAAACTGTACATCAGTCTGTAGATGTACAATTCCTAAAAATTATGCCCATTCAAGCGGATAATGCCATGCATATGATCTCATTGCAATGGCGCATTTGTTATGTTAATAAATATTCAAGAGGCAAGTAGTCACCATTTGACATGCAAACATTTAGTGTGTAGGTCTGTGCTTGTGTAGCAGCGAGCGGAAGTGTGTTTGTCTCCCTATAAATAAAACATAGGATGACTAGTTATGTAATATACCTGGACTGTTTAATGATTCCATGAATTTGTTCTTTCAAATGCGTAGATTCTCTATATTTATATACCTATATATAGATTCCTATATTCTGTGAAAGAAAATGTGTTTCATTCTACAATTCACCCTAAAAAAATAATGAAGATATAGACTACCTGTAAACGGTTTCCCCACTGATGATTACTTCAACAGACATATTTAGCAACCTATCTAAGCAGACACTATATATCTTGTGACCGAAGCTTTCATATATGTTATTCTATATATAGGTAAATGGTTTATTCCAGCTCACAGAACTATAAATTAGGATGTTCTTTATTTTTTTAATAATACAGCACAACATGTTTAAAATATAATGCTTTGATCCATCGATACCTAACAAGAATAATCAGAGCGCTATCCTCACAATAGAAAGTTTGAATCAATTCGTGGCCAGCCCAAGAAGAATAGTTACCGTAAAAGAAAAAAACATCAAGAAATATCTGAGTAACTTTAACATTTTCTGATATCGAAGAACAAATATTTAGATATGGATAGCGATCACTTTGATGAAGCAAGAGCTAAAAACCTCGGCCAGTTCCTCAAGAGAATAGCAGACGCATTTGAGGCAGAACAATGTGAGAAAAATCGGAGAGGAAAAAGTCCACTTTATTGTACATTTCGATGTGCAAGAAAATTAATTGATTTCTTTATACTCTGCGAGGATTATTTACCGTGAATACGCTCTGCATTCGATCTGGTACCAACATTCTTTAATTATTGTATTAAAGTCCCAACATGATTGTCAAATAGTTTCCTGGACTGTTTACTGAAATGTTAGATGTACGGTAAGATGGGTTGAAGAAGAAAAGCGTTCTTTGAATTACATACATGAGAAATAGCAGTATGTCCATAGAAAAGTCAGTTCAATGTTGTGACATCAAAAATAGTACAGTCTCAAGTAGCACACGCTAGTGGCACTGTGGATCGCATTAACATAGGAGGAATTCGAAACGTAATTTCTATACCTCATGGCGAGGGAAATGTACAGCAGGGTTTATTCATACAGGAACAAATAAAAAAGAGAGATTCTGGAACCTTGTGGCATTCCATGATAGTGGGTTTTGATGATCTTTCCCTGCAATGAGCTTCACCGATGAAAAACTTAAGATGTGGGACAGAAAGAAAGCAACATTGGTTCACCGTACACCAAATGCTATCCAACAAGTGGAAATGTGTCAAACCTTTTACATCGGACGTTCTCATATTGCATGTGAACAATTGTTTGTAACTTGTATCACCGTTAGTTTGGAAACACATTTCATTCGTTGCGCTCACATAAATGCAAAACTTGGAGCAAATATGTACCATAAACAATAATAGTAAAGACATCAGCCATTGTGTTCAGATGGAATACATTCAGTGACAAGGAAATAGTTCAATAATAATAATAATTTTAGTCGAAAGGAACACGTCAGAAATTTAAATTGTCATAACACTTGAAATATTCATTGAGACAGTGTAATAAGGACAGAAGACAATGATCCAGTCCGCCATAAAACAAGGAAATCAAGATGTTAAAGTAAATTCGAGACGTGACGTTACTTGGGAACATTACATAGTCAATGTGTGGTACAGCCAGTCTCGGAAACACGTACACGAGTCAGCCTGTTTCCCTTCAAGTCTTTCCGTGATGGACTATATTAGTTAAACAGGCATGTCGTTGAGTAGTTATATTTACCTCAATGCTTTGTACTGTCCACATATACCTTTTGTCTTGTGACTCTCCATGTTTTAGGCCCAGGCCTATGCCAGCCTTCGTTTCTTAGAGGAGATTAATACGGGCTCGTGTGACTAGACAAATTGTATTATTATTTTCACTTTTCAATTTGTCGAGGCTGAGTGGATTGAAATATTTCACTTCAAGCAACAAATTACAATCGAAGAACTATATATTTTATTTTATAATAAGTTTTATAATCTTTCTTTCTTTTTAAAACATGTACCATGAAATAAATACTATTGTTATTTAAATTAGAAAACCAATATAGCATATCGTTGTCTGATAATTCTGAAAAAGAACATTGCAAGCAATACAGAGGCTCTGAATGAACCATAGTTTTTGAAAAAGGGAAACAATTCTTGTTTTTTTCTGACGGGAAGGGAGCGGGCGGCAAAAGCGCTACGAGAAGTCGAATGTGAAGTCTTCAGATAGAAAATGATCTGGTAAAGAATAACTTTCCAGGGGAGAAACGTGTAACTCTTACCCAATATTACGTAAACGTAAAGTCTCCGATATCACTGTAGCGACTTGAAAATGAGTTATTTCATAATAATTTGGTATAACATTATTTATGTAACTGTGGCTTAGAAATGGAAAATACATAACTTGATTATATTTATACTTAATCGTTTTTTCCCACCTTTTGTTAAAGAAGCGGTTTAATACTTGGATTGACATAAAGGCACTATTATCTGCGTCTCTTAAATTTAACAACAAGCAAAACCAACAAATGTTTCAGTTCTACCAAAAATATACCAGATGCACCAAACCTTTTAACTGAATTTTAGTTTACTTTCATTTACTCTTTAGGGTTGGATGGTGGCTGTATTTAATTGTAACTTAAGTCTGTCGTTAAGTCTATTTTCTATATATTATATCTTGTGATTCGCACATGATTTTTATTCTATCATTTCTTCCTCTTTCTTTCTTTTCTTGCCACCTCACCAGTATGTCTTTTCTCTCTTTCTTTTAGCTTGTGCTCATTATTTTTCTCTTTCTTTCACTTTCTTTTCATGTTTTGTCTATTTTCTTGTATAATTTCAAGACATTTTTGCTACTCCTTTACATGTATGGAACATTGTATTATTTGCTTTATAGGAGGAGGGCTTCATATAATTTTGTGAGAACTTGCAGTCCGACTCCTTTTGCTCTTACAAACATATTAGGTAGGTTTAATTAAGTAATTCAGAATATAAAATGTGAAGTTTTTAAAAGGATTTTAGGTATGGAACCAAGTAAAATTACTTCAGATTCCAACAATAATATCAATGACTTCCATCTTGATCGGGAATTATTTTAGGTTTACTAGTATATGCTTGTGTATGTAACTCTATATATATGGTGCAATTGTTAATAATAAAAATATCTCACATGCGTATGAAAGTAAATCATTTCTTGCCCTTGAAATAAACACAAAATAGGAACAAAATACATTTACATATTGGTTTAACTTAGGAGTACATGGAGCTGTAGCTTTAGGACTTAATTAGTCATTTCAAGCAAAATATACGATCAAACACACACACTTACACACACACACACACACACTCGAATGAGACGAAACGTGCATGGAAGAAAAAGTGATCACTGTTGAAGTCCTGCCAAAGAGAAAACGGATCAAAGCGAGCACAAGAAAAAAAACGAAACGTAAATGGATCAAAACTTCAAGGATATGTAGTTTAGGAGGAGATCAATATATAGATCATATTTTCTTTTCCCACGTTAATACCGGATATATTTCATCGTGTGGTACAAAACACGTGATATTTAAACGAGTGGCAAAGCCACGAGTTAAAATATACCGTTTTTGGTACCACAAGATGAAATATATCTGGTATTAACGCAGGAAAAGAAAAGAAAACACTCCACCCCCACCCACCCCTTTTTTCGTAAATTCACCTCACTTTCATAGACTGGTCATATAAATATCAGTGACTTAAGATAGCGGTATGATTGGGTTGACCTAATCTGTCGCAGTAAATTATATTTTTGACATTTTGTAAACTATTTGATCATATTTGACCACGAAGCAAGTCCGATTCATCAATGCATCACAGCGGGTTTATCATTGTTGTCAAGGAAGTAAGGGGAAATAACTTCATACAGACGCGAACGGCGTCGACTAAAATTTCGTCTGCAAAAATTAATTTCCATGTCTGAAATGTAATGCAGTTTCTATTTATTTGTTCTAGCTCACAAAATGCTCGTTTTTGTTGCTGCAGGTATAACTTCTGTAGGCACACAATCCAGCTTCGCATGGCATGATGGGAAATCTTATATTTTCACATGTGAAAATATAAGGATATATTTTTCACATGTGAAAATATAGGAATGAAAAAATATGAAAATTATTTCGCCAGTAAGTTTCTATATTTCACACTAAAGTAGATAATAAAAAAGTGATATTATCGATATTCCTACAGTCGGGACCAGGGCTTCAAAATTTGCCTGAAATGATGCTCTATTTTATAACCAAAATCATGATAGGGGTTCCTTTTACTGTGTCTGGCATAGAGTAAAGGTCAATATTTTCACAAGGTAAATTAAAGCCTGAAATAAAAGGAATTAGATGAAAGGAGATTATGGAAGTTATGATCATAATATTAGTTCCCCTAACAATATCTTCTTTAAGAGAAAGCAAGTGAACAACATGCATGTAGTTACAATCATCGTGTCTAAGAGACTAATAATTAATTTATACATCAAAATATACATCTGTCCATCCATCCATTCATTCATTCATCCATACAGAATAAATTAATCTCACGTTCATTCATCCATCTATCGATCAGCCTATCTATACATTTTGTTGTTTTTGTGTCCATCTTTCTATCCATCTCCTAATTTGTCTAATTGCCTGCCCATCTATCCATCTTTTAATCTGCGTATCGAAGTACACTGTACCTTCCTTTTTTATTTTTAATCAGGCGTTTCTTACAGGGTTTAATAAGGAAATAACGAATGTAATATTAAATGAACAAATCACTAACTCAGCCAATCAGCTAATCAGTCAATTAGTATATGACCCTATTTATCTTCCATATTTGTTCTAAAAAGAAACAAGAGTTTTCTTCACTTCTTTTATTAAGTCTTCAACATGATGATCTAATATGGACTGTATTCAAATCTAGAATTACCATGAGAGTGCCATCCGTACAGGTGCATTACATAACAAAAAAATGAAGGTATGATAGAATTTAATTTATTGATTTCATCAGAGGCGAAAAGGGTACTCTTAATTTCAATTTAGATAAAAAGATTATTTTACTTAAGCTTTAATTAGTGCAATGATAAGATTACATTTATGTCATTAGTAATCAATATTGAAACAGTCAAATTGTCTGCCGATCAATATAGAACACGTTAAAATTGAATTTGGTATTTTGTTGATGTCACCACATGCTGTATATTATGGATTTAAAATGAATAACAAAGATGAAACATGTTTTAATTCGATGATGAAAGTGGAAAAACTACCACGCTTGACACATGGCACATGGCTTCGTTACCGTGCTTATTCCGGTTAGAGAGAACAATATCAAATTGAATATTTATATTCTACAAATAACTTTTCAGCTTTATTTCAAAATGACATAGTGTCAGCACGTCGTTACATTGCCCCCTTCCTAGTATGGAATTTGGTTTCCAAATAGAGGGATAGACAGGTACTCTTCAGCACAGGTTTGTCAATTCTGCCTAGAGACCATGTGACTGTGTGCGTCCAAAAACAAACAGGCACTAATGGATAAGGTGAAAAATTGCAAAATAGTCACATTTGCTTCATGAACAATACACTTGTTTTTTGTTGTTGCTGTTGTTGTTTTTTTTAAAGTGAATTGTAGAATTCAGAAACTTAACAACCTGGAAAACGTGTCATAATACTCTCTGACTGTATAACTTCAGTTCTATTACATATATGCAATGTGGCTTAAGGCTAACAAGTGAAAACTTTTAAACATGATAGTTCTAATGATTTCCCTTAAAAAAGTAACTAATATGATAAAAAGAGAGAAAATGTAATTACAATTTTCATTACTATTTATATTACTCAAATATTAAATAGCAATCTCAAGACATTTTATCTTTATTTACACATTTATATAAATATAAGCCATTACACATGGTAACATTTGACAACAATATACACCCCATAAATATCTTCGCATTATCCAAAATACACATATGCCAGTTTATTCTTTCTTTAAAAATGCAGTTTCCACAACCATCTTCCATACAAGAAACAATAGAAACTCTGATGGCAAGTTACTCATGCAATTGTAACAACATAAAAAAATACATGAACTTCCAACAACGCTATAGTTTGATGTACCTGAGTAAAACAATACTGCAGTTGTTTGAAGTAAATTGTAGCACATACTGTCGGCATCCTGACATAATAATACTTACTTAATGTGGTTTACATCACAAATATTCGGAGGTACTTATGGTTATTTTAGAAGAAATAAAATGAATGCAATATTTCCCAACCAGATAAATAGACAACAAAGAAATTAAACATGTTAACAATTTATAAATACAGAAAGATTTTGTATGTTATATCATTTATACCATGATCAGCTAACTTATACAAAATGTGACTAGGACCATACAGTCGAATTTAAGATAAATTTCTGGTCAAAATTTAACACTAACTGGTCACAATGTACTGACTATCTCAGTTTACATAAAAATAAAATACTCAAACCATGTGGCATATCTATTTAAATAGGAAATATTATAACATAGAACGATTTTACATTTTCTATTTGCAGGGAAAAAATACAGACAGGAGATGAAGAGAAGAGAGAAAGAAGAAGAAAAGAAAAATAAAGGAAAATAAACTACTACAACATATGTCGATGTATACGGATGAAGAAAACATTTAAACAAGCAATGTCTTTTGTTCGTTTTTGCTTTTAATCGAAAAGTTTCTCAATCTTCCTCTGTATCAAAGAAATAATTCCTGGTAAACAGTCGAACACTGCTTCCATAAGTCCCAACTCTTTCCAAGCTAGAATCTGACAAATATTAGGATCTGCCTTTTGCAATTCAGTCATTTTCTCTTTTGTAATAATACCATGTTGCAAACGTTTTTCCGATTCCCTCACTCGGTGTTATTTGTATGTTTTATGCATTTTACATCTAAATTGAATGTCACTGTGACATCTTCAATATTTCTTAACAAAAACTCGTCGCGTGTGTCAATATCGATCTAAGCATTGACTGTTGTAGAATGAACCGAAACATTTTCACCAGTTACACTAAGTGAGCATAGCCTGTATTGACTGTCAACCGTGACATCAATCTGCCGGGAGTTTTATATCTCTTGCTAACTCCACGTCAGACAGCATATCAAAGCAGTCAGCAGTATTTACGGTACACGTCTGAACTTTCCTTGGCATTTCATGCACTTTATTCACTGTATCTCTCCGTAATGCATTATAAACCTCGGGGGTTTCTCTACTTAACAGCATTTTGGAGTTACAGTTAGACAAGAAAATCGATCTCACTTTCAGAACTAAATGAAAGTAAAGATGTCGCATTTTCAAAAAAATCTGGCAAAAATTGGACATCAATGTGACCCTGAATGGGTTATCGCACACTGTGTAAGCCGACTATACCTTGCTTAAAATCTTCAGGGCCTATCACATCGGACGTCTGGTAAGTACCTTCAGACTTTTGCTCTGCACGCATATAGCGTGAACAGTCTTGATTACAAGAACGCAAAGACGAGTTGTCTGCATTTGCATGAATGAGACCGGCACGATGCTCTATTTTCATGTCATAAACAGACAAACGTTTAAGTAACCTAAACCATTTGGCCTTCAGGATTTTTAAAATTTAAGAACCAATAAACGGCACCATGATCTGTGCCTACTCTGAAGTGTCGACCATATAAATAATGGTGAAAGTGTTTAACTGCGCAAACAACTGCAAGCAATTCTTTACAACTAACACAACAGTGCTATTCTGATTTACTGAAAGCTTTACTGTAATATGCTATCCCTTTAAATCGTGTTGCCGCTGCCACCAGTTTTGTAGCGAATTAAAATCTTTAAGTTATGGAATGTTCTTGCCAAGAACGGCACGCACAGAGCACAAGAACCCTTTCAGGAAGAGACGTTAAAAAAAAAAAACAGTCAATAACACTGACTAAATATTTAGCCCGAGGGATACTAAAACTGAAAAAGAGTGAAAGAAGGTGAAATGTCTTCTTTATTCATGGCTTTAATTCAAATCAGATTGCACTGACTTAAAAATTTGACTAGATTTACAATATGTGGAAGATAACATAGCAGGAAACAACTTTATTACATGGAAGACCTCCACGAATCCACTTCAATGTACACAAAAGTACATGCGAGTTCTAGTAATATAATGCAGATTCCACCTACGTCATTGGGACACACCGGTCCTGGGCCAATATACATGTATGTCAGGTCGGAATTTCCCTAACATCGCAAAATATTGAACTCCAAACGGGTTAAAATTACCAAAAGTAATTATATTGCAACAAACATACGCTGGAATAATAATAAAGGAATCCTGACATGAGTAGAAAGCCTTACAAGATATATATATATATATATATATATATATATATATATATATATATATATATATATATATATATATATATATGTGTGTGTGTGTGTGTGTGTGTGTGTGTGTGTGTGTGTGTGTGTGTGGTAGAAATAGTTCTACAGCTTTATTTCAAAATAGCAAGATGTCAACACATCGTTACATTCATATACACACAGCCTTTTATTCCTTCTTCATGTCAGACAAACTAGCCATGGATGGTACTACTTAGAATTTAAAGAGTGATTTTTTTTTTAACCATCAGAGGTAAAAATAAAGTAGAAGTATATTATTCTGGTCTAGTCATAGAGGCTAATGATAAAGTAGGTCATGGATTTTGTAATTATGTATAAAGTGCGAATGATGAGCACATAAGATAAACATATTTCACCACAAACATGGAATCACAATTCCTCCAGGGTTGAATTATCTGAGTTCAATTCACAATTGCTACTACTACAATCAACGTATATTAAACCTGAACATATTTTACAAATTCCTATATCAAAACCTTCCTTTCATGTGATAATCGTACCCAATTAGTTTGCCCTTGTTTATAAGGTCAATTTCAAAGGATTTGCGACCAACTCGATACTGCATAATTGGGAACGAATGCTTGTGTAACATATGGCCATATCCTCCTATACCAGTGATGATTTTGTTTAAATAAATCGTATGAGTTGTAGAGATCAGTGTTTACCATAGTTTGTTAGAGCTAATCGGATAGAACAATGAATTGTGCATGAAGGAATAAGAAAGGCAAGAACAGGTCATGCTACTAATGTATAAAATACGGGTAAGGAAGCTATACAGAATACCATGTACGAAAAAAAGTAGAATACTTTTTCATTTACAAATACTCATAGGTCATTGTTCATTACATCCTTTTAATTTAAGTCACTAAATTCGATTAAGTAAAGCTTCAGATGCTACTGACTCCAACTCTGTGTCTCAAAACATTTGTTTGGAATACGACACCATTACCTTCGAATCTGAAGCTAGTACATTCACGATAGATGTAAGAATGAAATATCTTTCTTGTACGATTATATTACAACAACAACAACAAAGTCTGAACGTAGCAGTTAACACCACTTTGGAGACTGTCATGCTCGATTCACTAAAGATGGGTCTCATAGGTGTTTGACTTAATGCAACAAGGGACGAAAACAATTAGGGGAGGCATTTTACTCGGTCGTAGACAATTTTCTAATTCAGTGAAAATATTCCCAACAGGATTTATTCTCAAGTGTGCAATTTAAGACAGCAATTTGATCAAGCCAAAAGGTATTTTTGGTCGAAACACAGAAACGCATAGAACTGGGTTACACCAGCGTGTTACAATAACCTTTTCTTGATGAATCTTCGGCGTTGACAAGATCACAAACGAAAAATTTTATGAGAATGTTAAAGCAGGATACTGATCAAGAGATATAATAATAATAATAATAATAATAATAATAATAATAATAATTCAGGTGAAGAGTTACTGAATTACTGAGCTAAATATTATCGCAAGAACTATGTACGGATGAAAAACTGATGCCTGACTGTAAATTTGACAAAATTGCATTGGGAAGGTTAATTTTTTATTTAGACCAAATTCCCCATCAGTTTTCAGTTGCAGTATTGCGTGCGCGTTCTATACCGGTCCACCCCGGGTTAGACTCAATCGTTAGCATCCTGGGGGACTCGACTGAATGCCCAGTCTAGTTGAAGTAGTTTGCGAGTTTCCCATTGATTTTATTGAGAATGTGACACTTGTGGTTATTAATTCGTTTTCTGAAATCAACGGTTTGGCCAACATATTGAGTGACACATATCTTGCATGTCAGGCGATAGATTACATTTTTGGTTCGACATCCTAACTTCTGATTTACATTAAAGCTAACTCCTGTCGTCGAACATCTGAACGATTTCGTTTCGGGCATATGTTTGCAAATTAGACAATGATTGTCTTTGTGTGTGCCTAAATATACGGTCTCTTTTGAAGTTACCCAGGTACGTATCAGATGGTCGTTGAGATTTTAGGTCTACGCTACGGAACATAGGAACTTCTTGAAATAAGCCATTCACACATTCGGGAGATCCGATCCGGTGTCAATGCTTCCGAACGATCTGTTGTATTTGGGGAACATTGGGGTGGAGAGTATCCACGAAGGGGATATGCTTGTTGTGTTTATTTGTTTTATATTTCAACATGGCGCCTCTATTGAGAAGTCTAGTTTTGTTAACAGCCTCGGCAATGTATCTCATTCTGTATCCTCTCCTTCTAAGGTGCCCCTTGAGCTCTCCAAGTCTCTTTTCCAAAAGTGGCCGGATTAGAGCGTATGCGTATGGTTCCAATGCACAGGCCGTATGGTAAATTTTTATTACGTGGTTGGGGTGGCAGCTTGTCGGGAGCAAATATTGATGAGAGACAGTTGGTTTAGAATACAGGCCAGTTTCTATATTCCCCTCAGGGAGGGTAGATGGAGTATCCAAGACGACATTGGACCTATTTAATGACTCCGACGTAAATTTAATCGTAAGATTGAAGTTATTGGCGAATTAAAATGTGTTTTCCAATTGTCGCCCGCTTCGGTCTATTTTGATTTTATGTTGTCAATGAATCTGTACCAGCTAGGAGGTATATAGGGTGTCTACATACACATTTCACAATTTATTGAAAAAAATATTTAAAACATCATAATAATATAATATATATCAAAAATTGCATCAGCTATCTAATTAATAAATGCAACATCACATATCTCAGTTTAATTTAGTGTTTTCCAGAATATCTCTTCAAAGGATATAATTTATAACTTACTTGATGAATGATATATTTTATATCATATAACCTCAAAACATTTCCCCTTAAGGATCGTTATATATATATATAGATATCTGACATATTGACAAATTATTTTGAAACATTATTAGATATATTCTACAATATACAATGTATATTTAGTAAATTTTCAGAGATTAATAAACTTTTGGAAAAACAGAATTCTCGCAATCGGTATATTCGTTCTTTTCAAGCATGGAAAGCTGTTGAATATTTATTGGGCTTGAAGTGTAATGGAACGCATACCTTGCTTCTTTAACATATTTTGTTTTTTTTCCATTTAACGTTTTGAGTATTCACTCTGAGAAAAATGATGCCAAGTGATTTTTCAAATAAGTTTAGATACGGGCATAACATTAACGTTTCATTATGTCCTATTCTACTGGCTAAGTATAATGTTTTAATATACTTTACCAAAAATCTCTTGGATGTTTTACCTAGTTTTTAATTAGTATGGAAGGTGAATTTTTTTATTTTTTTTTTATTTATCATTTTTCAGAAAGACAAAAACAAATACTAACATAAAATCATGTCTCTAATTAACGTTGATAAAGCGACTGTATAATTCTGAACAATACTTTCATGTTTAAGTTGTCAATAATAATACTATCACCACGTAAGGATCACATTACAACCATTACACAGTGGCTTTAAGTCAACGCTTATAAAGTCGTGCTCTTATGTCAATATATTGTGCACCTGTTATGTAATCAGCATTTTTGAAAAAGGATGTTAGTTAGCAGTGGTTCTCTATTCTAAATCTCTGTGTGTGTGTGTGTGTTTACTTTTGCGTCTCTCTAAACTTATGGACAGTCTATGTTATTGGCCTAATATTATAACGGAGCTACCACTGAAGCTTATTTATCCACGTGCGCACAAAAAGACAGACTCACACTAGCGTGTGCATTAGCAAGAAGGTGGACATATTCACAGTGGTTATTGATGTTGAGAAACAATAGTCCTCTCCAATATTATTTAAGATAAAAATTGCTGGAATGAGAGAAATAGAACCCCCAACTTCAATCCTCGAAAATGGGAAGTACTTGAATATCGCCCCTATTTACTTTATGTACAAATATGTACATGTATGAAGACATCATAGTCTTAGAAAGTATCCTATATTGTATCTCAAATGCACGTTGCTGTATTTTAAGGTTTGAATCATCCTCCAAATTAACAGTTGTTAAAAGTACTTTAAATCCCCCCCAAAAAAAACTAGCGGTTTGAAATTCTGTGAAGACAAGGATTTGTTGCCTTCTTTGCGTAGTACATATTGCTGGTTTCTAATGAAAATTACAAATCGTCAGTCGTCCCTTACAAAAGGTATATCAAATTATCTACCAGAAACGAGTGCGACATACAGACCACAACACCTTACCTTATGGACACGCCGATCTCCAATATAAAAAAGGAGAGAGTTCCGAGAGAGAAAGATCATTGCGAATACAAACGCCGACCTAGAAAGATGAATTCAACACTACAACATATTGAAGGACCCATTGTGGACTCCAAGTTCAATTTTGAGTACAACACACTTTCACCAATAATGACGAAATCGACACAGCAACCGAGTGAGGGATCCACGGCGGACATCAAGTTCAAATAACTTGAGTGCGATGTTGTGCCTTACGACCAGTATGATGCCCTACACAGCGACATCAGCGATGTAGCACGAATTTCCGCTCCTCTACTATCGAAAGCGATGACGTTTTTGTGCCTTGCCGCTCTACTAGCGAAAGCGATGCAGCATGACCTTTCTGCGCTACTGGAAAAAGTGATACCGTTCGTGTGCCTATCTATGGATGTCATCCATGCACTCGCAAACCACCCTGGATACCACTAGCTCATCGAGATTTACAAATTAAAGAAGAATACACGTTTCCTGTGGCTTTGCCCGGCTATAGTGACTTTGAAAGTTGATTGAACACGTTCAAACAATAGCCCAAACATCTGGATGGATTACCCGCTCCCAAAATGTATGTCTAGAGGCAAGTATGCCTAAAGAGGGTCTAAGTCTACGGACATTCAGTGAGACAAAGTTTGCGTAAAAGAACAGTGAAGCGGTGTGGTATGTGTTAATCATCTTGTCTGGTTAAAAATCCAAACGGCCCTTTTCAGGGCCACTTAGATCTCTAGAAAAGAGAGATACTACTCAAAATTATTGCCGACTTTTATGCCGAATTTTATGTTTGTGTATGTCTATGTCTATGTTGACAACAATAACTTAAAAACCCCTTTCGACCTTGTTTGTGTGTGATAGTATATTTGTGTGAGGGTATAGTGTGTCTATAAACACTCATACCCTTGCTTGCTTGTGTGTGATAGTATATTTGTGTGAGGGTATAGTGTATTTATAAACATTCATACCCTTTGCTTGTGTGTGAGTGTGTGTATATTTCATCCCCCTTCTTTTAGATATACCCCCTCTTGTGTGGTACTATGTCTATGTGTTTGTAAGTATAATGTGTGTATAAACACTCCTACTCTAATCGTTAGATAGCAGGGGTGTGTGTTTGGATAATAATCAAAAACCGGGTGCTGAATAGTAATGGGTGTGTTCTGGATTGTAATCAAAAAGCGGGTGTTGGATAGTGAGGGGTGTGTTGGATTGCAATAAAAAAAATGTTACCATTACCATTCCCGTTTGTCCCCATAAACGTTCGTCCCGAAAATTTTTCGATAATCAATGTTTCCATGTTCGTTTAACGTTTGTCCCCATAAAATTTGTGACCCCATAATACTATCCCAATGTTAAGCATATGGATAATTTTAACACATGATTTCCCTTTGTCCTCAATGTGGCATATTAATGTAAACCTGCAGCGTAATATTATATCCCGTATGTCCCCCAAGAGGCACATATTACTACTTACGTTTGATAATAAAATTGAAGAGAAATGAAACTTAGGCAAATAAAATAGTAATATATATGGGGCTTTGTGACTATTAGAGATAATTTAAAAATGAATGTCAAATATCTAGTTGTTATTTATCCAATGGTATATTCCAAAACAATAATCCGCAAAATCTCTTCTTAAACTAATTCCAATGGTCACATGCTTCTCAATTCCTGCACACAGACGGTTTAGGATTATGAAAGGCATAGTCGGAGCGGATAAATGGATGGCCAAATACACTTTTGTAGGTAGTATAATCTGTAGTGTCGTTAAGTTCTTACAAGTCAATCTTTGTTCAAATATGTAGATACATCTGTTGCTGACGATCCACATATCGTATCAGACCATTATCCTCATTTCTTTGTCATGTTCATTCTTGTCATCATAAATGATACTATTGAAAATAATATTTACGAAGAGATTGAAAATATTTTTGTTTGGAATTCTGCTCATAAGGATGAATACAAAAATACTTTAATATGTAGAGACCGTAAACAGCATGTTAAAGTCCCAATTTTATGATATTGATCAATTAAAAGATATTTTGCATTCTTTATGTTCTCCATTATTTCAACAGTGTATTAATGCTAGTTCACCTAAGTCGGATTGAAGTTGTATACATTGGTATAACTTTGCGAGTTAAGGAAAAGAGATTTTCTATCGAAATTGAATGTGTACAGAAATTCAAAAACGGATAATAATATATGTAATATGGTCGAAGTTCGTTCTGAATTTGAAATTGCCGCAAAAAAGTGTAGATTAGGTTACGCTAAGCTGAAATCAAAGACAGTTCGTGAATCAAGGTACAACAAATTGAAAATTGTTTAAAAAATGCATCACATTCTCAGAAACCAAACATTTAATTGTCTTCTTTTGCTCATTATTTGACAATCAGCAATGATCCTTCTGATTATATTTATACTCCAGATGATGATATTATTAAATTTAACAAACGTTATGTGAATGAAAACTTTAAAGTAGTGTTTGATGGATTGAATGTTGAAATATTCCTGGATTATATTATTATGGCAATTTATAATTTTATAAGACTCTAAAGAGTTTTTGATTCATGGTGCTGATACTATATTTATTTTACATGGTTTAATTGATCGTATGATAAACTGTGGAAAAAATGTTACTGTGGATTTATTGATTTCACAAATTCTTTTGTCTATGTCACTAGATACAAGCTATGGTTTAAATTAATTAAACTAGGTATTCGTGGCAATATTATGAACGTTAATCAAGCAATATATGTAAGTATTAGATTAACAGTAAAGTTTTATAATACACAGAGTGAAGAGTTTTCATGCTTATTAAGAGTACATATTGGTGAATGTCTTTCACCATTTTCATTTGCAATGTAATTGAATGATTTGGAAGATGAATTTTAGCTCCATGGTGTAGAAGGAAGACAAAAGATATAGGTATGACACAAAATATTGTAATATTTTCGGAAACTGGTGACTGCTTTGCGAAACAAAGCTTGATACCTTAAAATTATTTGCAAATATTTTTAAAAAAAACAAACTACTGTTATGATATTGAGGAAAGGTGGAAGATTATCTAAAACTTGAAAAATATGTCTTTGATGGTAAAGAACTGGAAATTGTTGACAAATTTTCATATTTAGAACTTGCTTTTACATCGAGTGACTAATTTTCTGAAGCTCAAAAACTCAGGTCGAGCTCAAAAAGCAGTTTATCAGTACCTTTATAAAGATGCAAATTTCGAATATTGTTATGCATTAGATCTATTTGATAAACTTTTCACTCCAAAATTAACTTATGGTGTAGAAGTATGTGGATTTGCACAAGATAACTCACTTGAAAGGGTAAAATTATTAGATGATACGAAATCTGCCCTTTCTGTGAGAAGACCTCGCATGTGTGGGACAGGCAGCCATTTTGAATATGATTCATAAAAAGAGCCTGTTACGTAACCGTTTCACGTGAAGAAATACTACGTCACTGTGTATATGAAAACTAAAGTATTGATTCATTTTGTTACAAAAAAAAAAAAAGAAAAAAAAAAGATTCTAACGTTAGTTTCAGTTAACAATATATTTCTTTCTAAGATTTGATATGTTTAATTGACGTAGTATTTAGTCCATGTACGTTCAGGTAACAGATCTAAGGCCGAGTACAGCTTTGTTGCGCAAGAATGTTGTCATGTTTGTTTTTGTTGTTATTGTTATTGTTGTTTTGCCCTAGTCTTGACCTGCCCAGACTGTATCTGCATAGAGAAGTTTTATATATCAATATAATGAAAAAAGCCACAAACAACATCCCTCCCCTCCTTTGCGGTTTGTTGATTAAGCGTATACGTTTTAATCTCATCCCCTGAGAAAGTGTTGATTGACATCATAAAGATTATGACGTCATAATACACATGTCAGAAAGACACTGTGCTTGGATACAACTAATTTGTTCTTGCAACATTCTTCCTGACTGATATCAATTTTACTTTTCTTTACTTTTGAGGTGTGAAATGACTGTACCTGTTTTCATGATTAATTTTTTTTCTTCCACATTCTGTTTTGGCTATCTATGGCAGAGTGATGTAAGCCGAACGGATCGGGTGACCCCGGCTAGTTTTTCCCCAAAATGTGGAAATCAATCCGCCTTACACATCCGAGGTCACGTTCCTAACAACTCATACCCTTTCAGAATAATATATTGCCATAACAATGTTTTGACACCTAGGTCATCGAATCCTTAGTTCATCGTCTCTACTGATTAGTACACAATCACCTTATCTAGTTCCTACTATTGTTCCCTATACATGTATATTGAAATCCAATCAAACAAAGTTAAAGGAACCAGACTAAATGTTTCGGCTCAGCTGTTTGACATTGTGACGTCTTTGGTAAATTATGACGTCTGCTCACTTGCTACCTTAAAATGTCATCGGCCTCCATCGCTGAAAGTAAAGATTCCTACGAGGTTGTTTTTTTTTTCGGCATGATATACAAAATCTGCAGCTTCTGTACCAAAAATACATATGAAGCAAAGATCACAATCTGAATTACGTGTCCTTGGCCAGGGCAGCCCGGGTTGGCTGCCTCGGCGTGTCCTTGGGAAAGGCACTTAGCTCCTATTTCCTCTCCATGCTATAGCAAATAGTGTGTTTAAAGTGCCACTAAAACCAACAAAAACAAAAACAAACCGAATTAAGTGTCAAAGGGTATGTCTTCGTCCAGGTAGCATTTTACTTAGCATGTCTTACAGTCCGTTTTAGTTCTCGAGAAAACTCTTCCCCCCCCCCCCCCCACCAAAAAAAAAAAAAAAAAAAAGAAAAGATAATTTAAAAATGTTTTTCGTGAGCAATGTATATTTACGAAACTAAACCACGAAATACAGTATCATTGAATTGTTGTTAAGGTAAACTGTGTGGCCGGACGAAATTTTATCCGCGCGAGATCGTCTGTTTTTTTCTAAACTACGAAATCTACCCGCAAGAATATTTCAGATTTTACAGTATATGTTTTGTGTTTGCATTATTTGCATATCCTTCAAACCCACTTTAATTTCTAAAAAAGCATATCTGTGCGACGGCTGGTCATTTTGTCTTCTCACAATGACAGGCTGAAAAGTAAGTGCTTTATGATTGTATAAGTCATGACCATAACGACCGACTTCAAATAAGAATGCAGTAACTTGGTGTGTAATCTGATTCCAACCAATAATAGACCTAAAAAATCGGATGTATATGTAACATTTAACTGTAAAAAAAAATGTATGCATTTAGTTTTCTTTATTACCCAGACAATTGTACAAATTGGAAAATAAACAGTTCATCAATATGTATGGGATAACCGATAAGCACTATAAGAAAATATTGTCTCAAAATTTACACTGCACCGCACACTATTGCAAGCCTGCAAGACAAAATCATTACACAGATTGCTCGTAAAAATAGGCATATGGTTGGGCATAACTGGAGAACTGTGCTCTGAGTTGTTCCTTTTTGCGAGCTTTCTGAGAAATCTGTGTGCCGTTTTTGCACCTATTTTTCCTTCTTTGTTTTTACAAGCATTCTGTATGCCACATTCGACTTTTGTCGAACAACTCTAGTTAGTGAGGTATCGTGTGACTGTACATTTGACTAAGAGACTAATGTTGCAGCTACTATATGATATATTCCTATTTGTTTTGGACGTGCGCGTGCCTGTATGAGAGAGAGAGAGAGTAATACATAGCATAAAAATACATATCTATAACAGTTAGTAAGTAATTTTGGGAACAAGAAAACATATAAATCTGCCTATCCAAAATGACATACATTCTGATTAAAAACCGAAACAAATCGTACTTTTGAATTCATTAATTAGGAGTCGGTGAAAGTTTTCAAATTTATATTGCTACATCTTAATAATGTTGAGCGTCTTGTGTACTTTTTATATGCTTTCACATTCTCTTTTGCATTTAATATCAAAAGGATTGATTCATTATCTTAGTTTGCTTTTATTTTGAATCGCGGTGCTGTTCTTTATGTCATTAATTATTTGAAAACATCAGCTGTGCTAAGACATTCAAGTCCGAGATGTGTATTCATGATATAAAGGAGAATATTCTCGTTTTACACATACAACGGAACCTATTGTGTTAGAAACCAAACATATTTATTGCATAGCATTTATTAATATTCCACACATACTATAAGGATTGTTTCATGTATCCAACAACACAACAGTTTTGCAGTAGATTTAGGCAAGATAGGCTGTAATAACTACGAAATGTTCACAAGACACAAAATGTGATGGATTAAGAGAAGTGTGTCATGTGCAATATAAGAACACTGCAATAATTATATGAAGAGTGTCATGTGCAATATAAGAACACTGCAATAAGTATATGAAGAGTGTCATGTACAATATAAGAACACTTCAATAATTATATGAAGAGTGTCATGTGCATTATAAAAACACTGCAATAATTATATGAAGAGTGTCATGTGCAATATAAGAACACTGCAATAATTATATGAAGAGTGTCATATGCATTATAAAAACACTGCAATAATTATAGGAAGAATAAACAAGAAATACAAGATCGAGTGATATTTTAAGAAGAAATTCGAAGGTTGAAAAGGTATTGTTCCTTTATCTTTCACTATATACACGATAATTTGATACATATGCGTCTTGGAAACATTTTGACAAATTTGATAGAAATTAACAGACCAAATGAATAGGAGGAAACATTCGATTCAGTGCAAAAGTTTTATGAGGGATACCTGAAGAATTTTAAAAGGAACAACTGAAAAAGCTTTCCTTGATAGAGAGTTGAACAAACATCTGCTACGGATTTGTTTGGTTTGGTGTTTTATGGCACAGTTATACAAGTAGGTTATTTAGTGCTGACGCAATTGGATTAAAGTACCTTGCCCAAGGACACAACAAGGTAGCCACCCTGGGCTGGTCCCATGGTAGATCTGGGTCGATGCAGTTTGTAAGGACTAGTCAGTAGAACAAACAGCATAGACCCTGATCTGCCGGCGCATTATGCGACGGCAGATCAGGGTCTATGTTGCTTGCATTTGGAATAGGATTACGCGAGTATATGCGGTATGTCAAAATGGGTGTAAATTAACGAAATGTAAATAAATGCATGAATTAGTTACATGTACTATGAAACCTGTCTATAAAGGACACTTAGAGACCACGACGTTTTGTTCTTTATGGACAAGATTCGGTTATACACATGTAAAATATACAAGTAAACTTAGAAAATAGCGTTTATAAATGTTGTCCTCTACGAGCAGGAGTTCTTGTATAGAAGTATCCGCTAAGATAGGTTCCTCTGTAAGTATTTCTGCACTACGGCACGCTATGTAAACGCACAGATGCGCGTGGGTATTCATAAAATTAGCATATGACTACAAGTATATCAATTCAAGCGCTTGAGACAATTTAAAAAGTAAAGTCAATTCACTTTTCAAAAATGCGTCTGGTGGAATAGAATAAAGGAAGACAATAGGACTTTTGTTACTGATAAATAAGACGAAAAAACATTATTTTCCACCTCAAAAATGGCATCGAAGTTTAAAAGCCCCTGTACACCATTGTGTATGTACAATACAAGTCAGAAGTACAGGATTTACTAGTCTTTGCGCTTGCAAATGCACTTATCTCTCAAACACCATGTGGGCATCAAGCATCAAGTGTTGTATAACTAGAGCTAGTAGCAATGCGACCATCGCAAAGGGCCCCGCTCTCTGCAATTTGTTCTGCAGGGCCTTAAACAGAAGAACTTTGGTTGGAAAACCAAAACCTGGAGATGGTGTGAACTCAGGGACCATAATTCTTCAAAATGATGACATGGAATGCTGGAAATCCAACTAGATTAAAGGTCTTATCAACATACAAATGCATAGTTACTTTAGAGGAATTGTCCTTGGTAAAATTGTGCTATGCAAAGCAAAGTTAGGATGATGGGAAAATAAGGGGCCACAACTCATGTAAATGAAGTCGTGGAACACTGGAAATCAAACCCACTTAAGGTCTTACCAATATGTAGCCACATGCAACATGTTGTTAAAATCCAACACATTCTGGTTAAATTATCTTATCGAAAACAAAGTCAGAACGACTAGCAATAGGGAGCCATAACCCTTCCAATCGAGACTAACCTATATAAGACGCATGTAATTCTATGAAACAATGTTCTTACAATATTGCATCAGAAATATGTTCAATGGTTCTTGAGCTATGCCGGTTATAAGTAACATCCCATGTGAAGATATGAAGTTAACTCGGGGACCATAACTATATGAAAAATAGAGTTCATGAGACAAAACGCATAAAACGTACATCAGAGGGTATGAGACAATGTAAACCCAAAATACATCAGAATCTGTTGAATCCCTGAGCTATGCTGCTTACAAGAATCTGATGTAGTAGAAATGTAATATTGATGGAAAAAACGCAATAACTCCGTTACATTTCACCTAAAAAGACGAAATTCTTTCTACATGTAGTAACCAATTCACCTACCAAATATCATCCAGGTATGCGTAAATGGTTGTAAATCCATGATGATTACAAGAAGTTTAAACGGAAGGACAGACAGACAGACGGACATAACAAGTGATTACTATAGGGATCCAGCATCCTGATTCGTTCACTTTGTCTCTGAATCGTTACAAAGGATGATGCAAATTTGTCTATGGATGTCAGCAGTCGCTCAGTTCTCAGAACATAAATCATTGCAAGAAGAGAAGATTTAAATCAAATTCAGATTTCTGCTCTCTCAAATGCGTGTCCCACTTGAAGAACAGTCGCGTCGTCAAAATGGCGGCCGATGATCATCATGCCAATGGGCAAACCCTGCGAGAATCCAGCATTGACGGTCAGGGCAGGGTGTCCAGTGATGTCGAAAGGAGCAGTGTTCTGTACCATTTTCAAGGCTAGATTAAGGCGATCTATAATATAAAAGATAATAGACAGGAGGTGATTATAGACTGTCATAAGCATATACTAAAATGAATTCATATCTTTTACATACACGTTAGAGGAGGGTTACAACATCCTTTTTTGATTGTCCGAAATTACAATTTTCAGGTTTAGTAATATCTAATATTTTGTATTCAAATAAAGTCTACCAAATATAGAAAGACAATTATTTGCAAGAGCTATTTGGATATACCATGTCATTCGCCACTTCAAATGTACAATGAATAATTTGAATTGGCCGATACCAGTGACGACATAGATAACAAGATTCCCTAATAGGGACTGACGCTCTACTGGGCGAAAAGAATTTCCAGGAAATCAAGATAAGACCATTACTTCCTTTTAACCATATCTACAATTTTTGAATGATGAAAACATGTGGTTTCGCAGCATTTCATTCATGCTGCAATATGGTGGCCAGGTAAACAATTGCTTAGAAGTACTTTCTCAAAATCAGTGAATAGCATATGATTATTCATTCATCTAAGATTTCTTCATCAAGGATAGTGTTCATCTAAGTACTTAAATGCTTTTGGTGAATCCTCATTGTGACTGTAAATGGTTGTAAATCTAACAATGTCAATACTGTAGAAAAGTTTCTATGGATCCAGTCTATTTGAGCTCTCTAGATTCACCCAAGAGGATATTCATGATGTAGAAGTAAATTCATACAGAAAGGTAATACCAGTTTTTATCTACATCAAAGAGAGTCAAGACTGTATCCCTATCCATGTCAGGAACAACTCATCACTGAAGCAGCAGATGAATAAACCTAGGACTTATTTCCAACTCTACAAATACTCATAGCAACATGGGTATGTGTCCAAAATCACTACTTCACCTGAAAATAAAGTTAAATGTACTGTATTCCCATCAACAAATACCATTTTATTTCAGGGCAGTGGATGCGCTTGGGTTGGACTTACAATGGCTTTCTTGAACTTTGTTAAGACATAAACAATAGATCTAACACCCGCACTTTGTCACCACAGCCATCCTCAGCCTGGCCCATAACCTCCACTCCTAACAGTGCCGGCCAATCAAAGCCATAATTAATTATAAACGTGTTTGCTCAAGTAGACACAAGCTACACAGTGCCTAATTACTTAACACCTCCTTATCCCCTAGCCCTAGTAGACGCAGATACACTTCATCAAATTGTAGAAGACAATATCACTAATCAAGATCATGAAAATCCAAGAACATGTAGTGCTAGCCAAGCAAGACCCCACTTCTTTACACCTTCACCTGCACAAGTAGGCACAAGCTACATAGTGCCTAAATATGTAACACCTCTAACACCTCCCTTTGTCCAAGCCCAGGTAAATCCAGATAGACTTCACCACAGTGTAGAAGACAATGAAACCAATCATGATGAGACTTTTTTCAAACACAATGCAAGTCACAGTTCACAGTGCCATGGAAAAGTATGTTCTAAGTGACGTGATAGTTATAATCAGGGATCTTAATCTATATGTACATGTGTATGTATGTATGTATGTATGTATGTATGTATGTATGTGTGTATATATATATATATATATATATATATATATATATATATATATATATATATATATATATATATATATATATATATATATATATAGTTTCAAGGCAATCCTGAAAGTATTTTAGGAGGAGCAGCGATAACAAACTTTTGCTAACGGACGGAAGGACATCGGACGACAGATCAGCACCATTTTCATTTAATACCAAGTAGACTTGATAAGAACCTTTTTAGTGAGAACCCGATGTTGATATGCCCGACCATTCAGGAGGAGTAGCGATAACAAGATTTTTAAGATTACTGCCATGGCGGCCATATTGGACGTCAGATCCGCCCCATTTTCATTTACGACTAACTAGACATCATTAAAATATGTTTTTGTAAAACAACCCACGTCAATATAACTTTCTGTTCAGGAGGAGTAGCGATAACAAGATTTTCAAGAGGGCTGTTATGACGGCCATATTGGATGTCAGATCGGCACTGTTTTCATTTAGCACCAAGCAGACATCATAGAAAGTCTTTTAGTGAAAACCCCATGTTGATATGATCATTCAGGAGTAGTAACGATGACAAGATTTTCAAGATTGCTGCCATGGCGGCCATATTGGACGTCAGAGCGGCACCATTTTCATTTAGGACAGTGAAAATTGCATGTTGATATGACCATCGACTCCGGCTGAGTAGCGGTAACAAGATTTTCAAGATGGCTGCCATGGTGACCATATTTGACGTCAGATCCGCTCCATTTTCATTTAGGACCAACTAGATATGATAAGAAGTCTTTCAGTGAAAACCCCACGTCAATATAACTTTCTGTTCAGGAGCAGTAGCGATAAGAAGATTTTCAAGATGATTGCCGTGGTGGCCATATTGGATGTTAGGATCAACAAGACATCACAAGAAGTCTTTTAGTGAAAAGCCCATGTTGATACGACCATCCAATTCAGGAGATGTAGCGATAATAAGATTTTCAAGATGGCCACTGTGGCGGCCATATTGGATATCCGAGCAGCACCATTTTCATCTAGGACCAACTACTCTATGGGATGAATGTGTGTGTGTAAAGTTTCATGACAATCCTCTAAGTAGTTTAGGAGGAGTAGCGATAACAAACTTGCGCTAATGGACGGACGGACGGTGGACCAACGAGGGACTGACGACGGACGACGGACAACAGACCATCCCATAAGCTCTTCTGGGTATGACCAGTAGAGCTAAAAATCATTACAGATACCCTCAGTCTTATCAAAAGAGTTCTGTCCATCTCACTCGGATTGAACATTTATGTAATTATGTAATGATATATTTTCACCAACAACGAAAAACGTTTTGCCTTAATTTCTGTACGTCCCTAATATAAATGTTTGGAATAAAACAAACTTTCAAGCTCCCGAGAAAATAAAACCAGCTAAGATTTTGATATGGAATATGGGGGTTATATACGAAGCACCAACGCGGGCATTAATATCGAAGATGGAATAAATTGGCATGTTAAACAATATAGTAAATGCAGAGATCTTTAAACCGTTAACTTTTCGCAAGTTTTTATTCATTTTTTTTCTTTTTTCTTATTAATATTTCTTACCTCACTATCCTATCTTACTGAAACACATAATACAGACCTTGCATCAGAGGCCAAAAGTATAATCCTAGTTCATTCACAAAACTTCGTTAAAATGTACAGCTGAGAAGTTAATTTAACCATTGTTCACAAGGTAAGAAAAGAATGTGAATAAAAATTACAAAATATATAACTAACTGGCTCATTCAAATCAACAACACATTTTATGGATATATATATATATATATATATATATATATATATATATATATATATATATATATATATATATGCAGCAGATTTGATGAGAGATTGAAAAAAATAACAGTACAAACCTTGACGTGTCTCCTTGTTTGTTGGAAGCTTGCTTGCTTTGAATGGCAAAGTTGGCATAACAAGGACGTCATATGTTTCCAGTGCTTTGTTGTAGGCTTTGGTTAGCAAAAGATTCTGATTCTGGCCAATAGCATAGAATCTGTTCTGGTAGTTTTGGCTCACATACCCCGTGAAAAGGATCATCATTTTCACTGTCTCTGAAAGATCCTGCGGCCTTGCTTTTAATCCACGAGCATAAGCTTCTTGGAGTGACAAGGGATAAAAACCCTTGTTCTGATATCCCGTTCCTACAAAGAATAAAAAAACAAAAAAGTCTTGTGGGATGAAAACTGAGATGGTCTACCCAAAATACGAAAGGTTTTGCAAACGAAAATGCCAGAAAAATTAAAGATTCCTGTAGAATGGTTGATTTGTTTTTAATCATAACTTCGTCTTGTGTAAGCTAAGTTTCTTGTGTATTTGTCTTCTGTAAGCTTAGTGTCTGGCGTGTTTATCAAGATATTACTAATTATATAGATAAATTTGTACTCTTTAAAACTATTACCATGTAACTTCCTCACTGGCATGTACAAACTGTAGTGTACAATTCTAACAATTCAATGCCGAATAAAGTTTGTTGTCATTTTTGAGTTCCAGAGGTGAAAACAAGCAGTAAAGTGTCGATTTCTAAACAAGAAAATTTTGAATCTGTAATAATAATTATATGCCACAATGTGAATACTAACCGTTTCCTTGAATCATACATTTGTCCGTTCCTTCCAGACAAAGAGACCAAATGTGCACACCTGCAATATTCATGCACAAATTATATCACTGTCTAACATTGATATGTTATTATTCAACAGGTAACCACGTATAACGTTATCTGTTAAATGGACGCAAAAGTTTAAAAGTCTTCTTGAACATGAACTGGAAAAAGATTTTGATGGTAAAGCAAAGTTGACAGTGTAATGCAAAACTTTATTTGAATTGAAGAAGAGACATGCAAAAATAGGTTGATCTAGCAGTCTTTATGACGTTTAGATTATTCTATTAAAATTAATGCTATCACAACAGTAAGCTACCCCATAACGAAGTATGTGTGCACATTTATCTATCTATCGTTCTATATATCCATCTATCTATCTATCTATCTATCTATCTATCTATCTATCTATCTATCTATCTATCTATCTATCTATCTATCTATCTATCTATCTATCTATCTATCTACCAAAATAAATTAATTACTAGAACACTTTTAATATTTTCACTGAAGTCAAATCAAGCAAGCAAAATTCAACTCATCAATAATATAGAGAACATGAAAAATAGAAACAGAACAGATGGGCTCTAAACTTAAAACAATTGTAAAATGCTCTGGAGATATACGATTTTAATTTTTATAAAAGTACATAGTAGTGATTAAGACTGAAAAAAGACAAGATGAAATACTTCATCAAAGAACATTGGCTAAAGTTTGGAGAAAATAATTTTTGTGTCTTTGTAGGGACAGTCATCCCAGAAGAAACTCTTTAATATATAGGACACCTATCTTTAAGGATAACATTTATTTTGTCCTTTTGACAAATCCTTATTGACAGGTCTTATTGTACCTTCACTGTGCATTGGTAAAGACATTTCATCAACCTCTGCCCCAAGACCTCTCAGACTGAATGCAGCTTCTTTTACGTGACTGACGACATCCGGTTCACAACCTTCGAAACCCTCCATGACAAGGCCTATCTTTTTCCCAGTGATAAAGTTCGTTAGCTGGAATTCATTTTGAAAAAAATGGCTGGTAATAAAATCAGTAGCAATCATTGAGCCCTCTAGCCTCTCGAGGATATATATCTATATGAAGAAAAAGACACTGATAAAATATTTCGATGGTGGATGGCATATTTTTTGTTTTTGTGGGCGGAAGAAACATGGATTTTGCATCAGATATACTTTTCTCCCAGGAATATACTACTACGCCTGTAGCTTCCAGAGATTGTCAAGGGGTGTCATGTGTGACATGACATTAAATACAACACTCTAGCAAAGATCAAAATAGGGAAATTGTGAAAACAAATTCTACCGCATTTATGAAAAAAAAAAAAAAGAACGCTTGACAGCATTTAGGGTTGAGACATATTTGTACTATTTACATTGAATTCATATTCTATATTTGATCTGCTTAAAGTAAGAAATAAAGACAGACAGACAGACAGACAGACATTATGAGGTAAAACTAAAAAAAACTTTTTTAAGTCTACATGTATATTTGTTTCAAGAGTTATATTGCTAACTATGTATAATTTAAATTAAGTGTTTGTATTGCAAATTAAATCTCACTGATAAATCTGAACATGTATTGTCAAGTAAGCAAAACACATACCGTTACCATGTGTGTTAATTTTCCTTACTTATTTTTATATATAGTTATATATATATATATATATATATATATATATATATATATATATATATATATATATATATATATATATTGTTATAGTATCTTTAATGCGTATTATTGTTTCTACGTATTAGTAGTCGCCCGCAGTAGGAATAATTAAAGCAGTAATCTCAAATATATTCCACAAACATACAGAAGCCTCCATGTCTTTACTTTCTCAAAGGTAACGTTAATCATTTAAGAATATTTACAGCGTGTATTTGCATTATTTCTATCGTTACTAGCATTAGGCAAATGTTTAACAAATGCCAGGCTTTACCAAGCTCAACAATATCAGTTCTGATATTTCTGTAAATATCTTTATATTGTCGTACTTAATTAGATGTTTCATTTTGTAAATGTGTTAATTGACGCAGCATTTATTTTATTTTGTAAGTTGATTCTTTGCTGTGTTTCATGATCATGTATTATCCAAAATTTGGTAAACCTGCTGAAGTCTCTCTGTTTAAGATGAAATAAAGTCATACATACATACATACATACATACATACATACATACATACATACATACATACATACATACATGCATACATATGTCAAACCCAGCATTAAAATATTTCATAACAACCAAGATAAACCAAGAAAATATAGCATTTAAATTATATGAAGCACCATCATCTTAAGAATTTGTACACTGACCAGTTTTGAATATTCTGGAACTTTAATAGATGCATACTGTCTTGGATCTCTGCCTTCGTCGAAACCGGCAATGACCTGTATAAAAAAAAACACAAACTTGTTAAAATTTAGTTACTGTCACTGGTTATTTATTGCAATTCACAAAGTAAGATCAGGGCTTTGTAAATGAATCCGAAACTGTAGTTTAGAGAAAATGTATCCAAGAACTAGAAGCACCGTACAAAGAAACTTACAAATAGAACAAATTTTGGCAACTGAAAGTCAAGAAACGGACAGTGGAGGTCGGTTAAGCAGGATCTTTCACTATGACCTGAAAGCTTTCTCGGGTCCTCGTTCGGTTGTCTTCGAATGGAATTTGTAATCAGTATTTTCTTACTAAGGAACTTGAATATGATTAAAATTGTATTCATTTTCAAAACTACTTTTGATTTTTCAGATGTTATGAAGATTATTTAGAGTATACTGATCTGTACCGCCGACACGTAGTCGAACATGATTAATTTCTAATGCAATTTTTTTTATTTCGTCGCTGCTGGGTGCCATGAGAAATTCTTTTTACTTTGTGCAGTGTTGTCTTTAATAACAAGGCTGTGAAATATAGATTTTCTACTTATTTCTTGCCAGAATATTTAATATTTTAATTTTAACTGAAAATTCCTAGTTTTCCTCGAAGGAAATGGCTCCAAGACTGTTATCTAAAAATAGCTCTCTCCATTCTTGTTTTCCATTTTATTTCATACCTGAACACATACATAAACATAGATGTATTAAATGGTGCGCATGAATATATTACTAAATATATATAATAATGAAAGGTATCTAACATGAAACAATGCTCATTGAAAAAAACGACCCAATCTGCCAATAATTTTGTTCACACGATCTTCATTAAAAATCTAGCTGAAGAAGAATGTACCACTGACCTCAAGAAGCAGAGCACAATCTTCCACAGACTTGGCGATAGGTCCAAGATGATCGATGGTAGTCTCTATCGATGAAGCTCCGGTAAAGGGAACCAGTCCAAAGGTCGGTTTTAAACCAGCCAATCCACACCAACAAGAGGGGATCCTAATGGAACCACCCTGGTCACCCCCTATCGCCATATCTGCCTCTCCAGTAGAGACCTGGGTGATCACAAAGGACGAGAAACATTCATCCGCTATACTTAAAGGAGGAGGATTAAGACGTGCAATACGCTGCACCTCATAAGATATTGTATTGTTAAACAGCTGTTAATTAAGAACATTTCAGTAAAATCATTCCCTTTCATAAGACTGTCTGAGGCTGATAACTTTTTCAGTTATTCATACAAATCACTATATCTTTCTGACACTTTTAGACAAATTCCAAGAGACTTAACTTTTATAATCTTGCTCTGAACTATCAAGAAGTATTCATTAGTCTGCCCCCCCCCCCCCTCCGAGGTTTCACCTTTCCTTCAACAGTGCACATTTTTATCTTTAATAAATGTTAACATTTCATATTTTAAAATCAAACTGATCAGTGGGTGTCTAGTTCATTGTTGGTGACAGTAATAGATAGGAACCAGTTTATGAGGAACTTGGATATAACGAAATGCTAAATGAAGTCCATGTTTAGTTATAATCTATGGGTTTGTTCCCCCTTTTAAGAACGACATATATATGTTCTAAGGAACAATTGATAGCCGCTGTAGTCCATTTTGTTGTGTCCTTTATCCAGATTATGTTATAACGCTATACATTACGGCCACGGCACTTCCGGAACTGGAACCTCCAGATGTTCTGGTCGGATCGATAGGATTCAGTGTCGGCCCTGTGACATTGGTAAAGCTTGCACCGCTTAAGCATAGGTCCTCACAGTTTGTTTTCCCTATAATTCTGCCACCTACAATACAAAAGTACTTGCGTCAAGTAATTTGTGATATATAGTGGTGGCAAAACTTCCACGTATCCTCTAATTGAACCTAAAAATACCACGCGATTGAAGAATGCAATATTTAAAAGTCATATCAATCAACCACCATATAACATATTGAAAGATGGTAAATTTCATAATTCAGTAACTTTCCACCATATAATTTGTTAACAGATCTATATCTCAATCCGTCAAATGGTATTTTGTTTTTGTTGGGGTTTTTTTTTTCGATACCTTGTTCTCACCTCTTACCATCACAACCAAAACAAAAATGACGGCATACGAAGGGATTCAGATTCCATAATGGCCATTATATTATAAAAGAAGACACATAAATATTTCCTACCAGCGTCCAATATTCTCGAAACAACGGTTGCATCAAATTCTGGAACGTATCCCTCTAAAATTTTGGAACCATTCATCATGGGGACGCCGGCCACAGCCACGTTATCCTTTATGGCTATTGTTTTTCCTGCGAGTTTTCCGCTCTCTGCTCCCTTAATATCACAACGCCAGTACCTTTATAAGAAAAGAGCTCTGTTTTCTTTTCATCCTCCGTGCCTCTAAATTTGAATGGGAAGACTTCATATTTCTTAATCCTTTTCTATGGAAGCGGAAGAAGAAGAAAAAGAAGAGAAAGAAACCGGAGGCATTACTCTTGCAACCCTTGACATGAATGGCCACTGATTCTATATCACGAGGAATGGTCTATTTTTAGATTTAGGTTCATTTTGTAGATTTTATTCAATGTTATGTTCAGTTGATATGTGTTTTACTTTTGCATATGCAGTAAGTAATGTGGGAACCAATGAGCTAGTCATAACCACCCCGATTATAGCATTGAATGTGATCCTGAGTTGCATGCGACAAGTTCAGATCGAACGAATTCTAAACACTTCTAAATGTACAAGGTGACATTTTAACCTCACTATCGTTTCGTGGTTCGATACTGATATTCTTTCACCTTTTCCCTCAATCTTACCAAGTATTGTATTTGTTTTCCTGAGAACTGGGCCGATATCCTGGTGTTCGGGGATACTTCACTGGCAAAGAGGGTCCTTCCAATCTGCTCACTCTGTTGTACGATTCAGTCAGCCCTTTCATGTGCTCTTTAATAATAATAATAATAATAATAATAGTAATAGATGATGATGATGATGATGATGATCTTGGAAAGAAAATAGAGGAAAAGAAGGGAGGGCAGAGAAAGGAATGGAACAGAAGGATGAGAAAAAAAAACCCTTGAATTCCACTGGATGTAGATTAAATACATTTTATTCCTTGATTTACATAGAATAAATTCCCGTAAGTAAACAAACATTTAGGATCAGAACAAAATCATATGGCTTATATTGTTCTTCTACATCAATACAGACAGTCCTTATCTCCCACTTTAGTCAGTACTAACCATCAGCCAAATCGAACGACATTGGTTGAGAGAGAGAGAGAGAGAGAGAGAGTTTAATACTGTCTTAAACTCCACATTTACAGGTTTAAAAACAAAGCAAAAGTGATAGGCAGATGTGTACATAAAACAAGCAACATAACCTGTGGTTATTACCTTCAATTATAATACATATAACTGTCAGACGTTGTTAATTATGCATCTGGGCAAGATGCTGTTGACATCGGTTTATGTCTTAACATGGAACTCATATCGAATACATGCTTTTCTGCAATAAATAAGACAAATAGGACCGTTCTATATATTACCCAGCTATTTCGATTGCTCGAGTTACAGTCGCACACTTGATTTACAAACTCGAGCTCTCATCTTCTGATTCCAAGCACTACACCAATTTAACAGAGCACTCAAGAGAGCGAGTTAGAGTCTGACATGGTAAATCGAGCGTTTCGGAAAGTAGGGCAATTATTCGTACAAACTTCGTGTGTGTGTTCGTTTGACTGTGTGTGTGTCCTATACACCAGGTACCATTTAAACATGGTCCCGCACGAAACGCAAATTAAGAAAAGAAGTTAATGGGTCTATTATGATGAGACGCACCTCTGTAGTCCTCCAGTTCCTCAACTGAGCACTGTATGCCCAGGGACCTGGATAAATCCTGGAGCTGGTCCACACTAGGAGGCTTGACGGCAGGAACTTTATACAAATCTATATCGAGAACAGGGAAGAAAGAAAACAAAACAAAAAAAAAACAAGTTACAAATATATTGTATCAAATATAAACAAGTTACAAATATATTGTATCAAATTAAACAAGTTACAAATATATTGTATCAAATATAAACAAGTTACAAATATATTGTATCAAATTAAACAAGTTACAAATATATTGTTTCAAATAAAACAAGTTACGAATATATTGTATCAAATTAAACAAGTTACAAATATATTGTATCAAATTGTAAAATATCAAACTTCTTGGTCTTGCGTGCGACATATGTCGCGTCTCCCCACTAAAAATGGGGATCAGAACCTTGACCAGTGAACTTTTAAACATTTGACCAAGGATCCACTTGGGAAATCTGACAGCAATCCATGAATGTGTAAACAAGACATAAAAGCCATTAAAACAAAAGATGCAGTCTCGCCGATCGAACAGAAAGGCGGAAGGATGCACATTGTGACCCATGTCTTGTATTATGCCACACGCTTCTCAAGCAAAGAAAGGGGGGGGGGGGGGCACTAACATTGCAAACTTTTGTTGTACACCGTGTGTGTCTGAATATATATATATATATATATATATATATATATATATATATATATATATATATATATATATATATATATATATATTGTATGCATCCAAACAAATGTTAGCAAAGGAACAAAAGAAATGCATAAAATGAGAAAATGAAAGTTCACTGGAATACTTGAAATATACATTAGCGGCCCCATACATTTTAGAATGTGAATTTTTAAAAATATTTCAATTATTAAAACCATTAGTACCCGCTTTAAATATTGTAAGAAGCCTTATTGTCCGCGTCGTCTTTAATGTCCGCAAGCTACTTAATGTCTGCAGACCAAACTGGGAGTTCGTCTCAACTATTTAAAACATAATATAAATATTTCAAATATGAACCAAATATACATGAGAGTCTGAAAGAACCGTACTGTCCGCGAATTACTTACTTTCAGCCAACCTTTTATTGATTAATCTGCATGTTGATTGATTGATTGGTTGATCTATCTATCAATCAATTAATGTCCATAGATACTTTCAGCCAACCTTATATTGATTAATCTTTATGTTGATTGAGGAGTTCATCTATTTCTCTATCTATCAATGCCCATAGGTATCTATCTATTTATCTATCTATCTATCTATCTATCTATCTATCTATCTATCTATCTATCTATCTATCTATCTATCTATCTATCTCCATGAGTATCGATCTCTCTATTTATCTATTCATTGAATTTCCATGGACATTAAGTAATATATTGTCTGCAGATATACATGATAGCGGAAAGAAGCCGTACTGTCGGCGAATTGCTTATTTCCCGGAAACCTATATTGATTAATCTTTATGCTGATTGATTGCTTGATCTAACTATCTATCTATCTATCTATCTATCTATCTATCTATCTATCTATCTATCTATCTATCTATCTATCTATCTATTTACCGCTAATAATTAAATACAATCAATACTCTGCCATTTCATCGAAAGGTCATTCTCTTTACATATAGTCTTTTGAGGCGATTTCTTTTTTGTTTGTGGACATATAGTAATTTACAAACATTAAAGTCTATATTTCAACCGTTCCTAATTGTCACCGGACATTAAGAACTATGCGAACAAAAAGCGCTCATACAAATATTTGATTCCTCTAAGAAGTTGTTTTTGAATCACGTGGTAAACCAATACATGGTAGTAGAGATAGGTGTGTCCGTTGGATCGAGATAGCTGGATCTGTCAGTGCATGGTTTGGTGTTCTGCCAGGCCTCTCTATTACAAAACGTCTGAAACTTCAGTACCTAATCAGCTATAATTTTCAGACCACATTATTTGGAAAGTACAATGAAGACACTGCATTTAACTTACATTTTATAACAAGCTAGTCACATTAAAACATAATATTAGGGCAATCATGCATGCAATTGTATGCGGCTATAATATCTAAAATATCGAGTACGACGTTAGAATCAGTATTTTAATGAAGCGGAACCAAGTTAAAAATGAAGAACGATTCATCCAGAGTGCAATATATATGAAGGTGTCGGTGTTTGAAACAAATAATACTAGCTTTCTTTAGAACGTTTATTCCGACTTGTTCTCTAACAACAAATACAAACAGAGGAACAACATAAAATGCAGACAAATCACACATACAAGCCAGGACATAATAAAGTGATATACGCGTACTAAAAATAAGTGGGTTTGGTTTAAACAGCATTTTGAGCGCATTGTTGGTTCTACCATGCTGATGAAATGGAAGTGCCTTTCCCCAAGGACACACTGAAGCAGCAGACCAAGAGACGTAATTATGTTTTATGACTCTGTCATGTATATAGTCCCAATAGTGTTATCTCATGACTAAACACGATGGCTCATACTCAAAAATAACAGTATGAATAAAAGTAAGCACCATTCACAATCGTATATAAAGGTCATGGACAAATCTATACATACTAGGTGCAGTACAAGCACTAAAAAAGTAAAATAGTAATTGGATTTAAACCAGGCGCGTCTAATACAGAATCTTTCTTGGATATAAAAGCCATGTTTTACCTTCAGTTTTAATTTTTTCCAAGAACCGAAGGTATAAATCTCATGCAATTTAAGAGTTTCAGAGAAAAAATATACTTTAGTTACAACGGAATTCTACTCTCTCTCTCTCTCTCTCTCTCTCTCTCTCTCTCCCTCTCTCTCTCTCTCTCTTACAAAGCTGTTGTAGAGAAGTTGCACCAATATTTTAAAGTACAAAACATTCTCCTTTACTTTGCGCACACAGCTTGGGCTAAATTGAATTTTTGCACCAAGAAACTACGCAGTTCTGTTTCTGACCTAGAAAACGGTATTTTACTTGTATTAAGCAAACACTTCCTCACCCGTCTAATGCGAGGCCGGCAGTGTCGATAGATTGAGGTCAAAGTCTTACTGCACCTCTTCTTCAGTGGCAGCGCGAGGGTTCGAGGCGCCCGGGGCAATATTCTATAGTTGCGCCCCTACTTTGCCACAGAGAACAGTCTTATGTCAGTTCCAAACCTCCCTCCACCCTCTCCTAAATATAAGTTTTGTGAAGAATTTCTCCTGTTACACTAAGGTGATGTAAAATGCTATGAAAATTTCAGCTGCAAAAAAAGCTCCCGACAGCGCCATCCCCCTTAGCCTGGCACCCCACCCCACCCCCTCGCGCCGCCACTGCTCTTCTTTCAATTAAAGTTTCTATGTTTCTGTGCTAATTCTCCATTTGCATCCCTATTACATGTGAGCCCACTACTCCTTTCATCACGACCACCCATCGATCTAATCTATGGTTGTGATGACCTTTACTGCCACTAGAGAACCTGTGCTGATCCACCCTGAATACACTACACTATCAAACAGACGAAGAATAATATAAAAACCTAATGTTATTACTTACTGCTCATTCTGTTTTGAGTACTGCACTCCTCAGTACCTACTTCTTCAGTGATATACAACTCAATCAATAAAGCAGAAAATGTACATGCTTGTTGGATAATATGGGAAGAGGTCGCCATACTATCAAAGATATTGCATAACTAGATCAATTTTTGCATGTCATCACTTACCGCTCATTCTGATGTGGTTGCTGTACTCCAAAAAGCCTACTTCATGATACACAAACCCCCTATTTAATTCAGAAAATATTTTATGTACGCCAGGTAGTGTCACCGGGGATAACCATCGTTGTTGAGAATACAATTACTACGCAGAACACGCTCAAACGACGTACGGAATACAGTCCAAACGCCTGCCTAAATGATCATCAAAGATACATTTTCCCTTCATTCTCCTTGAAGCTTAAAACTCGTAGAAAAATTGTAGCCCGCGGAAAATTACAGCCACGCTTGTCTCCGAAAAGTAATTTACTTGTGATAAATACGTTTTGTTTTTACTGTGGTATGCAAGAATTTTATTTCATAAATACTTCAAAAAATTTCTTCCGAGAAAGATATAAATAACAGACATTCACAACTTCTTATGACTAGAGCAGACATGAAAAACATATTTTCATCGTTTGTACTTCGCTGTTGTTGTTGTTAGGTTCATTTGGGTTTGTTTTCATTGCCCTTTACTAACGATATTGTCAGATTTTCGGAATTACTCTATATAATGATGTAGATTCCATTGTTTACACTGGGAACTGGATTCGGTATTTGGGCATAAACAATTTTTCAAAGCACTGTAAGACATGCTATATTGTGTATCCTGTTCAAGATTGTTCCACAAGGCAACTGTTGAGGGTATAAAAGATGATTTAGTAGAATTTAGCCTGTAATTGCAGGTGACTATATTATTTGAACTTCTACGGGTATCATTTGTTTGTACGGACACAGGGAGAGAGTCTAATTCAATGAGATAGTCAGGAGTTTGCCTCGTTTTAATTTTATAGAGTGTTAATAATTTTTGTTAATAATTTTTGTCTCTTTCATCTAGATTGCAGACTTTCCCGCCCAGTTTCATAATAGAGAGAGTGCCTGCCTACTCATACATGTTAGAAGTCCTGTAACTATTCTTGCCGCTTCAAGCTGTTGTTTTTCAATTTTTTTTTTTTTTTTTTCGAATCTATCTACGAGCATCCATTCAAGACTACACAGGCACATTCGAAAATGTGCCTGATACAACTTATATACAGTTTAGATAAAATTTACCTGCTAAATTTGTATTTTAGTTTTCGAAGATCGGTTATTCGAGATGATGCTGTTTTCAGAATGCTATAAATGTGACAAGTCCATTTGATATTTGATGAAAGTAGTAATCCAAGATGACGATGAGAATCCACATACTTTAGATCAGTATTTTCAAAAAGTTCAGGAATATTTGTTACTTTCTCGTTCGTAAAAAGGCATAAGCACTGGGGGGGGGGGTGAGGCCTAGATTAAACTATAAGCGCCATGGCTTGGACCATTTATACAGTTTTATTAGATTTTTATTCGTGAGTAGTTCTATTTCAGCACAATAAGGGGATGAATAACGCACTCAGAGATGGGTTATCTGCAAAGAGAAGGGTGAGAGAACTCATACCATCGGCAACATCATTTACGTACATTAGAAACAAGAGAGACCCAACAAGATCCTTGTAGTACACCAGCATTTATAATTGTTTCTCGTTTTTTCTATTACTTAGTGTTTAAACCATATCAGCAGATTACATGAAGCACCGTATTCATTCAGTTTAAATATTAAGCCTCTGTGCCAGACCCGATCAAAAGCTTTTTATAGATCACAAAATACAATACAACAATGTTGAAATTGTTCCAATGACTTAAATATACTATGATGCAGATAAAAAAGTTGAAAAACAGCGGAGTCACCGGGAAGGAATCCTGATTGATACTTGTAAAAAAAGACAGTTTTGATGAAAATAATTGTACACGTTTAGAAATGTATCTTTCAAAACTTTTTGTGACACAGTTACGTAGAGATATAGGTCTATAATTTGAAACTTCATGTAAATCACCTATTTTAGGAATGGGAAGAATATGCGCTAGTTTCCATTTATCTGGAAATTTGATTTCCTTCAACTGGGAATTGAACTTAAGACCACATACGTGCAAAGCAAGCGCCTTACCACTATGTTATCTAGGCCCCGATTATTATTATTATTATTATTATTATTATTATTATTATTATTATTAAAGCGGTTAAATAAAACAGTGTTTGTTGTCTTTGTGAAAATCTTTGAATTAGGATCTACCCATACGCTCTCCTTTTTTCGGTGTGTTATTTTAAGTCACCACGATTGATATATAAACATCATTACCAACTTTTTCAATGTTATTTCCATCAGCGAACAAATTATGCAAACTTTATTCAACGGCGACAAATCCAATCTGGTCCCAGTAAACCAGGTTTCACTTTGTTTTTAAATTGATAAACGATACTTCCTTATAGCTGAAAAGTTAATTTCCTCCAGCAGTAAATTAAAATCGCCCTTCACTGTGTCTTCGATTACTGTTTAGTGCATAGTTTTGGGTCCACTCGTAAAAGGTATGAATTTTTCACGAAATAATTAAAAGTCTTTTTGTTTCTCAACTCTACCAGATACTGCGGTTGCTTTTAAAACTGATGAAGCTGCAAGGGTCTAGAATGAGATGCATGGAAATGTTATACCTGGAAAATATTCCACCGACCACTCCCAAATCCGATGACAGTCCTTCTCTGTGAAATATTTTTAAAACGGCTTCAAAGAAGATCGTCCTCCTTTGATAATTAGAAGTGATCGTTGGCTCCGTCTCTCTTTCTGCTCGTTATATTGATTCTGTATCATTCGCTCGTAAAGTTCTTATTGCATTCGTTGTTGTTGTTGTTTTTTTGTGTGTTTTTTTATCTTTCTTTCTTTCTTTCTTTTTTTCTATTTCTTTCTTTGTGTCTCTTTAGTGTTTTCTTTCCTGAGTTATTGATCGTTTTACCTGCATTTCGCAAGAACTTGGATTCTTTGTATTTTGGTCTTTTCGGCGCATTAAGTGATATTTGTTACAGCATGTCAACCAGCTCTTCAAAATGAATACCATCTGATCAACAACAAATGCTTAACATGAGTTTATCTATAATTATGATTTTTACAGAAAGTGAGCAATATAATAAAATCCAAGATATTGCTATATGGCCGTATTCCTAGCGTAATAAGTGAAACGTATTATCGGCGTAATTGCGAGGTTTTTGTGATGAAGCGATTGGGTTCTATTTTAAATAAGGAGGATAGTCCGACCGTCACCTTGTTGAGTGTAAGTACCAAAATATACTAATGCGGCTGATTAAAAACTCGTTCCTCATGCATTTATTTCACGTTTGTTTGAAGTTATAGATCTAAAAGTCATTAACTACGTTGCATCTCTAATACTATTGTTGATTGTACGCATTCATTTATAAACTCACCAACAAAAAAATAAAGAGCAAAAGTAACATGTGCTACACATGAAGCGGGTAGATGGACGAGACCATATAAACCAATTCATGACAGACTTTGTTCTATGTGCAACCTCACTGAAGATGAATATCATTTTGTCCTTGAATGCGTATTGTATAAAGATCTAATAGCCAAATATATAGAGAAATATTTCTAAGACCAAATATGTTTAAATTTATAGAACTTATGAATATCCAGAATACTAGAATTTTGAATAATTTGGCCATTTACATTTATAAAGCTTTTAATCATAGAAATACCGTCGTATATGCATAGATCATGTAAATATTTTGACTGACCACCATTTCAATATGAATTTGAATTACATAACCTCTGATTTTAACTTACTACCTTTAATAATTTAGATATCTCTTTCTCCCTACGGAGAAGTTTTGTGAATTGAACTGCTTATTTCATTTGCATGGATTTGCATCTGCATGCATATGTAATTTCGTTTCTTACTATGATTTCTTTGTATATTGTAGACTATAGATGATGATACATTGTTGTTTATTGTACTATCTGCCATTCAATTCAATTCATTGTATCCTCACAGTCCGTTTGGGCTATTGGAATGAATAAAGACTCTTTCTTTCTTTCTTTCATGAGATATCGTACACTGGCAGCGTTGGAGTTGTAAAGAAATATCTCTAAGTTTTGTCTTCAATTAAAAGTAAATCGTTGTATAATGTTCTTGACTATAATTATATCTAAAGTCCGATATATCCGCCAAGTTTCGAGAAGTGAAGAAGATTTAGTTGCTTTGCAGCAAAGTTCCCTCTTGTTGAACGCATAATTAGCATGAAGTTCACGGTAAAATAATAATAATAATAATAACAATAATAATAATAATAAATATATCTCTGAATAATATTTACTCACCGTGTGCAATTGAATGACTATTTTTTATTTTATCTTCAAACAGACCAACTTTCAGCGTGCAATCTGAAATCTAGTATTCACAATCTAGTATTTTTAAAAATATCTCAATAAGCAAAACGGATCTTATGTTAAAATCAAAACACAAACTTTCAAGATTTCAAGAAAATGTGATAAACTTAGGGATATAAATTATTTAAATATTTTTGAAGGATATGAAGCACATATCAGTTTGTGAACTTACCTAACTGATATGTGTCCTCGTACATAGAACTCTTATGAACTGTTATTCATTTCTTTCAATTACTGCGTCTACATATTTGAAGTGAAGGTAATATTATATTTGTTTAATCAAGACCATGTTATTACACAAGGTGATATGTAAAACATAGCATTACATATGAGAAAGTGGAAAATAGGCAAAAGTTACCTTTGACGAGCATTTAACCACAGGTTTGGAAAGTAGTCTGCGCGTAATTTGAGCGTATTCCGCGGGTCGTCATTGTATCATTATTATTTATAGTTATCCCCGGTGAATGTGCGGAATTTCTTCGCAAGGTCAATGCCAGTCTAGGCGATGCATTAGTGAGTGTAGTGAATCAGGTCAGCTTGATATGGAGGAGATATTGATTTCCACTATTAATCTCTAATTTGTTGTATCTCTGGAGTTTATGGTCTAACGTACTAAACAAAGTTCAGTTCCCAAGTATTATTATTATGTTCATCCATCCATTCCCATGCTTAATGGGGGACATAAAATCGGCCCGATGCACCTCAGACATGTCGTAATGATTAATGGAGTCAACTTTGTTGCCCTGGATTGCGTCGCGTGATGATGTTTCAGCTGAAATGGTCTTGGACGTTTACATAGAGTGCGGTTTTATTTTTAAAAGAAAATTAAAAAGTTCATTTTAAGGATTTTACCCTTTCTTATCTTTATCTTTGTTCCGTATGCAGTGGCAGCGTGACGGTTTTTATGTCAGTTGCCAAATTTCCCTCCTCACCCCCTGCCCCCCTCCCCCCCCCCCCCCTTGTACGTGTTTTGTGAAGAATTGCCCTCGTTAGACTAAGGTGAGGTGAAATACTATGAAAATATAAGCTGAAAAAACTCTTGACGGCGCCCATCCTTCACCTGGCGCCCTGGGGCAGTTGCCCCCAACCCCACCCCCCTCGCGCCGCCACTGTCCGTATACCCTTTTGGAGATACCAAAACGTACTCGGCACTATCTGTAGCTATGCTCAATGTATTTTGAAAAATGCATTTTCAAGGCGTACTATGTACTTTTTGGATTTACCAGGGTCACATTATTACATAGTTATATCTTCTTCTTTTTTTTTCTCGCCATTACCGCTAAGATATTACGCAAGGAGCTGACCAAGAGTTCAAATCTAAAAAGAGCATGGAGTCAAAATTTCCGAAATTTGGATATCAGCGGTTTCTCGTCAAAAAAGGGGAATTTTAAAACATGTTAAACTTTAAAACATTTCTTATAATACCTTAAACTACACAAATGCTGTATTATTCATACGTTTGTATAAGCGAATAGATGCTGAATACATGTACCCCAATTTTTCTCCTATGTACGATAGTTTGTGGTAAATCTTCCCCGATTGTACATTAGAATTCACCTCGCTTTGATTTACTCCGAAATAAACGCATAATCGAACAGAATAAAATTTGTAAAAGTTTCATGCGTCATTGTACCTGAAAACACAGTAGTAAATTACAAGTCGAGAAAATACTTAACAACAACAACAACAACAGCCCCCACCCCAACACCCCATAATGGAGAAGGGATAAACCCGTGTTAAAAAGGCTATAGGTTGGCGCTAGCAATTGCCGAAGGAACATGAGCGTCCGCGTGTAGGGTGTAGGGCTGGCGGCTCTTGGATTTAAAAAAAATCCATTGTGCAGTATATATACAGCCTGCAATAAGATTGAAAGAAACCTCCAAAATATTAAACTACACAAATCCGACTGTGGGAGCCAAATGACATCACACTGAAGGCTCGTCCCTTTGATTCAGAAGTTTATAAATCTTTAGTTGGCTATTAGTTCTATTTAAATCACATATCTGTTGACTGAAAAGTTATAAAATAGTTATACTGTCTCTTATTTTGTTCCAAAAGTCGTAATTTTGCAGTGTAACATAGTTTCGAACCTGTGAAATTCACGTCACTAACTACTTTTCGCGATGTTGGCAATGCATCTTCCGGTTTGGATGACAAGCCGGACCCACTTAAATCAAAACTCAATTTCAGGGAAGACGCCTCAGTTAAAATGTTCCAAAATATATTGAAAGAAGTTTCAAATGTTGCTCTTTCTAAAAATGTATGTGTTGAGTGCGTATTTTGGCCAATTAGGGTGATCAAATGCAATTACTCACCTTAAAACGCGCGCTAAAATTATAATAAGGCCAGATACCCAAGATTTGGGGTATTTGCTTTGCATAAATACCCATAATTCCATGCAAGAAGAAATCACGTGAGAACAAGGTATGGTGCGAAAATAGACTTGTTTTGGAATCCGGATCCAATGTTATTTTCGAAAAGCTGTTTTGAGTCCCCCACCCACCCACTTTGTTTGAGCATAGTTACTATCAGACTATATAGCCAGGATTGTACCAGTGTTCCGTTAAGCCCCAAACATACATACTTACATACCAGTTTGTGCATCCATCCTTTCATCCAACCACCCATCCTTGTATCGGTCTATCATCCATATCTACATTAATGTATACCTTCGTATACATGTACATATGAATCTGCGTAAGAACATATGGTCTTACTTCTGAGGTCATCCAAATTCGTATGATTGACCAAGGCTCTTGGTCGAAAGGAAAAGACAAGATAAGCATGAAAAAATTACACATATCGATAGTACGTGATAGCTACGACAGTAGTAGAATAGATGTAGTGGTGGTGGTAGTAGCAGTAATAGTAGCGGGGCAGCGGCGACTTAAGAAGAAAAAGACCCATCTGTATTTAGCGGTAAATCAACACGTGAAAGGTATCAAGTGTCTAGGCCAGAGACGCAACACGTCGGCATACCCTTCCTGGTCAGGGCAGGATACGAACCCGCATCCTTCTGGTTGCAAGTCCGGCGAATGTTAGCTGTACTGGTGTGGGTACCAAAGGTGATCCATGTAAGAACGAAACTTATCACATTGTACCTCCCTTTGTCACAAATGATTACACATTACGTGCCTTAGCATTGCTTTGACACCCAAGTGAAAGCTTAATGTTAATAACGGACTGACAGACATATAGACAGCTAGACAAACAGATGGGGACAATGACCGAAGGATTTTACTTTAGGTTTATATCGAGGTGAATTCGAAAGAACATGAACATGGTTGAGTTGTAGAGTTTATACTTGCCCATCAAGATCTATAGAGTTTCAAAGAATCTCTCTCTCTCTCTCTCTCTCTCTCTCTCTCTCTCTCTCATTAAAAAAAACAAAAAAACAACAGGTCCTCTTTATGAATCCAATTAAAATAATTCAGTCATTTTAGGCTTTCCGTCGATGACAGAGAAGTGCCTATGTATGGCTCAGAAAGCTACGCTTATACCAGAATGGTAACTTTGATTAGAAACCATTGGAATCTCAGGAGGTTTAACTCTACATTAAAGTCAAGTTGATGTCTCAGGAAAGTATACAGTAACTGATTTGTAATATAGCAGCAAAAGTAATATGTGGCACTTGGACCTAAGAAATGGCACTATCGCCTATAATGGGAATTTAACATTGAGGCTATAATTTATGTTTAAAAAATGGCACTGTGGCCTCAAGTAGTAATATGTGATACTTGGGGGTCAAAAATGACACTTGAGGGTCAATGGGGATTTAACATTACGACCGCCTTGTCATTCGAATGAGAATGGTAATGTTACAAATGTCCGTAATTTGAACATTCAATACCTACTGACATCACCCATTCATCTACTGACCACATAGGGTAGGGTGCAAAAGACGAAGTATGAAATAGAATTTAAACCCCTTATAAACAAAACTAACTTCCCTATTCCCCTATAAATTCCCTATTATCCCCTTATAAAACAGTTTTTCTCTATAACTTCCCGACCATCCACTTTTAAACAAAACTACCATTCCCTACCATCATTATAAACCCTAAAACCCTAGCAGTAAGAATAGAAAAGAGTGTACGAATATACACACACTAACATACTTACATACTACTACACACAGGGGTATGAGTTCTCACACAACCACAAACATACTTATACACTATTACACACAGGCCTATGAGTTCTCACACAACCACAAACATACTTATACACTATTACACACAGGGGTATGAGTTCTCACACAACCACAAACATACTTATACACTATTACACACAGGGGTATGAGTTCTCACACAACCACAAACATACTTATACACTATTACACACAGGCCTATGAGTTCTCACACAACCACAAACATACTTATACACTATCAAACATGGAGTGAAAGAAGGGACAAAAGTAGAAGTGCTTAAACGCATACACATTCATAACATTCTATAAACATTAAACAGGATGGAGAGAAGAAAAAACACACGTAAGGACAGGCATTAGTGTTCTTTTACGTTTCAAGAAATGTGTTAAAACATATCCGTTGTCAAATGCTGTATGGAGCCAGGCGGGGTTTAGAATTTTTAATACTGTTTTCGTTTTTGTCGTCCTAGATTTAATTCTCTCACTAAACGGATATCAATTGTCGATTGATAAAAACTGGTAGAAAGTTTTGTTGCAAAACTATCCAGCGTCAGGTGCGGAAGATTTGGTTCTTCAGTTTATTACAAATTTACGTGTTTCATTTTGCCACACTACACTTATAACAATGACTGGCCTTGCTTGCCCAATGTCAGTTCATTTCGTTACAAATGTTTTTCTCGTTCTAGATTTAATACGTTAGAGTGTAAGGAGAGAAAAGGGTAGGAATATGCTCACACTACACACACAAACATACAACTCATACTGATAGACTATCATACTTGGAGTGTACGGAGAAAAAAGGGCGGGAATGGCCACACTTGCACACAAACATACAACTCATACTGATAGACTATTACACAAGACGGAAGGGTGGGGTTTAAGTTTTAGATTTGAAAGACATACAAATCATACAAACAGTTTACAATTTATAATAATGTTTTCGTTTTTGTCGTTCTAGATTAGGGTCTTAAGTTTGTTACACAATTACGGGTTTCGTCTTGCCACCCTATATTTAATATAATGACTGACCTTGCTTACCCAATGTTAGTTCATTTCGTTACAAATGTTTTTGTCGTCCTAGATTCAATACGTTGAGTGAAATGTTACCTATGAAGAGAGGCAAGATTTAAGTTTTCCACACTGTCAAACTAAGTCAGTATTTGGCATGAAGCTAAGATTTAGTGTATTGTAAGGTTGTGACATTTTCTGTTCGAGTTTGAAAACGGTAAAATTACAGTACATCGAAGTTGTTCATAGTACTTGGAATGTCTGTCCTTGTTAAAAAAAAAAAATTTGTCTGTAAAAATGTATAGTGACTCTAGTCCTGTGAAAAAGAAAATGTAATGATGCATAAGATTTTGTATAGCAATAGTTGTGACTTTTTACCTTTACAATACTTAAAACTTAACGTTTTTCTTGGGCAAGCTGATCAAAGATTTTTTTTGGGGGTTTTATTTCCTCACTCAACTATTTTTGCCTACGCCTACTGATTGTTTGTATGATTTCCATGATATGCGGCCTTCATTTTTAAACTCTGAATAGACTTTTTGTGCCAAACCTGTTTTTTTTTTCTCTCTCTCTCTCTCTCTCTCTCTCTCTCTCTCTCTCTCTCTCTCTCTCTCTCTCTCTCTCTCAACAGCGGCAGCAACTATTATTACCACCATAGCAGCAGTAGGACTTGGTCGTGGAAAACGTTTGAGGCAGTGACAACTAACATTATCAAGTCCATACAATTTTTAAGTTCAAAACTCAACAGTCCTTTTTAGGGACACCCAGATCTCTTAGAAAATAAATATTACTCAAATGATTGCCAATCAAACAAAACAAATCTATCCATTATAAAATGTGTGTATGTTTTATCTTATTCATACTAAAAAGCAAATCAAGACAAAAAGATACACTTACGTTTTTTTTTGTTTATATATATATATATATATATATATATATATATATATATATATATATATATATATATATATATATATATATATATATATATTCTCGTGAATAAGAATCACAATGAAATTTCAAAACACAGTACAACAGTTCATTTACCTTATTTTTCTACTTTTTTTCTTTTTTTTTTTGCTTGTTTGTTTGTTTTTGTTGTTTAAGTGTGCTTTTCTGCTGTTTCTTCTACTTGTCTTGCTTTGAATTTCTTTGCTGGAATGGGGTTTCTCTTCTGTGTCTTCTACTTCTGAAATCTCCGCCTTGTTATCTTTTTTCACTTGCTTGGGACACTCTGTCCTTTTTCTTGACGGTATCTCTTTTTTTGACTGTCTTTTCTCGTGTCTTGGAGGCCCCTTTACTTTGACGTTGTGGACATTCTGTAGCCCAATGTCCTTTCTCTTCACGGACATAACAAGTATCTTCACTTTTTTCTCGAGAGGAGAAGTCAGAAGTCTTGTTGGAGGCGTGTTTTCGAATGACTCTAAGTAAATTTCTGACGAGAAGTGTGATCTGCTGTGGCACTTCTCTTAGGTAGAGGGGTGCTCTATATAAATGAGAGAGAGACAACCCTAGTAAAATCACACTTCATTCGCCTGCCGTCATGAAAAGATAAAACCTTTCCAAAGAGAAACGAGAAGCCAAGCGACTGCGAAGTTATGTTTCGCCTCCAAAGATCTAAAGATGAGTTTGAAATGACCGAATGACCGAAGGAAAAGCCACTCTTTATATGACACACATTTCACCTCCAAGGGGCAGAGAACGACGCAAGGTTTTGTTGGTTGATCAACTCACGTCTACCAAATGAATTATCATCCAGATTAACAACGATCAAGATCAGAGGTGTTTAGCCCGTGCCAGAGTGGTGACTCGAACTCATGCAGAGAAAAACGATACACCAGAATGGAAATGATTATGAAAATGCATTAGACAATCGGACAGAGCCAAACAACGAAGCTTTGTAGAAATCTTTTTTTGGAACAAGCAGTAATTTCGAAAGAGACCATGTTTGGAGTTCCAACAGTCACCATGAACGGAACCAAAATCATTTACAGGCAAGTGGGAACAGTACAATTTAAAGATTCCATGAGTCATTGGACTATGCCTTTGAGAAGATTGCCTAAAACGTTTGGAATGACTGAAATGGCTACAGGCTATTTTCCACAACTTATCAATACCGAAGCAAATCAACACGTGGTGCTCCGCATTTACCTGAAATTCATGACTACAACATATGGTATGCAAACAGAAAAATGAGAAGCTTTCGATGTTTGGTACGAAACCACCTGAATCGTATCAATTTGTCAACCGTCGATATTCAGCCAAAGCTTTGCGTTTGTTACATTACTTGTGTGAAACTCAAGACAAGTGGATACAACATGCTAGAAACAGTGGAGAAAGAAGATTGGATCTTATTCCGTGGATGAATGGAATTTAGAAAACCCAAAGATAGTGTACGAATTTCGGGAATGTATATTTTATGGATGCCCTACTTGTTTTCCGTAACGAGACCTGAACAATTCTTTCACAGAGTCGACCATGGAAGAGTTGTACGACAAAACTTACCAACGACGTCAGAGTTTGGAAAGTCAAGGATACCATGTGGTAGAAATGTGGAAACGCAACTACGATCGACGTTTCAAAACAGATCCAGAATTTTGACGCATTGTCGAAGATTACGATGCGGTGGACATCGAACCTTTTGAATCCACGTGACAGTTTGCTTAAAGGACTGACCAATGTTACAAGCTTCCTGTACGAATCTCAAGGAGAACAAATCAGATACACCAATGTGTTTTCTATGTAGTATTAGGTGTGTGAATATGCTCAATTTCCAGTCGGTCACCCTGAAATTTTGACAATACATCGACATGGAACATATTCCACCGACGAACATGTACCATCCCGTGTTACCTCATCATTGTCACAGAAACTGATGTTTTCTTTATGTTGTGCACGTGCTGAAACGCGTAATCAACACCAACCTTGTCGGCACGATGATCAACAACGCGCCTTGACTGGAACATTGGTGAGTGTTGAATTGTTTCATGCTCTTGCTCGTGGATACCTCTTGTTAAATAGTGTACGAAATTTGGCACTTTTCTACCACAGAACAATAACAACAGGACGACGACTCCAGTCCAGGAATTTACTTCAGGCAACGTCAACGAGTTTCTAAAATTGAAACAAGAATCCAGTGGTTATCCTTCCTGGTGTCACAGTCCAGAAGACAAAGATGAATTCAAACAACGGTACAGATCCATAGAAGGCATTACATTGGAACACGTGGAACAAAACGAAGAAAGACGATCGTTTACTAAAGTCATGCTGAATTGTTTGTGGGTAAAACTGTCTCAGTGTCCGATATTGACAAAGACGGAATACTTGGTAGATATATGTCAATACTTTCAGCTCAAGGAAAACTCATTAAACACGTAGAATTCATACGTGAAGATTTAATCTTGTTGAATTACGAAGAACTCTCAGAGTTTGCACCACCACCACCACCTCCCCGAAGAGTTTGGCAATGTCATCATTGCTGCTTACGTGAAAGCCAAAGCTCTTTTACAATTGTATTCCGTCTTGGACCGAATCCTTTACTTTGAGACTTATAGTTGAAATCACCCATACATCGAAGACGAATGTTTAGGAGTGTTGATCGATGAACATGTTTTGAGTTTTGCCGGTGGTGGACCTAAAAATTACGGTTACCAGTACCGTGACAAGAAAGGACAACTTCATAGCAAATGTAAAGTGAAAGGACTCACACTCAACTATCGTTCGAGTCACGTGGTAAACTTTGGCGTGTTAAAAAAAGCCTTAAAGCCCGGTCAAGACCAAGATTTTCATGTTAAAACGGTAGATCCTCGCAAAATTGTACGTTTGTCAGATAATAAATCGTCAGTCGGCCCTTGGAAAAAGTGTATCAGATCGTCTACGAGAAACGAGTACGACTTCCTGATCACTAAACGCTACCTTCCGGGTACCGTTCTCCAGTATAAGAAGGAGAGTTTCAAGACAGAAAGATCATTGTGACCAGAGACTTCTACCGAGAAAGATGAATAAAACACAGAAAGAGTGTGATGGACACGCCTACTCCAAGTCCAACGAAGTTGAGTGCGATGATGTGCCTTGCGACCAGAATGATGCCATACCCTGCAATAAGAGGAATGCAGCGCAGCATCGCTCCACTCTTCGTGCTGTTCATGAGGATCGTCATCCACACACTCACAAGTCACCCATATACTACATGTGGGTGTCTTGGCATCCATGTACTACGTATACTTGTTTCCAGTTGCTTTGCCTGGCTATGAAGATTTCGACTGTCGATGAAACTCGTTCAAAGGGAAATGGCCTAAATATCTGGAAGGACCCACTCCCAAATCTTTAGCGAGAGCAGGATTTGTCTACTCGGGTCAAGGAGACGAAGCACCGTGTTTCAGTTGTGGTGTGAAACTTCGCGATTGGGAGCATAAAGATTCAGCTTACAAGGAACATCCCAGGTGGTCTCCGTTCTGTAGCTACATTCCCTTCGTGAGTCCAAAATGTGAGCAAAAATGGATATTTTAGAAGAGCACATTCAGAATCTACTTTTGAAGCTACGAGAACGCATTTACAGAGACTCTGCACAGATTCAAGTGAAATGCAAGGAACAATTGCATCTTCTACGGTATAGACGTGTTAACCATTGGTATCTGAATGCTATGAAAAGGTTGATTAAGTTGAAAGTGTTCAAATGGTCAGACGTGGATCTGCTACCCACATCTTGTTAGACTTTGGATGCCACGATTTCTGCCTACAATCTTGGAGTGATACACATAATTCCATGAGATGAAGTCCAGGAAAATGTTCAAGACTTACAGGATTGCAAAAAACTTTTAAAAGAAGTATTGCCTCAAGACAGGCAAACGTGTGACTATTTCCTCAAAAAAAAGAGTTTTTTCCTGCGAATGGACAGTTTAGAAAAACTCATCGAGGATCTATTTGCTATTTTTGATCAAGGACAAAAAAGGTTATAAAACTTGCGATGCCACGACTTTTGCCATCAGTGTTACACCAAATCCCGTGAAAGGAAGTCATGACAACATTCAAGATTTGGTGGATTACCAAGTACTTTTAAAAGAACTTATTCCACAAGACTATACAATTCCTTTGAATTTTGGACGACGTGTCGTGTGTGTGTTAGTGACTGCATTTCTTGCATTTCGTTTACTGGCAGATTCTTTGTGACAAATTTATGAACAGTACATACAAACACATAACCAGCAAAACGTTATATGTGCACGAAAAACTCAGTGTATTAAAAATGCTGCGATTCATGATGAATACAAGTTATCTAGCCCTGTGCAAGGAATATATTCGGCGTACTTTATATACTGTACTCCAACAGATTTACGACAGGAAGGATGTACGTGACTGGAAGAGTCTTAGATTCGACACTTGAGGTGACTGATTATGTGAATGACGGCGTGTGTGTGTGACTGATGAAAGAAAGAAAAACATGAACTTTGTTTTTTGAAATGTGAATATTTTTTTGTTGTACCATGAAGAAAACATGAACTGTGTGTTTTGAAATGTAAATAATTTTTGTTACACCATGAAAGAAAATACATGAACTTTATTTTTTTTAATGTAAGTATTTTTTCTTGTACCATAGTTCCAGCTACTCGACAGTTATATTTGCATCCTCCGTTCTCAAAGTGATTGACGAAAATTCAGATGGTCAAATTTGAGAGGCATGGTATCTTCGCCATCCCTTTAACACGCTCGTTGCTGGACCCAGTGGTTCAGGCAAAACCGAATGTTCAAAAGTTTGATCGAACACAAATCGCTTCTGTTCGATCCTCCTCCAAAACATATTGTGTGGTGTTACAAGGAGTGGCAGTCGGCTTACACATTACTCCAAGAAAGTCAAGATGAACCCATTTCATTTGTAGAAGGAATTCCTTGCGAAGACGATGGGATCGTGTCTGACTCTAGTCAAATGCATCTAGTCATCTTCGGTGACATATTAGGAGGAGATGAAGAAGAAATTAGACTTTGGTTTACACGAAAAAGACATCATTGTAATGCTAGTATTATTTACATACTCAAAATTGATTTCAAAAAAGTAAAGCGCATTGCACCATCAGCTTCAATCCTCATTATGTTTTGTTGTTTAAAGGTCCAAGAGATAAATCTCAAGTTCAAGTCTTGGCAAAACAATTAGAAACACCTTGGCTGAGTTATGCTTATGACGATGCCACTCAGTCGCCACATGCGTATTTACTCGTCGAGTTCAAACCTACTACTCCCGACTATTTGAGATTTTGTACGGATTTGTTTCACGACTGGTGTCAAGAAAAAAGTCATGTCATTTACCCGTCACCTTCCTAGTTTTCGTCTGTATAACAAAACTATAAAAACATCATTCACTTCTTTCCTTTCTGACATTATTCAGCATTACTTCCTTTTCATCGCATCTTCCTGCCAAATTGATTCGTGCACTTTATGCTATCAGTCGCGAAAGAAAAGTACATTTGCGTTCACATTTGTTAGAAACCAGTCTCAAACAAGTGTTACGACGGTTTTCTTTGACAACACGTCAATTACTACAGGGCATTATTCACATTCCTGATCAATGTGCTCTGCACATTCTCTGCTTACACTCCATATATGATACTATATAAGTATTTTATGTGTATAATAGTGTGTGCATATTCCTATCATCTTTTCTCTCCTTGCGCTTCGCTGCTAGGGTTATATGGATTATAAGGGTGGCAGAGGGTGTTGGTTTTGTCTTTAAGGGGATGCTAGTGGAATACGGACGTAGGGGATCACTCCGCATTTTGACGGACAAAACATTATTTTTTTAACAAGTACAGACACTCTATGTACGATGCACAACTTCAATGTACTTCATTAATGCCGTTTTCAAACTAAAACAGAAAATGTCACAAACTTACAGTACACGAAATCTTAGCTTCACGCCAAATACTGACTTAGTTTGACAGTGTAGGGAACTTAACTCTTGCCGCTTTTCATAGGTAACATTTCACTCAGCGTTTTAAATCTAGGACGAGAAAAACATTTGTAACGAAATGAACTGACATTGGGCAAGCAAGGCCAGTCATTGTATTAAATCTAGGGTGGCAAAACGAAACCCGTAAATTTGTAACAAACTGAAGAACCAAATCAGCCACACTTGACACTGGATATTTTTGCAACAAAACTTTCTGTAAGTGTTTATCAAGCGACAATGGATATCCGTTTAGTGAGAGAATTAAATCTAGGACGACAAAAACAAAAACAGTATAACAAATTCTAAACCCCACCTGGCTCCGTAAGGCAATTGACAACGGATATGTTTTAGCACACTTCTTGGATTGTGAAAGAAAGCCAATGCATGTCCTTATGTGTGTGTTTTTTTCTTCTCTCCGTCCTGTTTAATGCCTACAGAAGGTTATGAATGTGTATGTGTGTAAGCACTCCTACTTGTTTCCCTTCTTTCACTTCATGTATGATAGTGTATAAGTATGTTTGTTTGTGTATGTGTGAGAACTCCTACCCCTGTGTGTGATAGTATGTATATTTGTGTGAATAGTGTGTGTATATTAGTACCCTCTTTTCTCTCCTTACACTTCACTGCTAGGGCTTTAGGGTTTATAAGGGTTGTAAGGGATGGTAGTTTTCTTTAAAAGGGGATGGTAGGGAAGTTATAGAGGAATAGGGGAGTTATTATGTTTATAAGGGGATAATATGAAAGTTATAGGGGAATAGGAAAGTTAGTTTTGTTTATAAAGAGTTTAAATTACATTTTATACCCCCGTCTTTTACATCCTACTCTGTGTGGTCAGTAGAGGAATGGGTGATGGTCAGTGGGTGTTGTGTGTTCAAATCTATGGACATTTTAACATTACCATTCTCATTCTAATGACAAGGCGGCCATAATGTTAGTTCCCCATTGACCATAAGTGTCATTTTTGACCCCAAATATCAAATGTTACTACTTGTGGCCGAAGTGCCATTTCTGAAACAAAAATTATAGCCTCAATGTTAACTTCCCGTTAGAGGCCATAACGCCATTTTTGAGGAATTTTTGCCATATATTACTACTAATAGTGTTCAGCTGAACGCAACGTCCCTCCTGTGAACATTTTCTTATTATAATGTAGCTTTCTCGTGTACAGACAAGACAGAAAGTCGAAGCGTATCTGTGTATGAACTTTAGATATATGTTCACATTTTCCAAAGTTACAGTTGAAGACAGTCGCTAGAACATTAGGAATTTTTGGCCAAACTACTAGTACCATCCGGTTATCCATTTTCACCCTCTTTAAACCGGTTAATCAGGTTGTGTTTTTTTTTTTTTGGTATTTTTTTTTTTGTAAAAAGAAAATTCAGCTATAATGCAGCTGATCACCTAACTGCAAAATACAGAGGTCCTGCACACCTTAAGTGTTATTAAATTTATAAACATCCTAAATATATTCTACTATTTATCTATAATTTATCTGGATATGATTCTCATTTGATTATCACGGCCTTGATAAAAAAATTATCCAAATCCAGAGGTATCAATAATACCCAGTTATCCTGAAAAATATATTTCGTTTAGGAAGAATTTTATAGTTGATAGATTTTTTTTTAAAATGCAAAGAGTTTCTCATAACAAGAGCAATATGATCTCTATACAGTTTCGGTTTATGGGACAATCACTAGATCACCTTTGTAAAAATATAAAGGTTCAAAGGTTATCATCTTTCACCAGAAAAACTAATTCCTAATAAGAATGATTTATCTCCATTACAAAGAAATTAATAGATGATAAAACGGGCACAAAACCTTCAGTATCTAAATTAGTATGCACGTTAAAAAGCAAAGAAAAATATGTTATTCAAGCGGAAACTTTAAGAAAGAGAACTAATGTAGAAACACGTACTGACGAAAATAACTATTTCAAACTTCAAAAGGATATTTCATTTGCAAGAAGAACAATATAAGATGAAAATATAGTATTGGTTAGTTCAAAGAAAAAGTAAATAAAGTTAACCAAACCAATTTATGGTGGCTTTACAGTGCTAAAAGTAACTTACTTATGTATGGCTTCTACTACAACAATCTTAAGAACAAATATGTCGATAATGTTAAACTTTGAATGACTGACAAAGATTTTCTGTACATAAGTGTTGAAACAGACAACTTCTACAACGATATTAAGCAAAATATACAGTTTTAAGACACAGGTGATTACAAAAGTGACAACATATATTCAATTCCATTAGCTAGCAGGAAAGATGCTAGAATAATTAAAGATGATATTAATGGCGTACCAATACAAGTGCTATAAATATATACTCAGAAGTCAATACAAGTGATATAAATATATACTCAGAAGTCATTTTGCTTATCAGTAGGCTTGTAAAAATCATTAAGTGTAGCTATTTTAGGTTTATCTAAAGTGGAATAGCGTCAGAATGAATAGAATAATACAGAGAAAAAGCTTCAACCAAATTAGTTTAATACCACGTAACCAAATCTCGTTCTCCTCATCTTTCCTTTAAGTAATCTAGTGACTTTGCTCTGTTTTCATCGAACTCACTATTTTTCTGCATTTCCTTAACTGATTTATTGTGTCTTACTCTTTCATTATTTGCACCATTTGTATCAATAATTGAAACAATTAAATACTTCCTGTGAATGTTAAAGCATTGGCAACGGCTCCTCCGAGTATTGCTGCCATTTAATGATAGTAAATTTGCATGTTGTCTCCAATTGTAAAATCCAAGTATAAAGAATCAGTAATTTTTGTTTCATACGTTTTAATTACCAACTATAAATATTGCTTTCTTCTAAAAAATGTTTTGATTCTTGTAATCTATGATATTGTTCACCTAAACTTTGATTTCATACAATTTCTTTAGTTAAATTGCTGCGTAAGCAAGAGTTCTACATTTTATACAATTCAAAATTATGTAAAGCTCTAATGTAAATGTTTATAGAAATTCAATATAACCCTGATTTATTTATTTTAACAACATAATACTCTTGCAATTATATTCTCTCTAACTTGTAATCAACAAAATGCGATAGCGCATAGAAAAATCCATAACTAGTAGCTATTATTTAGGGTAAAATCAGAGCAGTAAATATATGGAAAACAAAAAGCAAACTCTTAATTGTAATTTAGTATCTTGTTTAAGTAACGAATACGAATATAGACAAGAATTTGTGATAACACCAACAATGCCATGTTGTATAAAGAAAATCAAATAGCAATATACTTGCAGGTGGTTTATCATCAAGTATATCTAACCTTTGATTATTATGAAAAATTTGTTCTCTGTGCTCTCTAAACATTTTTTCAATATAATCAATTGTAGTATTGAATTCAATATTTTGTTAATCCCATTTATTTCCTTAATTCCTTTGACGATTCCTCTATTACTGATTTAACTGTCATTTCGCGCACTTAATGGTAAAGTCTTTTTACCTACGTTATTAATAATTTCATCTGTTTTTGTTGCTATATTTTGTTCATTAAAATCTTTCCTTAAGCGGTTTACCTTTGCATCTAATTCGTCTATACTACCTTGTACAATCCCAATATTATTAGTTAGTTCTCGATCTGTATATACTTTATTATCTGTTAGAGCTTGTTTGCCATTTTTCCATTCATGCAGATAGTTCATTTTTGAGAGTTACTAAATCTTTTTCTTTTAAAATTTTTATTTTATCACTTAAATTAAGAATTGATAAGTCGTAGGTTGTTTGATAGATTTGATAGTGGTCTCACTCACATTAACCTTATTATGTAAGCCAACAATATTTTTATTGACTTCTTCGAAGTCATTCTTCCCCTGTAACTGTAAAAGACAATTATTGACAGATGTCAGTTTGTCTTCCAGATTTTTCACAGAATCTTTAAAGTTATGAACTAAGTTTGTAGTCTCTTCATCATTCTGTTTCTTCTCATCGTGCAATTCTTTCTTCGACTGTTGAAGTTCTGATTGTAATGTATTGTAATTTTCTAGAGATTTCTTTAATTCCCCGACGTCACTCTCCAAGATCGATATTTCTCTATTTATCCTTTGTTCAATTGGTTCTAATAATTTCTGTATGTTTTCTACAGGACCTATGTTTGATTCTGCTCAAACAGTTCGTAAAACTTGTAAAGCAGTTGATATAATTCTTAATATCTCGGTAAATAAATCTTGGGCCTCGGCAATCTTTTTCTTGGTATCATCTATTTGTTTTTGCAGCTTTAATAGTTTGGTTTTTGTGATACTCTGATCTACAGTTGATATTATTTGTCAACTTCTTCCCTCAGATTTTGTTTTATGTATTTGGGCATCAACACGTCTTTGTCTAATGGACATCAACACGTCTTTGTCTTATGGGCATAATCACGTCTTTGTCTTATAAGCATCAACACGTCTTTGTACAAAATGTCTAGAAGTTGCATTAGATTCATCTGTAGAATCTTCAAAATTTGTAAGACAATTGTTATTCATGTTGAAATCGGTATCTAGTGATTGACTTAGTTATTCCGGTTTTCCAGAATCTTCCTCTGTGAATTTTAAAACTAAAATAACTATGACCTCATAAAGATATTAACCCTATTGTTAATGATATTTCATCCATTTATTTAACGTGAATTAGAAAGTTGTTTTCAGAGCTTACGCAAATTAGAAAATTGATCTGCCTGATATATTCTTACGATATATGTAATTGGCATACCATAGAAAATCTATTACTTTTCCATCCTCATGATTTTTGCTAATATCTAATCTGTTGATAGAACCTCTTTGTAATTTTCTATATGGGCGGGCTATTAACACAGTATGATATAAAATAACCTTAAAATGCATTTTAATAGTTGGGCACTCTAATAAAGTAGAGTACGAACCGTTAAAGTATTTTTGTTGTTGTATTGTTTAGTTGATCAAGAAAAATATGTAAGCTTTTAGGTTTCAAAAAACCTACAAACTGTATCGGATACGGTAGATATGTTTATACATTTTTAATTATTAAATCCTGGCAATTTAGAGTTGTAGTTGGTTATACTTACACTGTGTAATTCTTAATGGCATTCAATATATGTGGTTTCTTTGTTGTCGTTATTATCAGCAATTCCCTCTTTTACTTTTTCTTGTACATTTAATAAACCATCTGATATTGATATGATCTTTGTGTAATTGTATCTGTTATGTAGTAGACTATATTAGGTTTGTTGATGTTGTTGTTGTTTTGATAATTTGAAGTATTGTAATAACCAACTACAACATCTATTCTCTGTAACGAGATGTATATTTTTAAATGTCTGTTGTCTAAAGGGTCCAGTCTCCAAACCTCTACAAAGTTAAAAAAGATGTACATGCTATATTATACTTTCTTCTGACACCGCTATAATGTTCTATATCTTTAACTAACTCATTTTGAATATCATCGATTTTAATCAGGCTAAAATGTATTAACTTAACTAAATAGTATTGTCCATTTACGTGTGTTAAGTTAGAGTTAATACTATGGCTTAGTTATTTTGTCTGGTAATATCCCTTGCGCTATTAGATGGTCAGTTGTATACTGACTTAAAGAAATCGGAATAACCAATTGTATTACTTCTTCTATACCCATTTTAACTGGTGAATCTATCTAAATATTCCCTTTAAAAACACACTGTAACTTACCGTAAGAGCTCAATTTAATGTTGCATGATAAATAGTATTCATTATGTTGTTCGTTTCGCTTGCCATTTATTAATATAAATTGTATTAAATTTACTCACGATTCCTCTTTTAACCTACAACATTTCTGGAAATGTATTAGCCTTACTGATTAATAGATTAACCTTATTGGTTAATGGATTTACTTTATTTGGCTCTTTGGAGGCTATATTAGTATTTCCCTTCACTGATTTGTTTTAGTAGAAGTTATAACACCTGATGCTATAGCAACAACAATACCAGCTATCAAGTAATAACTATCATAGCCTACATACAAGTCCTAATAAGCAGTCCTAGCGAAACGCAGTGCTGATCCTTTAGTAGCGATACTATTTTTAATTTATCTGCTTTGGCTTTTTTGTTCTTGTAAACATTTTGCAATTTGTTTTCCATGTTCAACTCTACGAGGATGTTTCTTCTTTTGTGAAGTTGCCTTCTCTGGTGATTTGTTATATCTTTATTTGTACTTTCAAGAACTTCACTTCCTTCTATTTATTTTGTAAGTAATTTAAAGTTTTCCTAAAGAGTTATTAAAACTATACTCAAGTTATCATTAAGTTATTTTCAAATTACCTTCAATTTACCTTCAGATATCTTTAACAATTACTTGCTTTCTAACGTAATTGTGTCTTGGTTTTCTAAAACTTGTTCGCTTTGCTCGCTTTCCTTTCTAAAACGAACGTGACTAAAAGTTGTCAAGCTAGCACTTAATGCTAATATTGGTAATCCAAACCTAAAATATAAAAACCCACAAAAGTATCTGATTCCGTTTGTTGTTAAGTAGTCTTCATAGAACTATTTATGTAATTCATTTAAATTATCAATTGGAAGAAATGTACTCATGAAAGATGTTACTCCCAGTAAAACTACATCTGACAATGACTTTCATATTTTAGCTGATCTGGCATTGACAAAAATTTCATATGTTTTTCTTGATTTGTGTTGGATCCATTTTCTCCAATTCATTATCGGTAAAGTGTTTAACAGTTATTTTTTTGTATGTTCCATTTCACCATACTAATTTTTAATTCTTGTTTGCATTCTTCTTCCGTTCTATATTGACTTAGGTTGCAACGGTGTTATAATCTTGTTCGGGTTCTACAACACTTAATTTATTTTCAAGTTGTTTTTCCTCGTTTAAATACTGTAAAATGGCAAGTGGTGTAGAAAAATTTAAAGATTTTGACATCGATTATGATTTTAAAAAAATGATACAAATGATGATTATGAATATATTCAATCATTAGAAAATATTGACCAATATTTAGATTATCTTTCAACAGAAGGTTTATTCCTGTAAAGAGGCTTTAGTTGGTGAATATAATGAACATATTAAGCATGGATTAAACATAGATGAAGTTCAATACAAACTAATTAAATCGATATAATGAACATATTAAGTACGGATTAAACATAGATGAAGTTCAATACAAACTAATTAAATCGATATAATGAACATATTAAGCACGGATTAAACATAGATGAAGTTCAATACAAACTAATTAAATCGATAAAGAGATAGAACCTTATATTATTTTGATACAAACAAGTAATGCAAATATCTAAAATGGGTTAACCAAATAGTATATTATCACCTAACTTTATAGATACACAAACAGGTTAAAGTTAATTTCTCAAGGACTTGGGCGGAACGAGAGAATGAAATAAATGGAAAGAACCAAGTTTAAAACTTAAATCTGAAGAGAAGACATGTATTGATCCTACATTTTTATATGATGTGTTTTCATCGCTAGGGGAAGAAAGAAAATATCCGCTAGAACCAAAGGCCGTAACAAAACAGCCAACTATTAAAACAAATAGGCAACAAATAAAATATACCGACGAAACAGATTTAAAACATTTGTCAGAATATATTTTAAATGATGTAAACAAATTATATAATGATTTTGTACATCGGAAATGTTGATTTATGCAAGAAATTCAAAATCTACATAAAGATTTAGAAAGATAGCATAATAGAGAAAGAAATATTAATAGATTATTTTCTGATCAAGTAACTGCTGTTCACGTTGTAAATTCAAAAATATTAGCAATTTAATCAGCCTTTAATCGCAAAATTAAAAAAGAAAATAAAAGATGTTACTAAAGACCAAGATCCAGCTAAAAATAGTATTAAATGATTTATTACAAAGTTGGGAAAGTCAAAGAGTACAGATAGCTGGACATTTAACCGATTTTTAAAACTGACTTCAGAGAAAATATCAAGACAACTCTGAAAGTTTGAAAAAAGTTATCATTAGGTGAAACGTTAAAACTACTTAAAGAAGAGATATAATAGCAGCAACTCTTGATATTTTACAATTGCAAATTTTGTGAAAGAATTAACAAGAGATAGCGGCAGTGGTAGTGCTGTTGGTGGAGGTGTTGGTGGTTCCATCGATTCCTTTATTGATAAATCTAAAAAGGGCATGAACAATATTGCTATTTGTTTGAGTTATGCAAAACAAACAGCAATATAGTTGTCTAATAGTATTGGTAGTGTTGTAAACTGGCCTCTTACATCAGCTAGAAAAGCTATTTCTTTATCAGCTGATAATGCAATTTTGTTAATTGTTTCATTAATTGTAGTGTTCTCTGCAATTGTACTAAAGGGTTTGTTTTTAGTAACCTAGAGTAAATGAAAATATCTAATTAAAAAAGTAAATGACACTAGCTTCTGCAAACACAGACATAAGTATAAAGGCCTGTTTATATTGCCCCATGATCTTTATTACTTAAATTATCTTTTTTATCCTTCTTACCTACATCTTTTTTTCTTCATCTTCGTCCTTGCCACGTGAATACTGCACCATGACTATTGAATAGGTTTTGCTGTCTTCTCTGTATTCACTGTTTGCCATTTGACAAATTGTTTTAGAGTTTTTATCAACTTTTTGGTGTTTCATTTTTGTCACCTCACTATTTATAGTAGCATTTATTCCTAAAAGAAATGAATTTGAAGACTTTTGTAAAGTGTTATTGTGACCTACAATGCTAGATCTTTTCATCACCATATCGCTAGGCTAAAGAAAGAAACAACACCGCCAACTGCATAGTTTAGTCTAACTTCTGATTCTGAAATATGTTTCTTAAATATTACTGTAATGTTTTCATCTGAGTTATAGTCTTGTTCAACTAAAATTAATTGTTCGAACACCTTTTTTATGGTGTCTTCAATAGTAGAACCATACTTGTGTGATAGGTGTTCTAATTTGTAACTGAGCACCTAAAATATATATCACATATAATCTAATACTCTGATTTAGTCATTCTATTCCTTCAGCTGTTAGCCGTTGCTATCTTGTAGAAAGAAACAAGTCCATCCTATATTTTCATCTAGCGTTACTAGATAGTTATAATGATCGGGATTGTATCATATCCACCATCTTCTATTCCACCATTTGTGTGCCTCGTATCTTTCCTGTCTACTTATGTCATCATCAGTCATTTCTCTATTTTGTAATATGTTCTAGGGCCATTAATAGGAGTTAAATTATTCCCTTTAGATATCTCTAATTATGATGTGGATGAATATTAAAGTTATTACAGATTATATTGTTTTAGATCCATGTTGTTGTTTGTAGGCTTAAAAGAGTGCTTGCCAGGAAATGGTATTGAGCATTCTGACAATAATATTCATATTTGAAAATAGATGTGAAACATATATATCGATTTTACTAACTCAGGTGTACTAGGATCATGTAAATGCCAGTAATATATCCCACAGCCTGATTTGCCCATCCAAACGGCCCAATTTAATTGATTTTACCAAAATTTCATGTCAAACTGTATTCTATATCTGTTCATGGAATCATTACTATAAACATTTAAAGTGTAACAATCAAAAATATCTAATGGCTTGTACAAAAAAAGAATGGTCGTTTGCTGTGTAGTATATCTCTCTATTTTTTTAATTCAGCTGCTATTCCTTTGTCAACTGTTGCATTAAATATATTCCATGAAAATATAGAATGGCTAACTTTTTATTGTATACTTTTGGATATAAATATTTTACTAACTAAGCAGATAATGAACATATAACATAATCACTACCATTGGGTCCCATTTATATGGTGTAAATTATTTATAGATAACTACTACTAAGAGCAGTCCTAAAGTAGCTAAGTGTAGACTTCCTGTCTAGATGCAAACAAAATAGTAGTTACATGTAAATAATGTACACTATATCAATGTAACCAATTATATGTTACCAACTTGTACAAGCTACATGTTTATGTTCAGCAAATTGTACTGTAGCAACAGACAGACATAGACTACCACGAAAATGCCTTAAGTAGTTATATCTGTCAAGAAATTGCGAGTATTAAAATACCTTTCTGTAATATATGAATAAAAATGGGTTTCACTGCCATTTACAGCGTCACCCATGGGTGTATAGTTTTCAGCTTTAGCTATTTCAAAATACAATGCACTGAGTTCGGTGTACCCACTGCTGCACGTAGAAAGTGTCGATGGTGAGAAACCCAATTACCTTGAGTTCTCTTGTTGTGGATTTGACTACAACCAGGGTACTTATAGCCCAAAATTATCTCTGTATAGTCACAGTACAGATGAGTTTTGTCAGGAAGCTGTCCATTTTATGAAAGCAATCTTCAGCTGTAGAGGTATGCAAAAATGTAAATTTATTCTTCTTACAATCCATTCTACGAGATCAAATTGTTTTCTATATTGGATATTTCGGAATTTATTATAAATTTTACTGAGAATCAGACCTATGTCATAATAGTGCCATGCTATCAGATAGACTATAGTCTGTTTTAAGTTAGCCATTTTTTTAATAGCTGAACAGACAATTTGAATTCAGATATATGTTGCTTGCATTCAATGACAAGTAGTTTTCAAGTTCTTATAATCCAAAGTGCTTATTCTTGCCGAAGACAGATTCATATAAAAACGTAATTATTTTAACAATAATCCCGTAGTTGTCCTTATGAAATAATTTAATGCATAATGAAGTCAATTTATATGCATGCATGCATAATGTATATCACTGTATTTTGTACTTAACTGTGTCTCATGTATTACACAGCTCAGTCATTATACTTTTAGCTGTTCAAGAAGAGTAGTTGAACTCAGGGTATTTTGTGTAACCTGGAAACTGCGGTCAATGGTGACATTGATCTGAAGGACATAATTGGTTCACTCAGTGTGAGGGGATAAAGGTTCTGGGCCAGCAGGTCTGCGGGATAAGGAGGCTCTCGAGGGATCCTTCGGCAGGCTGGGAGGAGTGGAGCTTGTGAGGTTATTCCTTCATCATTGGACGGTAGCTGTAGAATTGGAAATATCTCGCAATCGTCGATTGGACATCACAAGATAAATACAATCATACGTTCCACTTTTGAATCAATCTAATTCAATATCCCTATTTGTGTGAAAATTTAATTCAATGTAATGATAAGAGTGAAAATCAATTATACAATCATCATACTTGTTAATGAACCATATATCAATCATACTCGCTTATAAATTTCATAGTGATCATGTCATGTTGATAAATCCATGTCACAACCATACCTGTTTATAATTCCATATATTAATCATATTTGGTTTGGTTTTTATGGGTTTACCGCAATTTTTCAGCACATGATAGGCTATATATGGTGGCCAGTATATCTGGTGGAGGAAGAACCCGGGAAAATCCCGGGAAGAACATCCGACCCACGGGAAGCTACTGGCAAGCTTTCTCACATAACCACATTGGCCGAGCCCGAGACTCGGACCCACGTGGACAGAGGTGAGATGGCAGCGACCGGTAAAGGCGAGCGCCTTAGACCACTCGGACACCCGGGGCCTCTTAATCATATTTGGTGATAGTTCCATATGTTGATCATATCTGTTCATATACGGGATCATTTGTTTTTATTTGTTGAAATTCCACGTTTTGATTGGTTCCATTTAGGAACGGTATTATTTTCTTGTATGTATTGTTGCACTTTGTGAACATCATTTTGTTATATCCACTGTTGGACTTTATGTGCATGAGTAAGGTGTCAGATTCAATCATTATTCACATACATTTTAAATAATCATCTCATTTACATAATTGTGTTTAGTGTTCTTGCTAGATCCAATCCCACCAAGCTTCAATCCTGTTACAACATTGCAATGATACAGACAGATGTAATACGTTCTCTACAGTGTAACAACATGCATTTAAGAGCACCTAAAATATCCATGCTTGCCATTTACCTGTTCAATGACATTGCGATGTTTACATGCTTACTGTATTTACTGGGGTCTATGCATAGTGGTTAGAATGATATTACTTTTTTTGGTGGGGCCAGTGACTCTAGAACTGTGTTGGTTTTGAATTTTAAAAATGTTGAGAATGGGTAATGTGTGGTTAAGAAACTTTTGCTAAAATGTTTCAAAAATTGGTACAGAATGGATCTAAACTTTTAGGGTAAAAAATTTTCAGTTTGAGTTAGTTCTTTGAAAATTTATGAAATAAATGATGGACAAGTGGTCCTATAAAATATATGAAAACGCTGGGCCAGTAGTCCACACAAATTTATGAAAAAATACTGGGACAGTGGGCTTCAAAAATACATGAAACAAAAGCTTGGCCAGTGACCCATGGTTTTCCATATAATTTTGGTGGATAGCAATGGAGGTGCCAAGGGTTTTTGAAAAAAAATTTAAATGGTTGAAAGCCTAATTCACCAGTTAACAGTAGTTTGGCCCAATACTCCCAATTTTTTAACTACTGAATACTGCAACTGTTGTAGATGATACATGACTTTCAACAACTTAATACAGCATCTTCACATGGTTAATGCCGACTAAGGACAACATTGACCAAGAAACTAGTTGCCTTTACTTTGGATCAGTGACCTTGACCTTTGAGATGTCTAACCAAACACCTGTTGCTATTTCCTTCCATATCAGCATGCCATGCAAAAGTTTGTATCACAGTGACCTTGACTTTTGACCCCTAAATCAAAAGGTTTTTTTCTTGTCCTAAGTGCAAGCAAAACACAAAGTTTTGCATGGGACATGGTGTAGAACTAAACTTGCTGTGCAGAAACCATTTTTCCTTATCTGTCACTTTTCATCTCACATTTCAAACCCCAAGTTCAGTAGGTGTCTTTTCTAACCCATGTGCATGTCATCCACAAAATTTATTAAATGTACATAATCTGGATCTAAACACACTGCAGAAACCATTTTTTTCTTTTTATTTTGCTTGCTGTGACTTTGACCTCTCACATTTACCAGTATTTTTAATGCCATCCTTTTCCCACCAAGTGAAAACACATGCATCTAACTTGTATTTCCATATTGTAAATGATAAAATGTAACAAGCAAATTCAGTTAATTTTTGCACCAGCCTACCATGGTGAAGTCAAATGCAATCAATTATGAAATTTGACTGACCTTTGTGACACATTTGCAGAGTTACTAGGCAGACATGGGAAGTAACCATAGTTCATGGGCTATATCACAAAGGACATTAGAGTCAAAGTGCAGGCAAGAAGGAAACATTGCAGTGACCTTGACCCTGAAGATAAAACCCCAATTGTGATACACGAGATGCCATCAAATTGAGAAAAAGAAGTTTATTTCCCTGTACCTCAGTTTTCTGATGTAAAGCAAAAACAAAAGAATATGGACCTTGACCTTGAAGATAGGATCCCCAAATGTGGAACACAAGACAACTTCTAGTGACAATACACAAGTTTCATCCATTTATCTTGAACAGCTCTTAGGCTATATAGCACAAGGGAAAATATTACTACAACCTAAAGTATTGACCTGTTATCTTGACCTTGAAAGATAGAACCCCTCCAAGTGATTTGTGACACATCTTCTAGTGATGATATGTAAGTATACAAAGTTTCATTCCTTGATGTGATGGAATTTTTAAAATACTGAGCCTTGACCTTGATGACAGAACCAACACTATGGTAGGTGACACGCACCTACTTAAACCTGTACAGGTACACCATATATCATCTTTTAATCTAAAACAGCTAGCTGAATGGAGAGTGTGATGGAACTCTTGAACTATTGAACTGTGACATTGGCCTTCAAGATAGGACCCCAGTGTGATAACACACCTTTTAATGATGATGCATATATATTCACCCCTTAAACTCAACTTGCTTGAAAGTTATATCGCAGAAACAAAAGTGTGACGGATGGTCAGAAATGCAAATACAATGTTCCTTATTTTGCACCAAAAAGGTGTGGCACAACAAGAATATGGCAAACAAACCATAATATGCCCAATGCCTGTCTTGTTATGGGTCATGGTAACCTTGATCTTAACCTTCTATTCCTAAAACCACCAGTCTTCTTTATCTCATCAGGGGCAACCCTCCTGTAAAGTTTGGAAAATGTATATACAGTAAAACTCGTCATTGTGCGAAACTTTATTTCTCTGGGTCAGACTGCAGTGACATTGAACTCTGACCTTTGACCATTAGATGTAAAATTAATCAATATGCTTCTTGGAATCATCAAGGGCAACATAAGTTTCGATATGTTTAGTATAGCTAAAGTTACATGAAGAAACTATTTTACTTTATCTGTCTTGATGACCTTGACCTTTTCTCCAACCTATCCAGCAAAGTTTGGTGAAGGTATATGAATTTTCAAACTCATGTGATTGTATGGGTATGCTATGTTTTGGTCACTGTGACCTTGACCTTTGAGCCAAATTGTTCGTTTTTTAGTCTCCTATTGGCTACCCACCTGTTATGTTAAGGTATATGAAGCAGAATTCAAGCCATTAGACAAACCAATTCACTTTGGTTAGCAACACTGACCTTCACCTTTGCCCCCCCCCCCCCCCAAATCAACAGGGTTCTTGTATCCCTACTGGCAACTCACATGCAAAGTTTGGTGAAGATAACGGTATGTGAAGTAGAACTATAGTCATTGCACAGAAACCAAATTGGTAATATTATTAATGAACAAACAGATGGACAGACATGGCCATAATATTATACACTTCACCTTTAGGTTTTTAGGTGCTCCTTTGAATTCAAATGTGAACATAAACAAAAATCTTTTGATCTTTTTCCTCCTATTTGGATCAATTCCTATTTGGATCACTTGTATTCAAAAGTGAGCATTTAAACCCTATGTACAGTTTGATTACAATCTGTCAATGTCAATTACAGGAAGGTCATGGTCAGCAAGTTACAACTGACAACATATTGTGTTGGCATTAATATACTAATATATAATTGTCAAATGATTTTCATATTTGACTAAGTGAAATTTCTTCATACTTTATCAAAAAACATCCTTAGCAAGGGGTGAATCATAGGTAAGAGCTCAAAGTCATTGTCAAAGTCCAAAGCACTGATAGGTAAAAGTTTTGAAAATGATGATATCTTCTCTTACCAACAAATGTTGTCAAAAAGCAAAATATATCAATGTTCCAAAATATATGATACTGTAGTTCTATTTTTCAGCAAGAGAAAAGGTTCTAAAAACAATAAAATTCAAGCCTCAGAATATCATATTTTATTGACAAACCAATGCTCAGTAAGCACAAAAAACTCCAGGTAAATGAGCATTGGTCTCACACCAGGCTCACATTTCACCAACATAACTTAAGTCTGGACTTAAACTTAAGTCCCAAGTCCAATGATCTGATTGGCAGAAATTTAAGTCAGACTTAAAATTGACCATTCAAATTTCTTAAGTCTGGACTTAAATATAAGACTTATACTAGTGAAATTGGGTCCTGATCATCATTAGGAAATCATTCCATCAAACATACCAACTGCAATCATCATAATCAAATACAGCTTACTTGATACACTGTTAACATTCTTGCGCTCTTAAATATCTTCTATCTTTATATCTGACCTATTTTGCAAAACTGATAACAAGTACAGGTAAATTACAAGTTCAGAGCATGTCACAGTACCTCTGCTAATTATGCTACCCGAACCATCTTGACTTTGTTAGTCTAATTAGATTGGTTCAACTTCACACAGGCTTAAGAAATTTATATCCTAATATTCTAAGGAAAATGAATGGAAGATTTTACATATTTCCTAAACCAAATGCAAATCACATGCAAATCCAAAACACAACAATTCTGTTAGCACTTAATATAACTACAACAAAGAACAGTGGAAATCAAGTATTATGAACTGGAAACTTACAAACGAATGTATATGATACCAGAGATCATGAATTAGCTAAAATAATAACAAGCTGCCCAAGTCAGCCTGATGTCACTCAACTGGCTTACATAACAGATGATTATTTCACTAAGCAGGCTCTACAGTATTGTAAGAACACAACCCAATGTAACCTATATCCCAACCCTTTTATAATGTTTATTTTACCTATTTTACTTGAGTCTGACAAAAATTATTTCCTAAGATAAAGTCATAATAATTAAACCCATCTGGATATTGCTGATTTAAACCTATTTACAAAGTTTTATCTAAATCAGATAAGAAAATTGTCTCTAGAGATGTAACAAACTCAGTCAATCATATGCAAGATCAACCTCATTAAAATGTATAGATTTCACTTATTACAGACCCTGTATAAGACCATTATGTTACCAGATTATTTACCAAGTCTGAGCAAAATCTGATCAAAATTCAGTCTCCAGATTGGTAACAAGCTCAGCCAATCAGGTATGAGATTACCTAATAAATACATGTATGTGTAGATCTTGCTTGTGATCAAACTTATCCAACATCTTGATGATATAAAACTATTTAACAAGTTTGATCAAAATCTGATCAATGATGGAACTGCTAAGAGTATTGACAAGCTCAGCCAATCAGATGCAAACTTACTTCAATACTATGTGTGAATCTTGCTCATAATCATATTCATCCAAGATCTTGATGATATAAGCCTATTTACCAAATGTAATTAAAATCCTATACAAAATATAGTCTTTAACATGGTCATATACTCAGCCAATCATATATTAACCACGCTTGATCAAAATTGGGTCAGAAATAGCATTACTTGTTTAGAAAATGCAACATAATAAAAATGTGCTGGATATCCTTATAATACAAGCAACTTCGGTGAATTTCTGTCCTCTGCCTACCATGGTGAGGTCACAAAAGTTCATAATAACAAAATCTGACTATGACCTGTAAGAGAGAGCTGTAAAGTTACTATGCAGACATTTAAAACAGAAGGAAAAGAAACCTTAAAATATTGACCTCTGATCTTTACCCCAAGGATAAAACTTAAAAAATGCAATGCAACACATCTACCAGTGACAGTATACAAGTATACTAAACTTCATTACTTTATCTAAAACAGCTGTAAAGTTTTGAAGCTGAAGGGTGAATTTGACTGAAACCTGAAATATTGATCTGTGACCTTGACAATGTAACTCCCAATGTGGTATGTAACACATTTCTTAGAGATGATATATAGTCATACCAAGTTTCATCCCTTCATCTCACATGGCTCTAAAATTATAGAGTGTAAAGGAAAGTTTAATGATAAAAAAACATATAACACCACGACAATGACCTTGAAGATAAGACTCCCAATGTGGTACACAACACACCTGCTAATGATTACATATAATTATATCAAGCTGCATCCCTTAATCTCAAACAGCTCTAAAGTTACAGTGGAAAAGAAAGTGTGATGAAAAACAAAATATTAGTCTGTGATCTTGACCTTAAACATAGAACCCCTTATGTGGTATGCAACAAACCTTTAAGTGATGATATACAATAATACCAAGTTTTATCCCTTAATCTCAGAATGGCTTTAAAGTTATAGAACAGATGGAAAAGTGTCATGGAAATGTAAAAAATGTAAGCCATGACCTTGGCCTTGAAGATATCACCACCTATGATGTATGCAACACATCTTGTTTCGATGATGTACCAAGTTTCAGTCCTTATTCTCAAATGGCTTTAACATTATACAGTGGAAAGAAATGTGTGACCTTGACCTTGAAGATAGGTCATCCCAGTGTGGTATGCTACACCTTCTAGTGAGGATGTATATCAATTTTCATCCCTTAAACTCGAACAGTTTTAGTTATCAAGTGGAAGGGAAAGTGTGATGAAAACAAACAATATAGAGCCATGACAATGACCTTGAAGATAGGACAACCCATGTGATATACGACACACCTTGTAGTAATGATATACAAGTATACAAAGTTTCATCTTTTAATCTGAGATGGCTTTAAAGTTACAGAGCAGGAGGGAAAGTATGATGGAAAATGTAAAAACTGAGCTGTGACCTTGACATGCCTTAAAGATAGGATTCACAAAGTTTTACATGACACACCTTCCAGTGATGTATAAGTATACCAAAATTCATCTCTTAATCTCAGATGGCTTTCAAGTTATAAAGCAGAAGGGAAAGTGACAGATGGAAGCACAGGTACTATATCCCCCCGCTTTTCTTCAAAAAAGGCAGGGGACAATAAGCCTATTTATTTATTGCTCAAAATCAGATCAGAAATTCAGTCTCAGGAGTGGTAAAAAGCTTAGCCAATTAGATGCAAGATCACCTCATTACTATGCATGGTTCTGGCTCATTGTGAAACTTGGCTAAGATCTTCATGATAAAAAACCAGACCAGAAATGTGGCCTCCAGAGAAGTAACTAGATCAGCAAATCAGATGCAAGATCACCTCATTAATACACATAAATCTAAATCATTATCCAATTTGTCAAAGATACTGATGACATAATCTGCTTAAAATGGACTCCAAAATATGTCTCCAGAGTGCTAGCATGCTCAGCCAATCAGATTCAAAATTACCTTATTAATATGCGTAGATCTCACTCAGTATCAACTCTTCTGAGATCTTGATGATATAAACCCATCTTCCATGTTTGATCAAAATCGAATCAGAAATATCTCTATAACAAGCTCCAAATTCTGTTTGATTTTTTTTAAAACCCACAATACCAAACAGCAGGGGAAACAAACAGATATAAAAAAACCTTTTAACTTTAGATTAATTTTTTTTTTTTTTGGGGGGGGGGTCACCTCATAAGCCTGCTATTTATCATAGCTGCAGGTCTGGAAGTGTTCATATAAATAAAAAAAGTAACAAGCTCAGCCAAGATCATCACATTATTATGCATGGATCTCACTCATTGTCAAACTCATCTGAGATCTTGATGATATGAGCCTATATTCCAACTATGATTAAAATCAGATCAGCAATATTGCCTCCAGAGTGGTAACATGCTCAACTCATTATTATGCAATGGATCTGGCTCATTATCAAACTTGTCTGAGATCTTTATGATACAAGCTTATACTCAAAGTTTGATCAAAAATATGGCCTCAAGAAGTGGAAACAAGCTAAGCTAATCAGATGCAAGATCATCTCATTAATATCAACAGATATCATTCTTTATCAGCCCATCCAAGATCTTAATGATACAAGCCCATATTCCAAGTTTGATCAAAAATGGATCAGATATATGCCTGACAGAGTGGTAACAAGCAAATGTTGACACTCAGAGAGATGACACATGATGCATGACGAACAATGGGTCATACCGTAAGCTTACTTAGCGTTATGGCCATATGGGCTAATATCTGAAGAAGCAACGTGTCTATGATTGCAAGCATTATATTTACAACAAAAATGTGCTTATTTGTAGGTATAACTTGGACCTTGATTACCTACTTGGAGGAAGATTGGACTAACATTTCAATTATATCCTTCCCACATGCAAAACATCAGCAGATTAATTACAGTATTTCATTTCATGTTCAGGAAGTAATACAAGGAAAATGTACAAAAATATTAATGCTCAAGTCAATTTACCATACTGTAGAAATAATATGAAGTCTAGTGATGATGCAAGCTATAATGATGTGATGAAATGGATTTAATTGTATGAAACAAGTTTAAAATTTTTATTAAAATACAGATATGCTTTATTAAGTTATTCTATGCCATATTAATGCACCTGCAGTAATCACATTACATGCATTCTCACTTTCTGGCTGTCACACCACTTTATCCACAATGGCACCATTTTGAGTGCAAACAACTTCAGTCATAGTAAATTTACAAAATTTCAGATTGATAAAATGTATTCTCCTTGACAGTACTAACTGTTCCCGTTAGTGTCGGTGGAAACAACAGTACTTTTTAGCAAAAGCAGTCTTTCATTTAATCCAGAATGGTGTTGTACACCTTATTCAAGTTTAATAATTTTAGAACAGTTATGGGTAGACAGAAGCTATCCCAATCAATCTTCATTTGATCCAGTTTCATGCATCTTCATACAGCATTCACTTATAAATGCTGTCCATACTTAATTCATGTCCTAATAGTCAGCCAGGCACAGATAGGCTTCCATCACCCAATATCCAACTGGAGTTACCAATTTTCAGGAAGAAATTGTTATTATAGTAATGATAAAATGGAGTCTTTATGTTGATGAATTCACAAATGTATTGGCAAAAGATACTGCTTTCCTTAAGCGGATTCTTAAATAAGAAACTGGTGACTGAATAAAAGTCCTTGTGTTAGAAGCTTTACAAATATGTAATCTGATAATACTGGTATCCTCTCATACAAGAATGGTTTCATCAATCTGTTCCATGGGTAGTTCTGGCTGATTACACAGCTTCTTAAGCGATTTACTGACCACTTCTTTCAGTACATCCTGCATTCCACTGTCCAGATGGGGAATCACAGTCTGAAAAATAATAAAGTCAAGTTTAAAGTGATGGTAGGTAAGTATATGATAAGCCTCTGATGCAAATAAAAAGTCATATGCTTTATGGGTACATGGTAGCTCAGTTCGAAGAATATCAGAATCATAATCCAAGGGTTGTGGGTTCGATACCTGCCCAAGCTGACTTAGTGTGTCCTTGGGAGAGGCACTTAGCTCCCATTTCCTTGGTATGATGTAGCCATACATGTGATTATACCGGCAGTAGCCGAAAATACAATTTTAAAGGCTGTCTACCGCAATACCGTTTTATATTCAAAATCTACTGCTTTGAGAATTAAATTTTTTTTTAAAAAAACAATAAAAAAACACAAACACGGTACTTGTATGTGTTCTATCAACACATCTGAGAAACAACCCAGAACCAGTCTACAGGGAACCGGAAATGTTCCACCAGTACCATGACCAGTGTGATGATGCATGTCAGAGTAATAGGATCAGAATTGTTAAAGAACAGCTAACATGTGTACACAGCAAACTGTTAATTGATTACCTTATTGTTGTAATTTGGGGAGTTTAAGGCCAAATGCAGGAAGTTTTTCTGAGGTGTTATAAATAATAAAGCCTTTATTAAAGGGATCAAAGGTAGCCCATGATGTCTTCTGAGCCTTTGCTGAAAATCGGCTGACCTCCAGCAGAGGAGAGATAAAAAGGAGAGACCAACCATAAAAAATTATTTCGTCAGACACACTAGAGTAAGTATTTTGAATTTTTTTATCTTGTTTAATTGTTATTGCATTGTTCAAGATGTTTTAAGAGGAATTTTCAAGGACAGCTCTTATATTTTTTGTTCAATTAATGTTAAAATGCTGAAATGTGTACTTTCTGCCAATGCTAAAAAACCACTGGCTACTAAGAAATATTACAAGTTCAACAATCCTTGGATATCAGAGTTTAAGTGTGTGCAGGTGAGTAGCAAAGATCCTGAGTTTGCATTATGTGTTTCAAAGGTATGTATCTTTTATATTTCATAAACTATATGAAGTTTTCATGCACATAAATTAAGTTCAAGTCCTAGATAACATATATCAGTTAAAAATATAGTACAAGATAATTAATTTTAAAGTTGGGATAAATTATTCATAAAAGCATAAATACATTATGTATTTTTTCATTGTTTATTTCAAGTCTAAATTAATCTTTATTTTTTTTATTTACAGTGATGAAATTTGCCAACTGATTTTTTGATCTGAGCCATGAAGAGAAAGAAGCCCTTGAGGATAAGACGCAGGAATATATCCGGAGTCCAAGTCAGGAACTTCCTCTTTCGGGTGAACATAGCTTGGAGAAGTATTGGAGAGCAGTCAGCAATCTTACAAATCCAACAACTGTAAAACTGAAGTTAGAACTTCTCTGCAGGCTGAGTATGGTTGTCCTGTCATTGCCACATTCTAATGCTGATATAGAGAGGACATTCTCCATTCTTCACAAAATACAAAGTGATTCAAAGGGAAATCTGGACCAGAGAACTATTGACAGCCAGTTAAGTGCAATGCTTAATAATCACAATAAATGTCATCAGTGGTCACTAGACAGTGATCTTGTGAAGGAAATTAAAAATGCTATTGGATTTTATACAAAAAATCTTTGCAGTGAACTATAGGATAAACAACTCTTCCTTTTTCATTTAATTGTCAATATACTGACTCGTATTAATTAATTATTATTGTAACATTTTCCATCAGAATCTGAATCTGATTCATGTTCAAAACTTGCTGTTTTATTATAGTATGAAAAGAATACATATTATGGAAAAAATGCACTTGTTTTGTTTTCAAACCCCTTAAAACATGCCAGATTTATGCTGATAAAAAATCTACTGGTTTAGAAGCCAATCTACTGATCAAAATTTGTAAATCTACTGGTTTGAAATCCCGGTTCTGTCACATGTATGTATAGCCAATAATGTGTTAAAGTGGTTGCAACCAACAAAACCAAAATGCATGTGTACACAATCTAATTCTGAAGTTTCAGCAATATAAATTTCATCTGCATTCTATGAATTTTGTGATTCTCCTGATCAATACAGAGCAGGGTCTTGATCATTCAAACCATATTATCCAACTCAATGTGAATTAATTTATTTTTATGGGTATTGGGTGGTTTTTATGGGTATTGGATGGTTTGGGGAAAAATAACATTTTCATTGGTACTTACATTTATGGATTGGGGAAAGGATTGTATTGTTTCTATATAAAGATCGCTGTTTGTTAGGTGTTTAAATTTGAAGCTTGCTGCAACCACTGAAAGAGTGAAAATTGTGTACATCACGAAAATAGTGAATCCACATTAATCGATTATCCAAATTAGTGGCACGACCTCAAAACAACTCTTAATTTATCAGAAGATACTTTTAAATTCATATAAAATCTAACTTAATTGAAATATGATCATCTACCATGGCCAGCTTTGATACTCCAAGCTGTATTCTATATACAGTACATATACAAGGTTTTCTATCAATATAAAGGTTAAGTATCTATTACAGAACAGAATTTCTAAACCAGCTACCCATGGGTTTGATTTTTCTTTGGTGTTTTGCAGCACAGCAACACAAGTAGGCAATTTAGTGCCGAGGCAATTGGAGTAAAGTGCCTTGTCTAAGAATGCACCACAGTAGCCAACCCAAAATGATCCAATGGTAGGATCAGAACCCACACCCTTTCAGTCACGAGTCTTGCAAGCTAATCAATGAACCACCATGGTTCCTGCCTCCATTTGTTGTCTCTTACAACATATGGGAGGGCACATCAGGCCTATTCTACATCACTGAGGCTGCAGAGACTACAAACCATGGGAAGGAGAAATTGTGGTTTATAAGGGTGAGGTATAGTACACAGGATATAGTATATCGGAACAAGAAATCCAAGTAATTTTATGTCTCACTGGATCCCCTGCCAATACAGCTATATTTTTATTTTCAAATGGCTTTTGACTTTCCCTGAAAGTGCATGAATAAGAATGGGCACTGCTTACTGAATCAACATTCTAAGTATAACAGCTTTCACTCTTCAAGGTTTAGGACCTTCAATGACCATACAGAAAAATGTTCACCCAAAACTTAACGAAGATTTTCATATGACCTTGACACTGCCAAAGGATCAGAGGGAAAGTAAATGGGTGGGTGGGTATGAAGATAAAAGGGCAGTGCTTATCAATTCTACAGTCCAAATATAAAAGTTATCCCTACCAGGATTTGGGACTTATAACATGACAGTCAAACTTTAAACCGAACCATAACCACTGCTGCTGTCGCCACTGCATGCAGAATCAGTGATATCAATGTCTTGCCGATGCTAAAGCAGACAAGACAAAATTACAGAGGGAGAAAACTGTGACGAGCTGTAAAACAGATGACTGTTAATAGTAGTGGCCATAATGGGATGTTGATCTGTAATTCATAGAAAACATCTTATAATTCATATCAAATGATGGTAGTTGCCATAATGGGATGTTGATCTCTAATTCATAGAGAACATTTTATAATTCATATCAAATGATGGTAGTGGCCATTATGGGATGCTGATCTGCAATTCAGAGAGAACATCTTATAATTCATATCAAATGACAGCAGTGGCCATTATGGGATGTTGATCTGTAATTCATAGCGAACATCTTATAATTCATATCAAATGATGGTAGTTGCCATAATGGGATGTTGATCTCTAATTCATAGAAAACATCTTATAATTCATATCAAATGATGGTAGTGGCCATTATGGGATGTTGATCTCTAATTCATAGAGAACATCTTATAATTCATATCAAATGACAGCAGTGGCCATTATGGGATGTTGATCTGTAATTCATAGAGAACATCTTATATTTCATATCAAATGACAGCAGTGGCCATTATGGGATGTTGATCTCTAATTCATAGAGAACATCTTATAATTCATATCAAATGATGTTAGTGGCCATTATGGGATGCTGATCTGTAATTCAGAGAGAACATCTTATAATTCATATCAAATGACAGCAGTGGCCATTATGGGATGTTGATCTCTAATTCATAGAGAACATCTTATAATTCATATCAAATGATGGTATTGGCCATTATGGGATGTTGATCTGTAATTCAGAGAGAACATCTTATAATTTATATCAAATGACAGCAGTGGGCATTATGGGATGTTGATCTGTAATTCATAGAGAACATCTTATATTTCATATTAAATGATGGTATTGGCCATTATGGGATGTTGATCTGTAATTCAGAGAGAACATCTTATAATTCATATCAAATGACAGCAGTGGCCATTATGGGATGTTGATCTGTACATCATAAAGAATAATTCATATCAAATGACAGCAGTGGCCATTATGGGATGTTGATCTCTAATTCACTGAGAACAACTTATAATTCATATCAAATGACAGCAGTGGCCATTATGGGATGTTGATCTCTAATTCACAGAGAACATCTTATAATTTATATCAAATGATGGTAGTGGCTATTATGGGATGTTGATCTGTACATCATAAAGAACATCTTATAATTGATATCAAATGCATGCTAATTAAAATCTACAATAAATTATCAAAATTACTTTTAAACATATGTTGTATACTCTGTACCTATTCAAGGTTATCTTCTATCTCACAATTCAGATAAAAAGCATGACAATTAATTTAACCTGAACAAATTATCACGATCTGTGGGGTGAGAGGAAGAAATTGTGTATAAATGTGAACACTCTTTACCTTCAAGCAGTCGTCCCCAGCTCTCAGTTTGAGGAGGGATATGAGAGCAAATTCACAGTTGGCCTTGACTGCAGTGTTCTTCTCTTTAGTACCCATTACCATAGATGGGACCAGAAGCTTGGAGATAGGTGGTGGGAGGGGTTTCTGTGTTAGGTGTGTCAAGTAGGAAACTAGCTTTCCAATTAGCTGCTTTACTTCATTGGAATCATGCCTCATACCCTGAAATTATACATATACTATAGTGAAAACCATTACATAATACTATCATAATATACCAGAAAATGTATCAATATGATATGAATGCCAAACGGGCCATAGCTCCCTAATATCTTGCTGGAAAACAATTAAAATCAAACCTGAGCCTAGGCCTTCCTACTATAAAGTGCCATACCAAATTTGGTTTCAATCAATGAAATTCCTTCAAAAGTTATTGAGCAGCAACTGTTCCAAGTCAAATAAGGGCCATAACTCCATATATTTTTGCTGGACAATGATGAAAATCAAACTTGACCCAAGTCTTTTCAATGTACAGCTTCATTGCAATGTGACTTCAATCCAAGAAATCCTTCAACAGTTATTGTCAATAAGTACAAACTGAAGTGCAAAGTCTGAAGTCAGACAAGGGCCATAACTGCATTAAATTATGCCAGAAAATGGTGAGAATCGAACTTGACATGTCTTTCTAATATAAAACCTCATATCAAATTTAGTTTAAATTCATGAAGTCCTTCAAAAGTTACTGAGCAGAAATGATATTTGTGACAGTCATGAAATAACATGATTGATGGACACAGGCAACATTATATGCCCCCAGGGGCATAAAAAGTGTCATAACATCATTGTCATGAAAAGTCATAAAAATCATGCCACATTATGACATGTCATGTTGCAGCATGATAAAGCACTGTATCTGTAGCTGTGTGATAAACATACACGAGTTATTGAATCTGTACTGAAAAATATTTGTCTGGATAAATTGTTTGCCCTCTAAAACAATGAGTCAACACCTTATTTTTCAGTACAAATTTAATAACCTATTAAATGCTTACAAAAAAATTAAAGACAAAAATGTCATTTTTTACATTATGACTAAAATAAAAACTGCAACATAATCATAAAACTTAATAATTAAATTTGTATCTTCATGTGAATGAATTGAAAAGACTTTGTCCAAACATTAATTCTCAATGAACGAATCCCATTCATGCCTAATTCTTTGTGATGTCACATAATAGTGGTGATGTAAATGAAGCTGTTATGCTGCCTTGCCAGTAAAGTTTTCATGGTGGCAAAAATACTATTATTATTTCTTGTTGTTTTGATGAAGCATTTACATTTCTGTAAGTAATTGAGTGTTACCATTAACTGAACTTGTTCCTTTTCTTTTCAAGTAGGGGATCTGTGGCTTTTGGTACAGAAAAAATCTAAAATATTGTGTGATTTTCCTGCCATCAACGTCTCCATATGCCATGTTTTCTAAACAAAAGTAATCATATGTTGCGTGTTTGACAACAGTATGTGCAAATAGTTCATCTACAATATGACCTTATCAACCTTCAATGCAAGAAAAATACTGAATAGTTACCTTGATGCAAAATGAATAGGATTTGGTTAAAGGTACATAAGAAAATCAAACTACTGTTATCAGACATAAATTTATAGAACTTGCTGAGTAACACAATATAGTTTGTGATATAACACTGTCAAGTAATTTGTTTTTGTGGGTATCAATTTTTTTTTGTTGGCAGATACAGACAAATTCGTGGAATCGATAAGGAGTTCTATTGTTTCCACAGTGTGACAATTCTTGGTTGGATCTTTACATCTGTGGTTTGTAGCAAGCACAAAATCTATGAAAAATAGTTCATTCACAATATTTTTCAACTTGTTTCATCATACTATTATTCAACTTGTTTCATCACAGTATTATTCAACTCATTTCATCACTCTATTTTCCAACTTGTTTCATCACAGTATTATTCAACTTGTTTCATCACAGTATTATTCAACTTGTTTCATCACAGTATTATTCACTCATTTCATCACACTATTATTTAACTTGTTTCATCACAGTATTATTCAACTCATTTCATCACAGTATTATTCAACTCCTTTCATCACAGTATTATTCAACTTGTTTCATTACAGTATTATTCAACTTGTTGTGTCACAGTATTATTCAACTCATTTCATAGCACTATTATTCAACTATTATTCAACTCATTTCATCACACTATAATTCAACTTGTTGCATCACAGTATTATTCAACTTGTTTCATCACAATATTATTCAACTCATTTCATCACAGTATTATTCAACTCATTTCATCATAATATTATTCAACTCATTTCATAGCACTATTATTCAACTATTATTCAACTTGTTTCATCACAGTATTATTCAACTTGTTTAATTCCAGTATTATTCAACTCATTTCATCCCAGTATTATTCAACTCATTTCATCACAGTATTATTCAACTTGTTTCATCCCATTATTATTCAACTTGTTTCATCACAGTATTATTCAACTCATTTCATCACAGTATTATTCAACTCATTTTATCACACTATTTTCCAACTTGTTTCATCACAGTATTATTCAACTCGTTTCATCCCAGTATTATTCAACTTGTTTCATCCCATTATTATTCAACTTGTTTCATCACAGTATTATTTAACTCATTTCATCACAGTATTATTCAACTCATTTCATAGCACTATTATTCAACTATTATCCAACTTGTTTCATCACAGTATTATTCAACTTGCTTCATTCCAGTAATTTTCAACTCGTTTCATCCCAGTATTATTCAACTTGTTTCATCCCATGATTATTCAACTTGTTTCATCACAATATTATTCAACTCATTTCATCACAGTATTATTTAACTCATTTCATCACAGTATTATTCAACTCATTTCATAGCACTATTATTCAACTATTATCCAACTTGTTTCGTCACAGTATTATTCAACTTGCTTCATTCCAGTAATTTTCAACTCGTTTCATCCCAGTATTATTCAACTTGTTTCATCCCATGATTATTCAACTTGTTTCATCACAATATTATTCAACTCATTTCATCACAGTATTATTCAACTCATTTCATCACAGTATTATTTAACTCATTTTATCACACTATTTTCCAACTTGTTTCATCACAGTATTATTCAACTTGTTTCATCACAGTATTATTCAACTTATTTCAACCTAGTATCATTCAACTTGTTTCATCACAGTATCATTCAACTTGTTTCATCACAGTATTATTCAACTCATTTCATCACAGTATTATTTAACTCATTTTATCACACTATTTTCCAACTTGTTTCATCACAGTATTATTCAACTTGTTTCATCACAGTATTATTCAACTTATTTTAACCTAGTATCATTCAACTTGTTTCATCACAGTATTATTCAACTCATTTCATCACAGTATTATTTAACTCATTTCATCACAGTATTATTCAACTCATTTCATAGCACTATTATTCAACTATTATCCAACTTGTTTCATCACAGTATTATTCAACTTGCTTCATTCCAGTAATTTTCAACTCGTTTCATCCCAGTATTATTCAACTTGTTTCATCCCATGATTATTCAACTTGTTTCATCACAATATTATTCAACTCATTTCATCACAGTATTATTTAACTCATTTCATCACAGTATTATTCAACTTGTTTCATCACAGTATTATTCAACTTGTTTCATCACAGTATTATTCAACTTATTTCAACCTAGTATCATTCAACTTGCTTCGTCACAGTATCATTCAACTTGTTTCATCACAGTATTATTCAACTCATTTCATCACAGTATTATTCAACTCATTTTATCACAGTATTATTCAACTTGTTTCATCACAGTATTATTCAACTCATTTCATCACAGTATTATTCAACTCATTTCATCATATTATTCAACTCATTTCATAGCACTATTATTCAACTTGTTTCATCCCAGTATTATTCAACTTGTTTCATCCCAGTATTATTCAACTCGTTTCATCCCAGTATTATTCAACTTGTTTCATCCCATTATTATTCAACTTGTTTCATCACAGTATTATTCAACTCATTTCATCACACTATTATTCAACTCATTTTATCACACTATTTCCAACTTATTTCAACCTAGTATCATTCAACTTGTTTCATCATAGTATTATTCAACTCATTTCATCACAGTATTATTCAACTCATTTCATCATAATATTATTCAACTCATTTCATAGCACTATTATTCAACTATTATTCAACTTGTTTCATCACAGTATTATTCAACTTGCTTCATCACAGTATTATTCAACTCATTTCATCACAGTATTATTTAACTCATTTCATCACAGTATTATTCAACTTGTTTCATCACAGTATTATTCAACTCATTTCATCACAGTATTATTCAACTCATTTCATCATAATATTATTCATCTCATTTCATAGCACTATTATTAAACTATTATTCAACTTGTTTCATCACAGTATTATTCAACTTGCTTCATTCCAGTAATTTTCAACTCGTTTCATCCCAGTATTATTCAACTTGTTTCATCCCATGATTATTCAACTTGTTTCATCACAATATTATTCAACTCATTTCATCACAATATTATTCAACTCATTTCATCACAGTATTATTTAACTCATTTTATCACACTATTTTCCAACTTGTTTCATCACAGTATTATTCAACTTGTTTCATCACAGTATTATTCAACTTATTTCAACCTAGTATCATTCAACTTGTTTCATCACAGTATCATTCAACTTGTTTCATCACAGTATTATTCAACTCATTTCATCACAGTATTATTCAACTCATTTTATCACACTACTATTCAACTTGTTTCATCACAGTATTATTCAACTTGCTTCATTCCAGTAATTTTCAACTCGTTTCATCCCAGTATTATTCAACTTGTTTCATCCCATGATTATTCAACTTGTTTCATCACAATATTATTCAACTCATTTCATCACAGTATTATTCAACTCATTTCATCAGTATTATTTAACTCATTTTATCACACTATTTTCCAACTTGTTTCATCACAGTATTATTCAACTTGTTTCATCACAGTATTATTCAACTTATTTCAACCTAGTATCATTCAACTTGTTTCATCACAGTATCATTCAACTTGTTTCATCAGTATTATTCAACTCATTTCATCACAGTATTATTCAACTCATTTTATCACACTATTATTCAACTTGTTTCATCACAGTATTATTCAACTTGTTTCATCACAGTATTATTCAACTTATTTCAACCTAGTATAATTCAACTTGTTTCATCACAGTATTATTCAACTCATTTTATCACAGTATTATTCAACTTATTTCAACCTAGTATCATTCAACTTGTTTCATCACAGTATCATTCAACTTGTTTCATCACAGTATTATTCAACTCATTTCATCACAGTATTATTCAACTCATTTCATCACAGAATTATTCAACTCATTTCATCACATTATTGTTCAACTCGTTTCATCACAGAATTATTAAACTTGTTCATCACAGTATTATTCAACTTATTTCAACCTAGTATCATTCAACTCATTTTATCACAGTATTATTCAACTCATTTCATAAATTTGTATCCCTGATGATCACTCATGTAAGATCTTCTTTACCTTAAACTTTAGAATGAGCAATATTTTAAAACTTGCATGATTTTCTTCCTATTTTTCTTAAAGGAAATCAACTGTTATGCATCTGACATACACAGCTTTCTTGGGTTAAAGTACTCTTTATCATAAGATGGTTCTTGTCAAAACACCATTTGTTCAAAGACAGTTGGTTACAAAGCAGTGAACCCAAAATTTTAAACATCAAGATTTGATACAAGTCAAAATCTGGCAATTAATTTTATATCTCTTCCTCAAAGGCCTTTCAGTTCATATTCACAATTCACAAAAGATCTTGTACATTATGTGGTACAGGAAAAAGATTTGTAACTGTACTATATTTATCAAACAATTATTTCCATCCAAAGTTTTGGTTGATGTTTTATTCACCACCAGTTCCCATTATGTTCATAACTTGACAGATTATTAATAAACTCCATACATTTTGTTTACATAAATAATTAACCCTGGGTGTTGATTTATATTTTCTTCATCTACTATTGATTCAGATTGAGCGTAGCAGTGATAGCCCTTACTGAATGTGAAATGTACAATGCCTGGCAACCCCATTGCACACTTGTTGAGTATAGCAGGTTTCAGAAAAGAGCAGGACTCTCAAAGTCCATGACTGATTGCTAACAAGTGACATGCTTATGTTTAATATAACCAAGAAGAAAATGTGTGTATATTGACATGTATGTACACACTGCTACATGGGAACAGACTGTGTGCATCATACATGTAATGTGATATTTGCTGAAATGAGGATGAACAGGACGTCCCTGTAATAGGAAGTGACTCTCAATGCAGTTTATTCATTTTAGTTCATTTCAAAAACAGTTTTGCGTGCACTGTCACTACTATAGCAAGGCACTCAAATGCTATGGTCAATTCAAATCTAATGTAATGTCACCATCTACAAATTACCTAAATTGTTTGATGTGCCTTACTACAACATGGTTCCTTGCACAAGAGATGTCAATGGATAACATAAGCTAGACAGTTAACCTATGATGAAGTGGCAACCAATCAAGGGACATACTCAAAACAGTGGGTTACCTCCCCCTTACAGCTTCAATACCATCAATGCCACCTCAAATTGAAACCAGCTAGAAACTTGCAGAAAAGCTTTTCTCCATTCAACTTAGTTTTTGAAAGAATCTGCTAAATGTAATGGCTAAAAAAGAACATTTGATGCTTAAGCTGGCAGATCTAGCACTGACATAGTAAATATCTCCATCTTTTCATAAAAAATCATCACAAAGTAACAGAAATGACATTTCAAAATGAGGCTGACCCTAGGGTCAAACAATGTGCTGGCAGTGACATTGTTTATGATGTCATCTGTGGAGCAATTTGATCAAGGGATAGTCACGTACTGTGAGTCTCTTCACTCCAATGAAATCTGGATATGCTACTGACTTGTGGAGCACTTGTAGCATGAAAAAATTCTAAACTTATCTAGGGTAAGAAGACCTTTCACGTTTTTCACTTGATGTTTGATGCAAAGGCTTTGATTAATTATAATGATAACTGAATAAGGTTATTCAATTTTTTTTTGCCTGCCATAAGGTGGGGCATATCATGTTATTGTCTATCTGTCCATCCATTCATCTATCCATCTGATAGCAACAAGGTGTGCAGGTACAATATTCAAAATAGCTAACAGGTTTTACACAAAAGAGAATCATGACGACAGTACCTTTGTCAACAGGGGAATGAGCTCCTCATTTAAACAGTTGTTTTGGATCTGGTGTGCCAACAGATAACCTACACATCTATAACCACTCAAACACAGTGGAATCTGAAATAAATAAATGAATTAATAAATATTGTTCAAGAAAAAAACAAAAGATAGAAAAAAGAAAACAGAGGAATAAAGGAGGGAAGAAAGAAAAATATTTTCAACAAGTTGGCTAGAAATAAGTTATAATATTGGTTACTCTTGAACAAAGCAGAAGTCATATAGAGTGTATGGGCAATAAATTATATACTATCCACATCTTTAAGGCCAACTTCATGAATGTGCATATTTTTAATTTTTTTCAGAAAAAAATGTGTATACTCTTGATTTTCTGAAAATGCTATACTTATGGTAAGGCAAAATAATCTCTATGCTACAGATAAATAAAGTCTAACCAAGTTATAAAATCTGATTTTTAAAACTTATAAAATGTGTTTTTTTAATAAAGCATGGGAAAAAATGATATCACTGCTGCGTGGGCTCCAACTAAAGATTGCTGCATTCGGTCACTGTCCTTCTAGACCAACCATTCTAAAGCACCTGGACACTGGCACTTGTACCTTCCATAAAAAAATGATGTCCTGGTCATTTGACCACAGGGGTATTGCACAGTCTGTGATTCTTAAGCCTAGCAACTGAAGGTTAACAAACTACAGAATGTCTATACCCTGTCAGAATCACTAAGCAGTGCCACAGCCTCCTTAACACCGTCTAGGTACTGAGCTGTGTATAACAGATGTCCTGCCTCTTTAAGTGCTACCCCCAAGGCAATGCTGCGACCATGGCGCACCAACCAGTCAGCGTTGGGATTGTAGGCTATCAAAGAAACAGAAAATTGCATTAAAGTTTTAACAAGAGAATTTAGGTTTTTAAGCATGAAGATACCATTTACAATGTTCATTCTCAGCTGCAACACTGAGGCACTGATTTTAAATCTTTGGGGCAACAAATCTGCCTCCATGGCACCCATAGGATGCATAGAAAAGTCCACAGAAAATCAAGATAAAAGATTGCTACAGTTGATTTTAGACTGTGTACCCCAAACCTGCTTAATGAACAGAGTGTGCTTCTAGATAAATAAGCACGAGATAATCAATTTCACAGGCTGACAGAATGTTTAACTGATTTTGATTAGCTTGGATACCAATCGAAAGCACATGGTCAGTGATCATGGATGGTATTATATATAGGGTTTAACAACACACAACAACAAAAGAAAAAGAAAAGATGAAATCTTCAGCAAAAGCCCTTCTACGTTTATTTCCAAAGCAGCGTACAGGGAAGAAAAATGTAAATTTGAGTGTCGAACATAAAACTCTAGAGGGGGATGGTTACTCAAGCATAGGGAATGAAATTCTTGATATGAAGGCCTGTAAAATGGATGGCTGATAATGAAATGTGTTTTAATATTTTTGAATAAACAATAAATGAGTAAAGATATTTGTGACCATTTTTTTTTCTTCTAAACAACCCTACTTTCTGACCTAGTAGAGACCCTGGGCCCCACTTTTTTCATTTATAGAATGGAGACTACATTTATTTGGATAGATACAATGAAGCCTGTTCCTTAGGACTTGGAAAATTGGTTATATACAATATTTCTCTACCATACAAAGACAAAAATAATCATCATACAAATCATGCAGGCTTTAATCAGTACCTTGCTGTATGCAGAAATTTTCTAAATCCAACTTCTATAAAAAAAAAAAAAACAATTTCACTGAATTTAACACTGACAACAAATGTCATATGCATGTAATTTGGCAGCCCAAATTATTCCAGCAGTTGATCTACAGATATTTTCCAAAGCTTGTACTTAATTTCATAACAAGAGTACCATGAATGGCACATCATATGCCCACCCCATGTTTAATAGCCCTCTATGTAGAGAACTGAATTTTGTATGCAGCAACCCCTTTCTTCTTTCAGTGACCTTGACCTTTGACCTCAAAATCAATAGGCTTTTTCCTAATACCAAGTGCAAGCCATTCACAAAGTCTGGTCCAGGATGTGATGTAGAACAAATTGCCCAGAAACCATTTTTCTTCTTTCAGTCACTCTCAGCTTTACCTTTGGACTTTTCAGCCAGAAATCAATAGGGTTCTTCCTTACTCCAAGTGCAAGTCATCCAAAAAGATTGGTAACTGTAGATGGTGGAGAACTCAAGTTATTGTGTGGAAAAGAAATTTTAAAATAAATTATGTTTCTCTAAAATAATTACCTAATCACATTAACATTAGGTAATTACTCTCTGCAACCTCTGAATCCAGCCCTCCCTGAAAGACAAAAAATGTCTTTCCATCTATAGATCATATAGATAAGGAAAGTAACTCTTACAGATCAACTTCCCTTGTTCCTGCTAGGTGGTCACCATTATCATGGATTTATCCAGTTTAAGCTTGAGCAACACCTGTAACATGATGAGAGGGATTGATAGTAATGTGATTGGGTAAGCATGTTCAGAGAAACTTAAATTACTACAAAATGTCCCTTCTCTGTCAAATAAATTACCCAATCACATTAACATTAGAAAAATAGGTAGGAAGAAAAGGAAATGATTGAGCATCCAACCTCTATGCACATCACCTGTAGGAGCATGATGATTGCTCTACGTGAAGTTAGCACAACTGAAGATTATGTTTATACACGTGTGAGGGCAATCCCTGTGGAATCCCACATTTATACACATGCGAGGGCAATCCCTGTGGGATCCCACACCCCACTATTGCATACATTCAAAGTTTTTTTTGGACAAATCCAATGAAAGCTGTAAGGTCATGCCTGGGGCTAAGGTTGTGCTGACATGAATGGGGTGTGGGAACTGTTTGGCAGCTACCAGTAGCCCAACAAGATTCAGCTATCTCCTCTACAAGGCCATGTCACGCAAATAGAAACGGGAGAAAGTAGACTGGGTGTACCAGCCAACTGACTCCAATATGTCTTGAAATAAGAGCTTTACACTCAAAGGCCAGGCTCGCAGAAATTGTTCGTATTTCATGAGCCAAAATGTACACAAGTCGTACCTGATCCTGTGAGAGTTCAGAGTACGCTATCTAATAATCCACTTTAGTCAAGCGGCCAGTGCTTGTGGGTTTATGTCTTGCTTTCCTGCGTTAACTGGTAGGAAGAGCTTTTGATGGCCATTGCGGACATTCTCTGGATGCCTCAGATAGCATCTAAGGGCACATACTGGGTCCTGCAGCTTCGCCTCGCTTGATGGATTGCTCAAGGAGAGAGAGCATATAATTATTTGTTGGTTGCCTATTGACAGTAACCTGTTGTTTGAAATGACTGAGCCATTGGAAAGGAACTGCATTTACTTGTGATCCACAGACAGCACATGCAGCTCACTCACCCTGCAAGCTGAAGCTAGTGCTATCAGGAAGCAAGTCTTGTATGATACATGTAACTGCTTCAGTGGGGTGGAAGACAGGAGCTCGAACTTAGACAAGTTAAGCCATCTCAAGACCCAGGAGAAGTTCCAGTTTGGGAATAAGGTGAGCAAGCATGGCCTGGATATATGTGAAAATTGAAGAAGTCTGAAAGGTCTTTGTTGCAGCCAATATCATCTCTTCCATGATGTCAGAATGTGTCTGGCGTATGGAGTGGTATCCCTTGATTGTGATATGGGCTAGCTTCTTTTCTTCAAAGTTAGCCAGTTGGGGAATGGAGACTGAGAGTGGTGTGACATCATTAATGTGACATGAGTCATTGAAAACTATCCACTTCCCCTTGTATGCCTTTAAAGTGGAGAGCCATCTAGCTATACTGATTATCTCCACAACTGAAGTGCTGAACTCCTTTTGACGCAGGGCATCCCTGACAAGAGCCAGGCCTGAAGGAGAGTTTCTCTGGGCACAGATGGAATACAAGCAACCTTGGCTACTTCAGCAGTGTGAAGGTTGCTATGATTTTCCTTGGTATTTCCGTTGCTTAATTGAGCAGATCATTGATCCAGGATTTGTCCCAGTTGAGAGGGGCAATCAAAACTATTTTGCAAGCTATGACCCCCATTTTTTAAAAATTAGTTTCAGTATTAGAACCGCTAGTGGGAAGGCATATGCCCATATTCCCTCCCAGCTGATTGAAAGAGCATCAATGGAAAATGCCACTGGATCCAGGAATGGTTAGATGAAGGTGGGCAGTTTGTTGTTAAACCTCACTCCAAATAGGTCTACCATTTGTTGGCCCCAGTGGACTCGGTGGAAGATGGATGGATGAAGAGATCACTCTGCATGAAGCAGTTGGCCTCTCCTTAATAATGAGTTGGCCAGAACATTGTGCTTGCCTGGGATGTGTCAGACTTGTATGCTTATATGATACTGGGCACACCAATGAAGGTACTCCCAAACCATAATGATTTTGTCCCCCTTGTTTGAAGCATTAGTTCAATACAACCGAATTGTCCAACATTATCAGAACTGTTTTCCTTTGGATGCATTCTAACCCAAGCATGGGAGGTGTTGAGAATGGCCTTCATTTCCAGGAGATTGAGGTGAAGAGCCTTCTCTTGCATTGTCCAATTGTTACTGACCATCATAAAGTCCGTAGCAAGTGTGCACCCCCCCCCCTCAACCTGACAAACTGGCGTCTGAACCGATTGTGATTTCCGGTTGTGGGGCTCCTAAAAATATTCCTGTCTCTAGATAACCCTGTCTTGCCACTGAAACAGTAAGTATTTGATTTTGGTCAAGATTGTGATCTGGTGATCTAAACGACATGAGACTGGGGGCCACTGAGCCAGAAAAGCTATCTGCAAAGGGCACATGTAAAGGCAGCCGAGGTATAATAGATCCACTGCCACAGTGAGTAGGCCAAGGATTTTAAGAAACTCCCTTGCCAAAATGAACTTCCTGGAGGATGCCTTCGCTGACGCATGAATGATACTGTCAATGTGTTTTTGAGGAACCAGGTTGATATGCATTAAAAACCTCCATACCCAGATGAACAAAATGTTGGGACAGGACAAGATGCGACTTCTCCACATTGACTATCCACCCATAACTGCGAATGAGGTTGAGAAAGTTGTTCATATTGTGAACCAAATCCAAACTTACCAATGTTTTTGCAGGATATTGTCCAGATATGCCATCCCTCACTGTGGAGGAAGATGTCCTGAAGTGAGATATGACATAGTCCAACATCCTGGTGAAGGCCCAAGGACTGTGATTGAGGCCAAATGGAAGGTAATGTTTACCTAGCGGTAGATGAAGTAAAGATATTTGCGTGATACCATGAAAACAGGTATATGTCAGTATGTATTGGACAGGTTGAGAACGATCGTTGCATTGCACAGAAAGATAGACGGACCTTGCCGTCTCTATCTTGAACTTCAGGGCAGTAATAAATTGATTTAAGTCTATCACAGATCTCAATTCCCTGTTGGTCTTTGTAACCAGAAAGAGTCTAGAATAGAAACCTGGGGAGTCTGGTTTTTGGACTACCTCTACTGCCTGCTTTAAAATGTCCGCCTTCTTGGGATTGCATGGGATCTCTGACATGAAGGGGGACAACAAAAAGTGGAGAAGGCTGGATTAACGATATCCGGAGCTCCTTCAAAATGATGGATGACCCAATCATTTTGGGAAAATAGGTTGATCCAAGTCTGGTGAAACAAAATGAGTTTGGCACCTACAGGACGGTCACCAGCAGGTGAGAGGGACGGCAAGTCACTGACGGTCACTTGTCAAGGCTAGGTACATCTGAATGATCAACAGTGGTAAGTTGCTGGTAGGGTCATGACTTTTATCCGAGAGATGCCCAGTAATCTTCGACGATTGTGGCAAAATTCTGAAGGATGGATGTTCAGCATCATAAGGTGGCTGAGTGGTCAAAGGCGCTTGCCTTTACAGATCACTTACATCTCACCGCCATCCGCATGGGTTCCAGCCTTGGCTCGACCAATGTGAGTATGTGAGAAAGCTTGCCAGTAGTTTCCCGTGGGTTGGTGGTTGTTACTGCATTCTTCATAGGCTCTTCCTTCACCAAATATACTGGCTGCCATGCGCTAAAAATGGTGTTAAACACCAAAATTCACAAACTGTCATCATCGTTCATGTCCCCAGGGGCCTTGACCTTGTATGTAGTGTTGACTGCTGGTGAAGGAGGGCATTTCAATGACAAATTCTGAATATCTCTTAGATTGCCGCCTTAAAACTAAATTCTGTATTTTCCATGCTTGGATCAGAAAGATCCAAGTCCTTGTTGACCCCCTTGTTGACCAGAGGATTGTCCTCCTCCTGTACGCTCTGTGTCCAGGGGTATAGCATTCCATACAGCAATGATGATGCTGAATCATCAGCATGTGTAAAAAGGGTTCTATCTCTCAGATTTGCTAGTAGAGCTGACTGAGTTATGTCCAGCACCGAGAGTGGTCCGGCAGGAAATATCAGTCCAGTGTGGTAAATTCGGCCAGGCCAGACAGATCCAAATGTGATGCCGGTTCACCATGAAATGGTATCATAGATATGGTTGGTTCAGTTGGTCTGCTGTAGGAAATGTCAAGTTATGTGCTGTTCGCCAGTCCAAGATGACAGACTCATGATGTCCAAGATGACAGACTCATGATGTCCAAGATGACAGACTCATGATGTCCAAGATGACAGACTAATGATGTCCAAGATGACAGACTCATGATGTCCAAGATGACAGACTCATGATGTCCAAGATGACAGACTCATGATGTCCAAGATGACAGACTCATGATTGTCCAGATAGCTGGACCTGATGATCAACAGCCGGGACGGTGTATGGCACACTGGCAAAGTCGGAAGGTAATCCCGCACACCCGGCCAATTTTTGGTTTACAATGGTCTTAGTTTCGTCCAACTATCTTGTCAACATTCTAGACGACAGAGCTTGCTGGAGTATGCATGTCATATGCAATTCCAATATCACTGGAGTTGAATCACTTGGCATGGTTTCAAGTGCATCTGAAGTAATTGTTGCTGTAGATGCTGTTGTAGTTATCTCCATGGGAGGTGGAGACAGCATCTCAACATCCCCAATAAAACTGGTCAACGATTCCAATTTCGGATGAATGCTTAATACTTCGTGTTCTGAAGGCTTAAAGTATGCCCATTTTTCACATCCCTTCAATTGCCTTTTCAGGACGCTGGACCAAACATCTGCCTATAGTGAACATGCACTAAAGTGGTGTGAAAAACATTTTGTGCAGGCCAGGCATGTCTCGTGGTTGTCCTCCATGACTGTAATGCATCTACACTTCTTGCACTCGACTGACATTCTGCAATGAAAGAGAAAACAAAAAACAAACAAATGCATATGACAAATATACAAATTGTTCAAATAGGTGAACTCGCGCTAATAAGACAACCTAAGAAGTGCGAAATAAACCAAAATTTAACAGCGCAATACAATACACCAATCAAAACTTGATTGTTACTGATAAATAACACATGGACAATAATGATCGGTAACAAATTACATAAATACAAATAAATTCATTGGAAAAAATGCAAATGTTCTATACACCAGGTACATGTATATCAATGTTTTGACTTGCTATACCACTAAAACTAAATGGTCAAAATTAAACATAAATTGCAGTGGATTCTTTGGAAGCACTGTTCACAGTTACAAGTGAAAGTTGAAACTGGTTACAGCCAGAATACAGGTGGCCACCTAGCAGGAACAAGGGGAGTTAACCTGTAATAGTTACTTCCCTTTGTCTATATGATATATAGATGGAGAGACATATTTCATCTTCCAGGGAGGGCTGGATTCAAACGTAGCAGAGAGTAATTTCCTTATGTTCATGTGATCAGGTAATGTATTTGACAGAAAAACCATTTTTCTTCTTTTACCTTGACCTTATGACTCCAAATCGATAGGATTCTTCCTTACCCCAAGTGCAAGCAATCCACAAAGTTTTGGTAACTGTATATGGTGGACAACTCAAGTTATTGTGCAGAAACAAAACTGGTAAGAGAGACAGATGGATGGACAGACCATATCATAAAATAATACTTGAAGTGGTTGCATACAAAAATGAATAATCTTAATTCATCTAATGAGTCATTCTGTGTCATAATCTTAAGATTGTGTATTGATATAAGACAGCATATGGACATAGTATGATAAGAGCTATGACTGTGATGATAGTGATGATGATGATGATGATGATGATGACAATGATTATGATGATGATTATGTTGATGATGATGATGATGATAGTGGTAATTTAAATACAAACTAGATGTACATGCAGCTACAGACATGCATATCCTTGCACCTTTTTTTTTCATCATGCATATATTGATGACAAGCATCTTTCTAAATTTTACTTAACAAAAAAAAAAAAAACATTTTTTTTAAAATTTGTCAAGAGAATTACCCAAATAGGAGGCATAGGAAAAAGAGACCTTATCTATATATAACACTTATTTTGCCAGCAAATATTTTAAAAAATCTTTAAGTTAATACAGGTTGCATCTAGGATTTAGTAAATGTGGGCACTTGCCACCACTGAATCTGAAAAAAGGAGGGCCAGTGCAATTATAAGGGTGGCCTATCAGAATGATGTAAAACAATTAAACAAAACAAGCCGATTCAAACAGAGCAATAGCAAATATAAAAAGTGTATTAAATGCATATAATGTGTTCAGAATATTTCAGCATAATACTTAATGCATATCATGTGTTCTGTAAATTACAGTAAATCACTAAAATTAATGCATATCATGTGTTCTGTATATTACATTGTAACACTTAATGCATATCATGTGTTCTGTATATTATGGTACAACACTAAATACATATCATGTGTTCTGTATATTGCAGTATAATACTTAAAACTGAAATCAAAATTTTTTGTTTTCTAATAACAGTATTTTCTCTACACACTTACCATTAAAGAATCAAACCATGGGTTGCAAATCATGTCACTCCTCTGTCCATTCTTATATTTAAAAAAACAGTGTCACATATTTATTCTGTGTCACTTGATAACTGTCATGCATGTAGTTTCAAGATTTTCACTTTGTTTCAAATCCTGAATTGTCCATTTGTGACCTGAATTCAACATTTCTGTCATAGGTTGACGTCCTGAAATCAGCAATTCCTAGTATAAAAGAATTTTCTTTGCCAGTTTTTACACACCAACTGCAAAGCATCTGACTTACTTCATTCATTTCCCGTCATGGTAGATTTTTTTCCAGCCTGAATTGAAAGATTTTATATTTTTCTTGACATTGGAAGGACACCTCAGTTTCAGCGCCGCTGTCTTTAGCATCGTCTGATAGTAATATAATATTAGTACCCCAACTTCGTGGACATCTGACATGTGATTTGAGTGTGAATTTGTTTGTTCACTGTCACTGTGCCTATTGACAGAAAAATCTGCACTCTGACTGTTATTAGAAGTATTACTGATAAAATAATGAAAAAGTGTCCTAGTTTTAACTGGTTTTGCTATTCAACGCATTGTCCCAACAAGCTAGCCTCAATATCAAACATCAATTGGACATCACTCAGCTATTTCCGTCTGGTCATGAAATAAGTCTTTCTCAACTTGAAGGAAAAGACCAAAGACATTCCAATTGCAAACATGTGTTCTCCTGACCTTTCTTAGTAACCAATTAGAATTGAGCATGTGACATACAGGAAATATGTTATGTATTTCACAACTACACATGGACAACATATCTGCTGAGTGTGACAACCTGGACTTTTACATTAAAAAAATATATATAACAAACAGCGCATTCTTCAAAATAAAAATAAAATGCACACAATTCTAACTTTTTGTGCGATTTTGCCTGCATAGAATTTGAAATTCTGTGGGAAATCTGAAATTTTAGGGGGCATTTTCACAATCACACGTCCTAGATTCAACCCTGAAAATACCCCTTTCTTGAATATTTTTCAATAAAATTACCCAAAAGTAAGGCAGATGATGAAAGTAAAACATTATTGCACATCTACACCATCCATGATTCTATCTTCCAAAGTTATAATAAAACCCTTGAAGCAGTTTGTTTTGGAGAAGCCTAATTCTCTAAATTCCCTATCTTTCCACAATTTTTTCAGAAATTTCTCCTTAATGGGCCTGAGGAAAGAAGTTAAACCCTATTACATATCAATCCAATCAGATATCTAGCCTCCAAAGTTTAAATAGAATCCTTCAAGCAATTTAGGAGATGCATCGACCTGAATTCACAAATACCCATTTTTTTTCAATTTTTTTTTATAGAAACGTCTCCCAAAATGGGCCAAAGGAAAAAAGAAAAACTTTATTGCGCATCTACACCAGCCACAGATCCTGCATGGTAAGTTTCAATAATACCCTTCAGCAGTGTGGAAGGTGAAGCAATGATAAAATCAATTCCCAAAACATCCCTTGTTTGCAACTTTTTCAACATATTTCCCCCAAAATGGGCTAGAGAAAAACAAGGAAAACCCTATTGTGCATCTACATCAACCCCATATCAAGCCTACAGTGTTTCAATAAAATCCTCCATGTGGTGTGGGAGGTTTGGTTTGGTTTTATGGGTTTAATGCCATTTTTCAGCACATGATAGGCTATAAATCTGGTGGAAGTATATCTGGTGGAAGAAGAACCCGGGGAAAATCCCAGGAAGAATCACTGACCCACAGGAAGCTACTGGCAAGCTTTCTCACATAACCACATTGGCCGAGCCCGAGACTCTAACCCACGTGGACAGAGGTGAGATGGGAGTGAATGGTAAAGGCGAGCGCCTTAGACCACTCGGCCACCCAGGGCCCCCTGGTGAGGGAGGAGAAGTGATGATGAACTAAATTCCCAAAATATTCATTGTTTTGACAAAATGTCACCCAAAAGTTGACCAGATAAAACAAATGAAAACCTTATTGCACATCTACACCTACCACATATCTAGCATACAGAATGTTGATAAAATCTTCAAGCATTGTAGGAAGAAGCAATGATGAATTGATTCCTTAAAATACCCCAATTTTTGTCAATTTTTCATGAAATTCTGCAAAAATAGGCCAGAAGAAATAACTAAAACCTTATTGTGCATCTACACCTACAATATATTTAGTTTAAATAGTTATAATGAAATCCTAAAAGCAGTGTGGGAATGAAGATGAGTTGAATTCTCATAACCCTAACTCCCTTTTTTCCTCAAAAATGAGATAGATGGAAAAATGAAAACCATTTGACATCAATCAGAACCCAATATCTAGCCAACAAAGTTTCATTAAAATCTTCCACGCAGTGAGGGAGGAGAAGCAATGACTATAGTCAAGATGACAGATGACGAGAGACAGATGTACTACATAAGTACAGACAGATGGACAAGGCCAAATCAAGATGCCTCCTCTGAAAAAAAAGGGGAGGGAGGCATAGCATAAAGATTTGATTGATTCTTATACCTATCACTACTTATAAATCCAGAAATCCAGTTCAATCCATCTATAATTATGCCTATCATTATTTATAAATCCAGAAATGTAGCTCAATCTATCTATTCTTATGCTTCATACTATTTATAAATACAGCTAAATCCATCATCCATTTATGTATAAGGGGACAATGAAAAATAATCAGACTATAAATGTGTTATACCAGGAAACTTGTTTTACTGAGGGACTTTTCAGTATGGAACCACCGTACATTCAACCCCAAGCCAAGTACAATCAACTCCAAGCCAAGTACAATCAACTCCAAGCCAAGTACAATCAACCCCAAGCCAAGTACAATCAACCCCAAGCCAAGTACAATCAACTGCAAGCCAAGTACAATCAACCCCAAGCCAAGTACAATCAACTCCAAGCCAAGTACAATCAACTCCAAGCCAATATACAAATCAAGATATTTAATAAACTATCAAGCCTATCAGTACTTACACAACAGATTCTGTATAAGTACATCTGTCAGTTCTTCTGGTGGAAGGCACTTGCACAGAGCACCTAGACATCCTGATGCCACAGATCTGGTGGAGTCTTCTGGGGCTCCCATCATTCCAAGTAGGGTTGGTGTGGTCTGTTTACGAGTTGCATCTGACATCTTACTCCCTGCACTAGACAGGCAGAATCTCATGGCCTGTAGCATGGTGTCCCTGTTATGTAAAACAAGATATCATAATGAAATCATACTGGAATTTTGCTATGTGGTAATCAAAACAATAATCAGAACAATAACCAAAATGATCTGACTCTCCAAGATGAGGCCTGGACAGCATTTAAATATTACCAGTTATTGGCACCTATGCTATTCCATGTTCAATCCACGGTTGAAAACCAGCCATCTATGGTCAGTGGTTTTCTGTGGGTTCTCTAGTCTCCTCCATCTGAATGACAACATCCTGCCAATATCTGCACTATAAGGATAATCTCATTCAATCAGACCCTAATGCAAGCTCCATGAGATCTCTGCCATATGATGATCTGGTAAAAATCTTTTCCTTGTAACACCAGAACAGAGCTTTTCCAAAATCTGGAAAAGTGATTTGACTTGCTGAGATAAGGTGACATAATATGTCATTGTAGTGATGAGATGGCATCATGTTTCATGTAAACACTGACAGCTTGACTGGCTGACTGAAAAAGGTCTCTTGCATCAGCATCTTAGAAAGTGATGTTTATTGATTTCCTTTTAAGCTTTCACTAGAATTTTGGCCTGAATGACTGCAAAAAGCATGTCTTCATAAAAACTCTGAGATGCAGTGTCAAGAAATGTGTTTAGTTTCTCTTCTATAAAGTTTGACTGAAGTGCCTTTGATGAGTAACATGGATCAATTATGCATTTTACCTGACCTTTGTAAGGTGAAGATCTCACAGAGCCACACAAGAGTCTGGTTGAGACTATATAAAGATTACATTTTATACACTGGTAATGCAGACACCACAATTTAATGTGTATTTTTACATTCTAATCTTACTGCACCTATTAGAAATTTTAAACTGAGTGTTGGACTCCCAAGTTAGAGTGGAAAATCATAATAGAACATTTGGTCATTTTACTTTTTCCGACCAATCTTTGATTCTTAAGTTTAATAGTCACACCACTAGCAACTAATAATATTTGGGTGAGATGAAGTATACTATGACATACTATGACCTAAGGGAGACGCGGTGGCTCTGTAGTTTGTGTGTTGGACTCGCGACCGAAAGGGTGTGGGTTCGAATCCTACCATTGGACCAGCCTGGGTAAGCTACCACAGTGTGTTCTTGAGCAAGGCAACTTTACTCCAATTGCCTCTGCACTAAATAACCTACTTGTGTTGCTGTGCCATAAAGCACCAAACCACCAAACCAAATACTATGACATATGATTCTAACACAACTGCATATATAATGTACCATATGACCAGTTGAACATCCAAATGTAGGCAGTAACATCTAGGATATAAAGTCAGAGCCCTTGACTCAGTTGTGACATCCCAATATTCACTTATATTTTTTGCCAAGATCATACAATATTTTTTTGACACTTTATCAACAAACTTTAAACAAGAGTACTGTAAGCAGCCTATGCTTAATAGTCCTCTATGTAGACACTATTAGGGTATGGTTGACCAATGGATCTCAACTGGATTTTTGGTCAAGGTATGCAGTCTTTGAACAAAAGTATCTTGCAGAAACCATTATTTTCTTGTCAGACTTACCATGACTGTGACCTATGACCTCTAGACACCAGAATATATAGGTTCTTTATTACCCTAAATGCAAGCCATCCACAAAGTTTGGTCAAGGAACTAACTCGAGAACAAAAGTTATTCTGCAAAATCCATTTTTCTTTGAGCAACAATGGCCATGACTTTTGACCTTTTGAACCTAAAATCAATTGGCTTCTTCCATGCCTAAAAAGCAAGTCATCCACAAACCTTGGACATAATACATGGTATAGAACTAAAGTTATTACGCAAAACAATTTGTCTTCTTTCTGTCTGTGACCTTGACCTTTGAACTATTGACCCCCTAATCAATTGGCTTCTTTCTTACCCAATGTCCCGGTCATTCACAAACTGCTAATGGTACATGTTTGAGAACTGAAATATTTGTGTAGAAACCATTTATCTTTTTCAATCACAGTAACCTTGACTTTTGACCTTTTAACCACCAAATCAATAGGCTTCTTTCCTCCCCCAAGTAGAAGCATCCACAAAGTTTGGTCCAAGTTTGTGATGTTAAACTAATGTTATTATGTGGAAAACATTTTTCTCCTTTCATTCACATTGACCTTGATCTTTGACCTTTTGTCACCAAAATCAATAGAGCTCTTCCTTACCCAAGTGCAAGCTGTCCACAAAGTTTGGTCCAGGTATGTCATGTTGAACTCATGTTATTGTGTGGAAAACATTCTTCTTCTTTCAGTCTCAGTGATTCTGACCTTTGACCTTTTTACTCCAAAATTGATAGTGTTCTTCCCTACACCAAGTGCAAGATAACATTTTTTTTTCTTCTTGGTAATTTTAAATGATGGAGAACTGAAATTATCATTCAGAAAAGAAAAAGTTGACAGACAAGGTCATAGCATAATATGCTCTGCCAAAAGGTAGGTGTATGAAAACTGCACAGGAACAGAAATTACAGAAACTGATTTGTATTTGATATGATAACAATAATGGTGGTTTTATTGTTACAAATATATTTTTGCCAGCTCCTTGTAAAACTCACTTTGTGAAAGTAAAACAATCATAAATGTCATATAATCAAGAAATATACCTGTTTAAAGATTTTACAAGTCGTCTACAGGAATGTCCTAAAGACTATTCTTACTCCAACTCTTCAGTTTACAATTAAATGAACCATGGTTCTCAGGTCTGATTGAAAACTAATTTCTCTATATTTGGTGAAAATATCATTGATATTCATGCAACAGTTTTTATTGATATCTATGTCTCAAGATACAGCATCATAATCAAATTGCATACAGATAGACCAGTTAGAAACTTGAAACTCCATTTTAAAATTATATTCGCTATTTTGCAGGGGTGTGGGACTCTTTGAATTTTAAAATTTGAAAAAATAGAAATAAATGGGCATACCAAAGTTAACTGGTTGAGTTCATGAAATGTTAATGTTCTGCAAAAGTGACTTAAATACAAAAAATAACCAGGCAGACATGGGAAATGCTACATGTAATTTCCATATTTGTAGTGGGTGTAAAAAAAGCTGATATCATACCTGACACTGGTGTCCTCTGCACTTTTTATTCCAGCCTGAAGCTCTGTAAACAAGGGATCGACTCGTGTATGGATTACAATCAACTCCCCTAAAGCTGCTGCTGCCTTCAGTCGGACAGATCTGTTAGGGTCATTCAAGGCCTTGATAAATGTGGTTTGAAGCTGAGGGAGGAATGGCTTCAACATCACCCCTACCTGTCAATGTAAAACATTTCGTAACATTTTCACACCGACTAGATTCATACCATCCTTAGATAAAAATCATAATCAGAAGGAGAAGTGATAACATGATTTTCAAGATGGCCAAATAGCTTGGTCCTTGAGTAACTCATAGCCTTTGATAAAAATCAAAGCATACTCTACAATAACACATAGTAGTTTCGTGTAGCTTTGTCCTTGAGTAACTCATAGCCTCTGATAAATATCATATCATACTCTTTGATAACACATAGTAGTGTCGTGTAGCTATATTCTTGAGTAACTTGTAACCTTTGATAAAAATCATAGCAAACTCTTGATAACACATATTAGTGTCGTGTAGCTATGTCCTTGAGTAATTCCTAGCCTTTGATAAAAATCATGGCATACTTTTCAATAACACATAGTTGTGTCATGTAGCTGTGTCCTTGAGTAATTCATAGCCTTTGATAAATATCAGAGAAAACTCTTGATAACACATATTAGTGTCATCTAGCTATGTCCTTGAGTAATTCTTAGCCTTTGATAAAAATCATGGCATACTCTTCAATAACACATAGTTGTGTCATGTAGCAATGTCCTTGAGTAATTCATAGCCTTTGATAAATATCATAGCAAACTCTTGACAACACATAGTAGTGTCATGTAGCTATGTCCTTGAGTAATTCATAGCCTCTGATAAATATCATAGCAAACTCTTGATAACACATATTAGTTTTGTGTAGCTACGTCCTCGAGTAATTCATAGCCTTTGATAAAAATCATAGCAAACTCTTAATAACACATAGTAGTGCCGTGTAGCTATGTCCTTGAGTAATTCATAGCCTCTGATAAATATCATAGCAAACTCTTTGATAACACATATTAGTGTCGTGTACCTATATCCTTGAGCAACTCATAGCTTTTGCAGTTGTTGATGAAGAGAAGCTAGTGTTCATTAGAATTAAAATGTAGAAAACTGAATAATACAACATACCACTTCTCATATACAACAGTATTAAAAATTATTTCATCATTTTTATATACAGTGAATATTAAAGCAAGATCCTGTGTGTATCAAACTTGAGATCCACAACAAAGATATACTGTCTCCAAGCTTGTCTCAGTTACTCACTCCCCCAAAAGTTTCACACCCACCCCAATTTTTAATTTCTGCACCACCACCCATTAAATTCTAAAATAAATGAACATGTTGGATTATAATCATGTCCAATTATATGCAGTAACTAGTTCTATAAAGGACAATCTAGAGACCAAATAATGTGTTCTCTATGGACAGGTGTCATTTATATTGAGAATGAAAATGCCAATGAAATGATGAAAAGGAGCATATATATGTAAATGGTGTCCTTTCTGAGCAGGTGTCCTTCATATAGGTGTCCAAAGAGAAAAGGCTTTTAGACAATTTAATAGTGCATTATGCACACACATGCATGCAGAGATTGGTAGAATCACACAGTTCACACATTTTCTCTGCAAAGCCTTATAGCTCAACATAGACTAGAAAATCTTTTCCTTGGATAAATATTCGCATATTTAAAAAAATATTCGAGATTAAAAAAAACCTATCTAGTGGAAGGAACGATAGAGAGAAAATGCAAGAAATGTAAGAGTCAAATTACAGCTCTGCTGACAGTGAGATGCACATTCTAACAGCTACAATGGAAAAGTAATATTACAATACTAGGAGCTTAAGGAGAAGAAGATGGAGTAGTGGTAGTATTGGTCATGGCAGTACATGTAGTAGTTGGTTGTACTAATACCACCACCACTATCATCACCACTACAATACTACTGTTACTATATCTAGTAACAGTTGAATTTTCATTTCTTTCCTAATTCCTCACCTTAGCTAATAGAAGAGTCAGTGTTTCAAGAATTGCGGTTTTCACATTCCATACAAATCTCTCTCCCAGAATTCTTATCAGGGGGCCTGTAATATTCACAACTGATGGTTTCAGGGCTTCAGCACTGGTAACATTTATAATCTCTCCAAGTCCAATGGCCGCCTGCTCCTTTATTTCAAGACTTCCATTCAAAATTCCCTCACGGAAAATTGGCAAAACTGGTGCTATACCCTGAAATGAAAATAAATCCACTGATTATCCTAAAGATATTTTTCAATCTAAAAGAGGGGGTAGCATGGCCTAGTAGATTGTGCTTTGGGTTTGAGATCTGATCTGGAGATCATCAAACTCCATGACTGGTCAAAACAAAATCTCAAACTCAAACTCATGCTTAAGAGTTTGGAGTCTGAGATAGTGGCTAGCTGTGGGCATTCTTGTACTACTAAGCAAGGCACTTAATCCTGATCAGTGATACATGATAGATTGTTTCATCTCATTAATTGCTGAGTGTTGAAACCATATCTGATATTCTTGAGTGACAACATGATTTTCAAGATAGCCATGGAGGTCATATTGGATGTAAGATTGGCACCATTTTTATTTAGGACCAACTAGACATTATAAGAAGTCTTTTGGTGAAAGCCCTGTGTCAATATGGTCATCCATTCAGGAGTAGCAATAACAGGATTTTCAAGAGGGCCACCATGATAGCCATGTTAGATGTGAGATCAGCATCATTTTTATTTAGGACCAACTAAATACTTTAAGAAGTCTTCTGGTGAAAACCTCATAACAAGATAACTTTCTGTTAAGGAGGAGTAGAAATAAAAAGATTTTAAAGATGGCTGCTGTGGTGGCCATATTGGATGTCAGATCAGCAGCATTTTCATTCAGGACCAACTAGACAACTTGGCAGAAACCTATTGTTGATGACCATCAATCTACGACAAGCAACAATAACAAGATTTTCAAGCTGGACAACATTGGGGCAATATTAGAGATCAGATCAGCACCATTTCAACAGGCCATCCCATAAGCTCTTCTGGTTTATGACCAGTACAACTAAAAGTCAGATTAAGCCAAGGTGTTATCAACATGAAGATGCATACCAAATCTGATTAAAATCCAATAGGAATTATGGGAGCTACTGAACATAAAGGAAAGTCATATGATCAGGGTATACAACTCCACTAAAAACCTACTGCTACATGCTTAACATGTACCTAAGTAACACTGACAATCACACTCAGCAGTAGTCTCATTAATATTAACCTGTCTGCTAAATCTGTTTAAAATCCAAAGGGAGTTGCTGTGCAGAAACAAAAGTGGGTGGGTTGGACAACCAGGGGTTGTAACTCTGCTAAATTACATAAAATACAGAAAACTGAACGCAGCCAAGGTCTCATCAATATCAAGCTGCATACCAAATATTGATGGAAATACAAACTAATATTGAATTCATTTTCAGAAATGAAAGTGAATGGGTCTGACAACCAGGGTCTATAACACTGCTAAATAATGATGTTGAATGCTGATAATCGAACTCAGCCAAGGTCCTATCAATATCAAACTGTGTACCAAATGTGGTTGAAATCCAATCATAAATAAAGAAGTTGTGTGGAATGAAAGTGGGTGGACCCATCAATCTGGAGCTACAAGTCAACTAAATGATGATGCAGAATGATGATAACTGAACACAGCTGAAGTCTCATCAATATCATGCTGCATGTAAAATTTGGTTTTAAATCCAATTATAATCTAGGGAGTTATTGTGCAGAAATAAAAGTGCTATAACTACACTAAATGATGACAACTGAACTCCACCAAGATCTCCTCAAAATCAAGCTGCATACCAAAATTGGCTGAAATGAACAAGAGGCTCCAGTGAGCCTGATTTCACTCACCTGATGGACATCTGACTAAAAGCCAATGCAAAAGCTGTTGGCCAAGAAATCTTAGTCAGTAGGATGCTTTCTGTAACAAGAGTCCCTCGAAGGGACTGAAGCTCTACTGGCTGACAACAATTTCCAGGAATTCAAGATAAGACTATTTCTTCCTTTTATCTGCCATGTGTTGAAACCATCCCTGATATTCTTCAGCTATAACAAGATTTTCAAATTAGCTGCTGTGGTGGACATACTGGATGCCAAATTGGCACCATTTTCATTTATGACCAACAAGACATCATAAGAAGTCTTCTAGTGGAAACCCCATGTTGATACGACCGTTTTGGAGGAGTAATGATAACAAGATTTTCAAGATGGGTGCCATGGTGGCCATATTGGATATCAGACTGGCACCATTTCCATTTTGTACCAACTAGACATCATAAGAGGTCTTTTGATGAAAGCACAATGTTGATATGACCAGCTATTTAGGAGAAGTATCGATAACAAGATCTTCAAGATGGTCATTGTGGCATCAATATTAGAACTCAGATCAGAATCATTTTTATTTATGACCAACTAGACATCATAAGAAGTCTTTCAGTGAAAACACATTGCTGATATGACCATTCATTCAGGAGATGTAGTTATAGCAAGATTTTCAAGATGTCCAATGTGGCAAGCATACTGAATGTCTGAATGGCACCATTTTCATTTAGGACCAATTAGACATCATAAGAATCTGTTTAGTAAAAACCCAATGTTGATACAACCATTCATTTAGAAGGAGTAGTGATAACAATATTTTCAAGATGGCCACTGTAGTGGACATATTGAACACTAGATCAGCACCATTTTCTTTTAGGACCAACTAGACTTCATAAGAAGTCTTCTGGTGAAAACCCCATGGCATTATTACTTTTCATTCAGGGAAAGTAGCATACTTGCCATATTCCCAGACAGTGTTGGGCGATTTTTGAGACTCAAAAAGTGTGTTTTTAAGTCCCAAGGGGGGTCAGTGCGTGTGCCCCCCCCCCCCCATAATCGACGGCATCCAAATGAGAATAAGTTATCTTTTCAAATCAGCCTATAGCAAATGATTGGAAATTCAAATCTGAATAAATAGAAAATATCATCTGTTTTCTCTGAACCATTTAATATACTTACAAAAAAAATATATTAAAAAAAAAAATGGTAGACTTAACATTGTCAAATAACATGGTCACAACCTCACAGACATTAAATACAAAAATACACCAAGTTACTGTCTTTAAAATCTATTGGACAGTGAAAAGTAGTTTAATTACATGTAGTCTTTGCTGCTTTCAGTAGTTGATCTGACGGTAATGCAAGTGTCATTTGTGTTCACAAATATGCCTACACTTTTCCTACGCAAATGTGCATCCACATCTATGTTGGCGCAACCAATGTCCAAAGTCGCTAAAAGTGATAAAACCTTTAAGATGACAATGAATATCCATTTTAAAACAATGAATCTGGCAATGAAAACATTTAAGGTTTGTGGTAGTCGGCCGAGTTGCTAAAGTCTTTGACTGCCGCTATTGTAACATATTTTCGAGGTTAAAGTCACGCCTACGGCAGTGAAGATTTAATTTATTCTCATGCTGAATTAATGAAAAAAGGTACCAATGTATGAAATTCACAATTTGTCATTTGATTAATGATTTAATACTTTTATATTATTAAAATTCCATGGTGCAGTTCATTTCATATTAACCCGATATTGATGTTTTCATGAGTTATTGATCACATGATAAAACGTTTATTGCAATCACGTAAATTTCCAAGGCAAATACGAGAAAGTTCAGGTGGCAAAACTGTTGAATCAAATAAGATTATCTCATTTTTTTAGCACTTCAAGTGGATTATGTACTACAATATTCCATTGTCCCTTTAAAATGTTGTGTGTCCCCCAATTCTGAAGGGTGAGGGACACTGTCCGTTGACCTTTGGATCCTAGGTGCAACACTGCATTAGGCCTAGAGATTGAATGGTTCAGCCTACCAAAATAATCATGTTTTGAATTTTATATACGGAGTAAAATCCGACTTCAAAGAAACCTTGATGCTGATCACAAACTTTAATAAAGACGGCTTCAACATTTTCATTCAATGCAGTCAGTGATGTGTATGTAAAAACATTTGTTTTTCAACACGCATCTGTTTTGATGTATTTAACTTCAGACAAACTGGGTTGTTCCACTTAGTGTACTTTACCTATGCAAATTAGACTAATGGGCTCTCCCCCAGCAGTGCTCAAAGGATTTAACAAAACACATCACCCTAGCTATTGTGAGCCAATTCAGTAAATCTCTGAAAGGTGTCTGTTTATCGCTGACCGCCTCACCTTTTAATTGTCTCTGAAACATCTGTATAAACTGCCCAGAGGATAGTTTTACATGAGCTCTGAGCAAGACTATTTACTGTTTATACATACCAGTTTACGGGCATATACCATTGTGATCAAGAAATTTACTTTTTTTGTGGGAAATTTTTTTTTCAACTAAGATTGATGAAAATCGTGCTTTTCGAAACATGACCGTGTCGGGGTGGGGGGTGGGGTTGGGAGTCCAAAATCGTGTTTTTCGTGTGACACGTCGTGTTATGGCATGTATGGAAAGTAGACATAGCAAACTTTTCAAAATGGCCACTGTGGTGGCTACAGTGGCCATCAGATCATCAACATTTTCATTTATGACCAACTAGACATCAAAAAAGTCTTTTAGTGAAAACCCCATGTTGATATGACCATCCATTTTGGAGGAGTAAAAATAATAAGATTTCCAAGATGGCTGCTGTGGAAGCCATATTTGACATCCAATTGGCACCATTTTCAATTAAGACCAACTAGACATTATAAGAAATCTTCTGGTGAAAACCTCATGTCAATATGACTTTCCATTCAAGAGGAGTAGCAATAACAAGATTTTCAAGAGAGCCACTGTGACTGTCATATTGAACATCAGATCAGTACCATTTTCATTTAGAACCAACTAGATATCAGATGATGTCTTTTACAGAAAAGCCCATGTTGATATGACCATTCATTCAAGAGGAGTAGCAATAACAAGATTTTCAAGATAGCCAATGTGATGGCCATATTGGATGTTCAAGGGGCACCATTTTCATTTAGGAAAAAAATAGACCGTGGGATGAATGTTTGTGTAAAGTTTCATGGCAATCCTCCAAGTAGTTTAGCAGAAGTAGCAATAATAAATTTGTGATAATGGATTGACGGATAATGGACAACAGACCATCCCATAAACTCTTCTTGTCTATGACCAGCAGTGCTAAAAATTTCTTCCAATGCTGTTGATTATATATGTCATGAAAACAGTAGTTTCAGAGTTCTCTATTTCTTGTATCTTTATTCATACTTGATCAGCACCATATGTCCAATATTTAAATGCCTTTATACCAGGCTGCTTTCTATCTGGATTGGTGAATTTTTATTTTTTTTAAAATAAAATTGTTTAACTGTTTTTCTATTTCCAGAAACAATGGCCATATCTGATGGCAGATTAGCATTATTTGTACAAACTTAAAAGCCCTTCATTTCAGAATGCTTTCTGATAAGTTTGGTCAAATTCTGTTGAGTGGTTTTTGAGAAGTTTCAAGGATTTTCCATTACTAATGGTGGTCATAACTGAGGGCAAATTGGCATCATTTGTTCAAAATTAAAAACCCTTCATGTCACAATGTTTTCTGTCAAATCTGAACAAATTCTGTTAGGCAGTTACTGAGAAATTGTTTAAAGGTTTTTCTATCTATTAGCAGTGGTGTCCATAATTGATTGTGCTCTGCATTATTTGTACAAAACCGAAAGCCCATCATGCCAGAATGCTTTCTGTCAAATTTGGTCAAATTCTGTTGAGTGGGTTTTGAAAAGAATCATGTATAGGTTTGTATATTCTTAGTAACAGTGGCCATATTTGAAGGTGACTCAGCATCTTTTGTACAAACTTGAAAGGCCTTCATGCTAGAGTGATTTGTGTCAAATTTGGTAAAATTATGTCGAGTAGTTTTTCATCAGAAGTTGTTTAAAAGTTTTTCTATTATTAGTAACAGTGGCCATATTTGATGGTGGATTAGCATCTGTGTATAAACATGAAAGCCCTTAATGTCAGGATGCTGTAAAAATTGGTCAAATTCTGTCGAGTAGTTTTTGAAAGTCACTTAGAGGTTTTTCATTTTTCAGTAGCAGCAACCATATGATGGCAGATCAAGATCATTTGTACAAACTTGAAAGATCTCCATTTGAGGATGCTTTCTGTCAAATTGTCAAATTCTGTTGAGCAGTTTTTAAGAAGAAGTTACTTAAATTATTTTCTATTTTTTGTAATGGCAGCCATATCTGATATCAGATTGGTATCATTTGTACAAATCTGAAAGTCATTCATGCTTGGATGATCTCTGCCAAGTTTGGCTGAAATTGGTTCAGTGGTTTTAGAGAAGCTGAAATTATCAAATGTTGATGGACAACAAGTCATCGCTTAAGCTCACTTGGCCTTATGGCCAGTTGAACTAATAATAATAATTAAGGCAGCTATTGTGCAGAAAAAGGCAGGTCTGACAATCAGGGGTATAACTCTGCTAAATGACGATGCAGCAAGTAACAATAAAAAAAAACAATCAAACTGAGCCAGGTCTCATCAATATAAAGCTGCATATTAAATTAATAGTTGAAATGCAAAAGTAATTTAGGGACTTACTGTAGGAGCTTTCACTCAATTAAATGATGATGCAGGATGCTGACAATCAAAACAAGCCAAAGTCTCATCAATGCCAAGCAGTATAACAATTTTGGTTGAAATCCAATAATAATCAAGGGATTTATTATTCAGAAAAGGAAGTGGGTGGGTCTGATAATCAGGGACTATAGCTCTACACAGTGAAGGATAACAATCAAACTCAGCCAAGGTCTCATCAATACCAAAAAGAAGACCACATTTGTTTCAATTCCAATAATAATTCAGGGAGCTTTTGTGCAGAAACAAAAGCGGATGGGTCTGACAATCAGGGGCTTTAACTCTGCTGAAAAATGACAAAGAACTCTGACAATCAAACTTCACCATCTAATGAAAATCAAGCTGCATTTCAAATTTGTTCGAAATCTAATAATAATGAAGGGAGTTAATATGTTAAAATGAAAGTGGGGCTCTAACAATCAAGGGCTTTAACTCTGCTAAATGAGGACATAAAATGCTAACAACTGAACTCAGCAAAGGTCTCATCAATATCAAGCTGCATACCAAATTAGGTTGAAATAGTAATTAAGTGAGTTATTGTATGGAAACAAAAGAAGGTAAGTCTTGTAATCAGGGTCCATAACTCAGATTAAACATTGATGCAGAATGCTGACAATCCAGTTTAGCCAAGTCTCAATTTCCAGCTCGATACCAAATTTGGTTGAAATGTTTTCATTATTAAGGGGGTTATTATGTGGAAATTTAGGTGAGATGGATGGATGAACAGAAGGAAGAAAGAATGGATGGAAAGATGGAAGGAATAACAGAAGGACAGACAGCCCAATTTAATATCCCCCATTTTCTACTAAAACTTACAGCTTGAAATGTATCCACAGTGCTTTATTAAATGGGAACATAACTCAACAATCATTTTATCCTAACAACTACAGTACTCCTCAGTATATAAGGCAGGTATGGTCAATGATCCTATTTCATCATTTAATAATATTATGTATGAACTACCTCAATATAATATGATCTCACCTATAAGGTGGTCCACTTTTATGACTTTAATTAATATCTAATATAGTGAGGGAGTACTTTTCATGACATGAATATCATTATAGTGGTGAAGTACTGTACATGACATAAACATCATAATAGTGACGGAGTACTGAACATGACATGATCATTATAGTGAGGGAGTATTGTACATGACATAAAAGCATTATAGTGGGGGAGTACAGTACATGACATGAAAAGCATTATAGCGAAAGAGTAGAGTACACAAGAAGAACAGTATTATAGTGAGGGAGTAATGTACATGACATTAACAGCATTAAAATAAGGGGTACTGTACATGGTATGAATATCATTACAGTGATTGAGTACTTACATGACATGAACAGCATTACAGTGACGGAGTACTGAACATGACATGATCATTATAGTGAGGAAGTACTGTACATGATATAAAAAGCATTATAGTGGGGGAGTACTGTACATGACATGAAAAGCATTATAGCGAAGGAGTAGAGTACACAAGAAGAACAGTATTATAGTGAGGGAGTAATGTACATGACATTAACAGCATTAAAATAAGGGGTACTGTACATGGTATGAATATCATTACAGTGATTGAGTACTTACATGACATGAACAGCATTACAGTGATTGAGTACTCTACATGATATGAACAGCATTACAGTGATCGAGTACTGTACATGATATGAAGATCCTAGTGAAGAAGTACTTACATGACATGAAAAGCATTATAGTGAAAGAGTACAGTACACAAGAACAGTATTATAATGAGGTAGTAATGTACATGACATTAACAGCATTAAAGTAAGGGGTATTGTACATGATATGAACATCATTACAGTGACTGAGTACTTGCATGACATGAACAGCATGATACATGTACTGTACATGATATGAACATCATAGTGAGGGAGTACTGTACATGATATGAACATCAAAGTGGAAAAGTACTTACATGACATGAACAGCATGATAGTGAGGGAGTACTGGACATGATATGAACATCATAGTGAGGGCTTACTGTACATGACATGCACATCTCTAGGTCATTAATATAATGTCCTCCAAATTTCTGCACAAACCAACCGATGCAAACGGTAGTAAGCACACACAAGATTTGTGATGGCCAAGCAGGCTGACAGATGAATATGCTACAGCTTTATTTCCATAATATCCAGGACAATACAAAAGTTGGAAACATAGCTAACATGTTTAATCCAGACAAATTTATGAAAATATTTTACAATATTCTCCTTATCCTATAAAAAAAGTTAAAATATGAATAGTTTAATTGGAATGTAGTCAATTACCTTCTTTGGTATGCTAAATCCAGGCAATTCTTTTCCTTTCAAGTCAGCAAGAGCAAATTTGACTGCTTGTCGAATATTGGCAATGTGCTGGAACATCTCTGTTGGCTCAATTTTCTACAAAATATGAGAAAAATCTGTAAAATATTTTCAGTGCAGTGAGGATAATGGTAGCTATATAAATTTTAAGCATAATACTATGAATTCATTATTTATTTCTTGTGAGTCACCAATTTTCTTGGATTCCAATGTTGTGTTAAACCATGAATTTAAAGACCCAACAAAGAAAGATCCTTCTATGCAATAATGGGACCCCTTCCCTTCCCCAATCCATGAATTTAAGTAACAACACAAATGTGATTTTTCTTAAAACTGCAAAATCTGATACCCATGAAAATGAATGAAGTCACACTGTTTTGTGAAATACACCAGTAGTTCCAAAGGAAGAGGAAAACAAAACTGATGAAGATGCTACAGCTGAGCTAACAGCTATGCATTACAAACTAAAAGTATGTCCATATGGCATGGATGCCCCTGTCAATATGGTGCAACTGAAGGGCAATGCTTCAAGTCAAACAGAGGCCAAAACTCGATAAAATTTTGTTTGAAAATGGTGAAAATCTAACTTGACCTAGATCTTCTTAAGAACTAGTACCAAATTTGGTTTCTCATGATGGACATGTAATGGGATGGATGGAGAAGGGAGAAAAGGAACAGATGGACATGATTAACACTATATGTCTCCTTCATAAATATGTCAGAAGCATAATTAAAAACAATAGCAATGAATCTCCCTGGATTTATGAGAAACCAAATTTTGGAGTAAAACATGTTTTTCTTAAAAATAATACCCAATCACAATACACTGGGAGTACATTCACTACCTAACAAATCCATCCCTCCCGAGCTCGTTTTGAGCAACAAAAGTGCTAAAAGTCATCTGCCCACCCATGTAAATCAGATTAGAGTGATCTACCCTTGGATGAAAGGATTGGCATCAAATTCTGTCCATACATCAGTCACTACAGGAGAGGATATGCATGCTCTCTCAGGTTTTCAATTATAACTGCAACAAGGGCGAGTCCATATTATAATCGGGTGACTATTATGGCATAAACATATTTTACTCAAGAAATTGATTTCTTCTTCAAATATGTTACCTGAACATAATTCATTAGAAAAAAGGTAAGAAGTAGAGTAAATTACATCACCTTAACCAAAAGAAGAACCAATCTCCAGTCCCCTAAATATACATGAAGCAGCAGCATCACAGCAGCAGTTAGCTAATAAGATATGACTGGACATGGCTTGTAGGGAAAATCAACTTCCTCCAGCAGAAGTCTAGTGGATACATTATTGTGAAGCTGCTGAATGACTTGGGAAGATAGACTGTTGTGCTGCTGCTATCTGCCCAACCAGGACAACTGAGCCCTTTAGTATGCAAGGTTTCTGAGGTAAAAGCTAGAGAAAGTCATCTCTGATCTCCATCCCATGGTTTGGATGTCACTTAGGGAACAGTTATGCTTGAATGTTATGTTAGTGGTGACTGCCTTAACCTTGTGAGCCAATAGTACTACACAGTATTACATTACATAATTAAAATTAGTTTTGCCCCAAAAAAGATGTAATTTTAATAGCAGTAATACATTACCTGCTATGATTGCATTTCTGAATTTGCCAGTCAAGAGGGAGGCTGATGACCTCAAAAAAAAAAAAACTGGTATAAGAAAAATGCACTTAGTCTTACTGTAGCTGTTACCTACTGGAAGCTGGTTAATGGTTTTGCCACTTGTTGTACTGTCACAACTGGCCCCAACGAGTAAATGCCTTCATTCTGGTGCCCCAATGACCAAAGATAAAAGGATGAAAAGGATGAGTGAGACCTCCAGAAGGCAGCTCTCATGACATCACCTAAAGAGGAGTTATTAAAGTAGGCCAAAGTTGCAGCAATAGGCCTAACCTAATGGGCTATAATTCTCATGAAAGAAAGGTCCCTCTCAGTGAGGGACTGATAAGCTCTCTTGATAGTAAGGGCAATCCACCTAGAAATGGTGGCCACTGAAATATCAGAGAAACCTTTGAGAGGTAGCAAGAGATGATTCCAACCCTTCCTTCTCCTTTTAGAGGAAGCCAAATAAAACTTTAAAGCCCAAACTAGACAAATGCACTATCCTGATCATCAACAGCGCAGATATGACTGAGACTGAGGATCTCAATAGGAAGTGAAGCTACTGAAGGTAGCTCATTCCTAGCCAGGAAACCAGGTTGGCAAAGAAGTGAAACTGAATCATAGTTATTGTTGAACTGTAAATAACCCTTTTCCACTGACAAGGCATGAAGCTCACTCCTTCTCCTCACTGTTGCTAAGGAGAGCAGGAAAACAATCTTAAGGGTAAGCTTCACTCAAAGGTTCATAAGGGGGTTTTGACAAAGGACAAAGACACAATAAATTCCATCTAGACATTAGTGAGCAAGATACTGGTCTCTGAAGCTCAAAATACCTGATGAGATCTGAAAGATGAGGTTTTAACCCAATGGCAGAACCCCGAGTGAACTTGAGAGTGTTAGAAAGGTTTGCCCTATAGTTCTAATGGTAGATACATATATAGTATTATCACAGTAACGCGATCCTGATTGCTAGATCTCGTCGAGTTGTCAGCATTAGAAAATCTGGATCATTATGAGACACGAAGCGTCGAGTCATGATCCAGATTTTTATGCTGACAACGAGACGTGATCTAGCAATCAAAATCGCATTACTTTGATAATGATATTTTTGTTATATACCTTTCAAGTTTCAGATAATTTAATAAAATCACTATATGTAGTTGAAAAACACAAGAAATTGCTAAACATTTCAACCTCTATAATACGAAATTCATCTTGAAGCATAAACCAAATTACTTTTTGAAAGGCTGACATGCACATGAATATTAGTTTTATGAAAGAAGTTTGTGAAACAACGCTTGCTCAGTTTGACTACCATCACTGTCAATAACACGAATTCTTCGACGCTAGAGGGCAGACTACTCATATATGTGATTTACAGTTATTGTGCAGTTCTGAAATTTTGCATCATGGAAGTTTTCACCAGCTGAATGACTGGAAGTTTCTTTCAGAGGCCAGGTTGAATGCAGTTGAACTGTTTATGGCGGGACATTGTGAGAGGCTCCGATGGGAACTTGACACGGGAATGAAAACGTTATTTTGACAGTTATTTACAACAGGATTGGAGAAATTGTTGGAACTTGATGGTACAGATTTTTTGCGGAGAATATTGCTCATTTATAATTTCAAATTCATCCATTATGCGTGAAACTCACTAACATAACCATTTATGAATTTCCGCAAATGGGTTGTACTGTACAACTGTAATGTTTTGGTACGCGATTTCCAAATATGATCTTGTTTCAGATGAACATTTTGGCAATATTTTACTACTTCAAAATAAAGGAAAAAAAGCTTTTTTATTGTTGTTGTGACAAAAACATGGTTTAGACCTTTCAGATATTTTACATATAATGGAAGGTTTCTTAACTAACGTCGCTGTGAGAGCTTTGTTTACTGCTAGTGTTGGCATTCCATCGCTAGGGGCGCTGCTATTGTCACCAGGAAACCTCGAGGATAAAGTAGTCTCAGCCTCGTTTGAGAGTATGGTGATACGGGTTTGGAAAACGATAGTATCGTTTTCCTGCTTGTAGGAAATGACGGTAAAATTCTGGTTCTTTCTTGGGTGGAAAATTGGTAGGTGTATAATAAAGAACATTCGCTTTCCTTGCAAAGGAAGAGAAGAAAATCTGCTACTGCAGTTAAAGGGGGACAGATAGGATCAATGTGTTTCCTACTGCACCAATTACTAAAGATTCTCCAATTGGCATTGTAAACTTTCAAAGTATATTGCCTCCTGGCCTGGGCAATGAAAACCTTGCTTGAAAACCAATCTTATGGATCGATCTTTTGATATGAGCCAAGCATGAAGGTGGAGAATCTGGGGGTTATTGTATAGGGGAGACTCCCTGTGCTGCAACAGCAGGACCTTCCTCCGAGGTAATCTGCTGGGTTTGTCTACCAACTGATTGGGCAGGTCATTGAACCACGATCATTGGGGCCACAGGGAAGCTATCAGGATGAGCAGAGATGTGGAGGTACTGACTCGGTGAAGAACCTGAGGGAATATTTTGAAAGGTGGGAAGGCATAAGCATACAGACAATCCAGCTTCAGACTGAAGGCATCCACTGCCGATGCCTCTCTGATCTGGCACAGGGAGTCTGATCTTTCATGGAGGGAGACATATAAAGACAGCTTGTTGTTAAGTCTCATAGCAAACAAGTCCACTATTGGTCACCCCCCACAGTTGACAAAGTGCTTCTGCTACCAATTGGTGCATTGACCATTCCATAAAAACTATATGGCCCTGCCTGGAGAGGCTGTCCGCCAGGATATTTCTCTTGCCTGGAATGTGTTGGACTGTGAGGGTGATCTCCAAGGAGACTGACCATCAGAGGTTCAAGGCTTCCATGCATAGAGAAGGAGCATGTGTACCTCCTTGTCGTCTGAGGTACACTACAACTGACATGTTGTCCAAGGCTATCATAACGAAGCTATGCCTTATGACACTGACACACCCTTATAGGGCTAGAAACACTGTCAGTATATCTAACTTGTTGATATGAAGTGTCAATTCTTAATAAGACCACAGTCCCTGAAGAACTAGTCTCTCTGGCTCCAGATGAGCACCCCATCATGAATCTAACGCGTGTGTGTACAGAAAGGAGTGGGGTTTCAGGGTGTGAATTGGGATTCCAGTTAGAAACCACTCATGATCTTGCCACAAACTCAAGTGGTGATGAAAATCAGATCCCACGGATATCTGAGCTCACTGTAGAAAAAGACGAGCAGGAGGGGAATTTTGAACTGAGGATACTTGTGTGACTGTTGAAATTGACCCTGTTTGACTTGTCAGGGTGGGAGCACTTCTTGGCCAGTTTAGATGGACCCGGAGTCACAGCCAAGTACCCTCAAGTCTTGCAATGCCACAGAGCGGATTAGACCTCCGAAAAGTGTCTCCGCATCAAGCAGTGTAGTCCTCAACACATTTTCAATGTGACCCAGCTAAACCTTGGAAGACTCCAAAGCAGCATCTGTCAACATTTTAGCACAGCCTCCAACAAGCACTGTAAGGCTGCTGGAGATAATGATTCATCCCATCCTTCAACAAGCTGAAGGAGACAACCAAAAAGAGATTGGCATGTGGTGCTATTGTAAACATTCAGCTCCAAGGCTTCTACATATTCAACTGGAAGATGAGCCCAGGTCCCAGCTGTTATCCCCATTGTGGAAACACACAACCCAAGTCCAAATGGAGGGGGGAGCAACAGAAGGTCTGAACAAGAATGGGTCCCAGAGAGTCTCTCCAAACTGGAAAGAATCCTAGTGTCTTCAGCTCCCAAAGGCTTTGGACACAAGTCTGGGGGAAGAAGGTTTACAGCCTTATCAAAAGTCCACACTTCCTCTTCTGTCGGATGTTTAAAAGTTTTAAAGTTTATTTTACACTTGCAGTAAAAACCCATAACCAGGCTGCATTTCCACAGACATGCCAACCCTAACAAGACCTTCTCAGTAAAGCAGTCCATTTTTTCCAAAAGTCAGACCAAATTTTAGTAAGGTGTAATAAAATATCATATACTGATATTGTCAAGTTGGAAAATATGCATTTAAAAAGTTAAAAAGTGTAATCAAAGACTGATGCAGCGATGGAAAACATTATATTCAACAAAAAAGTTTGTAAAGTACACTTAGACCTTAATTACCTCCAGTACAGTTTGACAAACTGAAGTTCCAAATCCTATGGAGCTCAATGGCTTCTTGTTATCTCTCAACCTGACATAATCCTTGGCTTTTCTTTTCTTCAATTTCACATGGTGATGGCAATCATCTCTCCCGCCACTAGACCAACAAGTTGTTCTCTGCCTTTTGTTTCTTCTGACATTACTGGTGGCCAGTCATGTCAGAAAAAAAAAAAAAGGCAGAGAACAACTTGCTTGTCTACCCCACTACAAGACATGCTCAAATCAACATGATGTCCAATCAATGTAATTGTTGCCCTCCAGACTTTTTCCCAAGAATTCTGAATATTCCTTTTTATTCTTCTGTGCTGACTATTTAAACTTTTTAAGAGGCGTAATGACCCTTACACTCTGAACATGTATCATTTGTTGGATGCCATTTTAAAACAATTCTATAAGCATGAGCTTGATCATGCAGACATTTTGCATGAAAAAATGTGCAGTTTAAAGCGTCTGAGATACTCCTGTAAAGTTAGTCTGGCTCCCTGACCAACTCTGTTGATTCTAATATGAAACCCCGGATCTGAATAAAATACAGATAAGCCAATATCTGGATTTTACAGCAACAATCGTATGTCCATAATTTTTTTTATTATTCCCTAAGTCTATATTTTAAGGGTCATTTCCCTAAAACTTATGGTCAAATCAAAAGGGTTGGCAGATCTGCTGCCACCATACAGTCAATCACTAATATATCCATCCTTAAGTTTTGAAACAGCACTGAATGTTTGAACTTTGCTGTCACATGAAAGTACAACTGAAATGAAAAATCTCCAAAAACACATCCAGAACAGACTTGTTCTTTGAAAATATAACAAGGAATATGCGAGTCAACATATAGCTGAACATCATGTATGATGTGCCAGCATTACTATTAGTAGTGTCTACATCAATCATTCAAATTCATCAATAGAACAAAACTGATTACGATCTGCTGGAGCATTATATAATAGTAGTCTGATAATATAAGACATTGACCCCGATATATATGGTGGTAGCGGAGGGGGGGGGGGGGGTTGACATCTTACTGCCATAACAATCGGTGCTGTAGAGTTCTGTTCCAACAGTGTTGACAGGAAGACTGTCTTACATAGCTGGAAGCCCATACTGACACTGTTTCACAGCTTATAGCCTAATTGCTTTATGTGTACTATATTTACTTTGATGCCTTTTTCCTTATAAAAGTAGATCCAGGCACAAAATCTAGTGGTTGCGGTCTTCAAACTGTGTTGACCACCATTTCTGTTCTTGAAGAGTGATGGTACCCAAGGAATGCCAAAGTCAGTTAAACTATGGGGGTGCAATTTCTTTAATGAATCAAATATGTCTAGTCACATTCAGCCTAATCTGATTAGACATATTCGTTTTGTTAAATAACTTAACTGGTAGTTCAACCAAATTCGGCAATCCTTGGTTACCATCGCTCTTCAACCAAATGAAATGGCAGTCCACAATAGCAACAATGAACAGGAGCAAAACGGGTAAGTTCTACATTTCTTGGAAATAAAGCACACATGAAAATGTGTACCCAATCCTTATCTTGGGGGGTGATTATGCCACACAGATTCAAAAAAATTGTGTTAAATTTTCTTTTTTTAACAGGATTTTCACAATCACGCATCCTAGATGCAACCATGAGAAGAAGACTCACTAACAGGTAGTGGGAATCCCCTAATCCCATAAGGATTAAATGGGAACTGAGGAAAGGGGGGACTCTGATCCAATCCTCTTCCCTAGCTGGGCAAGCAAAGCTCAACTCCCTATCCTGATAGGGATTAAATGGTAACATGGAGAAAGCAGAATGGTATGGAACTGATCCTTGTCCCCAGACCATCAATCAAAACCATCTGGTTGCACAAAGAGCATAGCCTGATGACTGGTGCTCAAAGCCCGGTACCAGGTGAATGACTGGTACCTGGTGACCAGTCAAAGACTGGTCCGGTGATGATGATCTGATGGAAGAATCGATGTTCAGAAAACTAGAATCAGTATCAAATCAGTTAGACAGATAGCACTGTTCTTCTCTACCTTCCATAAGGCTCTTATCAGGCACCAGCACTTTCCTCCCTTAGGAGGGGCCAAGGATCTCTCCCTAACAGGAGCTGACAGCATCTGTTCAAGTGTCAGTGATCCAAGGACTTTAGGTCATTTCTGAACCAAGGAAAGTGCTCCAGTTCCCTCACTCACTGGAGCTGACTACTTCCCTAAGACAGGAAGTAACCTAGATCCCTCGTGGAAATGGAGGTGGTCGTCTTGAGATGAAAAGGGGAAAGCAGAACCATTCTTCCTTCCTCTGTAAGTACAGAGACTTTCAGCCAAAGTCTCAAACTGCATCTTCCCACAGACAACAAACAGGACAACCATCAGTACATGTGCACTTAGCACATGATAAACAGGTGGGGTGAGTGTCCCATGGGGCCTTCTTATGCCTGTATTTACCCACACCTTGCAAAATAATTATAATCTGAAAGAGAAAAAAATTAAAAATAACAAAATTGATCAGGAACTAAAAATGGATAGGTTATACTTACCCTAACATTGATCATATGAAGGGGTAAAAGTTTACTGAGGCACCACTTCCCTAAGTGAGGTGCAAAAAACCTTCAAAATTAACAAAAAGGGATACATATACACACAAATAAAGCAAGGACTGGGGAGAAAATGACTAAAACAAATCAACAAAGGGTATGTTTTAGCTGAAAGAGACCTAAAGACCAAAATAAAGGCGAATTTTGTTGAGTGTCCTGACACGTATGTATTAGCACGAAAGTCCAAGGAAAAAGAGGAAGATATTCCATTATGTTGGATATGACTAAGGTGTCAGACTGGGATTGTTTTTTATTCTTTTCTTTGTATCATGTTGATTTTTACCTATTTTAATACATCCTAATAAAAAGTCATTTCCAAAGATAAAGGCATAATTAATATGCATAATCTTGTGCTCATAACTGAAGTCATCCAAGATCTTGATGATATAAAGCCATTTACCAAGTTTGATAGAAACTGGACAAGAAATACAGTCTCTAGATCTAGAGAGGTAACAAGCTCAGCAAATCTGATGCAAGATATCTCATTAATATCCACAGATCTCACTTATTATCAAACCTGTCTTTGACAATGATATATATAAGCTTATTTACCAAGGTGGAGCAAAAGCTGATGGAATTTGGTCTCCAGAGTGGTAAAAAGCTTAGCCAATCAGATACAAGACTACCTCATTAATATGCATAGATCTTGCTCATACTCAAACTCATTCAACATCTTGATAATATAAGACTATTTGATATGACAAGAAATAAAGTTGCTAGAATGTTGACAAGCTCAGCCAATCGGATGCAAGATCATGTCATTAATATGTATGAATTTCACTCATAAGCATATTCAACCAAACTCTTGATGACATAGGCCTATGTACCATGTTTGATAAAAATCCTATCAAAATTGCAGCCTCAAGAGTGATAAAAAAACACCTCTGCTGATCAGATGCAAGATCATCTCATAAACATGCATAAGTCACACTCAAAATAAAAATCATGCAACATCTTAACAATATAAGCCCATTTACCAAGTCTGATTAAAATCAGGTTAGAAGCTCAGCCAATCATATGTAAGGTCACCTCATGAATATGTGTAGATATTGCTCATAATACAACACATCATACATTTTGAGGATATAAGCACATTTACCAAGTCTGACAAAACTATGATCAGAAATAGAGTCGCTAATGTGTTGACAAGCTATAAGACACAAAATCATCTAATTTAATATGCATGGATCTTGCTCATATTTTCTACTCATTCAAGATCTTACTGACCTTTTTAGTGGCGACAAGCTCAGCCAATCAAATGCAAGATCATCTCTTTAATATGAATGGATCACATGCGTTACTGAACTAATAATATGAGATCTTTATCATATACGCTTATATTTGAAGTTTGATCAAAATCAGATTTTAAAAAACGGTGATATAACCATATATTCCAAGCTTGACCAAAATCAAGTTAGAAATACAGCCTCCTAATTGGTAACAAGTTCAGCCAATCAGATGCAAGATAACCTCATTAATATGAGTGGATCTCGCACATGATCAAACTCTGCCAAGATCTTTATGATATAAGCACACATTCCACGTTTGATCAAAATCAGATCAGAAATTTTGCTTCCAGAGTGGCAACAAGTTGAGAAATTCAGATGCATGATTATCTCAATAATATGTGTGAATCTCACTCATTATCAAACCCATTCTAGATCTTGATGATACAAGTCCATAATCAAAGTTAGATCAAAAATGGATCAGAAATATGGCTTCTAGTTTCAACAAGCTCAGCTAATCAGATGGAAGATCACCTCATTAATATGCATGTATCTCACTCATTACTGATCTCATCCAAGATCCTGATGATATAAATGCATATAATTTAAGTTTGAACAAAATCGGAGTCGAAATATGGCCTACAGAGTGGTAACAGGCTCAGCCAATCAAATGCATGATGTCCACATTAATATGCATGTATCTCACTTGTTACTGAATTTGTTGGAGATCTTAAGGATATAAGCAAATATTCCAGGTTTGATCAAAACTGGATCAGAAATATGACCTCAAGAGTGGTAAAGAAGTGTCAGCAGATGCAACATCACATCATTATTATGCATGGATCTTGCTTTTTATCCAAGTCATCGTTGATGATATAAGCCCATATTCCAAGTTGATCAAAACTGGATCAGAAATATGGACTCCACATTTTTTTTTTTTTTTTTTTTTAATTGAACACATGTTGTCAGGATTTTACATATTCCCCTACATCATCACCTGACATGGTGTATGGGGCATTACCTTAAATTATTTTGCATCCTGATCTTTACATGCATTCCCTTACACAACACACACACACATGCACACACAGACACATACATTCACAATTATTGTACACAAAGACACACTCACATACAAACCCCAAGGTGTTTTAAATTGCCTGTTTGTTTGTTGTTGTTGTTGTTGTTTTTTTTCTTTAAAAAGAAAGGGGAAAAAAAAAATCAGTTACAAAAAGTTGACAATAAGGTCCACTTTTTCTTAAACTCCCGAGTTATAACAAGCAATTGTTGATGTATGGATGAATCACGACAGATGCAGGGCCATACCATATGCTGATATGGCCTTATGGCCAGTTGAGCCAAAAAATCAGATAAACTTTGTTGAAATCAGAGATATTGGCATTTAAGCAAATGACCTTGATCAAATGTGAAAATAATTCACGTGAAGGCTACGAAGTGGAGCAAAAACTGGAACCCAGAACTTGCCCTAGAAATAACTAAAGGTATTAAAACATATTTTTTTAAAAAGCCCCTATTTTAAGAACTATTTCAACGAAATGTATGACAAGACAACAACACAAACCTTTGTGACAGCTGACAAACACTCCCAACTGGCATCTAGAACTTCTGCTTCACTCCTTGTGAATAAAGCAATCAGTCCACGGAAAATCTGAGGCAAATAGTCAGAGTAGTTTGCCTTTGTATTTTCACAGAATGATTGTAAAATTGACACGCCTGCTCTGCAGAGGTCAGGTGTTGATTTACTGGATGCTGATAAAAGTTCCTCCATGATGGTGCGCACCCCAAAGTCATCATCAACTGACAGAACTACTGTCTTACAATATTCCAGCTCCTGTAACAAGAAAAAATGGTGTATATCGTATAAGTTCTGTATAAAATAAGAATATTTTCTACGAGTCCATGCAGTTTCATAAAGTCCAGCAAAAACTGTGAAAAAGTCTTATCTTGGTGTAGACAAGTACCTTCATGCAACAATAGCCAACCATTAACAAGTTTTGTGTCTGAAACTATGGAGAAAGTAAAAAAGAACCTTTTTTACAGTTTTAAATGGAAAAGAAAGCATTCTCTATTATGGAGAAATATTGACAAAGACTTGACAATTGTGTTTAACTTATTTCATAATCTAAGTATCTACTACTATCCAGCAAATGGTATCTTTAAGGGGATCCAAATGTGCAACAGCATTATCTTCAATAAGGAAATGAGTGATATAGTGGGTTTATCGACATAAGGGCGAGTTAATAAGAGCACGCAACAAAAGGGCGAGTCAATAACAGCATGTGACAAAAGGGTGAGTGGACAAAAAAGGCAAACAACAAAAGAGGACAATTATATATTTTATCAGCAAGGAAATATACTATTATATTATATTAAAGATTAGTTATTGTTAAAATTTAATTACTGATAAATAAAATTTGAGAAAGCGATGAGCTTTTTACTGAATTGACATGAAAAACAACAAAGACATTAAATCAAACCGGATTTGCAAGAAATACAAACAGAGCATAATAGATGGATACAATGGGGCAAAACACATAGTGCATAACTTAAAAAATATAAACAAGCAAAGCATTTTAAAAAACCAGTAATTAAAAGTAAATTTATTATTTAGGTAACTAAACACAAGTCCCTTGAAGGGACTGACACTCTACTGGTTGAAAAGAATTTCCACGAATACAAGATAAGATCATTTCTTCCTTCTAGCTGTCAAGTGTTGAAACCATTTCAGATATTCTTCAGTGATAACAAGATTTTCAAATTAGATTCTGTGGTGCACATAGTGGATGTCAGTTTGGCACCATTTTCATTTAGGACAAAGTAGACATCTTAAGAAGTCTTTTGGTGAAAAACTCATGTCATAATGATCATCTATTCAGGGGCAGTAATGACAACAAGATTTTAAGACTGTCATCATGGTAGCCATATTGGATGTACAACTGGCACCATTTTCATTTAGTACCAATCAGACATCATAAGAAGTCTATTGGAGAAAACCCTATGTTGATATAGCCATCCATTTGGGAGAAGTAGACATAACAATATTTTCAAGATATCACTTTTGATTCAGGAGTAGCAATAACAAGATTTTCAAGATGGCTGCTGTTGTGGCCATATTGGATGTCAGATCAGCACCATTTTTATTCAAGACCAACTAGATTTTATAAGAAGTCTTTCAGTGAAAACCTCAAGTTGGTACGACCATCCATTCAGAAGAAGTAGTGATAACAAGACTTTCAAGATGGCCACTGTGCAACAGAAATATTGGATGTCAGATCGGCACCATTTAAATTTAAGACCAACTGGACACCATAAAAAGTTTAATGGTGAAAACCCCACATCAATATGACCTTCTGTTTAGGTAGCATTGTGATAACAAGATTTTAAGATGACTGCCATGGTAGCCATATTGGATGTCAAATCGATACCATTTTCATTTAGAATCAGTTAGACATCATTAGAAGTCTTTTAGTGAAAAACCCATGCTGGTATGATCATCCAAGATTTTCAAGATGGCCACTGTGGTGGACATACTGGACATCAGATCAGTACCATTTTCATTTAGGACCAACTAGACATCATAAGAAGTCTTTAAGTGAAATCCCCTTGTTGATATGACCATCCATTCAGGAGTAGTGATAACATGATTTTCTGGATGGCTGCCATAGCAGCCACATTGTACTTCAGATCGGCACCATTTTCATTTAGGACGAACTAGACATCATAAAAAGTCTTTTAGTGAAAACCTCATGTTGATATGACCATCCATTCAGGAGGAGCAGCGATAACAATATATTCAAAATGGTTGCCATGGAAGCCATATTAGATGTCAGATCATCACCATTTTCATTTAGGACCAACTAGACATCAAAAGAAGTCTTTAAGTAAAAATCCCATGTTGATATAACTATCCATTCAGGAGAAGTAGCGATAACAAGATTTTCAAGATGGCCACTGTGGCAGCTATATTGGATGTCCAAGTTGCATCATTTTCATTTACTACTAACTAGACCATGGGATGAATGTGTGTGTAAAGTTTCATGGCAATCCTCCAAGAAGTTTAGGAGGAGTAGCAATAACAAACTTCTGCTATGGATGGACAAGAGACAACAGACCATCCCATAAACTCTTCTGGTCAATGAGAGTAGAGCTAAAAACAAAAGATTTGAACCTAAGGATGCAACAACAAAAAAAAAACAACCATAAAAAACAATTAAAAAATTAAAAAGGCTAGGTAACTTAAAATGGAAATTTCAATTTAATTAAAAGCAAAGCCTTGAATTTAGGACTAAAGCAAGCTGAGATGCAGATTAAGCCTTACTTAACAAGAAAGTGCCAACAGTAGGGCACTTGATGTTACACAAAAACAAGGACAGTATAACAAAATGGTGACGGGAATGCTGCACACTCTTTTTGAAAATGATAAACTGTGCAGAAATAGATTATATTTATCTCAAGAGATGGAACAGAATATCATTCAGATGATATTTTTTTCCCCTAACATATATACTCCTATCTGAAACTGCTTAACAAATGTAACCATGACAATAAATTCTCAATTGTAGGGGGAATATTTTTCAAACTTTATCTTCTTTTCCGTATTTCTTCCTTCCAACTTTTTGTATAATTGTACATAAACTTTAAAAAGATACAACAGAATACTCATGACAAAAAGAGATATTATGATCATGTACATGTTACATTATAATAGATAATAATAGAATTTAGTATTTATAATACTATTATGACACATTAAACTAAGTAGCAATTACTGTCAACTTTTTGTATGATGTACAATATTATACTATCTTCTTGAGAGGGTTTCCTGGGAGAATAGTCCTTGACTAAATGAGTTGTTCTCTATAAATAATGTATTCTTATTCTTATTCTTCTTCTTATTATTCCTTAGATAAGCACATACACTGTATTGTACACATCTTAAAAAGTTTTAAAAGATTATAAAATATGCAGATTCCAAGAAGATACTTTATTTTAAAACTTTTTATACCTTCTTTTATTCATATATTCAAAACATGATTTGACTATAAAAATTGACTTTCTTTGTTAAGGGGAGGTAACTCTAAACAATGTGTTACATCTCAGCCATATATATATATATATATATATAAACACAGAATTGAGGAATTTCATTTCCGTTCCAATATGAGAGAAATTGTTAGTGAAACTATTTACAAAATGTGTAAATTTCATTACAAAGGAATCCAAGCTAAAAGAATACTACTATCATAAAAAATTTTGATAATCATTTTCTTATGGAAAATATCTGAAAGTTTACATGTATTATTTATACTTAACATTGTATATAAATGTCTCTCAACAGTATATTATTAAGTCAGACGTACATGACGAGATTCGTCGCACACGTCTATAATTCAAATTCAGTCATATTATTAAGTGTGGTGGTAAAGCTTGCTTTAGAGGTCACATACAGGTACATGTTACCTTGACTTTACTGCCCCTGGGAAGGTCTGAGACTGAGGTTGCCTAACCCTCTAGCAGGGGGTCCCTTGAAAAAGGCGGGTGGATTATCAGAAATATATCTGGCCAAGTGCATGAGTGGCCTGTGTCTGCCCCCCAGGGGAAGAGGTCATATGCATGTGCCTTGGTTGAAATGATTCACGACTGGCAATGCAAGTTCAATTTGCAAGGTGATGCAAGGCATCATAACCCAATTCAGACTACTCTACCTCCACACATTCTTTGGAGGGGTTGGGAGGGGGGGATAGTTTATTTATTCAATTTTCAAATTTGTCCACTATGAAAAAGTTGTGTGTGGATGAAAAGTTACAGAAAATACAATTTTTTTTATAGATTTTCATGCATGGTTGTTATTTGGTTTGTTGTTAGTTGCAGAGAGCACAAATATATTTCAACTAAAGTTAGGAAAGACACTATGCTATTTAAGAGCACATGTTAAGCATTTAAGAAATCCAACAGTATAACTGAGAGATTAAAATATTTCGAAAACTGTTTTTTTCAACAATGAAATTAAAAACACATCCTGAAGTATACTAAGAAAATACAACTGCTTGATGACCATATCCATGAAACAGAAGCATGCAATTAAATCAAGAGAAGTGATTAAAAAAATAATTTTATGAAAATTAATATCAAATGACTACAGGTTTAAAGCAAACAACTAAAGAAGATGAATGCTGCTACATGTCATTTTGTAATCTTAATAATTTTTTTTTCTTCAAATCAATTTCAAGCCTTTGGTGTTCTTTTTTCATTACACTAACACTGATCTTTTTTTATAACAAATGATTTAACTTTGTTCACTAAAAAAACATCAGGATGAAGTCTGATTGTTGCACTGACGCAAAAGAGTAAGTATACCATATTTTTAACTGAGTTGGACAAAATATAAGAATGTGTTTAAATTTATCCACACAAAAAAGCATAAGAATGAAAACTGTTCGTATGCTTTTTGCTTTTCAATATTTTCACACAATGCAATATATAATATGAAATGTGAATGAATTAACATCAAAACTTCTTTCTTCATCCAAGTTCTGTACTCTCTGCACATTTAAAGTAACTATCTACCATTTAGCCAAATTCACAGCAAAATCAGCCTATGAATGATAGCTAGGTCTATTGTAGAGATGTTAAAAGTTTCTCCATTTTTTTTTTTTTTAAATTGGAATTAAATTTACTTAGGGTGCTTTACTTTTGTGATGGCCAGTATGGCACAGTCATTACTCACTGCTGATGTGTTCTTTTTCCTCAGACAAAGTGTTTTGAATAGCAACCTGAAACCATTTACAATAAGCAAAACATATAACGATTAAGGACTAGTATATGAGAATCACTTTTGTGTCTATCTAGTGTGATAATTCTAAACATTGCTACTGCCTCATTGCACCATCTTTGTCTTGAGAGAGATAGAGATGCAAATTGTGACTTGGATAACACTCTTATCATGGCCATAGCAAACCATCATGCCTTTACTGCCAACTTTATTACCATTCTAATTTCTTCCCAATAGTTCATTTTTACTGTTTTGATGGTGAACTGATTAAGAAAGTCTCTTTAGATGATCTGCATTGGAAAGTCTCTTTTCATTTCTTAATCTGGCCAATTTGCCATGAAAAGTTCATGGATCACCTCTGATGAAGACGTTTCCATGTGGTGAGACTGATTATATTCAACTCTGCAATTAATATACAGCTGCAGGCTTAAGGCGATGTAACCAGTCCAGCTAAACCATCAGTCTGTCACTCAAATGCACATGGTAATAATGCACGTTATAGATAAAGGGCTGAATACACAACCAGGAACATGATGGGCATGGAGATGTGCAAATTTGCACTTTTGCACAACTGGAGCTAAAAATGCAGCTTAGATTAAACCCTGAAAAAAATGTTCCCCCTATTTATCCAAGACATCAATCTTTTTAAAATATAATCCCAGAAAAAAGTCTACCTGGACCTAAACATCAAAACTCAATATCCACAGTTTCATGTCATAGTTCAAAGCCCTGTATGTGGTATGTAAACAAATTTGATTTACTTGGACTTTATCCCCATTTCAGAATTAAAATTCTGATTTCACTAATTTTGGAGTTATTTGAAGAAAAAAAAACAGACAATCATTGAAATAAATGTTTTAGTGTTTTTGATGACACAAATCCTCTCCCTCACCAAACAGCACTGTTTCAGGATTATTTTTCATACTGAAGTCAAAGGAGCAGCAGAGATGCCAACACATAAGCATGTTTATTCGGAATTCTGGCATCAATTTTCAGAATCTAGGTAACCCATCCAGAATGGATAACATATCCTTAAAAGCAACAAACTTCAGTATAATCATATTGGATCTTCCTACTAGCCTATACATACCTAAACACAGTAACAATTAAGGTCCAGTGAGAATAAAAGATGTAATCATTCCTCCAATTCCTGGTCCTTGATTTCCCTAACAGTTTTTGCCGAAACAATGACTATAAACATTAATTGTTCTCACAAATTTAACCTATTCACAGTCTAGTTGGTTGGTTTCTTATTATGTACATTCTGTTTTTCACACAGAGAAACTATATTCTTTGTACCAGTCAATCACATTTGAGCTGAAATACTTTTCTCCTTACTTGTATCCAAATAGAAAACTTTGTTCAAAAGTTTATCACTGAAAATTTTGATTTTTTCTTCTAAACTTTAATCAATTCAGAATGCAGATATTTCACTAAATATGCATAATAATCATGAAAAATCTTGAATGGTTGGCATCTCGGGAGCCAATGGGACATATACAGAGCAAATCACCTCTCCAAATCAGATAAAATTGACTTCTAATTGGTTTATCCCTAGGATGACTTCAGTAATAAAATTATTGACAGACAGTATCTTAAAAGAATCCATTATATGATACCTGTCTCTCTTGAGGTGATCCAGCCTTCTCGCTGAGAGACGTCAACAAAGCTGGCAGTATTTTACTCAGATGTTTGGTAAGAGCATCGCCTGCTACAGAGGACAGGAATGATAAGGCCCTGGTATTGACTGGATAGCTGGTCAGCTGTAAAAAGATTTATCACATGATGTCATTGATGTTTCATCAACCTATTTTATAAATGACCACATGTTCTTCAGAAATGTGAAGAATTCTGTTGGATTTGAAGCATCTACAGTCTTTTAAACAAGAACAGTGATTGGATTGTGTTGGGAAACCTAATCAGACCCTTGTTTCTGTGGGGTCAATCTCTCCCCCCCCCCACACACACACATTTAGTTTATAAAGCTCAAAAACAAATGCGGTCAAAAACTGGCCTATTTGTCCAATTTTCTCAAAACATTTATGCCATCTGATAGAGAACAAATGCAATTCAAATGGCATACAATGATATACCAATGCCATGACCTTCTTCTTAATAATGACCTTGACCTTTGAACTAAGGACTTGACTTTTGTATGATAAGGTCTGGGCCTTGATAAATTTGTCATCAAACTATCTGCAGGGGTTAACAAGTGACAGCTTGGATAAAGAAACAGGTCACTGACTTGCATTATTCCTTGTTGTGACCTTGACCTTGAGACAGAGGGTATGACTGTAAATACACAACACACTGTCATTATATATAAAAGGCTAACAAAATCTTTATAATTATCTTCATTGGTTTAAAATTTATACCCATACATGGATGGAGGGAACTGATTCACATTTTCTCTTGACATGACCTTGACCCCAAGGCAGGGGGCATTGCTATAGTATATGGCACAGCATCTAGTCATGATATTAACTGGTTACAGTTTCATTAAAATATTTTCAGTGGTTCAAAATTTATACTTTGGACAAGGTTACACATCAAAGAATTACAATTTCCCCTTGTCATGACCTTGACCATGAGGCAGGAAGCATGACTTCGGTATGGAACACAATTTCTATACATGATATATAATTGGCCAAGTTTCATTAAATTATCTTCAGTGATTTAATCGTTATACTTCAGACAAGAATACAAGTAACAGAATTACATTTTCCTTTACTGTGATTGTTACCTTGAGGCAGGAGACCTAGCTATGGAGAAGGGGACTTTATGTAGGACAGTGCATTGTTGTCTCCACTATGGGGTAAGACAGGACTATCCTGTTCTTTCTCTCTCCTTGGAGAAAGGGACTGATGATCCCCTTTAAATGCAGGTGGAGCAGAGTGGCACCCTTCCCCACCCTTTTTATTTTTCAATAACAAAGCTGGAGAAGGGAATGCGGAGTGGAAACAGCCTGCCTGGTCTGCCAACCCATGAAGCCATTGAGAACTCATCCATGATGCCATGGAGTGAAAGGAAGACATTGCATACTCACAACCAGGTGATCGGAGTCCTCAAACCCCATTGAGATTGCACGGGAACATAGGAAAGAGGTGGGGTGGGGTAATCAACCTGATCCAATTCCCTACCAAGGTGCCCGCTCAATGACCAGTGACTAAACCAAAACTTCTACCAAAACTTCAGGAATATAAACCCTTCCAAATAAATGTAAATATGAAGTGCAAGATCAAATATAATAGGTAAAAGTGTTAAAATTCCATAAAAGTAATATAAAATAAAAGATAAAGGTAAAACAGTGTACAATCCTTAAAATGTCAAAATTTTTATATAAACTGCATTCCATCAAAAATTCCAAGATTTTCTCAGGTTGTACATCATCATAAAGTTTCTTCATTGAGTTCACGTCAAAATATTTTTGTCTCACATGGTGGACATCAACACACTTGACATGTAAGTGTTCCACTGTCAGTGGACACTGGCATGGTCTGTACTCTGGTCGAGGTTCACCCTTTAGGAGGTATGCACGAGTCAGGTACATGTCTGATACGTGATCACCAAATTCAGTTTGTCATTGCTTCTTCTCTTCAAGTGTTTGAAGGATTTTACTGAAACTTCGTCGGCTAGATATATGACTGGTGAAGATGTGCATGGAGGTTTTAACTTTTTTCTCAGGCACATTTTTCAGGATATTTATTTTAAAAAAGTTTTGAAAAAGGGGGTATTTTAGGAATTCAGTTAGTCATTGCTTCTTCTGTCACACTGCTTGGAATATTTTATTTACATTTTTTAAGCAGGATGTGTGGTTCATGCAGATGCATATTAAATTTTGCTTTTTATCTCTAGCTCATTTTTGGGGACATTTCCTGAAAAAGGGTCAAAAAGGGGTCATTTGGAATTCAGATTGTCATCGCTTCTCTATCTATACAGCCTGGAGCATTGTATTGAAACTCTGAACGTTAGACATGTGATTAGTGTAGATGTGCATTAAGGTTTACTTTTCTCTTCTGGCCCAATTTTGGTGACAAATTGGAAAAAAGTGCATTTTGAGAATTTGACTCATCATTACTTCTCTTTCCACACTGCTTATAAGATTTTATTGAAACTTGAAAGGCCAGATATGTGGTTAGTGCATATGTGCAATAAGGTTTTACTTTTTTTATCTAGCAGATTTGGGGCATGGGGGGGGGGATTTCTTTTTTGGAAAAAAGTGGAATTTTGAGAATTTAGCTTCTTTACTTAGTATATATACAACCCTATGCAATATTATTGCTGGACATTCACAAATGTGCAGGAAACATTCTAATCTTTCATTGCTCCAAAGGCCTTCAGAGAGGGGGAATGTATGTTATTTGCCATAAAAGAAAAACACATTCAATAGAAAATGTCTGAAGTGTGGTAATAAGCATGTCTGTGACTGCACGTGCATATAGTTTAGGACAATTAAGCCATATAATAGTATATCATGTAATAACACCTCATGGCATCACAACAGACATAATGACATTATATGAAACAAAGACTTAATGTCTACAGCATCTAAATGCACTTCAATGTCATTTTTTCAAAACGTTATAATAATCAAAGTATTGAGAATACTGATGGTTTGATGGGTTAGGGAAATACAGTACATTAAACAGGATCAAAGGGATGAACATGAATTGGGAAATATTGACAATCATGTTCCTTTCTATTTATCAAATACCATTATTCCTCGAAATACATGTAATCTAAATTTTAATTGCTGAAGTCTTCCCTTCACTTTATCTCTGAACAAAGAATTGAGTAAAATATTCATCAAACATTTTGAAAGAAAATATTAAAGCAATTACCTTTAATGAACATTTTGTATTAAAATGATTCTCCACAGAAGCCGTCAAACTATCAAGGGAGGTAACCATTGTGTCTAATAATTTCATCTTAGGATTAAAATACTGAGTTATGTCCCTTTAAATAGCTATCCTCACTTTTCAGGCCAAAAGACAAGTAGAACTAAATATAGAAAACTTCTTAATATTATAAATACAAACTATTCTTAGTAATAAGCTATAGTGGGAAAATTCAATATTTCTGTGACCGTATAAATAGAATATTACATTTGAGATCATTTTGAATGAAATTTCTGAAACTCGTTGAATAATTTGACTCATTCAACTCATTTAATAAAGTTCATTTGAAATGTTCATTCATGTAAGATTCTCTTTGTACCAAATACATCAGTGCTACTATGTAAACCACTGACCATGAAGAATGCTCTTTTTTGATGCAAATCACACATGTTCACTTGGAATTTTGACACAAAAAATGACCTGCTATATATAGCAAAGAATTTGTGTAAGCCTCAAATGATAAGTGTTATGATATGGGATTCTGGGTATTATCTTCATCTGATTCTTACCTGTGGTACAAGATATGGAAGAACAACTCTACTCTTGACTGTCATCACCTGGGCAAGACCATCTAGGGCTCTCTCTGACAATTCTGGATCATCCTGATATTGAACAAAAAAAAAACAATAGCTGAAAATCAATATAACAATCGTAAAAATCGTACATGCAATCTTTGAAATCTATCTTAGCAATCTGATTAAAGCTGAGATCTCCAACGTAACAGAGATCTAATGGACATCGATACAAGGTCATGTTCTGCTGACCTGTCAATTCATCAATCAAATTACAGCTTTATGAAAGTGAAACAGATCATTTGGAACATGTTTCTAACAATAATGAAATGCAATGCTTTATCTGATAGGTTACTGAAAATCAGTGGACCAGGAATTCTAAGGTCAATGGAAAAAGAACGTTTGTTGGTGCCTGTCAGATCTACCGCAATGACGACTAGTCTTGGAACATGAAAAATAATTCTTTTTTTTTTTTGTCCCAAGACTTATATGCATGTAAAATATATTAAAAAAATTTGGTTTCCCAAAACTTGTAGACAAAAAAAAAATGTAAAGACAAAATAAGGAAGATCGCCATACATCACATAGAAGTCAATTACCACATCAATAAACTGTTGTAAACTACTATGATTGTTTTTATGTTATTATTTTGCATGTGCATATTTTCCGATTTCTCCAACATGATTTAAAATAAAGGTAAATAAAGACTTCATAATTCATAGACCACTTATATTTAACGGGAAACCTGTACTATAGTGTACAGTACTTACATGGTACAAATCGTGCTTGGTATCACTTGTATCCTTGTTTATTCCAAAAAATATTAGATGCAGATTTTGCTTTATTCATCGTTTTTACCAAATTGCATTCTTCCAGATTACATTTCGGCTACACGTTCATTGCTGTTTCATTTATTTGGATTCACATGCTCAACAGTTACTGTTTTTCAGTGGTATAAGCGATCCTACTAAGTGATGTAATCTATATGAAAAGTCACACATCTTTAATTACTGTATTTACCAGTATATAAGTCGATACTTTTTTACCTTAAAGTCTTGACTTCGTCTTATACTCCAAATCGACTTATATATGGATTGTGTCATTGAAATTGATCTGTAATCAGCAAAATCAAAAACAAGTCACATAGCTGTAAGAATTCTTGCTGAATTACAATGTCAATAAATTGTTATAAGCTAATATGACAGCTTTCATGTTATAAGGTTTATCATTATTTTGTATGCATTTGAATGTGCTTGTATTTTCTGATTTCTCCAATAGGAAATATAAGAAAACAAATAAAGAGTTCATAATTCACTGGCAGCACTTACGGTCTATACTCTATAGTGTACTGGACTTATTGAAAGCATATCATTTGTTCCTAAAAAAAAAACATGAAAATATTTTGCTTTATATATCTTTTTTTAACCATACATCATTTTTCCTGATCACATTTTAGCCATAGGTCCATTGATATTTGATTTACCAGTATTTTATCTGACACACTCAAGCAATTACCAGAAAAGCGTTTTCATTGATATAATTGATCCTACAAAGGGATGTAATCCACATTAACAACTCCAATGTTTGATAAATATTTATAAAATACCATAGATTAAACACATAATTATCATATATTCACAATACTGTCGTATATTCACAAAAAAGAATGCCCTTAATATAGCTTAAAATTAAGAAATAGAGATGAACTATTTGTAGATCATCAATGTCCGTTTTTAGTTTTGCATTTCAGCGTAAAGCACAATGTAATGTCAACACATTACTCATTTTCATTTTTAACCAGTTGTTGTTTCAAAATCTCTCTTTCATTATACCGGTAGTTGATAAATTGGTCTTTGGTTTCTGACAACAATCAAAGCCAGTTACTGCAATTGTTTAAACCCTAATATTGTCTTTGGCTACCAGTAATAGGTAATGCTGGTACCCCTCTGTTCTCTATCATTAATCCACAACAATTACGGTATTGGTTTTGCAATCTCAAGTGGATTAAGAAACACAAGAAATGATGCCCTCTCTCTTCTCTGGACGAAAATAATGAAGTTAGCCGAGGGCATTGTTTTCATTGTGGCAGTACTGGTACATTTTAGTGAGTTAGGCATGCTCTGATCAATCCTTCAAGTCCAAATAATTTGTATAAATATCCCAAACAAATCATCCAACTTATCTCACATAGATATATTAAAGAATTATAACAAGTGTTTTATTTATTCTTTTTACGTGACTTTTCTCTGTTTTTCTGTCATTAATTTTCTTTACATTTCTGACTTCCCCATGGATAGCCTTATTTCCCTAATGGTAGCCTCGCAAATTTGATATCGTCTGTAAAATCTTGCACTAAAACTGGAGACAACTGTAATAGCCTGGCTAAAGCTGTAGGCATATTTAATTAGCATGTAAATAACACTGCACAGCCTTATGGTTTTTGTGACAATGGATATTGTAATTAAATAAAACAAGAATTAACTGTTTATTCAGAGGTGTCAATTCATAATGGAATAGAGTAGTGCCCTTGTACACGAGTAAGATCACAATCGTCAGGTAACTGAACAATTCAGATTACATTCGTCCTGAAACCTCTCTCTCCAAAACAAAACTGGAAAAAGCGTGTTAGCGATGATGACGCAATTTCCAAAGTACCAGTAATCTGGAATAGCATACAGTGATACCATTAATATTCATGAAACTGGAAGTTTCTAGTGAAAAAGACGAAGCCAAGGTGTTGATCTGGCCTCGTCTTATACTCCACATTGATCTATATATGGATGAAGGATGAAAAATTGACAAAATCAGCGAATTTTACATATACTCTGCATCGATTTATAGGCCGGCAAATATGGTATATAAAGCACATAACCAGCATAAATTCACATAACTGTCATATATTCATGAAAGAATGATCATAATATATGTTAAAATTCTGATGGATCGATTAAGAGCATCATTGATCCATTTTAGTTTTTTGTTTCGGCTTCACAAAATTGTACTTTTCCACACATTATTCATTCCACTTTTGATTTTGGCAAGCTGGTTGTTTTGGTGTCTCCTTTGTTTATAACTGGTGGATTTGTCTTTTGTTTTCTGACAGCAATCCAGGCCAGTTAATTGTTTAAACCCTGAAATTGGTTTGGGTAAAAAGGACATTTTTGTCCGGCGGCAATGCCAGTACTTTGATGTGTGATTGGCTTCTACTCTGCAATATTAGCATGATTACCGTAACTGATTAACAGGTACTTATTTAAGGTTGCTTACATCAAAGCAAACTACCACAGAGTTTTTATTTTAAAAGCATTATTTCTGAAACTTCATTATCATATTTTAGAGATATTATTTAAGTTTAGTGCGGTGGTGTCTATGATTCGAATCCAAGGTAAGTACGTCATTCAGCGCAAGTAAAATCTTCAATGTACATGTGGTGACTTCATGATGTAAACATGTGCACAATAAATGCGAGAGTTGAAATAAACACTATTTTCGTTGTTGTCATACTGATATCACATTTTAATGAGTTAGGTATTTCCATTTTCAGGGGGGAAAAAACCCATAATTACAGGTGACTTTCAACAATTTTAATGCAATAATGCATAAACTGACAATAGAAAATAAGAGCACAAAAGGGAGAAGTTACTGTTGAATGGGTATAACATAACACTAATGCTCAATTCTTGTCATCGTCTGATCAAATAATACATATCTGAATTCGGTAGAAATAATAATAAAACAGAGAACAATTAAATATTTATTAATTTTTCAAACAAATTATAATAATTTATGTAATAATTCATAATGAAAGTCCCTAAACAACCACAAAGTCATGTTTATTTTACATGAGGTTAAAATCGATAAAGTATGCCGATCGATCAGTAGAAAAAAAATGTTTTAGGTATCCCAAGACTTATAGTACATGAAAAAATTGCTTTAACTTTGTGTCCCAACTTGTATAGGCCATACAAAAATTACTTTTGAAAATAATTAAGGGTGTCCCAAGACTTATAGTGTCCAAAGACTTGGTCATTACGGTACTTAATATAATAAGTAAATCTCAATTTTAATCAGATTGTCGAACATGGATGCCCAGAGACTGAAATTAAATAATTATTTCTTCTGATTAATGCTGCTTTTATATGATTGTTACATATTGCATTACTCAAGTCTCCAGGAATAATAACAATAATAATAATAATAATAATAATAATAATAACCAGAGCACTGTGAACGGTACAATGTATGCCTGCCACATGTTTAATGATTCTCTATGTAGACACTAATGAGGCATGGTTGACTTTGGTGATTATTGACCAACAGGTCTCAATGACCTTAGATCTTTGACCAAGGTATGTGCTCTTCAAATAAACTTGCTATACAAAAACCATTATTTTCGTATTAAACTTACCATGACCATGACCTCTGACTTTTAGACTCCAGAATCCATAGCTTTCTTTATTACTTTAATTGCAAGCCATCCACAAAGTTTAGTCAAGCAACTACTCTTTAAGACAAGTTATTCTGCAAAACCAATTAATCTTTGAGTCACATTGACCATGACCACTGACCTTTTGACCCCCAAATCAATGGGCCTCTTTTATACCTCAGGTACAAAAGCCCTCCACAAACTTAGGTCAAGTTAAATAGTCTAGAAATAAAGTTATTATACAAAAAACATCCTTCTTCTTTTAGATACAGTAACCTTGACATTTTATCCCCAAATCAATAGGCTTCCTTCTTAACCAACATGCAAGTTATCCACAGAATTGGGTGAAGGTACAAGGGTGAGAACTGAAATTTTTGTGCAGAAACTATTTTTCTTCCTTCAGTCACTGTCACCTTGACTTTTGACATTTTGGCCCCAAAACCAATAGGTTTCTTTCTTACCCCAAGTGCAAGTCATCCACAAAGTTTGGTCCAGGTCTGTGATATAAAACTAATGTTATTGTGCAGAAACCATTTTTCTTCTTCAGTCATCTGGACCTTTAACCATCTGATCCCAAAATCGATAAGCTTCTCCCTTACAACAAGTGCAAGCCACCCACAAAGTTTGGGCCTGGCATTTGATGTAAAAATAATGTTATTGTGTGGAAACCATTTTTCTTCTTTCAGTCCGTGACCTTGAAGTCACTTTGACCTTTTGACCCTGAAATAAGTAAGGTTCCTCCTCACCCCAAATGCAAATCATTCACAACTGTAGATGGTGGAGAACTTGAGTTATTATGCGGAAATGAAATTGGTATAAGATAGACAGATGGACAACACTATATATATGGTGGGAGTATAATGATAATAACTGCAACATGTTCATTATATGAAATCAGCATGCTCTGTAAAAAGTATCTGCAAAACTAACATCAATATCCTTGTCTAAATAAAAGACACCTCTAAATGTATATGTATAAAAAAATCAACCATCTAGATCCATGTAAGAACACTATGAGCAATTATAATTTTTTATAGGACTTGATAACAAAAATTTACACCTTAAAATGTTAGTATTCATGATGCCTTGACCTAAATAATTTTATAATAATAAATAAGATCATTGCAAATTTCTAAATGCATCTGAACCCTTTTAGTATAACTTCTTACTAATTTAGCAAGCAGATCTGGTAGAATTTCATCCAAAGCCCGCGGTCCAATGTTGCTGTGGAGATTGTCAAAGGTGGTGGCAGCAGACCTACGTACTTCTGGAAGGGGGTCTATCAGGGCCTTGCGCACTGTGGGAATCAAACTCTCTGCATAGACAACTACCTGTGAAGTAAGTTTTAATTTAGTTTAAGAAGCTAAATTCTTTAAAAACAGTTTAAGAAGTTCCACTTTTCTCCGACTAAATTGTTACCTGGGCAACAGATTGTGAGTGGACATGAAAAGCTATCAGGAAACATGCCTACTTGAGGGAGCTTTACATGTAAAGTCTATACTCGCTTATAAGTCAAGTCCATCTGCAACTGCACAGAGCCAGATCTGCCATCGCAAAATGTGCCGGCAGATCTAGTTTATGCAGTCTGTTAAAGTAATCTGTAGAACAAACAACACAGACCCTGATCTGCCACCACATTATGTGACAGCAGATCAGGGTCTATGTTGTTTGCAGTTGGACTCCACTTATAAGTGAAGATTTTGAGACAAAATCTGGTGGACATCATTTGCATAGCAGTCACAGATGTTATTCAAAATGGATAATAAGAAATCTTGGGAAGATGGCTATAAAAGTAGCCAATCAAAGCCAAAACTGCCACTTATCAAAAACTAAACATGAGCCCACCTTTTTTGCTGTTTTTGCTTTTTTAATTGCTTTTTTAAAGTTGCACCAAAAATGGCCAAATTATTTGGAATACTCTATTCCTTGATAAATAAAATTATAATAATGGTAAAACATATTTCAACAGACTTTTCTGAAAACTGAAGTCCAAAACCACAAGTCTCCAAAGAATGACAGTCCAAAATATGAGAAAATGTCCTGAAGTTCAAAATTAGGGGTTCACTATCTGAGACTTGAAATCCTGGAAGCAATGACTCTCATTACTGAGGACTTGGAATCCTGGAAGCAAGGATTCTCATTACCATGGACTTGGAATCCTGGAAGCAAGAACTCTCATTACTGAGGACTTGAAATCCTGGAAGCAAGGACTCTCATTACTGAGGACTTGGAATCCTGAAAGCAAAGACTCTCATTACTGTGGACTTGGAATACTGGAAGCAAGGATTCTCATTACTGTGGACTTGGAATCCTGGAAGCAAGGACTCTCATTACCGAGGACTTGGAATCCTCAAAGCAAGGCCTCTCATTACTGAGGACTTGGAATCCTGGAAGCTAGGACTCTCATTACTGAGGACTTGGAAATATGCTAATATGATAATAGTTTTAGTCACTCATAGTTTTGCAAATGTTATAACTTTAACTTCTGAGCAAATTACTTACATGTTCTTTACTAGTAGATGCCATGATTTCACTGAGCCCAATACAAACACCTTGCCTTGTTTCACTTTCCTCGGCATCCAATCCTCGTTCAAGAATTGGAATAATCTCAGGAAGAACTCGTTCACCCAATTTACGTACAAGATCTCCTAATGTTCTAGCAGCCACCTAAATAAGAACAATTTAGAACAATTAATTATAATTTCACATAAACTTCAAACTCTACATCCTTTTTATAACAACATCTGAAGCAACAGCATGATATCAGTAATGAAAAAAAAAAAATCCCAAAGGGACTGACACTCTACTGGCCAAAAAGAATTTCCTGGAATCAAAGATAAAACTATTTCTTCTTTTAACTGCTGACTGTTGAAACAAACTCCGATATTCTTGAGTGAAAACAAGATTTTCAAACTGGTCACTGTGGTGGCCATACTGGCTGTAAGATTGACACCATTTCCATTTAGGACCAACTAGATATCATAAGAGGTCTTTTAGTGAACACCACATGTCAATGTTACCATCCATAAAGAAGGTGAAAGGAGCAACAACAAGATATATAAGATGGCTGCCACTGTGGCCATATTGGATGTCAGATCAGCACCATTTTCATTTAGTAACAACTAGACACCGTACGAAGTCTTCTGGTGGAAACCCCATGTCAATATGACTTTCCATTTCCATTTAGAAGAAGTAGTCATAACAAGATTTTCAAGATAGCTACCATAATGGCCATATTGAATGTCAGAAGGTCACAACTTTCATTTAGGATCAACTAGACATCATAAGAAGTCTATTGTTGAAAACCTCACTGCTGATATGACCATCCATCTAGTAATGATAAGATTTTCAAGATGGCCACTATGGCAGCTATATTGGGAGATTCACACCAATTTCAATTAAGACCAACTAGACATTATAAGAAATCTTTTGGTGAAAACCCCATTTTGACATGACTTTGTTTTGAAGGAGTGGCGATGAAAAGATTTTCAAGATACCTGCCATGATGGCTATATTGGCTGTCAACATGACATCGTAATAAATATTTGGTGAAAACCCCATGTCAATATGACCATCGAACTAGGAGAAGTAGCAATAACAAGATGACTACCATGGCGGTCATCCTGGAGGTAAGATCGGCACTATTTTAGGACCAACCAGACATAATAAGAAGTCTTCCGGTAAAAAATCCATGCTGATAGGACTTTTTCAGGAGAAGTAGTGATAAGATTTTCAAGATAACTGCCACAGCAACCATATTGGATTTTATCTTCACACCATTTTCAATTAATACCAATTAGACATCATATGAAGTCTTTTAGTTAAAACCTCATATTGATATGGCCATCCATTCAGAAGGAGTAGCAATAACAAGATTTTCCATATTGGATGTCCGAGTGGCACCATTTTCATTTATAGTCAGCTTCCGATCCATTATGAATCATACCCCACCTTCAATATCTAAAAGTATTTACCTGGCACAACTGCAAATCTACCTGAGAATCAATTCAATTGTTTAGACTGCATTATAGTGGAAATTTCTAGTATATACTCGCGTATAAACCGATACCAACTGCAAACTGCATAGACCCAGATCTGCCGTCGCATAATGCGCTCAGTAGAACAAACAACATAGACCCTGATCTACTGGCACAGTATACGATGGCTGATCAGGGTCTATACTGTTTGCACCGGTTTATACGCAAGTATATACAGTAAACAAAAAAAGGATTAAACAAATTTATACTTAGTTTACAGAACATTTTTAAGATTCTGAAAAATCTGTCACTGTGGTTTCATCTCCCTATATTTTAATTGTAATCATTGTAGTGGTATGTATCTTGCATGGTGTATACAGTACGTATGTACCAATTTTTTTTTACCTATGCGAAGATCCGCATCACACTTTTGCAGCTTATCATATACATTAGGCTGCTCATATACATTAGACTTGGGCTGCAAGGATTTAGCATTGCACTCACCACTGACTATATTTTTCCAAATTACAGAAGTTCACAACTACAGAGCAAGGTATGGTTTGAAATTTATAAGTTATGAAGGGATTTAATAATTCTCAGTTACACTGTAACAGTACCAAATAAATATTTTGGAGACAGAAGGTCAGGTATGATTGATAATGGATCAGAAGTTGACTGTAGGACCAACTAGACTTGGGTATTAATGTACATGTAAGGTTTCATAGCATCCTCCAAGTAGTTCAGGAGAAGTAGCGATAACAAAGTTGTGCCAACAGATGGATGGACAATGTACAACAGGCCCTCCCATAAGCTATTCTGGTCTATGACCAGTAGAGCTAAAAAAATGCAATGGGTTAATGACAAATCAAATCACTGATTTCATGTGATAAACATCTATGTACTGAGAGACAGACAGACTGACAGATAGAGAATAATAAAAAAAATGAGTTTTCAAGAAAGCTAGATTCAGAATCAGAGAAGAGAGAGAGAGTGAGTGAGAGTGAGAGTGAGAGAGAGAGAGAGAGAGAGAGTGCGAGTATACCTGTCTCTTGTCATGGCTGGTGCTGGCAAGACATCCAAGAAGAAGCGTGAAAAGTGTTGGCAGAATTTCTCGTAGGGTCCGAGGAGTATTGGAAACAACCACTTTCCAGACATGAAGGGCAGCCTGACGGACTAACAAGGCTGTGTCTGACCGTCCCATGTACATTCCTGCAAGCACCTGGTTTCTCCTCTCCATTCCCAAGGCATTCAAGATTGCCTAAAGTTGATAGAGTGTTTTAAAAATGATTGATGTTTTTTTTCCTATGATATTGTTATACAAAACTTTCAAAAACATTAATGTAAAATCATAACATTACTGATTTGCATATCATTCCTGTATTTTGTTTTACCATTTTTTACTGCAAATCATATCATCTTGAAAATTTCTTGGAAAAAATTTGCAATAACCTATTTGAAAATGACTCTGAAGATAAATAAATTAAATGATATTCAAGATGAAGACATTTGTGGAAAAACAATTACCGTCTAAACTCGCATGTAAGCCGAGTCCAACTGCAAACTGCACAGACCCAGATCTGCTGTCCGATAATGCACTGGCACATCTGGGTCTATGCAGTTTGTTTGGAGTAACCAGTAGAACAAACAACAAATACCCTGATCTGCTGGCACATTATACAACGGAAGATCAGGATTTATGTTCTTTGCAGTTGGACTCGACTTATAAGCAAGTACAGATGGTAACTGACAGAAAAATGATAACAAGAAGAATTCTATAGAATGCTATGTATCCACTTCTCCACCATGGCATAATCCAAAAACTTTGCAACATTGCTACAACAGAAAAAGTTGGTCCATATGACTTTTCATAAGCATGAATATTAGTCCTAGAAATGAATGTCCTTATCATGTTTCATGACTGCAAGCAACAGTGTCAGTAAAAATGGAGCTAAATGAAAGAACTTCAGATTGACTGCCAAGCCTACAATGATGATGACCAATACTGTCAGAAAAGTGATCATACTTGTGTCTTGCCTACCCATGACAATGATGATGACCAATGCTATCAGAAAAGTGACAATACTTGTGTCTTGCCTACCCATGACAACGATGATGACCAATGCTGTCAGAAAAGTGACCATACTTGTGTCTTGCCTACCTATGACAACAATGATGACCAATGCTGCCAAAAAAGTGACAGTACTTATGTCTTGCCTACCTATGACAACGATAAGGACCAATACAGTTGGAAAAGTGAACATACTTGTATGTTGCCTACCGTTCAAAACAATGATGACCAATGCTGTCAGAAATTGACATTACTTGTATCTTGCCTAACTATGACAATGATAATAACCTATGGTGTTGGAAATTGACAATACTTGTGTCTTGCCTACCTATGACAAGGATGACGACCAATGCTGTCGGAAATTGACAATACTTGTGTCTTGCCTACCTACGGCAAGAATGATGACCAATGCTGTCAGAAAACTGAGCATGCTTGTGTCTTACCTACCTATGACAACAATAATGACCAATGCTGTTTGAAAAGTGACCAATACTTGTGTCTTGCCTAGCCACGACAATGATGATGACCAATGCTGTCAGAAATTGACAGTACTTATATCTTGGCTACCTGCAAATCCTGGCTACCTGCACCAACAATGATGACCGATGCTGTTTAAAAAGTGGCAATACTTGTGTCTTAGCTATGCTTCACAGGTGAGAAAACAAAGTCAGTGTCAGTGGTGATAAATCAATGGTCAAACTTTTTAATCATCTTACCTTATGAGAATTCTCTGTGCCAAAGTTGTCATCCTCTGATGCACTTTCTGTGGACATCTTTCCTGTTACCCCTGTAGTTAAGAAAAGCATATTTCCTGTCATGATTTCTCTCATACTGTCATATGATTTTTGTTCCTTTAGGAATCATTCATTATAATGAAGTATTTGTTCTCATGAAGTATTCTATCCTGAATATCTTTTGTCATGACTCTTGGGCACAAAAACAACATCATCACTTTTGTAAATCAAATAAGACATACACTTGCACTGAAATCGGCCGCAGGGGACACCTCCATACAAAGGAAACCAGGCCTGGACATCATAAAACTCATGAGTTTGACCTTGAGATTTATGATCAACCAATCACAACAGACTTTACTTTTGTGACATCATTTTTGATTGGCTGATGGTAAAATTCAAGTTCAGACTTAACTTCATGTGTTTGATTATCTTTAGGTCTGCAAATGAAAACACTGTACGAACCTCCTTTTTTAAAATTACCTTAGTCTGACTCGTAATCAGGTTGGCTGCCCCAGTGTGTCCTTGGGACTTAGCTCCAATTTCCTTGGCACAATATAGCCAATAACATGTTAAAAATGCTGTTAAAACCAACAAACCAAACCATTAATATCACCTTATATTCAACATGTATCTAAAGGACATATATCCACAAAGGACAAAAATTCTGTGGTCGACTGAGTATCCTGAATAAACAAGTTTCCCTGTATCTTCCCTTATTGACTAATATTTGTCACTGTCATTTGATTGCCTTTATTTTTCATGACTGCAGTGGCGTACAATATTGGTGAAAAAAGACAAGAATGTTTTTTTACAAAAGATGTAGGTGAATTACAGGTAAGCAACTACTGCATTGCTCAGTGTGACTAACATGCCAAAACATTTGAATTCTAACTTGTATCCATAGAACCTAAATATTGTAAATCACAAAATATTATAAATATATAAACATTTAGCAAATTTAACTAATTTTTGTTAAAATTTTATTTGTATTAAAATTTATGTGATGAAACTAGATTTGTGTTTGTAAAACATGTAAACCCACACAGCAGACCAAAGAATCCATGTCCAAGAAGTTCAAAAATGTGTATTTAAAAAAAATAGTGTGTAAAAAAGAAAAATAGACAAATTGCTATAATGACATTAGAATCTAATCAGGTCATTTACATATGCATACAAACTATGCATATCAAAGTTAATTTGTCTATCTAAAGTGGGTTTTTTAAATTTTGCTAACAAGGTTCTTGTCCAGAAAACTCCAAAGGTTAAAAAATGTGTTAAAAAACTGAAGAAAAAAAATGCTGTAGTGGTCCAAGAATCTAATCAGGTCATCTACATGTAAATACATACTTGCCTACCAAATTTTATTTGTCTAAATTGAGTGGTTTTTGCACAATCTTGCTAACAAGATTCTTGGGACATATGGACAGACGAATGGACAGACATGACCCAATAAAAATTCCCCTTCTGCAAGAATTGGCGGCATTAAAAATGAGAATATATAGGACATCAATGCCAATGATTACCTGGACAAACAGTTCTGGCAGTGTATAACATGGTTTAAACTGTAGTAGCCAATGTTTCAAGAATGCAATATTGCACTTAGCATATCCAATGAAGCAACAAGATGGACATGGTGTTGTAGTACATGAAATGCTGCCAACTGATCCTTTATTCACAATTTCAGCTGAATATCCCTCGCTACTGGCAGTGATTCATGTTACTTGCAGTCTGAAAAAATCCCCATGTTTGAATAATAATTCAAATTATAATGCTGTCCATGGGAACCATAAAGTAGATCGCCCAATTGTGAGTTGTGAGACCACCTTAAAATGAAGCACATTATACACATTATCTCACTGCTACATAATGAAATGGGATCCATGACCATACCTCCATTATAGCTGGATTGGTGTTATAATGAAGGGCCTTATAGTGAGGGAGTGCTGTACCACACTTCATTCTGCCTGTGTTTACCTAGTGCAGTCTGCAACCACACTTTGCCATTCTTTAGATAGCACTGAATGAGGATAAACAACTCTTGTAAAAACAGCGATGAAAGAAAGTCAAAGACAAGAGTAGTATTAACACCTGTTTATCGGAAGAATTACAATCAAAATTGTATATGTTTGCCCCTGATGACTGGATACAATGTTATCTTTTTAATATGCTCAAATTACTAAAAACTTAAGGCCAGATTCAGCAGTGAGACACAAAACTTATTGTCAAAAGTAATATGAAGTTTGCAATTTGACAGGGATCTCCAATAGTTATGGGTCTGATCAGACAGGTTCCATTGTGCTTTTATCAGTATTTTTGCCATAATACTGAAGATGCTGCAATTTGAAAAGGTTTGGAATGGGTTCCAAAAACAACCCAACCAATTTTCAGATATGTAATGAAGAACTTCAAAAATAATAGCTGCCAACAAAATCATATTAGAAAATTTAAACAGCTGCCAGCTTTAAAACAAAACACATTTAATCTTTTTTCCATCAATCTGACTTCAAGTCATCCAACTATTCCTGTAGAAGAACATCAAGACTGGGAACTATTTCATTAAAGATATTAACAATTCCACCCCTTTGTGCAACAATACCGTTCATCAATTAATTTCAAAAGCAATTGTTTATCTTGGATTACCAATACTAGATTTCAATGTACTTTGCTCCAGTATACAGTAAATATTTAATCAAAAAACCAAGTGTAATTAATGATTACATAGCTCAACTCTACTTTTCACTAGTCTCCAGTAGCCATTGTAAACATTATCATGCAGAAAATAAATTCAGATTAAAGTGATCTTGGCACCTTTTCAAACTAAAGATTTTTTTTGCAATCTTTTATCTTTACACTTGAACTTTTAATCATTTTAAAATTTCAAATTTAAAGAATTGTGCTGACATAATGTGAAACCACCTAACTACCTACACACCCAACCACCCACCTACCTGCTGTGAAAGGGCATAAAATATATAAGACAATAAAAAAGAACATTCTTTTCTATAATATCAAAGTAGAGGTAATAAGTTGATAATAAACAGATGTTATTTTTGTTATAATTTTTTTTAAATCATTGTTCTTAAAATCTGCTTGAAAAGCCATTATCAGTGTTCACCCCTAAAAGCCAGATCTTACTGGGTGAAAGTCACGGGCTTTGAGTAACCTTGGAGTGACAACCAGCAGTACATAGTTCATGCATTACTAATTACCTTGATTAACCACTACAGCTGAGGCCTTACATGAAAAGCATAGCATGTACTCCACTAGTCCACTCACCTAATTCCTATACTCATTCATATGTACAATACACAGTTAACCTGCTGTGGGTATCATATCACAATATACAATGTACAGTCATTAATATGAAAAGTTTACTATTGAATAAACATATGTATTCCTACTTCCAACTGCACAGGTTAGAAAGGGCCTTCTCAGTAGGCTAGGATATATATAGGTCTAGCATGGATGAATCAATGTGGTCATAAACACAAATACTTAAATCATGTTAGTAAAGCAAAAAATGAAGGTGACAGTGACCTCCTTTGGTTTTAAGAGTGTAGTTGTGATGGAAATGCATCAAATTATCAAGTTTCATGAATGGAACATAAACAGCACCCAAGAAATGAACTTTTAATACAATATTTGTGAAGAGTCACTGAAGCATAAAATATAGGTAAGAGAGACCTCTTTTGGCAAAAAGGATGTAGAAGATCCACCCTCTCACCAAGCTTCAGGATTCTATGTAGGATAGTATGCATATAACAAACAAAAAAACTTGTCTAGTCATAAGCTAAATGTAAAAACATAAGCAAAGCCAATAAAAGATGAAATATAGGTCACAATGAGCCTCTTTTGTTGTAAGAGTGTGGTTGTAACAGAGATGTATGTCATCATCAAATTCATGATTCTAGCATGAACAGTGCCCGAGAAATGAACATCAAACACAAAATTTAACCAAAGTCAGTGAAGCATAAAATATGGTCAATATTGACCTACTACTGAAATGAAGGAGTAGTGCTCATCAAGATGCATCCCCAAGTTTCATGATTCTATATAGGATAGAATGCACAAGTCATGCCAGAAACATATGTTGGCATGAGCTAAATGCAACAACTGAACCTAAACCAGTAAAATGTGAAATATAGGTGACAGTATGGGTGTAGTACTAATTTAATGTATAAAGCATGAGCAGTAAAAATGTCATATTGATCCAAAGTCATTGAAATGTGATATATTGGTCACAGTATTGGTGTAGTACTAAGAGAGATGTATACAATCACCTAATTAAATGTATAAAGCACAAGCAGTAAAAATGTCATATTGAACCAAAGTCATTGAAATGTGAAATATTGGTCACAGTGACCTCCTTTTAACATGAGGGTGTAGTACTCATCATGATGCATCCTCATTTCATGATTCCAGGTGTACCAGTATTATACTGTAGATAAAACACCAACATGGCCATGACCTAAAAATGCAAAAACTTGACATAAACTAGTAAAATTTTAAATGTAGGTCACAATGACCATCTTTTATTGTATGGGTGTGGTACTAACAGGGATGAATACAATTACCTAGCATGATGATTCTCACATCAACAGTGCTTAAGACTGTATAAATTACCTTATTTTCAAGATAACCAACCTCTAAAATAGCGTTAAAAACATTACTCCAAGAGGTTTCAACATACAGAATATAATCACTTATAAGTTGACGTTTTTTTACTTAAAATTTTATTCATTCAGAGTAGGGGTCATCTTATAAGTGTGACATACAATTTTTTTTATAAATCTAGAGGTAATATTGGAAACTCTAGATGTTTGCGGTACATACAAATACTGTCAATTCAAATATGTTTTCATTTTCATGCCACTATTACCATTTAGAAATGCATATATGGTATGCCCTGTCTTTATCCATTTCACAATGGTTTTCATTAAACATTACTTGTATCTACAGTTTTTTGGATTTAAATAACTTGAAAATATTACTGGTTATTTTTAATATTACCCACCGCAAAGTGAAGCGTCCATCAATGTTGTTTACTATGGATGTTTACTAGTAAGTATATTGCTTCCATTTTCGTGCAAGTCCGAGCAACCTGTATTTGTATTATATTTTGTGTTTTGCTGTATAAACACTGTTTGTGTTTGATGTAATAAAAGGTTTGATTTAATTTGTATTTTCCTTTTCCATAAGCTTGATCTAACTCCCAAGTGATATTTCCCAAGTATCTGCAAGTGCTTTGGGGCAGATAAGCCCTTGGCTTGTAAAGGCAGCACTCACTCTGTTTTTAAGTTGACAATCATTTTGATCGAGCTTCAAATCAGATACTTGTTCAGTGCCATGTAGAGTTCTACAACTTTCTGTGCACGTTTGACCTCAATCTTTTAACTTGTAAAGGCACCACACTCTTTGCTTTCCCATGTGATAACCCTTTGATCAAGATGCAAATTTGATACTTGTTCAGTGCCAAGTAACAGAGGGTGGTTATTTGAACTGCTTGTGATCTTGCCGCACAATTGACACCTATTCAGTTGCATCCTTTAATAGATTTCACAGGCTATATGATCAAAGTGTCACTTACAGAGCCCAAGCTCAGTCTCCACATAAGCATCCACATATGACAGTAAAGACGAGTAATCGGAGTCGGATGATATTTACGATGACTAGACGACAAAGGAGGATTTCAGAACTTTATATGGTCACTCATACGATGAGGATGAATTCTTGGGCTTTGTCCATATGACATTAGATAGTGATATTTATAGAATACTGTGAATCACAAAAGTGTGGACTAAACTTTTATTGTTTATTTGTAAGACATGTGGAATTAACATATTACGGGATATTGTAAATTGGATCATTCTTGGCTATCATTTTTATACCAATATGTGACCTATAATAGAATTCATGGATTTGTCATATAAATGGATTTAAAATGTCAAGTATTATGGATTTCTATGGATTTTATTACATGAACATAGATAATATGTAAGTTGTCAATTTATTTGTGACATATTCCATACAATATAATTATATTTTACAATGGTTTTGTCTTTATTTTTCCTATGCATCTATCTATCTATCCAATTTGGCTTGTTTATTTGTCCAAAGTGCAACTCTGACTCACTGACAAGTCACCGTTTCTGACAGATCGGACTTGCAAAATACACACCGACTTATAGGACAGTCAAAGAGAAATTAGCTTTTTGCAGCCCTAAAAAGAAGGGGGGGGGGCAACTTATAGTAGAGTCGACTTATAATCGAGTATATATAGTAAATCTCATGTGTACCTCCGAAAACATTGTTTATTACATCAATGCTTTTTGCATGTGAATGTGGATATATTCGAGTGTTATTGCTGATTCATAAAATAACAAGATTTCCTTTCCTCAAAAACTACAGACATTTAATTTGTGAAACAACAACCTTCAACATTGAAGCTCAATTTTTTTATTTATTTATTATTCTATTAGCAAAATATTGATGCCACGATTTCATTGCAAGTAATAGTGAAATTTCTGCTCATTCTTGAACAAACCTCTGAGTGCCAATTAAGGAATTTTAAGTTCACCACAAACTTTGGAACTCACTTCTCCATATAAACCGTATCTGTAAAACAAAGCTTTTCATGCACCGAGTACTCCTTTCACTTGCTTCCCTTGCTATTCTTGATCACATTTGCAAATTAGTAGGATAAACCACTGATTAGGGTTAGATACTTAATTATGTTAGCTACATAATAATATTTATAACAGTGTTCCATTGGTCACTGAAATGAGTTGACCTGACACACTACCGTGGCTGCTAGCTCTTATGCGGGTAGGAATTGCATGCCTTTTTTATTCCAACCCCTTCATTTGATTTGATACAAAAGATGAAATGAACATGATAATACAAAGCAGGTCTACTTTTAATTGATTGTAACAATACAACAAACACTTCTGCAAATCGGAGATCAAAACACAGTGGGCACTTATAATTACGTTCTCAAAGAAACACTCGCAGACATAGCTGTGACTGTAGATTGACACTGTTCACATTTGAATACAAGAGGGCATATCGCATTTATGATGATTACATTCAAACCAAATTAAAAGATAGACCTAAACACAAATTTCACTTGACAAAACTTATTTAATTGGTATTTATTTCTTAAAGTGTTGCCACCAGTAGTCATTACTGACATTTTCATAGATCAAAATTTTTTCAAAATATTGTTATTTATAGTGTATGGAGACATTTTTTGGGGGTGAAGAAAATTTACCAAAATATATGACTTTTTATTAAATGTTGTGAATTTCATGATGTTGATGCAAATTTTCGGGCACTAATCACCTTTTTCGATGATAAAGTTTCATATACCAGTTTTGATCACAATTTTCTTCACGTTCAACATATAGGACCCAATCTATAAAAAAAAAAATTCACACCTTACCTTGCATTATAAGCGAGTTCACGAGTTATCAGGACACAAGTTATCAAGTGAGAGGTGTATTATCTTCTAGTTTGATGATTCCAGCTTAACGAGAGCTTGAGAAATAAACATAAAACACAAAATTCTACCAAAGTCAATGAAGCATGAAATGTCGGTCACAGTGACCTACTCCTGTGACGAGGGAGTAACTCATATCAAGATGAATTCCCTTGCCAACTTTCATGAATCTTGATATATATGGTGCAAAACCTATTTGGTCATGAGCTAAATGCAAAAACTTAACCTAAGCCAGTAAATTGTGAAATGTAGGTCAGTGACCTTCCTTTGCGGTAAGGGTAAGGTACTAACAGAGATGCATGTAGCTTGAGAAATAAACTTAAACCACAAAATTTAACCAAAGTCAGTGAAGTGTGAAATACTGGTCAAAGTAACCTATTGTGAGATGAGGGTGTAGTATTCATCAAGATGCATTCCTTCACCAAGTTCACGATTCCAGGTATCACAGTATTTATACAGTGTGCAAAATACATGAGCCAAAAGCAAAAACTTAGCCAAAAATATACAATGTACAAGTTTGTACAAATTTAGCCCCCTCTGCCCCTTCTCCTGGGAGTAGGTGTTATGAAATCCACTCCAAACTGTTGCCTAGGACCTAGGAAGAAAGAATGGTTGACATTCAGTGAGGATGTACATATATATATGCTTTTATCTGTGTGGAGGCAGATGCTGACGTCGACAATGATGCCAACACTCGTGGTGTAGTACAATAGCTTACCTACTTAGTAAAGGTGAGATAAAAAGGTATATCAAACATCAATCCCCCAAATACTTGGAATCACTTAAGTCCCAGCGTTAAGACTTCTTTTCCTGTGCATGTAAAAACTCAAAGCAAACAAAAACTCAAACCAACAGGTGACTCACAAGAAAGTAAAAAACTTTAACACTGATCTTAATCTAAAATATTGCTGACCAAGATCTGGTGAGTGGATAGATGTACAGATAGATAGACATGCACACAGATCGCTGTGTTGAGCTTCTGCCATGCCAAGCTCAACAAACATTTGGGCCAACAGCAAAAACTCCCAAATTCTCAAACCAAAACTTTGGACCAACAGTACTTCTTGTTACTGATGTTCTATTGCATTTTTTACCTGACATCTTAAACAATAGATCTCCCAGCAACTGGACTGAGCTGTATCGAATTCGCCAGTTGTCATCAAACAAGCCATGTTCAAGCTCTGGAAGAAGGAGTTCAATGGCTGTGTTGGCATACATATTGATAATTCTCTGACCAGCACGCAGGGCAGTATCTCTGACATACTCTGACTCATCAGCAAGTGCCTGCCAATAGATAATACAATGAAATGTCAATTAACCAGACTAGCATATATACGTGCATAGAAGCTGGATCCAACTACAAACAGCATTGACCAAGATCTGCATAATGCACCAATAGATCTATCTCTATGCAGTTTGTTAGGACTATTCGATAGAACAAACAACACAGACCATGACCTGCTGGTACATTATACGACAGCAGCTCAGGGTCTATATCGTTTGCAGTTGGATATGACTTGTACATATAAGTACATATGGTATTCCATCATAGAGACTAGTGGAGTATTTGCCAGATACATTATTTATTGTTTATAAAGCTACTGGTTATCCATGCAAGAATTATACAGAGTGCTCTGTCTCGCTTGTTCCACTTTGGCATAATCCAAAAACCTTGCATAGGCACTAGAGCAGATCACTGTGACCTTAACAGTGGATCACTGAGGTAATTAATACTCCTCATATAAATACATCCATCAAATTTCATGACTGTAAACAAAACAGTGAATAACAAGAGTCCCTCGAAGGGACTGTTGCTCTATTGGGCAAAAAGAAATTCAAGATAAGACCATTTATTCCTTTTAACTGTTAAGTGTTGAAACCATCTCTGATATTCTTTAGCGATAACAAGATTTCAAATTAGCTGCTGTGGTGGACATACTGGATGTCAGCTTGGCACCATTTTCATTTAGGACAAAGTAGACATCATTAGAAGTCTTTTGGTGAAAACTCCATGTCATATTAATCATCCATTCAGGGGGAGTAGTGACAACAAGATTTTCAGGATGGCTGCTGTGGTGGCCATATTGGACATCAGATCGGCACCATTTTCATTTAAGACCAAATAGCCATCATAAGAAGTCTTTTAGTGAAAACCTCATGTTTATATGACCACCCACTCAGGAGTAGCAGCAATAACAAGATTTTCAGGATGGCCACTGTGTGGAGGCCATATTGGATGTTAGATCAGCAACATTTTCATTTAGGACCAACTGAACATTATAAGAAGTCTTCTGGTGAAAAGCACTTCAATATAGCTTTCTATTCAGGTAGAGTTGTGATAACAAGATTTTTAAGATGACTGCCATGGTGGCCATGTTGGACATCAGATCAACACCAATTTCCTTTAGTGAAACCCCATGTTGATATGACTATCCATTCAGAAGTAGCAATAACAAGATTTTCAAGATGGCTGCCTTGGTGGCCATATTGGACATCAGACTGGTACCATTTTCATTTAGGACCAACCAGACATCATAATAAGTCTTTTAGTGAAAACCCCATGTTGATATGATCATCCATTCAGGAGGATTAGCAATAAAACAAGATTTTCAAGATGACTGCCGTGGCAGCCATATTGGATGTCAGATCAGCACCATTTTCATTTAGGACCAACTAGACATAAGAAATCTTTTAGGGAAAACCCCATGTTGATATGACCATCCATTCAGGAAGAGTTGCAATAGCAGGATTTTAAAGATGGCCACTGTGGTGGCCATATTGAATGTCCGAGCAGCACCATTTTCATTTAGGACCAACTAGACCATGGGATGAATGTGTGTTTAAAGTTTCAAGGTTATCCTCCAAATAGTTTCAGAAGTGTCTGACAGATGACAGACAATGCACAACAGACCATCCCATAAGCTCTTCTGGTCTATGACCTGTAGAACTAAAAAAAAAATGTGCTAAATGAAAAAACAATGAACACTGGAGGATGAAAATAGGTCATTATGACCCACTTTTCCCTGTGGTAAGTAGTAACCTCCAATATAAATATACCCATCAAGTTTCATGACTGTACATACAAAGGTGTCTGACCTAAATGCAAAACCTTAATGTACTCACTGGAGCATGAAAAGTAGGTCAGTGACCTACCTTTGCCAATGATAATACCCTCCAAGATGAATAAACCCATCAAGTTTCATGACTGTAAATACAATGGTGCCAAAGAAAATGAGCTAAATGCAAAACTTAACATAACTGCTGAAGCATACAAAATAGGTCACTATGACCTACTTTTGCCAGTGGTGAGTAGTACCATCCAAGATGAATATGTATTACATATGTAGTACTATTTAATGGCACCTCAACACAACAGTGGCTATATGGTGCCAACTAAAAGTAAAGAATTCAAACAATGTATAAATTAAGAATTGCACATAAACTTTAGGAAGATAAACCCTTCCAAATAAATGTAAACATGAAGTACAACAAGACAGAATACAAATTGTAAAGATGTTCAATTTTGTACAAGGTATATAAATAAAATCTGTGGGTAACACATTTAAAATCCTTATAACATATGTTCAATTTTTTTATATATCAACTACATTTCCACAAAAACTCTACGATTTTCTCGGGTGGTACATCATCATACAGTTTCTTCATTGTGCTCACATCAAATAATTTCTGTCTCATAGGGTGGAAGTCAACACTCTACAAGAACGGACACTGGTAAAGTATGCATTCTGGTCAAGGTTCACCCTTCAGGACTTATGCATGAGTCAAGTATGCGTGTCCAAATCAACATAATAACATCTCTGCAATTTGTTCTATATGAGGGATGTCACTCTCCAATAATGGATTTGATGTTCTTAAGTTTATTTGTGGAGTTTTCATTCCACATATTTTGCTAAGTATGAAGAACATGATTATTTATATAATTAGTTAAAGTCAGTATATGGAATCTTCCATTCAGAAATTGGTCACTGCAAGACAGCTTTGGCTGCTTTATCTGCCCTTTCATTACTCTTTATACCAATTTAACTAGGCAGCAAAGAATACAGAATACCAGACTGTATGAGCAAATCATGTTTGTGTAATATCTGGGATATTAACAGGTTGTCAGATTTAAGGTTTTGCAAGACTTCCAGTGCGGAAAGGGAACAGAAAAGATTGTGAAATTTGTTGTTTGTGACTTCAATGTAGTTCAAAGCTTTGAGTTTGGCTGTAATTTCTGCCTTAAAAATTGAGGCTTTGTATGCTAACTTGCTAAAGATGGTGCCACAGGATGCTGCAATGGCTGTATACTGGGACATATCACTTTGATATTGAGAATAATCCGACTCGAGTTTTGTTATTTATAATGATGGACACTCCTCCAGCAGCCTTGTAAAGTATTTCTTGAAAGGCTGTTGTACATTGTGAAGCTTATAAGATTAACTCTATAATTTTCTTTTTAAAAGGTTTCCTGAAGGCAGATAGCTACTAGCTCATGTTCTTTAAGTAGAAGACTAAATTTATCAATATTTGTCTTTAAACAAATTCCATTGTATTATGGTGTCAAAACATTTATAGAATTGGAAGTACTGTACTTCAGGAGTTTTCCCTGGCGGGTATCAGGGGGCTCTCCAGTGTCCATACTTTTTAGACTTCCAAATTTATTAAAATGTCCGACAGGATAGTCAGATCCTTTTGCTAATCTTGTATATTCTTTAATCCTCACTTTATTTGCTTTAGAGTATGTATTTCCATTAGTGTCATCAGTCTGTGGCTCTTTTGGTGGGCTTAATCTATCTGGTTTCTCAGTAGCAGAGTTGAGAATCTTATGTGATACCGGTTCTATGACCACTGGAGCCTGTGGTTTACTGCTCTTCTCTTGGTCTGGATTTAAGTGGTTTTTTGTTAGTAGCATTAGGTTTCTTATTTTGTTATACTGTCACACTGAATACTTGCATTATCTGCTTCACTTTCTGTTTGGGTGGCTGCTGGCATGGGTTTTGGTGGCATCAAGACTGAATTCGGTTTGACCTTCTTGCCAGGTAATATCTGCCTGGATACAAACAGTAATCATGGAATACTGTACCAGCATTGGTTTTGCCAGCTGTGACATCCAAGATGAATACACCCATCAAGTTTGATAACTTTATATACAATGGTGTCAGAGAAACTGCGCTAAATGCAATAACTTAATGTTGACACTTATGACGATGATGACAAAATCGTCGGGAAAATTTCTGTCTTGCCTATGCCTCACAGACAAGACAAAAAACAATTATCCTGACAAACACCATGTCTCCGAAAAAGTCCAGAAAGTCCATACAGATTCTCATTTATTCTACAAAATTAAATAGCTGAAAATACACATTTTTAGGGAAAAAGAAAGCTTAACAATGAACAATGTACAAAATCAAATTGCTATGAAATTGTCTGACTTCAAGAAACCGTGAAATTTAGGTGTCACCAAAATAAAGTAAGTGTAGTAAACCCTACTGGATTTACCTTCAATATGGATGGAATGCTAGGCCCCACGTAGGGCAGAAAGTTGTCCCCAAACACTGATGGCAGGTAGATGTATAGCATAATGTAGCCATCTCGTACATAAGATGGGATGTCCAACCTTTCAGCAGTCTGGATGATGGATGGCATCATCTTCTGTAATTCGTCAAGACCAAGACCCCCAAATACTTCGCTCAGACCTGAAACAGTGGACAACCAGAAATCAGTAAAAGAAATATAATGTCAGGCACTTTTCTAAAAATGAAACCTTATAAAAAGTATGTGTTTGTAAAACAAGCATGCTCAGAATGTATCCAAAAAGAAATAAAAAGCCAAAGTTCATAAAATTATTTCAGTGACAAAAATATAATTAGGGTTGTTCTGGTAAAACAAAGATGGGACCTTGGGAAGGCACTTTTAAATTTGAGTAGTTACCCACAGAAATATATTGGAAATTCTGTATTAATGTCACCAGAATTTATAGTAATATGAGTACACTAGCAGATATCTTTTTTAATAACTGCCTTCCCAAAGTACCATGTAGGTTTAAATGGAACAACCCTAAGGTCTTCTACAAATAAACATGTTCATAAGTTTTCAACAATAAAAGAAAAGAATTCCATGGAATGCTAGGTCTCATCTGCAAGCCATGGCATAAGCCAACAAGAGACCCATGATGGGCCTGATATTGCTCACTGAGTAACTGACCTGTGGTAGTTTATGAAAACAAATTCACACATATATTGAACCTTTGGTGGGGAAAGTACAGGATGGAGCACTTAGTTGCCATATAGGCTATTAATGTTGGTGTGACTTATGTTCTTTTCTTAGACCTTATATATAGGATCACACATCAATGATAGCAATCAAATGTGAGAAGACAGGATACAAAAAGTTAAAAATAATTAACACAAAGTTATTTGAAAAATTTATTGTCATATTGCGAAAGAAAAAGAGATGCTTGAAGGAACTGATGCTATACTGGCCAATGAGAATTTCCAGGAATCCAAGATAAGGCCATTACTTCTTTTTAACTGATCAGTGCTGAAACTATCTCTGAAATTCAGCAATAAAGATTCTCAAGGTGTCCACCATATTGAATGCAAGATTGGCACCATTTTCATTTAGGACCAACAAAACATCATAAGAAATCTTCTGGTGAAAAGCCTATGTCAATATGATGATCCATTCAGAAGGAGTTGCAACAACAAGATTTTCAAGATGACATGGTGGCTATACTGGATGTCAGATCAGTACCATTTTCATTTAGGACCAACCAGACATCACAATAAGACTTTTGGGAAAACCCCATATTGATATGACCATCCATCTTGGAGAAGTAGCAATGACAAGATTTTCAAAATGGCCACCTTGAAAGCCATATTGGAGGTACCGTCGGCACCATTTTCATTTAGGACCAACTAGACTTCATAAGAAGTCTTCTGGTGAATACCACATATCGACATGACTTCCACTCGGGAGGAACAGAGATAGGATTTTCAAGATGGCTACTATGGCAACCATATTGGATATCAGATTGGCACCATTTTCATATAAGACCAACTAGACATCATAAAAAGTCTTTTAGTGAAAACCCCATGTTGATATGACCACCCATTCAGGAGAAGTAGTGATAACAAGATTTTCAAGATGGCTGCTGTCATGGCCATATTGGATGTCTGAGTGGCACCATTTTCATTTGGGCCCAACTAAACTTTGGAATGAATGTGTTTGAAGTTTGATGGCAATCCTCCAGGTAGTTTAGAAGAAGTAGCAATAACAATGTTGTGGTAATGAATGGATGGCTGGTATGACAGATAGCAGATGGACAACAGACAACAGACTCTTCTGCAAGTTATATTTAAATGTATCAGTGCAAATTTTGAAGAACAATCCACAGATTAGTCCAAGGTTTGTGATTTTAACATGAAATTTGTCTGACCTACACCCGGATGTTACTGTGATGTCAGCACCTTTTATGTATTTAATAGGCTGGAGATAAAATGTGTTGAAGGACCACTGAGTTAACTAGCTGTCAAAATAAAGGCTGATGACTAAGCACTTTAATTAGGTTCTCATGGAAGAGCTCGTGAGATTCGCCATGACAGTCGATTTATATCACATTTATCCATAGTCCCTGGGGTCCCATCCATGAGGTTATAACGTGGAAACCACTCAGATTTCCACCCAGGGAAGCCATGGTGGCTCAGTGGTTAAGGTGTTGGACTCATAACCAGAAGGATGTGGATTAAATTCCCATCATTGGATCAGTCTGGATCTGCCACTGAATTTCTCAGGATCAATTTTTTTTTTAGGCCATGTATTTTTTTGCTCCTGATAATTAAATTTGGAGTGTTTCAAGGATAAAAGCATATAGTTTTTTCATTTATTGAAAACTAAAAGTATAAAAATATAAATGTAAGATCATCTGTGAGTAATGGCATTCAATAAATGAAATGCCATAAAATGATGCACAATAGATGTGATAACATATAAACAACAAATGTTTCAGGCACTTTAATATAGCAATACTAGTAACTGTCAAACTCTGTTAACCAAACATATCAAACTTGCTTTATATATTTAAGAATTTCAAATCTGGTCAGGGTTTTTGCAATAATTCTCATCAAATAAATTTATAAACTTAAACATGACTTTTACAAGAAACCAATTTTTGGAGTAAAGTATGTTTCCTCAATAATACTTACCCAATCAGAATACCTTTAGGAGAGTACAACCACTACCTCATAAATCCAGCCCTCCCAAGCTAAACATTTTGCTAAAAGTTGTCTGCCCACTTACCGAGTCAAAGTGATCTCCCCATTAGATATAGGGATTGGCACCCAATCCCATCTATACTTCAGTTACTACTGGAGAGGAATGCATGCTCTGTCAGGATGATGTAACTGCAGGGAGGTTGGGAGGGTGTATCCATATTATGATTGGGTAGGTATTGATAACCATAGTTTCTACTGTTAAAACTGCAAACTGCACAGATCCAGATCTGCTGAGGCATAATGTGCTGGCAGATCTGTGTCTATGCAGTTTGTTAGGAGTAGTCAGTAGAACAAACAACACAGACCTTGATCTGCCAGTGCATTATGCAATGGCAGATACAAGTCTTGATATATACTAATGCAAGTGAGATGCAAATTTGTTTTACAGCTATTTTTGTTCCATACCTTGAGCAGCACCTGACCTATCCACAGAACTGCCCTCAGACTTGAGTACATCCATCAACCATTTCATCAAATCATTAAACTTATCCTTGCTGAGTCCCTTCACCATGGCACCAAGGGCTCGGGCTGAGACAGTACGAACTTCAGGTACTGGGTCCAAAAGTGACTGCTTCAGACCAGGAATGACTTTATCTATGTAGGGTTCCAAATCCTGCACAGAAACAGTATCTCAAAGCTACTTCTTCTCCCATATGGACTCGCTTACAGGTGGGGTCAAACTGCAAACAACACAGACCCAGATCTGCTGGCGCATTATGCGATGGTAGATCAGGGTCTGTGTAGTTTGCAGTTGCTTCCAACTTATATGCAAGTATATACAGTAGATTTATTCCATACCCTTCTCTAACACCAGCCACCAATTGGGAAAAATCAAAAGTGTAAACATTAATGGTGAAACAATTCATTGATATATTACACATTGTGAAATACCCCGTAACCAGTCAAACACATGGTTTAGTAAACGCCTGATGGTCAATCACTGTCAAATAAGCCTGAACCAGATCTTATACTCAATGAGGAGGCAAAGAGCACTGTTTGGGACTCACTTTGGTTTCAACCACAAGATGGTGAAACTGATAAATTGTTACTAGTATGCTAACAGATGCTTTAATAGCATGAGCTAATCTGGAGGGACTACATGTAATCCTGCCATGCACCTGTCAATATCATCCATCGTGGAAAGTTGGTCATTACTTATCTTTAATTTGCAAAATCTAGTTTCTTACATTGCCATACACATAATTCTTATCATGTTTTAAACAAATTAAGGAGAAACACTGCTGGTAAAACATGTTATTTACTGTAATAAAACTTACAGGCTCAGCAAATCACACTGACCACTTGCACCACATGGGTTTTTAAAATGGTCAGCTTGATGTCAATACATATTGATACATATTGCAATACAATCATTTATACAGCAATATGATTTCAGCTGGCAATACTCATTCCCAGTAAAAATGTTGCTATGCGAACCCTTAGATCATCCTCTTTCAACGGAAACAATGTTCCCTGATGCTGAATTTCCTGAGTTAAAATACCTGGGCAAGGTATCTCCCACTAAATTGTATACTGTAAAGAAATAACTGGATTAATGGATGGCAACGATATTTTGCCACATATATGTAACACAGCTCATAAATGGGATGGTTTACTTAAATTTACACAACCACGTTTTAAAATGGGTTTTAATTAATCCACATCCTAGGAAATTGGACAGCAAATTATGACAGCAACATACCAAGCACTTGATACTGGGTTTTTCTTTGGAAATTCCAAGGTTTTGATTTATAATATATTTTCATTGCATTTACTATAAAATAGCAATGTATTTATATGTAACTACTTTTAACTATCTATTGTGTTTAAATGTTTGCTGGAATGTAAGAGAAATTTTTGAAATCCTCCAGTTTCTTCATTGGATTTATTAATTTGTTTTGTGATTTTTCCAAATTTATAAAGAAAACTGACACAGAGACATTTCAAGTACTTTCTGTTTCATAGTAAAATAGTTTTTATGTAACTTGCAATGTGCATCTATTTTGAAAACTTACAAATGAATTCAAAGAATAAAACTGAAGACAAAGCTTTTAGCTGAACATATATGTGAGACCAAAGGAATAACCTTATCTTTAAACATTCACATAGATCACAAACATCTTTGTAAAACAGTGACATTACCAGCTGCCATACAATATTGTTAAGATGTTCCCACCGATGGGATAGCATCCTGGTTGTGCAAATGGTTAATTTCCAAGCTCACTCAGTTCAGAAGAAATGCATTACTGAAATAAACATTGTTACCAATTAGCCTCCAAATTTGCCAGACAGTGTGTCCCCAGCTAGCACAACACTTCCAACAGCCAGAATAAGGTATTATGTAGTTCCAAATCTCTACCATACATCTATGTTGTATTTATTTTTTTAAACAGCCATTTCAATTTTTACGAATGTTTGTGACAGCATACAGGAAATAATATAATGGATTGGAGATATGCATGAGAAAGAGTGAGTGGCAAAGCAAGCTCACTGGTCATGAATGTACATTTTTTTAAAAAATGATGTGCTGTGAGAACTCTGATCTTGAAAGTCTTTGATTTTGCATCATTTATTTATTTACTTAGGTACCAGAATCATCAAGCAACTGTTGTTTTTCTCAGACTTTATTACATGAAGTATAGCCAGGTACTGCAGTTTTGCTGGTTTCTTGTGAAATCATTTCCAAACTATGCAAGTTGAGCAATCACATGTTTTTTATGATTATGGTAGTGTTTTGAAATCGTGGCTGCCAAAAGACCAGTAACATTCTGTATATACTCACTTATAAGTAGAGTCCAACTGCAAAGACCCAGATATGCCATCGCATAATGCAGTAGCAATTTGTCACCAGTAGTCAATAGAACAAACACAGACCCTGATCTGCCAGCATATTATGCAATGACAGATAAAAGTCTATATTGTTTGCAGTTGGTTTTGACTTATTAGCGAGTATATACATTTATAGGAGTCATGCCGAGACATGATGCTCTGGCGGAATTGGGAATTTCATCAGCAACCAAGCTTTATGTACACAACTGAGGACACAACTATGTGAACACATGGTTCTGTTTACTAGACTACATCAGTCATAATATCAACCTGATTTAGAAATAAGTACATGGCTTGAACTTCCATGTGAAATTAACAAGAACAAAAAAAGGGGAGGGGGGATAATTTTCATTGCTTTTTCCATTTTCTTTTTTTTTCTTTTGCATCAGATTCACATACTGATCAACAATATGACAGTTCTTAGCACAGACAAGGTGACTTATGCAGTTTTGATTTTGAAATTTTGTCGTTTCACAGGTAATGTTCGTATTGCATTTCTTCATTTTCTGTCACAGTGTAGATTTACAAAAAAGCTTGTGTGAGAATCAAATTTAGTCATCATGAATAATTAAAATACAATAACATCATTAATAGCTGAAATTCACTCCTTTTTTTGTGTTGATATGGCACCTTTTCTAGAGAAAAAAAAAGAAATGGACAAGATATTTGAATTTATTTATCAACTTGGTAGGTTTATCGGTTTCCTAACCATTATCCTTCCTTAATTTAGTGGTACATTTCATGGTGAATGACTCATGAGTGTACTGGAAAAGGCTGTTTTTTAAAAATTATTTTGTCCCAATTTATCAGTAGATAAAATACTATAAATTCATATTAAGTCTACTATGCACAAAATTACAACAGATAACTTGTCCAATTATCAATCGCACAAATGTCTCAACTCTCTCGCCAATGGTGTGCTCATTCACTGGTTCATTTGATAGTTTTATTTTTTTAAATATTTGAACATTTAGCAGCTGAGTTATAGTTGTGTGAATCTCTTGCAAATAATTTCTTCAATGTCACCCTATAGGTGGAGTAAGCATACTGGAAAGGATTAACTGCACCACTTAGAGTGGCATACTGAACATCCAGTCTGTTACTGCACCACTTAGAATGGTATACTGAATGTGTAGTTTGTTTTACTGGAGAGGGTTAACTGCACCTCATAGACTGGTGTTCCAAATGTGTTGTTAAACTGCAGAAGGTTAACTGCACCACTTAGATTGGTGAACTGAATGTGTAGTTTGTTATACTGGAGAGGGTTAATTGCACCACTTAGACTGGTGTACCAAATGTGTAGTTTGTTAATGTACAGTTTTATTTAATCATAAATATTATAGGCATTATCTATCTGCTTTCTTTAAATCACAAGGTGAAATGTAAGCCTGCACTGACTGACTGACTGGGCAGTAGGAAGTGTTACACTAGATGGGGACAACATGCCTGGGGAAATGCACAAGCTAACAGGTAGCAAAATCCATTTCAGAGACATCTTTCTTCTTAAGTGAGTGTAGCTTCTAAATGGACTGTATGAGCAACCAGGTAGCTATCCTAACAATGGCTGTCTCTTTGAAAACTTCTGTATAAACCATACTTATGACAGAACCAGGGCATTAAATCAGTAGATTTCAAAAATTTTATCAGTAGATTGGTTTTTAACCAGTCAAATTTTTATCAACATAAATTTTACATGTTTTAAGTGGACTGAAAACAAAACAAGTGCATTTTTTTTTTCCATATGTATTCTCAATCATGACACTGAACTTCTGACTCCTACACATATTTTCAACTTTTCTGTCCCAGTGGGGGGCTAGGAACTGAGTGACAATGTGTATTGTCTTTGTACTCTGGCATGAACATTTCTGCGCAACCTCGAGTCTGGAAATATAACTTTAACCTGTTTAGTAAAATAATCTGCAATGAGGATTGGTAAATTGTGCTCTGCCACAAATTTGCAAACAAAGTCGCTGCAAGTGCCACTTTATCCACTTTTGATCCCGTCTCATACAAGGCCTTCAATGTAGGTGTGTTGTTACAGAAGAATCATTGCTCCTATGTGATGGTGTCAGCATTTGCCTGATGATAACATTTCTTCCTCCATATACTATCTTAAAATCCACTTTACATGAAACACACAATGCAAACTCAGGACCTTTGCTACTTGACTGCATATACTTAAACTCTGTTTCTGCATTTTAACATGAATTGACCACAAAATGGTAAGAGCTGCCCTAAAATATTCCTCCTAAATATAATCAAAATACTTAAGCATTTCTGCTGAAATCATTTTTTGGTCAGTATCTCCATTTTATCTCACCTTCGCCAAAGGTCAGCCGATTTTTAATCAAAGACTCAAAAGCTATCATGGACCACCTTTGATCCCTTTATAACTTAAACACCTCAAAAAACATCCCACCTTTGACTTTAAATTCTCCAAATTACAACAAAAGGGTAATCAATTTACAGTTTGTTGTGTACACGTTAGCTACTGTTTAACAATATTCTTAATCTAACTACTCGGCATGCATCATTGCACCAGCCATTGCAAATGATAAACAGTTTTGGTCCCCAGTAGACTGGTTGAGACTGGATTCTGTAATGGTTGGATAGAACACATAAAAATAGTTTTTTTTTTCTTTTTCAAATTGTTTTTAATAAATTGTTTAATTTTCAAAAGCAATAGATTTAAACTATAAAAAGTGTTATGTGTGGTACACGACCATTAAAATGGTATTTGTATCTTACTGCCGGTAAAATCACATGTATGATAAACTAATGAGGAGCAGGGATTGTCAACTGTATCAAACATGTAACAGATACAGTTACACGAAATACATTTCTGAATCAGCCTCTCATACAACCAATTCAAATATGGCATTTGTTTGCTCTAGAGCAATATTAAGATATGCTTGGCCAATCAAAATGTTCAAATGTTTCCTAATATTGCTTTTCTTTGTATAGAGGATTGGGACATTGACTTTGGTTTTCTGAGCTTGGGAGACACCTGCAGAAGTACAAGATTATCATAACCACCTATGTTATGTAAAAACTGATTACCTTCTGATCTGTTAAAGAGTACATATTGCCAATAATTTGAGCTGCCATTTTCCTTATCTCAGTGTTACGGTCCTGGAATGCCCTCTCTGCTACAGGCATAATGAGAGCAAGAGATGGGGCATCAATAAAGTGGACAAATTTGGTTTCTAACAGTGTCTGCAGGCATAACATTGTCTTTTTGGCAGGTTCCTGAAGGGCATCAAGTAGAACAGGAACGATGGCTAAAAGGAAGAAGAAAGAATTCAGGTACTGGAGATCACTTGTTCTCAAATCTTTTTGGAACAAAAAACACTAACTTACCATCAGTACTTGCTTATAAGTCAAGTCCAACTGCAAACTGCACAGATCCAGATCAGTCATCACATAATGCGCCTGCAGATCTGGGTCTATGAAGTTTGTTAGGAGTAATCATTAAAACAACAACACAGACCCTAATCTGCCAGTGTATTATGCAACAACTTCAGGTCAGGGTCTATGCTGTTTGCAGTTGGATTCAACTTATAAGTGAGTATATATGGTAAGTTCAAATTCAAAACATTTGACTATCTTTGACTAAGATGGAATAAAGTCAAAATCATATTTTTCAGGGTTTTCTTACCTTTAGTTCTTCTTCTCCTAGTTATTCTCCATGCATACTAAATCTTAAAGACAAAGATACACTCAAAGTATGATCTCTGATATTTGCTTCTGAGCTTAATTCAGAATTTGGTGCTAATAAAAGCATTAAAATACAAGACCAGGCCTGGAATTCATAAAACTTATCAAGTAAAAGATCATAAATGTTACAGAACAAGGTCATCAAATCGGTTGATTTCAAATTTTTTATCACCAGATTGGTTTTTAAATTAGTTGGATTATTTTTTATCATCATAAATTTTATGCGTTTTAAGATGACTAAAATAAAACATGCATTTTTTGCCATAATATGTATTCTCTTTATATTACAATAAAGGAGCAAGTTCTGATCATGAATCAGATTCTGATGGCAAATATTACAATAATAATTAATTATTATGAGTCAGGGTGTTGTAAATTAAATGAAAAAGAACAAGCTGTATATCTCGCAGTTCACTGCAAAGAGTTTTTTAAATACAATTCACAAGCATTTGCAGTTTCTTTAACAAGTTCACTGCCTGGTGAACACTGATGATATTCACTGTTATTATTAAGTTTCACACTTAACAGGCTCTATTATACAATGGTGTCTGCATATGCCTGCTGATATCATTTCTTCCTCCATATATTATCTTCAAGTCCATTTTGCATGAAACACACAATGCAAATGCAGGACCTTTGCTTCTCACCTGCACCCACTTAAACTCTGATTTCCAAGCATTGTTGTACTTGTAATATTTGTAAGCCAGTGGTTTTTTAGCCTTGGGTGTAAGTGCACATTTCGCCTTTTTTGACATAAATTGACCAAATAATGATAAGAGCTGCCCTTAAATATTCTTCTTTAAAAAAAACCAATAACAATTAAACAAGACAAAAAATCAAAATACTTATGCAAGCATTTCTGCCAAAATAATGTTTTGGTCGGTCTGTCCATTTTATCTCACCTCCGCTAAAGGTCAGCCAATTTTTAATCAACAACTCACGAGCCATTATGGACCACCTTTATTACTCATAACACCTCAATAAATATCCCACCTTTGGTCTTAAACTCTCCAAATTATGACATTAAGTTAATCAATTTACAGCTTGTTGTGTTCAATTCAAACATTATGTAACAATTCTTAATCAGATTGTTCAGCACACATCATTGCACCAGTCGATGCACTGGTGGTACAGTTCTGGTCCCCAGTAGACTGGTTCTGACTGGTTTCTGTCATTTGTGGCTAGAACGCATAAAAATGTTTTTTCTCAACAAATGTTTTTAATCTCTTAATTTTCAAAAGCGGTAGATTTAAACTACAACACAGTATGTGCAGTAGATGACTTAGAACCATATTGTATCCTACCACCGGTAGAATCACATGTATGGAAAGATTGAAACTTTTGCTTAGAAGAACACATTTCTACAAATCATAATTCTACTAAAGTTTTCAAAATATGCAACATTGTTTCATGAGATAAAAATAGCCATAGCTGAAGAATTCATGCAAGTATCATCAATACCTATGAAATATTTTATATAAACTTTTCTCAGTTTGTCAAGTTTTATTAATTCAATGCTAGGCCTCAGTTTCACTGAACATCTCAAATTTTCTTCCCTAAACTGAGATTTATAAATACACCACTCCCATGTTTTAGCATGCCCGGATAACTCACAAACCCACTTAAAATGCGGAGGCAGGTGTGGATCCCATTTTTTCTTATAGAAAATATCCTCCCCCCCCCCCCCCAAGGTTCCTGTTTGCTGAACATAAATAAAATTGTGATCAAAATCACATTTTGCACTGGCAGATCTGGTACCATATATGGTATGCTTTTTTTCACATATGTGCCTATTTTACTTATTTAACATTAATGTAAAATCTCAATTTCAATAGAAATTTCGAGAAATTCAGTGAAATTGGGGCCAGGTCAAGTCAAAAAGATAATAAACTTAAAAGCTTTCAAACTTCATAAAAGAGATCCCAATGCCTCCCCAACTCCAAACCCCATCATCTAAGTTATCAATACTGCCAAGAACAATCTAACCAAGTTCCATGCAAGTTTTGTTGTTGGTGGTATGACTGCCACCTTCCTAAAGGTATCTCATATTGAAGAAAAAAAAAATTACTGATTTATTTACTTATAAATCAAGTTTTTAAATCTTGTTGTAATGTGTTATAAAATACCCAGAATCTGGCTATGCTGATTTGCAGTCAATGATAACACTTTAAAGACACATTCTAGCTGGAAAGCAACATCAAATTGTACAGACTGCAACTTATATCTTGAAATTTTACAATGATCACAGTAATACAGGAAGAACACACATCCTTGTTTCTTTTTCATCCTTTTATGCAACAATAAAACAAACCTACCACCCTTATTTCTTCTTAACAAACTCTTAATCAGTTTTCCTTAAAATATAATACCTTGAATTTCAGGGTTGCGGATGACAGATCCAATCTGTTTGAGAGCCTGTGCTCCTGCTTTCTGCACCTTGACATGAGAATCTGTTAGAACCTCTGTCAATTTAGGCACTATGCTGGGCAGGCAAGCTGAAAGTTGTTTTGGGGCACAAAAGGCCATAGCGCCAAGTAACTCCACAGCACCTAAAAGAATGAAAAAAGAAAGGACAATTTTTACAAGTTTTCCTCTTGACTGAGTCATTTTCTTCCAGTAAAATATAAAAAAAAAGGGGTTCAGAAAAATTATTCCACCTTTGCATCCCTCTATTTTTGCTAAATCTGGAAATTTTCATCAATACTATAAATTTGCTTTCACAAAATATGATAATTTGTTTTGATTTGTAAACATACATTAATATTATAATTATTATCATCTAATGAACACCACCATTACAACCATCATCATCATCTTCATCACCATACTACTGCTACTATAGAGAAACCCCATTAGATCATGCTTTGTTATAACACAACTTCAAATATAACATGGTCATCGCATGGCTCCCAAACTTTACAACTACTTCACTAATTTCTCCTGACTTATTTTTGAATTACTGCAAAGTTTTATTGCCAAAGTAAATGAGTTTGATTTGTTAATCTGGTGAGGTGTGTTGTATTCTTCAAGAAAAAGTTAGTCTTTTTTTAAATGAATAAAGATACTAGAAATTTCTATTTATGAATGTTCATTGCAAATATGTCAAGAGTCCATCAAACAAAGATGTCAGCTCTTAAAAATGCTGATAATTGTTAATCTAATTTGTATTGAACCATCAACAATAACACCAATATTTCTTCTCGGTCTTCAAAGCATTGCTGTTCAATCCAAGGCAAACAATAAACCAGAAATGAATCAACTGGCATACACACCCATGCACCAACGAATGCAATTATTGCAATAGGTTTATAACCCAAACTGATAAATATATTTACATACCTAATAAGTGATTGCAAATCATCAACATTAATCCCACATATCAACATTAATCCCACAGCAAACAGATGTTGCAGCTATTTGGAGCTGCTTCATTAACCATCATTAAACTAAAGCTGCCTCATGTGGCTTGCCCATTCTGACAGCCAGTGGTCACATGATCAATCCACAGGTGGTTAAAAGTCAATTGGTTCTTTGGTAAACAGTAAACTCTATCATCAATGTATATCCCTTAATAAGTGGAATGAGATAGTTTGTGTATCAATAAACTGCAGTGGTCTGAAAAATCATTGTCTTTTGTCGGACATTTATCTTGAGCAGTTTTGGTTGCTGTGACATACGTGTACCCTCACTAGGGGTGAAACGATTCATTGATATATCAATGCATCAATACTTTTGCCATATTGATACACGTATCGATACAAGAGGTGAAGAATAGATACAAAACGATATCTACCCTATATAAGTCATGAATTAATCATTTGCCTTTTTATTCTTTAAACTGAGAATCGATAATGTATCATATCTTAGGCTGTGTATTGTGAATAGTATCGATACGCAGCACAGGTGTATCATTTCACCCCTAACCCTCACCCCACCCTTCATCATAACTCTGACAGTTAACTCCATAAATATCCTCACATTATGTCTTTCATGTATAATTTAAGTCATCATATGACTACACCAAATATAAAATCTAACTCAAACCTTTTTATTTCCTTAAAATGTAGTCAGAAATGCAGACACCAGCTTCAACTCACTTGCTTATACATAGGCTACTTGTCATTGTAATGCTAATTTTACATTACTGTAGTTGAACACTGACTGGAACAGAACCATTTACATTTTAGGGGTGAAGGGATTTGCTGTTATAATCAAACATGCTATTCCCTATTTTTGCTGTGCAGAGTGCAAAGTCAAAGTTATCAACATATGTTTCAATCAATATTAGGTTTATTTCATTTATTCCTTCCTCTGTCTCTTTGACAATAACGCAACTGTTTGTTGGAGATCACTCTGAACCCATGAAATCGAATGGTTACTCCCAAACTTGGTTGAGGCAGTTTCACACCTGTTGCTATGTTTATCTCAAGTACATTACAAGGTCAATATCTGTATACGAGTTTCAGTTAAAGTATTTTTCAAGCCTAAATACAAGTTTCTTATTAGAACCTGCCAATGTCCAATATTAGCATATTTATTGTTGGTCAAAAATCAGCCCATTGGGCATGTCCAGCAATTCATGAATATTTAGGACATTTATACTATATAGTTTTTTAATAGATTAGATTGAGTTTATTAGCAAGAAATTAATTATTTCGATTTTAATGGAATCTAGCAGAAAAAATTCTTGAAACCAATTTTTGGAGTACAAAATATGTCTCTTCCACAACACTTACATGATCATAATATCTAAGAAGAACATCCACTACCTCACAAATTCAGCCCTCCTGGGCTTGCATTAGCTTCCAACATTGGCACCAAATTCAGTCCATTTGTCAGTTAATACTGGAGTGGATGTGCATGCAATTACAGGGATGAAATTGCGGGAGTGCTTGGGAGGGTGTGCCCATATTATGATCATTTAAGTAATATCAAAGAAATCCATTTTACTCCAAAAATTGTTTCTTCTTCAAATACATTACCTGATCATAATACCTTTGCAGAACAGGTAAAAGGAGCGAATTACATCCGCTTACCCTGGAGTTACCCCTGTCTCCAGTCTCCTAAAGGATGTGATGCAGCTCTGAATCTCAAGTGAAACAGGCTAATGATGCAGCTCTGAATCTCATGTGATCTCATGTGAAACAGGCTAATCTCATGTGATCTCTTGTGAAATGTGATCTCATGTGAAACAGGCGAGAAACAGGCTAAACAGGCTAAGGTTAGGACATGGTTAATGCATGCGGTTTGGAGAAAAAAATTACTTCAACAAATCCATCACAAGCAGAGTAACCCGTGTCACTATGAAACTGCTTAATGACCTGGAAGGTATCCTACTGTACTACTGATGTAGGTCCCACCTGGTCAAACTAAACCCTCTGGGATGAAATGTCTCTGAGGTAAAAACTAGAGCATGTCCATCCTATAGCTTGGATGATGTCAGTTAGGGAGAAGTTGCACTTAAATGCTATGATAGTGGTGACTGTCCTAACCTCGTGAGCTGATATACACAAGAAATGCACTGGTCTTGAATTAGTTCCTCATAAGCAGAGTGAATAACCCATTACACCCAGGATGACACAGCCTGAGTGAAAATATCATCCCTTTTTCAAAATGATAAGAACAAGCAAGATTACCTTCTGATGATCGTATCATTTCAATTGGGTCGCACTTTGGAGTCCTTATGAGGTTCTATAGATGCACATGGGGTGATTGATCCAAAGAAGATTGCGATTCCAAGACAAAGGAGTGATTCCCCACGAAAGGAAACATGTTTCTGGCAATGAAAGCTGCGACCATCATGAGAGAATTAGACCTGTCCTGACAGAGCTGCCAATAGTTATTATCAACCAATAAGGTATGTATCTCACTGATCCAGCCTGCTGCAGTTATAATGACTAGGAAGCAGGTTTGTACTATTGGTGAGTCAAGGAAGCACTAGACATTGGTTTGAATGATTGCTTTAGCCAATCACAAGATTCCATTTCAGATGAAGGACCGAAACCTTTGGTTGAGACAAGTCAAAGTTTGCAAGAAGGTAGGAGATGTCTTTGTTCTGGTCTATATCCTCCCTTCCATGATGTCAGAACATGTCTAAGATTGTGGAACAGTAGCCCTAGACAGTGATGGGGGTCAACTTATTCTCCCTCATTCAAGGCAATGATGTGTAATAACTTTTGTTCTTCAACACGCATCTCTTTGATTTATCTAACTTCAAATGAATTGGGTTGTTCCACTTAGTGTATTTTACCTATGCATTCATTCATGATTGTTGAAGCAGGCAGACCTAGGAATCTCCACTGCCAAGTTCATTACATCCTAGATCCATGATTTTTTCCCAATCTGGATAAGATAGCACTACAATTCTCTTGCTTTTTACAAGCCTTGGGAATCAGAGGGGAGGGGATAAAGTATATGCTGTGAGACCATTCCACTTCAGGGAAGGGATTGAAGAGATGAAGGTTTGGAACTTTTCATGCTACTTCATCACACAAGGTTTATGTAAGGTCAGGCCCTACAGGCACAGCTCAACTGAAGACTGAGGAGAGAAAGAACCATTCAGTATGAAACAGCTGAATCCAATGGGAAAGTGAGTCCACTAGGACATACAGTCTGCCTGGCATGTGGCAGACTTGAATGGAGATTTGTCAGCAATAACACCACCAGAGAAAAATCCCAATCCCTGAAGCAGAGGTCTCGGGACTTGTTTCCCCGTTTTTTGATGTAATTGAAGACAGTTGATTTGTCAGACAGAATGAGAATGCCTTTCCAGACTGCATCTCCTACCATGATTGAAAGGTAAGCACTATGGCCTTCATCTCAAGGAGATTAATGTGTAATAAGCACTCCTGAAGGGTCCAGACTCCACTCACTTCTTGGAAGGAGGACAGGGGGTGAACACTCTAGGCTGTCATGCTGGAATAAGAGCAGATCCTGATTTACAGCATTTGCTTCTGCAGTGGAATGCCAGTCATATGCAGACTATGGTCCTCCAATCTACACAAATGGGACCTCAAATAGCCTGAAACCAGATCATTGGTCTTGAGTGCCAAGATCAGCTGCCACTGGTATAGAAGAATCATCTGCAGGGGTCTCATGACCAAGCAGCCCAGAATGAGGGAATCCATTGTCATATTGAGGACACCCAAGAGGCGAAGAAAGTCTCTGGATAAAATCGGATTCTCTGAGCAAACATTAGACACCATCAAGATGATTTCAAGAGATGTTCCACAAAGTAGCAGAATTGGTTCAATAGGGTTTTGAACTCCATGTCCAAATGCCTGAAATGCTGGGATGGGATGAGCTCATATTTGTATTTGTCACTGATGACAAGGAATCTAAGGCTAACCAGCAGTAAAACAAGTGACTGTATGTCTTGGTACAAACATGACTGATCTGCTGTTTTTGCAGAATGTCTACAAGGCAGTTTGACATTATGCATTTGGGTGTGGTTACAAAGTGCAACACAACTCTGTTCACGATTATCATGAAGCCTTAGGGACAGATATTCAGACCAAAAAGGTAGCCCTGAACTGATAGACACATCCCTGTATGTCCCTGTATGAGAAACTTATGAACTCGAGGAAGACTTGTGAATGTGTATGTGAAGGTACGCATCTCAGAGGTCTAGGCAAACTGTGAAAATGTCCTCCTGAACCATGTTTCAAACAATTTCCGAGTCTCCATTCTTAATTTGGTGCCGAAAGTAAGTGGGTTTGAGAGTTTAGATCCATTACTCGACAAAACGTGCAATTGGCTTTGGGTCAAGGAAGAGATCTGTAGTTAAGATCCCAGTGAATCTGCATTGTGCACAATCGCAAATGCCTTTTTGTATGGAGAGTATTAATACTTGCTGCCAGATGTCCACTTGAACAGGTCTCTTGGGATGTCTGTAATGAAGCGAGTCAATGATAATGGTGAGGAGCACTGAACATGGTTTGAGGGCCATCTGAAACAATTCGTATCACCTATGGGTCAGCAGGGCAGTGTCTCCTGTTCTTCTGAGGAAAAGTTTTTAATTCTATCCACTGGGATGTCAGAAAGAAAGAATAAGCATGGTATTATTTGTCGATGGGACAAGATTGGTCCTTAGCTCCCCCATGCTTAATCATTGATGGCCCAAGGAAACTGGTACCTTGTTGAGAGAAAGGAAATGAAAGGGGGATTCCCCATTTTGTTTGGCTTGGTGGAGAGCAGGGGGCCTTCCTGTTTCTCTGATCTCTCCTAGGAAACAATGGCAAGGCTCTGGGTCACTGGTCCAATGAGGCTTGCCTCCCTGTTGGAATCCCAAAAATGACTTTGTGACAGTTTCCTAGATAGAAGACCTGTAGAGAAATGCAGCTCTTTCCACCAGTTAAAGATTAACTGATCCAGCTATGGCATTAGGTAAGCGAGTGTTGAGTGTTAGCATATGACCCATATGAGAGACTTACAAGCATGAGTGTCAGTGGAGTTTTCAATTAAAGGGTTTAGGATTGCTGAAAAAATAGCCTGGATACCAATTCGAACTTGGGTCTCATTGCTATGACATTTTGAAGCAATTGTTGCATGTCAAGGAGGACTTCTATGCAAAGAAGGTTGTTTTAAAGTTCAGGCCCACGATGTGTCAGTCTACAGCTGGGACTACAGAGTGATAGGTTGGTTGGCGTGCCTTCTAGCATGCCAGGTTAAAATTGCTGTCAACTGTCACTGCAAACAAAAGGCCTGTTGACACTTGGGTCCTGAAGTGGTCTTCCAAAGCAATGAAGTATGTCAGCAATTTGACCAGATTGTGTTAGTTGCTGAAGAATGGCTGGTCTTTCAAGATTAAGAGATCAATGCCTGGAAGACTGAGTCTTCTCTGAACTTCATCAGATCAATAAACGAAGATGGCACGTAAGCGTGAATCACAAACAAAGGGTGTGGTGATAGGAGAGCCTTCTGTGAGAGGTGCAACAAAAGAGCTGGTGAAACATGCTGTGTGGGTCAGTTAAGAAATGCTGGAGTCTACTACTACTGGTCCAGATGGGCTGCCAGAAGTGGCAAGACTAATGGTGTCCGCATTCTTGACTGTGCGTTTTCTCAATCTCTCACTGCTCAAAGCAAGTGGTAATGATGGTACACATGTATTCTAATTATATACTGTATTCATTTGACAATTTTCTTATACATGTATGTACCAATGCATGGTTCTCTTCTGAAAAAGTTAAATATTAAACATGTAATCACTGTTTAAGCTGGTAACTGCATCTTTTAAGCTTTTTCAACCTTCCATCTTGTATAGCCAAGAGGATACATGTGCATTATTTTCTTCAGTAACATGTGTCCATATTGCAAGATACGTTTCATAACACAATGGCACTTTTGTGGACCCTGACCACTGTGCTAAAGCGGGGTTTCTCTGAACTATCATACTACTACTTCTGCAATATATTTTGACTTAACAAATATTACAGTGCTGTAAATGGTAGTAGTGCACATAACCATTACTACCATTGTAACAGACATCAATCTCGTTACTAGATTTCACAAACAAAACTTCAGTACATACCTAAATTTCAATTTTTATTTTTTATTTTGAGGAATTAAATTCAAGTATGGCACCTTAATATTACAGTCAAATAAATTCAGATTTGCTACAGAAACATACATGTAAACCTCCCAGCCAGGAAGGTTTTCCTCCCGAGATGAGGGGTGTCTCCTGTCTCTCCCATCGCTCACTGAAATCTCCCGTGTACGCATAATTATAGAAAAATTTAATTTTTTCCATTTTTGTCACACCTAGGTCATACAGCCTGTAATCACTTTGACTGTGAACTGGCTTAAGCAGGGCAAGACAATTTAGTTGCAAATTTCAAGCAGCATAAAACAATTAACATCTCTTTGATTCTGTCGGCAGGGTCAGTTGGCTTTAGTGTTTGAAATTTGTCTACATCGATTATATTATATGTGACCAGAAGTAATTATGAAGGATTAAATACATTAATTGATTATGGTTGGATTACTAAAGAGCTCAATCAGCATAAAACAATTAATATTACTTTGATTCTCTCCGCAGGGTAGGTTCTGCTTCTGTGCTTAAAGTTGTCAAGATGGATTAAAAGTAATTTGGACAGGATAAGAGATGTTGATTGATTATTGTTGGATTACTATAGAGCTTGAGTGGCATAAAACAGGGTCGGTTTGGCTATGGCTTTTAAAGTTTGTCGAGATGTCTAAGTGTGCATTGTCTCCCAATTTTAAAACGCCAAAATCTAAGCAACTGAAATATCACACAAAATTCAATGATGGATGGAAATGGGAATTTCAGTGGTTGGAATCAAGTTCAAAGACATGAATATGCATTCTGCCCTTCCCATAAAGCTGATTCTGATCATCATTTTTCTAATATACAATGATCTGGCAAGAATGACATTACATGTCATACAAGAACCCCATCTGAAAGCATATTAAACACAACAACAAATACGCCATCACTAAAATCCATGTTTGTAAAATCTGCATCAAATGTGGATAAAGATATACATGTCGAGACAGTTTGCCAACTTTATAGCCAAACATAATCTCCCGTTTATGGTAGCAGATCATTTTTCAGATCGTCATAATAATGTTCATTGACTTAGAAATCGCACAAAAGTTCTCATACAAATGGACAAAAACTACACACATAAGGTTTTCATTGGGATAAGAATGTCGAAGACATGTGCCACAATAAAAAATTTGCAATTCTCATTTAAAATCCTCCCTATTTTGAAGACAAAACTCCCAAACAAAATTCTGCAAATCTCCCAATTTGTTCTAAGCTGACTTTTCTGTTCAATCACATTTATGCAAAAGTACAAAGAGCAGAAAAGAAGTTACCTGTTTTTGTTCTCCAAGAGTCTTCCTCTAGCCCTTTCAGAAGAGAAGGCAGAACAAGTTTCACTCCATGGGCTGTCAGCATGCTCATCACTGCTTTGGAGGTCTCATCAGCTGCCTAGATAAAGTACCGTATACCTCATTTATAAGTCGAATCCCACTACAAACAACATAGACCCTGATCTCCCATTGCATAATACACCGGCAGATCAGGATCTATGTTGTTTGTTCTACTGATTACTCCTAACAAGCTGCACAGATCCAGATCTGCCGGTGCATTATGCAATGGCAGATCTGGTTCTGTGCAGTTTGCAGATGGACTCAACTTAAAAGCAAAACTATACAGTACATGAAACTGCAGAAAATAAACAGGGACTGGAAACACCTCATGTCCATGTCCTATACACCTTGAACAAAGCAGCCTTCCATGGGTACATGTCACACAACTAAATCTTGACAGATGGATACAAATGGATAAGCATGAATAGAACCAAGGCCTGCCCCCCCCCCCTTTTTTTTGTTGAGGCTTCCTTTTATTTAGCTATATAAAAGAAAAAATAATGCTGATATTAATCTAGAGTGTGGAAATATGTACGGGCAGATATGCATACAGATGCCAAAGTCAAATTTCTGCCAAGGCAGGCATGACAAAAGTTGCATTACATATGATCTTACTATTTGTTATTGTCTGCATTTGTGATCATTTAAGATGAAAACAAGTCGATTAAACACTTTTCAATTTTTATCTGGTCGAAAGTGCTCTAGCTCCAGACCTAAATAAATGTTAACAAAATCCTGGACCAGGGATTGAAACAGAAGTATTTTTTTCAGCCAAGAAAAACTGTTGTTCAAGATAGTACTTGAATAATATATGAAGCCAAAAGGCCAACACATTATTCCCATGCCATTAAATACAGAATTTTTTATTAAGAAGCTTTCTGACAATATACCCCCAGAGAACTTTTTAAAACAATGCTTTGTGTCACAAATTTTGACCTTATTCTTTAAGGATTTATATTTTTTTCTTTACATTGATTTTCTATTTTATACATCTTTTCTAAAGTTTTAGTGCCAGGATTGTGCTGACATTGAACCCTGTACATGCCATATATACTTGCATACAAGTCAGATCCAGCGGCAAACTGCATAGACCCTGTTCGGCCAAAAGTACCATGAATGGCTCATTATACGCTTGCCCTGTGTTTAATAATCCTCTATGTAGACACTAGTAAGGCATGGTTGACTCTGGAGATTATTGACCAATAGGTTTCAATAACCTGGACCAATCCAGATATTTGGTCTTCAACTAAACTTACTGTGCAGAAACCATTAATGTTTTATCAGACTTGCTATGACTATGACCTCTGATCTTTAGACCCCAGAATCTAAAGGTTCTTTATTACCCTGAGTGCACGCCATCCATAAAGTTTGGTCAAGAAACTTACTCTAGAACAAAAGTTATTCTGCACAACCCATTTTTCTTTGAGCCACAATGATCTCAACTTTTGACCTTCTGAACCCAAAATCAATAGGTCTCTTCCATACCTTAAGTGCAAGCTCTCCACAAGTTATGGTCAAAGTATGTGGTCTAGAACTAAAATTATAATGAAAAAAAAAAAAATTGTTCTTCTCTCAGTCACAGAGACCTTGACCTTAAACCTTTTGACCCCAAGAATTATAGGCAACCTTATCACCCAACATGTAAGTCATCCACAAACTCTGGTGAAGGCACCTGGTCGATGACTGATATTTTTGTGCAGAAACCATTTTTCTTCTTTCAATCACAATGACCTTGACTTTTGACCTTTTGAACACAAAATCAATAGGCTTCTTTCTTACCCCAAGTGCAAGCCATCCACAAAGTTTGGTCCAGGTCTGTGATGCAGACCCAATGTTATCATACAGAAACCATTTTATTTCTTTTAGTCAGTAACCTTGACCTTTGAGCTTTTGGCCCCAAAATCAATAAGCTTCTTTCTTATCCCATGTGCAAGTTTTTCACAAACTTTGGTATAGGTCTGTGATGTAGATCTAATGTTATTGCACATAAACCATTTCTCTTCTTTCAGTCACAGTGACCTTAACTGTTGACCTTTTGGCCTTGATAGGCTTCTTCCTTAGCCTAGTACAAGCCATTCACAAAGTTTGGTTTAGATCTGCAATGTAGAACTAATGCTGTGCAGAAACTACCTTTCTTCTTTCAGTCAGTGACCTTGACATTTAACATTTCAACTTTGAAATCAATAGGGTTCTTCCTTATTCCAAGTGCAAGCCATCAACAAAGTTTGGTAACTGTAGATGGTGCAGAACTTAAGTTATTATGCAGAAATGAAATAGGAAACAGATGGACAAATAGATAGATGGACAGACAACATCACAACATAATAGCTCCACCATATATCAGGCAGACAAAAAAGAAAAAAAAATTAAGAGTAAAACATACACTGCCTGCAGTGGGATTTAAATCAGCAGCTTATTGATCAATAATCCAAAACACTAACCACTGCATGACCCATCCTCACAAACCTTCAGCTAGTCAACATATCATCCATATACTGCATTTTTTAAAATAGAGACTACTGTATTGCTCACTGCAGCTTGGTCAATATGTTTCCATTTTTCTGAAATATTTCAGATAACTCCAAAGACAGTTTTCTTCTTGATTGTATTTATCATTTTGGAACATGAATTTATGTGTTGAAAAATTCTGTCTACAATTGATAGCCTTAATGGCTCAAACTCATACACTGCTATAACTACCATTGCAGCTAAACAGAATCTTACACAATTGTGCACTAGGAGTGCACAAGTAGATCACTGCAGTGGACAAGGCAGTGCACTACAATGAAGAATGTAGTTTACTATAACGAAAAAGGAAGTACACACATCACACCAATGATAGGAGTTAAGGCAGTGTTTATACACATTAAAGTAAACCAATACTGAATAATACATAAATTTGCTGAAATGTAGCAGATCATTGTATATTAGAAAAATGATGATGATGATGACCCTGATGATGATGATGACCCTGATGATGATGATGACCATGATGATGATGATGACCCTGATGATGATGATGACCCTGATGATGATGACCATGATGATGATGATGACCATGATGATGATGATGACCATGATGATGATAATTTGGTTGATCAATACAAAAGGCATATCAACTCCACTACTTCTCTTTATCTCATCATATGATAAATGCAGAAATTGCCCATGTAGTAGTAGTATAGTAGTAGTAGTAGTAGTAATTGTACTTGTTGTTGGGTGTGGTATTTGTTATTATTATTATTATTTTGTCTTTCTGTCATATGTTACTATCGTATTGTTCAATAAATAATCATTATTAAAGGCCCTTAATACACCTAGAGAGCTTTCCATGCACAACTAATGTGACCACTGTAATTAATAATAAAACTTCTAGATATCAATCTGGATAAATTGCAGCCATAGTGAAGCCTATCTTACTGCCCCAGGTAATTAACATCTCAAACCAAATACATAGGTCATGTGCTTTTGAACCCTCTGCAAGTGATTTACCTTTAAACAGGGTCTCTATCAGTTATTTTTAACCCTCTACAGTGTATAAGCGATTTACCTGTAAACAATGCAGGCAAATATATATCTCAACCCATTACAACTTCTCTATTAAAACAATCTGGTCATGGATGGAGGGATTTTGTTCAGGTTATTCCAATTAGGTACTATTTCCAACATTTTTCACATGATACCAGAATAAAAATCACTTATGCATAAGATAACCATTGGACTGTTACTGAATGTTTAAAAAAGATGTGGTTTTTTAATTCTTTATTTTGCAATACCTATAAATCACTTATGCATAAGATAACCATTGGACTGTTACCGAATGTTTAAAAAAGATGTGGTTTTTTAATTCTTTATTTTGCAATACCTATAAATCACTTATGCACAAGATAACCATTGGACTGTTACTGAATGTTTAAAAAAGATGTGGTTTTTTAGTTCTTTATTTTGCAATACCTATAAATCACTTATGCACAAGATAACCATTGGACTGTTAATGAATGTTTAAAAAAGATGTGGTTTTTTAATTCTTTATTTTGCAATACCCATGATCCCAACAAATATTTGTTCAAAATCAAACACATTAACAAACAAAAAAATGATCTAATGCAAGTTTGGATACGTGGAACAAAGGAAATTATCAGGGAATGTGTACCCAGTCCTTTAAATTAAATATGAGCGACTAAGAATAAAACATTCAACTTATCAAACAATAGGTACAAATGGGACTGATATTTGCTCACCTGGGCAACTGACAAATGTAAACTTGTGAAAGCAAATTCATACATGTAGTGAACTGTGGTGTGGAAAGAAGAGTTTGGTTCACTTACTTGCCACATTGCTCAATATACCTGTTATGATTCGACTGAGACGGAGTCCACTGGTTGGGGGGGGGGGGGGTAAAAATAGCTGGGTCTAAAGGTCCAAAACAAGGGTCCCAAACCTCGGATTTAATGAATTTTCAGCCCCTGTTGGAGCTGATAGATTAGATAAATCTGCATTAAACTGAATTACATCTGAAAGTCTAAATTACGATTACTTTGCTATTATTTATGAAATTCACATTTATTATCAGTTATTAAATTAAATAAAAAAGACAAATTTTCATTTCATTCATAAACTGCTTAAAAAAGTTATAATAAAGGCAATGAATATGAAGAAATATCACCAGTTACATAACCGCAACAATCACAACTACCCTTTGCACCACCACCATCACCACAACTATCACAACATTAATAACAATAACACAGAGTATACTGTATTACTATGTCCTTTAAAACAACAAGACAGACAAGAACACCACACCACCATGGTCACTATAATAATAATAATACAAATAATTACAAAAATTGCAACTATTACATTAACAATAATGATGATCACAGCATTATCATCATCACCATCATTACTGCAATAGCAACAATAATCATGAAAGTTACCAGTGAATCAGTGTGTGTGCCTTTGATCCAAGCTAATTTAAAAAAAATGAAATTATATTGAAGATAAAACTTTAAATCAACGATTTGAAAAGAGAAATTCCTTATCATATCAATGATTTATTTGATGCTCATATAAAATTTAAGTACGGTTGAAATAACCATACTGTACCTAAGTCAACTACAAACATCCTCAATTGTTCATTCATTCATTCATTCATTCATTCATTCATTCATTCATTCATTCATTCATTCATTCATTCACTGTACAAAATACGAATATTTACTTATGTCCTGCAATCTTTCAAGACATACCTACCAAAATATTTCCAGTGTAAATCCAAGTTACACTTGATGGACATATTTGTACCATTTTGTGCTCCATTGTTAATAACGGTACACAATCTTGTTCACTATAGTGCACTATCTTTGTTCACTATAGTGCACTGCCATGTTCACTATAGTGTACTACCTTGTTCACATTAGTACACTACCTTGTTCAGTTTAGTACACAACGATGTTCACTACAGTGAACTGCCTTGTTCACAAAAGTGCACTACCTTGTTCACTTTGTGTGTAAACTGGAGTGTGCTTCTAGTTCAAACATAGTGCACAAGAAGTGCAAGGTTTCATTTGGGTGCAACTACAAGTCTGCCAAATGCTACAGTCTGTACAAGGCACCTGAATACCTGTCATGGTAGGACATAAACAAGAGTCCCTCAAAAGGACTGATGTTCTACTGGTTGAAAAGAATTTCCAGAAATTCAAGATAAGACCATTTGTTCTTTTTAACTGTGGAGTGTTGAAACCACGTGTATTATTTTAGAGCAACAACAAAATGTTTAAATTAGACACTGTGACAGCCATATTGGATGTAAGATTGGCACCTTTTTCATTTAGAACCAACTAGACATCATTAGAAGTCTTTTGGTGAAACCTCATATTGGATGTCCAAGCAGAACCATTTTCATTTAGGACCAACTAGACATCATAAGAAGTCTTTTGGTGAAACCCTATACTGGATGTCCATGCAGCACCATTTTCATTTAGGACCAACTGGACTATAGGATAAATGTACATGTAAAGTTTGATGGCAACCCTCCAATATCGTTTTTGAGTAGCAATAACAAACTTGTGCTAATCAATGGACAGACAACAGACCGTCCCATAAGCTCTTCGGGTCTGTGACAAGTAGAGCTAAGTACAATTTCTTACCTCTCTGACATACTGACTTCCATCACCAAAGCAGAGCAGCAGGTGAGGAAGAATGCTAACAATATATGGTTCAAACAGCTTTCCCAGCATGATACATAGCATCTCATAGGCAAAGAGAGCACCTGTAAAAATTATATCGCTGCATTATTTTATCATATATGAGTAATGAATAAATATGAAAAAGGTCCAATGTTAAGAAGGGATAATAGTTATGAAACTATAAATGTGTTCATGGAAGACACAGCGACCTAAATACGAAACTTAATATACAGACCAACATATGGACAAACCTATGAAGATAGATGGATGTACATACAGATGGATTGATGGACAAATTTAACACTACATGTCCCTTCCACATTTGTGGCAGGGCATAAAAATCTTGTATTTAAAAAAAAACAGGTAAGAAAAAAATGTGCATCTATCTCTTGAATTAAATGGATCTATATACCTAAACATTTAGATGCCTTTTTGACTCAATGACAACTACTATTAAAATCCATCATATATTTCATTATCCCCAGTAAGTTTTTGATCTGACACTAACCTTCCCTGCGTCTAGGATTTTTTTTGTCCTTCACAGCCTCGTCTAAAGTGGCCATGATGTCCAGTTGTTTCAGGACTGTAAGGGACAGCCCTTTGACCAGCCCTGCCAGACCGTATGCAGCCCCTCTTCGCTCTCCATAGTTTTCTGACTCCAGCAGGTGCTGCATCAACTTCTGTACCAGTTGGGAAGCATCTGCCTTGATGGCCGGGACCAGAGGAGGAAGACAGTTGGCCACAGCTTCTTGGACCTAGTATCGGAAAATGGAGGCAGATATTATAATCTGTCCCTGTTCTCTCAAAGCTTCTTAAGCACAAAAACTCAAGCTCAGGCTCTAAGTCTGAAAATTTGACATGGTATTAACTTGATTTACCATGTATACTCATGTTTAACTTGCAAATGCATAGACCCAGACCGGTCATAGCATAATGCTCTGGCAAATTTGTGCCTCAGCAATTTGTAAGGACTAATCAGGAGAACAAACAATATAGACCGTTATCTGCCAGCACATTATGCAATGGCAGATCAGGGTCTATGTTTTTGTGCAGATGGACCCGACTTATATGTAAGTATATATAGTAGCAAAAAGTTAGAATTATGGTTTGTTTGTTTGTTTGGTGCTTTACGGCACAGCAACACAACTAGGTTATTTAGTGCCAAGGCAATTGGAGTAAAGTGCCTTGCCCAAGGACACACCACGGTAGCTGACCCAGGCTGGTCCGATGGTAGGATTTGAACTAACTGCTGTAAAGTGACTGAAGCTTTTGCAAAGTACTTTTTATATAGGGGATGTAACTCTGTTTTGACCTTAGTAATTTGACCCCACATAGGAAGGGAATGGAAACAGATTATTTGACTATACACCCTACAATTAACAACCTGGGGAAAAAAGTTTTTTTTTATAAATTGTATTATTTTATTAATAGTGATAAAACTTGTACTGATATTTTCCTCAAATTAACTTATAATTTTGCTGATTTCTAGGATAAAATATACACATTAAGGTTTTCAATTAATTTGTCAATATAAAATACACCTAGAAAACTGCATTTACTCAGTACTAGATAAAACTAATTTATTCCATATTCTTCCTTAATAACTTTCCTCAGAATATTTAATATCTACACAAAAATTACTAAAAAAAACCACTCAATAAAATGCATATGTACATGTACTCTTTTGTTATTAATATAACGAATTAAACCTGTTTTAGTATGTTAATTTTAACCATGCAGTGAAAACAGAATGCAGAATGAATACTGGTAGGCCACCCTTATCACTATGTTGGCCCCCCTTTTTTCAGATTCAGTGGTGTAGAAAATATTTAAAAAATGAACATATTCAAACAAAGCAATAGCAAGAATATTAAGTATATTAAATGCATATCATGTGTTCTGTATATTACAGTATAACACTAAATACATATCAGTGTTCTGTATATTACAGTATAATATTAAATGCATATCATGTGTTCTGTATATTACAGTATAACATTTAATGCATACAATGTGTTCTGTATATTATAGTGTAACATTAAATACATGTGTTATGTATATTACAGTATAACACTAAATATATGTGTTCTGTATGTTACAGTATAACACTTAATGCATATCATGTTCTGTATATTGCAGTATAACACTTAATGCATATCATGTGTTCTGTATATTACAGTGTAACATTAAATACATATCATGTGTTCTGTATATTACAGTATAACACTAAATGCATATCATGTGTTCTGTATATTACAGTACAACATTAAATACATATAATGTGTTCTGTATTTTGCAGCATAACACTTAAAACTGGAATCAAAATCTTGTGTTTTCTAATAACAGTATTTTCTCTACACACTTACCATGAAAGAATCAAACCATGGGCTGCAAATCATGTCACTCCTCTGTCCATTCTTATATATCTTAAAAAAGTGTCCATATTTATTGTGTGTCACTTGATAACTGTCGTGCATGTAGTTTTAAGATTTTCACTTCGTTTCAAATCCTGAATTGCCCATTTGTGAGCTGAATTCAACATGTCTGTCATGGGCTGATGTCCTGAAATTAGCAATTCCTACTGTGAAAGAATTTTCTTTGCCAGTTTTTACACACCAACTGCAAAGCATCTCATTTATTTCATTCATTTCCAGTCATGATTGTTTTATTTTCCAGTCTGAATTTTAAAAATTTGATATTTTTCTTGACATTGGAAGGACACCTCAATTTCAGCGCCGTTGTCTTTAGCATTGTCTGATACTAGTACTAATAGTACCCCAACTTCATGGACATCTGGTATCTGATTAGAGTGAAGATTTGTTTGTTCACTGTCGCTGTGCCTATTGACAGAAAAATCTTCACTCTGACTGTTATTAGAAGTATTACTGATAAAATAATGAAAAAGTGTCCTAGTTTTAACTGATTTTGCTATTTAATGCATTGTCCCGACAAGCTAGCCTCAATGTCAAACATTGATTGTACATCGCTCAGCCATTTCCATCTGATCATGAAATATTGATGGAAGAGGCAGAATATGTATTGATTGCATCAAACATATGCTCTTCTGGCCTTTCTTAGTAACCAATCAGAATTGAGCATGTGACACACAGGAAATGCGTGACGTATTTCACAGCTACACAAGGACATCATATCCGCTGCGAGTGGCAACCAGGATTCTTACATAAAAAAACATAAAAAATAGCGCATTCTTCAAACAAAAAATGCGCACAATTCTTAGTTTGTATTTTGTGCGTGACTCTGCCCCGCACAGAATTTGGAATTTTGCGGGAAATCTTAAATTTTGGAGGGATTTTCACAATTGTGCATTATAAATGCAACCCTGAAGATGGTCAAACCATCAGTTATTTATGCCATAATTGGTGAGATCTTAGGTTTTCCTTACTTACAGTGTACAGTACTCACCCATTATAATACTGTCCATGACAGCCATAGAGTATTCTGCCTTATAGTGAGACCACCTTATAACGAAGTACATCATACATATAATTTAACTACTACATAATGAAATGGGACCCATGACCATAGCCCTGCCTTGTAACAGGAATGGTGTTATAAAGAAGGGCATTATAATAAGGCAAATTGTGTATATATCATTGTTGTTAAAGAAAGAGAAAGATTCCATAACCTGTTTTTAAAACAAGACCTAAAATGTAAGTTCTTCTCACCTCCTGTGATGGTGTGGACAAAGCTCCTATTAAATTTGCCACGATGGGTTTGATCTTTGGGTCGTCCTTATCTAGATGCTTTGCCAGTGATCCCATGAGGATTACGATACTTTGTCGGACAGCATCGTAAGTAGCTGTATCTGGAGCTCTTGTGAGAAATTCATCAAAGAGTGGGAGAAATGTTTCAAGGTTGTCCTAGAGGGAAACATAATATTGTACTAACTGAATGAAACAAAATAGAATGCAAATACAGAAACTTACAAAAACAGGCATGCCTCTTGTGATGAAACATTCTCGATACAACATTTCTTAAATCAAACATAATAGTTACAAACTGTATCATAATTACATTGCTATGCAAAAACAGGAAGGCCATGGTCTGCATGCCACATACACATGAAAACTTTAACCAAAGCCTTAACAAAAGTATTGACAACCATGCCATTACAGCTGCCAGAAAAGTAACCAGCCACTATGTCTCGCTTTTCCACTACTGTGGGTTCCATAACAAGTTTAAACTTTCTTATTGTTGTGCCTGCAAAACAAAATGATTTTCATTTCAATGAGTGACTCCATTATTTATTTACAAATTAAACATTTTACTCTGCTTTCAATTTTATGTTAAATTTTAAGTGTTAATACCTACAGATATATACAATAATAAATATTTCACAAGGATCAATGCCTATTTATCAATTTTCTTACAACACCATTTCAAACATGAGATAAGGTCACTATACAGACTCATCTATTGACAATAATTTCATGTGGTTAATTTCTTACCATGAACTCACCCATACATTAACAAGACAGATGGTGCCTGTGTATGCTTCCCAATTTCATGAGTTTTGCTCATGAGCATAGCCTATGAAATAGAGAACCAGTCTAGATGTCACCAAGTACACATCAATTAGAACATCCTTGTCTCTTTCGTAAAAGAGACTCGGAGCTAATCATAGTGATATCTCTCAAATTGGTAAGTTTTTAGTGGAAGAACATCCAGCTAAAAATATAGGTTAAAAATAACACTTGATGACATTTCAACCATCAATGAAATATCTGCACTTTATTTTTTAATGTTATTCCTTAAGTCATTATGACATAATAACAACTAAGGGCTTGAGGGCTGTTAAAAATGGCCACTATTTACATGTATGACCAATGTCAATATTTCATCTGACACATTTATATCAATAATCAATGTTTCATCACATACAATGCAACCTCCCCTAGGCAGACACCCTTAAGACACAACAATTTTGGTTGTTCTAGGGAGGTGACTGTTAATGGGAGATAAAATTCAAAAGGAAACTGATATAAAAAAAATTACGTTTCTCCATGAATACTTACCTGATCATTAATGCTAGGAAACTAACCTCTGCTACCTCTTGAATCCAGCCCTCCCAAAATGATGAAAAACCATCTTTTCTGTCTATATAATATAGATCAAGGGCAGTATTTGCCTATTACCTCCCCTTGCCATCACAAGGTGGCACTAGTTTCAACCTTTTGTTATGATCCTATCAACCAAGTGCTGAAAAGTTGTCCCAAAAATCCTGTGAATTTCTCCATGGTTTTCAACCATCCATCCAGACATCTGATACTCTACTTTGTAGTAAGGATTCTACTACAGGTGGTATTCATTATTTTGTTACTCTGACCAGTATTTATGCAAATTTTGTCACAGTCATGGACTTCATTTATTCTGATCTTGTGCTCCAACACGGTATCGCTTATGCATGTTGCTGGTTATGTTTTCACACTCATGGCATGTTTTTCGTTCGCTCAGTTAGTGATGAGAGTTGTCATTACAACTTATTAACATGTCTAAGTTGTTCATTTATTAATTTTCGTTGCTCATGTCATTTCAGTTAAACAATGACGATAAAATGTACCAAATGTAAAAAGTTAAAAGGCCAACAAGGCCATGCATGATACATGCTTCGCTTGCACCAAATGTACATCATCTGCAACATGCAGTGTCTGCACACTTTGATCAGAGGATATTTGGTCCACGGTCTTATGGAAGGGCATCAGAACAGAGAAACGGGTCAAGTCTTGCACAGAACAGTCTGACATGCTGAACATCCACCCCAAGATGGAATCAGTTGTGAGATTAGTGGGGGACGTTGCTGGGATTCCTCACCACCACCAAAAAGGAGACATACCATACTGACTGCAACCATTACATCAGTACAATTGGAGGAGCAAGTGATGCAGTTTTGCCAACCTTGCAGATGTGTCGTATGGTTCAGGAGGCACTGACGCAGTTATTAAATTCAGGGCAATTTATACTGGTATGTAAGTCTCTTAACTCTATGAATACTTTGGAGTTTACATGAAAGTGTCCCCCCATTTCAAGGCAGCCCAGTGGGTGTAAGTCCCCCTGCATATTTGAGCATGGCCTTTAGACCTGTAAGTCCGGGTGCATGGGTTTTTTTTACCAGATGTTAATGATCCATTCTATCATACCATAATGCCACACAATGCCATTCCAGCTGCTGACCAAGCAGTCGGGCCATCTGGACAACCATACCTAGTGCCCAGTGACCAGAGATCAGTCACTGCGGAAACCTGTCCAACATACAGGCCTACAAGGCTGTGGAATGTGGACACGTACAGGGATCTTACTAATCGATCTGTCCATTTTGCTATACTTTTGGTATGGTCAGCACCAGAGCCGACTATACCATCGTCCACATGGTTGATACTCGTACTGACTGTTAAACCGACCAGCCAGTCATCTGTACAAGTATGACAGAACCGTTCTATGCATCTAGCTAGTCATTTGTTCATGGTGTACCCATTGAGGCAGTACCATGATACATACATGGATGACAGTAATACCTCTTCCATGCCTCCGGGCATGTTTTACATCGACATAGAAGTACAGACTGACAAGGATAAACCACAGAGTGAGTGTGAGGATAAACTCAAAGATTTAACACACTCAGATCCAACAATGGAGAGAAATGAGTTTAGTTTTACGGTTGCAGTGGAAGAAATTTATCAAGTGTTGCCAGTTTCTGAATGCCCTCCACTCCCATGGCTAGTCAGGCCTATAAGGTCAAGGTATCAGTAGATTTAGACAAGGAGAAGGAGCATCCCTCCTTCTGTCTTCTTCTGCAGCCTTCAAAAATTAAAAAAATTGTAGACTCTCTGTGGTAAGGGGAGGTCATGGCTAAGATTTTCATTCCTTAGTATGTTATACTGATGGGAAAGCCTTTCTGGGATTGCTGTATTCGAGAGGTTGCTTGGTTTATTTCCTATTGTTAATGTGATCAGGGAATGTATTCAACTGAGAAATATGCAAATGAAAAACCTCAACCAAAACCTTCACAAACTGTTGATAACGATGCTGCTGCTGCCATCGCTACTATTGGAGAAGTGACTACTATGTCTAGCTCTCTCTAAAGTAGGCTTTACAAAAAAGGGACTTGCTCCCTCTAAAGTGGGCTTTACAAAAAAGGGACTACTATGTCCAGCTCCCTCTAAAGTGGGCTTTACAAAAAAGGGACTTGCTCCCTCTAAAGTGGGCTTTACAAAAAAGGGACTACTATGTCCAGCTCCCTCTAAAGTGGGCTTTACAAAAAAGGGACTACTATGTCTAGCTCCCTCTAAAGTGGGCTTTACAAAAAAGGGACTACTATGTCTAACTCCCTCTAAAGTGGGCTTTACATAAAAGGGACTACTATGTCCAGCTCCATCTAAAGTGGGCTTTACAAAACAGGAACTATGTCTAGCTCCCTCTAAAATGGGATTTACAAAAAGGAACTACTATGTCTAGCTCCTCTAAAATGGGCTTTACAAAAAGGGACTACTATGTCTAGCTCCCTCTAAAGTGGACTTTACAAAACAGGGACTACTATGTCTAGCTCCCTCTAAAATGGGCTTTACAAAAAGGGACTACTATGTCTAGCTCCCTCTAAAAAGGGCTTCACAAAAAGGTACTATGTCTAGCTCCCTCTAAAGTGGGCTTTACAGAAAAGGAACTATGTCTAGCTCCCTCGAGAGTGGGCTTTACAAAAAGTGACTACTATATCTAGCTCTCTCTCTAAAGTGGACTTTACAAAAAATAGACTAGCTCCCTCTAAAGTGGACTTGACAAAAAAAGGGACTACTATATCCAGCTCCCTCTAAAGTCAGCTTTATAAAAAAGGGACTACTATGTCCAGCTCCATCTAAAGTGGGCTTTACAAAAAAGTGACTAGTATATCTAGCTGCCTATAAAGTGGGCATTACAAAACAGGAACTATGTCTAGCTCCCTCTAAAATGAGATTTACAAAAAGGGACTACTATGTCTAGCTCCTCTAAAATGGGCTTTACAAAAAGGGACTACTATGTCTAGCTCCCTCTAAAGTGGACTTTACAAAACAGGGACTACTATGTCTAGCTCCCTCTAAAATGGGCTTTACAAAAAGGGACTACTATGTCTAGCTCCCTCTAAAAAGGGCTTCACAAAAAGGTACTATGTCTAGCTCCCTCTAAAGTGGGCTTTACAGAAAAGGAACTATGTCTAGCTCCCTCCAGAGTGGGCTTTACAAAAAGTGACTACTATATCTAGCCCTCTCTAAAGTGGACTTTACAAAACAGGGACTACTATGTCTAGCTCCCTCTAAAATGGGCTTTACAAAAAGGGACTACTATGTCTAGCTCCCTCAAAAATGGGCTTTACAAAAAGGGATTACTATGTCCAGCTCCCTCTAAAGTGGACTTTAAAAAAAGGGACTACTATGTCCAGCTCCCTCTAAAGTAGGCATTACAAAACAGGGACTACTATGTCTAGCTCCCTCTAAAGTGAGCTCCACAAAAAAGGGCATATTTGGGGGATTAGTTTGTCATTGCTTTTCCTTCCACACTGTATTATTATTTATATCAAATTTTCTCCTCTATTCCATTCTTCTCCTACACTGCCTTGACAATTTCACTAAAACTTTGTAGGCTAGATATGTGGTTGCTGTCGATATGCAATAAGGTTTTAGTATTTCCTCCCAAAAAAATTTGAGAACATTTCTTGAAAAATTGTTGAAAAAGGGAATTTTTAAAATTCTGCTTCATTTTCGTTATGCACCCTATACAATATAACTGCTGGACATTTACTGCTGTGTAGGAAACATTCTTATCTTCCATTGCTCCAAAGGTCTTGAGAGAGGGGTAATGTATTTTGTTTGCCATATAAGAAAAACATGTTCAGAAGGACATACCTGAAGTGCAGGGATATGTCTGTCTGTGACTGCATATACATCTAACTGGAGGTTGGCCTGCATATGACTGTTGTCGAGATCAATGAAACCATATCACTTACCTTCCCGTGATCATTTATGGCTGCCAACGCTGCCTCTCTCATGTGTGTTCGGACCTCGGGACTGCGGTCCCCAAGACCCTTAGGGATGTAGAAACGGAACAGGGGCAGAAGCTGTTCCTGAGGCAGTCGAGGGGAAATTTTCCCCAGAGCCAGTGCAATTCCACTCCTAGCTTCCCACATATCCAGTGGAGCATCTGATATAACTCGGCCTAATTCATCAAGCACTGGTGGAGGGAGCTGTAAAAAAACATCTGAATATCCATCATGAGCTCATTTTTACAGGATAGAATCATATCATTAGTTTAAGGAAAGGCATTACCCCACAACAGAAAAACACTGTTTTATGTGTATGAATTCCATTTCTTAATAATATTCTAAACTGAGAAATAATCTCTTTTTCAAACATGCCATACTGTGGTCTTCTGATTCTCTGGTTACTTTCTGGCACATCTTGCCAGCTGGCTATGAATTTAGGTGGGTGATTTTAAAGTTGATTAATATGATCACAACAGAAGTTACAGATTATCGCTTGAGAAATATTGGAGCATTTTTTTTTTTTAAATTTGTATTTTCACAAACTCATGGATCCAAGATCCCAGAACAAATTCACAGGCTGGCGTGCATTTTCTTGCACTAGTCTTAGTTGAGTATATATCCCAAAGAAATGGTCATTACATTGAAATGCATGTAAAAAATTACCCTGTCACTAATTGCCTATAAAATAATAGCTGAAGGAGTATTTAAAAATTATGGTTAAAGATCAGACTACTGTTATCAAATGCACAAAGAAATGGGTATATTGCTGAGTGAATTTTATTAGTATGCAAAATTATTGATATCACATAGATTTTCCACAACAGAAAGCCTGCACAGCTGATTTGCGGCAGGTTGTAAACTGCAGACTTTATAATTTTCTTTCACAGAACTGTTAATGCAATTATTAAAAGTGTATAAGACTTTTCATTTAAGTCCAATCTCTTCCCAAGTTCATGACGCTATGATATACCTCGGTAAAATGTGACATATTGATGAGGACATTACATATTGATCACATCATTTCAATCTTTGCAGAAAGCAGTGATTTTACAAAAGCATACTATCTCAGATTTGCCCAGCTGCATTTTTTAAGGCATCCTTACAAGAAAATGCCAAAATAATCTGAATATACCTAGTGACCAGTTGATCCTTATGGACTATACAAGAGCTTTGAGGATCCAATATCAAAGAAGAAATATCTTGAGCAAGAGTCCCCAACGACTGTGATCTATGGATAGACATGCAAAGCATTTCCTCAGTATTGTTAGTTTAGGAAAATATAAATTCCAGTATTTGCATTGTAACTACATCTAACTTTTTCATCATACTTGGTCAGCCATTTTTTGTTGCAACATTTCAGTCACTGGACTTTTGAGCAATTGATAACTGATTTATTAAGGCAGTGTCCAAACATGCCATATCATCTGTTCAAGCTAAAATCAAATGTTGTAATAAAGAATTATATTTACAGTACTATATTAGCTTGCGTACAACTGCAAATGTAGACCTAAATCTGCCATAGAGTAATGCCATGGCAGATTAGGGTCTATGCTATCCAATCCACATATGATCTGAAGAGAACAGCACATTTTGTCACCCCAGACCATAGTCTACACCAATCACAGGTGGATGAATATTATACAGTAGAAATTAGAATGAATACTTACAATATATACTGGCATACAAGTCAGATCTAACTGCAAACAGCGCAGATCCAACTTGCTGTCGCATAATGTTCTAGTAGAGCCAGGTCTATGCTGTTTTTTTAAAAATAACTAAACAACACAGACCCAGACAGGCCAGCACATTATGTGACAGCAGTCTGGATCTGTGCTGTTTAAAGTTAGATCCGATTTGTACACCAGTATATGCAGTATATAACACCTACCTCAGATTTCTCATCATACTTGGCAAGTAATTGCTCTATGGTTGTTGTGACATATTCCTCATTAGACTTGAGGGCTTCTGCCAAACCATCAGCTGCAGCTTTGCGTACTACTTCTATTGGATGGATTATATCATTAACAAGAGGGGAACAAAGATCTTCACATGGTTCTTCAAGATTTAGATCTTCTAGCAGGCTGCAACAGAGAGGGTTCTGATATATTCTAAGACCCAGGATAAATGTTTCATTATCAAAGAAGTTACACAGTCCTATACATTTTACTCTGGAGTACTGGCATTAGCTTTTCAACAAGAAGTTTGTTATTCTGAAAGTAATGGCCATCATGCATTTTCTGTTCCTCAATAATTAGTTGTCTAAATGATCAATAATTATGTATGTGTTGTGTGTGTGTGTTTCCTTCTCTGAGTGTGTGTGTGCATTTGTGCATGCATACATGCATATGTGTGTAGTGAAACTTGCAAAGAACAATTACAAACACAAAAATATAAACAAAATATGTATTTACATATTTTGTTATGGTGAAACCAAAATTAAAAAAATATAATGCTAATATATCCAGAAACAAGAGTCCCTCGTGCTCCACTAGCCCAATAAAAATTTCCAGGAATCAAAACTAAGTGATTTTCTTTTTTGTAACTGCTAGGTGTGGATACCATCTCTGATATTCTGAAGCAATAACAAGAATTTCAAGATGGCTGCTGTGAAGGCCAAATTGGATGTAAGATTGGCACCATTTTCATTTAGGACCAACTAGACATCATAAGAAGTGTTTTGGTAAAACCCTATGCTGATAAAACAATCCATTCAGAAAGATCAACAATAACACAATTTTCAAGATGGCCATCATTTTCATTGAGGACCAACTAAATGTCATAAGTCTTCTCGCAAAAAGGAAATGACTTTGCATTGTGGAAAAGATGGATGCCATGATAGTCATCTTCAATGTCTTATCAGCACCATTTTCATTCATGACCAATTAGACATCATAAGTCTCTTGATGAAAATCCCATGTTGATATGACCATCCATCTTGCAGTACCAGTATCAAGATTTTCAAGATAGCCACCATGGTGGCCATATTGGAGGTCAGATGGGCACCATTTTTATTTAAGACCCACTAGACTTCATAAGAAATCTTCTGGTGAAAGTCCCATGTCAATATGACTTTCGGTTTAGGAGAAACAGCGATGACACGATTTTCAAGATGGTTGCTATTATAGCCTTACTGAAGGTCGGATTGACACTATTTTCATTTAGAACCAACCAGTCATCATAAAAAGTGTGGTGAAAACTCAATGTCAATAAGAAATTCCATTCAGGAGGAGGAGCAATAACAAGATTTTCAAGATAGCCACTGTGGTGGCTATATTAAATGTTTGAGCAGCACCATTTTCATTTAGGACCAACTAGATCTTGAGATGAATGTGTGTATAAAGTTTTATGGCAATCCTCCATGCAGTTTACAAGGATGAGCAATTACAAACTTTTGTAATGAGTGGAAGATGGGCTGACAGACGGACAAGGGACAATAGGCTATTCCATAAGCTCTTCTGGACCAGTAGAGCTAAAAAGCAGAAAACTGTAAACTTTGAACTATTTACACTGTTGCAAATAAGGTATTTGAATTTGTCAAGAAGACTATTCTGTTGCAACTTGCCCACAAGTGACCCAGCTTTTAACTGCTTATGGCAACCATAACAATATATGGCTACCAAAAACTTCATTCTGGACATCATTTATTATACAGTTAGAGTCCATAGAGTAAAGATAACATGTTTCCAAAATTAAGAATGAGATTAAAGAAATAGGAACATAGTTCAAAATTGTCATAGGTTTCTATTCTTCCTGATTTAAGCTGCCTGGTCTGAAAGTTCTGAGGAAGCAAATCCAAAAAGTTTCCTTTGCCCTTCTAGTTTTGATGTACCAGTTTGGAATGTGGGCTATTCCATTCAGGACAATGCAACTGAAATGGTGGCCAGAAAATAGAAGTGTTCTGCAACAGGGTTTTTGCACCGAAATCTTTAACACCTTTAATGAAGAGACATACAGCTCTTCAATTTTCTGTATTTTCTCATGATACATGACCTTCAGGTGCTACTATATTGATGTACTGTCACACTTGCAATGCAGTATGTATTGGAATATTCTAGCAGTAGTACAGATATCAATGCAGAACATCACTGCAAAACATACTGCTATACCAACACATATCGATGAATCGTTACATCTCAACTGTATACACATCCATCTATCCCATGATCCACTGACCTCTCCCACGCAACACACACATATTAGGTCCAAGAATATAATTCAGGGCTTACATAATTTTTCTCATTTTCAGCAATCACATAAAGATCTTGAATTGCATTACTTTTGCAATATAAATAAAATATTTCCATGACATTAAGGACTGTAAATCTTCAAGTCATGAAGTTCCTTAGACCACAACATCCCTGTAATATTATGCTATATGACACTATAAAGTCTGCATGTTGTTTAATGTTTAAGTGTAATTATGACCTAATTCTCCATGTTGTGGTACATGTGGCAGTGTAATTATGACCTAATTCTCCATGATGTGGTACATGTGGCAGTGGGTATAATTTAATTCATGGATACCGTTGCAAAAATATCATAAATGTATTGCAATGTACAAGCTAATTCATGTATGACAAAAGATGAAAAGTTTGTACAGCAACCAGCATATATGCATATTACCTGAAAAGATCAAAGCAGCACCTACTCTGATAAAAACTTTATTTCAAAATAATGTAAAGTTTTCAATCTGAGTACATGCTTCTGTATTCATTTTGGATAATCAAACTTGTGCCTGCTTTAAAAACAAGGGTTCCCACAAAATACAAAGTTTAACCTGTGAATCACACCATGATGTATGTAAAAAGACTTTTGACCACTAACATGAAACTTTCAGAAAATCTTTTAATTGAGAATGTCACTGTCACAGCTAAAACTTGCATACCCAATTTTAAGAATATGTACCTTTCATGCTGTCTGTTTACACTGGCAATATAAAAATAACTGTAAAATATTATTTCCATGAAAGAAGCTCCATATACTAAACCTTTTGGCATGTTTCTGTACATGCTCTTCAGGATCAAAAGAAGCTACCCAAACTCTCTGGGCAATTTTCAGACCCAGCTCATAATTCTCATCAATATTTGGCAAGACATTGGACATACACTGCAGGCCCTGCAAAAAAATGTATGCAAGCATTGAATATACTCAGTATTGAGTACTTTTTATTGTCATGATGATATACTTGGTATGTGTATGACATCAAATAGCCCAGATCAAGTTCTGCAACTATAACCTCTGACACTAAAATTTGGCCACAATACCAAGGGTGAAGACCACAAGGTATGGTAAGCTTTCTTTAAATCTGATGCCCCCAGAGTCTGGAATGGCCTACCCCTCAAACGAAGAACAATCCTTGATTTCAAAAGTAACCTTAAAGCTGATTTGCCATTGCCTGCTAAATTAAATGACACAAAGCACATTGACATTTATTAATTTTATTGTGTTCAAATAGAGTAAACACAAACACAAATCAACATGAAAGCATCAACAAGAACATGAAATAATAATTGCATTTCTTTCACTAAGCTGGCTTTGGGCAGATGACAGTAAAAATAAATTATCATTATTAAACTCCAGCTCACACAACATACAACAATTACATAAGTGTATTTACAAACTGCGAATAATAATATTCTGGCACTATTACATTTCCTCTTATCTGTTACATTCAACATATTTATATCCTTGTCAAACTTTCATGCATTAATGATCTTTTCTTTGCAAACGAAGTTACTTCACACAATTCATTAAAAGAACTTCATGCTTCTTGAAATTTGCTGATTTCAGTTTTATTCTTATTCTTTTACTTACCTGCAGCGCAGACTCTCTACATGCTGTGCAGGGAGACACTAAAGCCTCAAGGAGAACATTAATTTCTTCCCCTGACGCTGTGGCACATCCTTCCTCACCACTCAAACACTTTGCCACCTCAATTAGGGCAAAGTGTGCATGTTGCTGGAGTTTTGTCAAAGACACACCTATCACATTTATCAGCAACTGTAGCAACTCTCTGCATGGTAGCAAGCTTGGGTCGGTCTGCCAATAATGAAAACAGTGATGAATCACTCTTCTTATTAAAACCAGTGCTACATCTCTTAACCAGCCACCCATCAGAAGGGACTTAAGTGAAGTGGCTGTTTAAGGGAAGTGAAATTAGGAGTGGAAAATAACAGCTTGGAAAATCGGATATGGATATGAGAGCTAAGGAAGGCAATGCAAAAGGAGATTAACCCTAGACAGGATAAGAATATTAGAACTACATATAAAAATGTTTTGCATGACCCTATCAAGCTTCTCCAGCTATTCCTACAAATTTAATTTAAAAAATAATCAGCCATCTCCTCCAAACAAATTTAATCGAAGAAATGAATCAGCCATCTAAATGATTCATATGGATTAATTTAATGCACATCAAGTCTATGAATTAGAAAAAGTTGGTACAGTAAAACATCCACTATCCAGATGCTGGTTATCCAGCCTTGTCAATTATATGGGCGAACAGAGTGTCCACTGGACACACACTTCAACATCATCTTTTATTTGATATACCTTTTTTAAAAAATATTTTTTACTTATGTGTTTATCTTGTTGTACATGTTTATGTTTATTTAGAAGGATTATCTTCCTAAAGGTTTCGGAGGTTATTTTTGCAATTCTTTATCTTCACATTTTTAGAACTTATCTTTTCAACAGCACCATATAGCCAATATTGAGGTGATGTGCCATAAAACTCTATACATACATACATACATGCAATTTACAGTGCATAAATTTATCAGTTATCTGGCAACAAATTATCCTGACAAAATCCATTCATTCTAATAGGTCTGGATATTCAACATTTTACTGTAGCAGTACCCTACTTCTTCTGTGATGGTATAGAGCAATTTTACTGTAGCAATATACTACTTCTTCTGTGATGGTATAGAGCAATTTTACTGTAGCAATATACTACTTCTTCTGTGATGGTATAGAGTAATTTTACTGTAGCAGTACCCTACTTCTTCTGTGATGGTATAGAGCAATTTTACTGTAGCAATATACTACTTCTTCTGTGATGGTATAGAGCAATTTTACTGTAGCAATATACTACTTCTTCTGTGATGGTATAGAGCAATTTTACTGTAGCAATATACTACTTCTTCTGTGATGGTATAGAGCAATTTTTCTGTAGCAGTACCCTACTTCTTCTGTGATGGTATAGAGCAATTTTACTGTAGCAATATACTACTTCTTCTGTGATGGTATAGAGCAATTTTACTGTAGCAATATACTACTTCTTCTGTGATGGTATAGAGCAATTTTACTGTAGCAATATACTACTTCTTCTGTGATGGTATAGAGCAATTTTACTGTAGCAATATACTACTTCTTCTGTGATGGTATAAAGCAATTTTTCTGTAGCAGTACCCTACTTCTTCTGTGATGGTATAGAGCAATTTTACTGTAGCAATATACTACTTCTTCTGTGATGGTATAGAGCAATTTTACTGTAGCAATATACTACTTCTTCTGTGATGGTATAGAGCAATTTTACTGTAGCAATATACTACTTCTTCTGTGATGGTATAGAGCAATTTTTCTGTAGCAGTACCCTACTTCTTCTGTGATGGTATAGAGCAATTTTACTGTAGCAATATACTACTTCTTCTGTGATGGTATAGAGCAATTTTACTGTAGCAATATACTACTTCTTCTGTGATGGTATAGAGCAATTTTTCTGTAGCAGTACCCTACTTCTTCTGTGATGGTATAGAGCAATTTTACTGTAGCAATATACTACTTCTGTGATGGTATAAAGCAATTTTACTGTAGCAATATACTACTTCTTCTGTGATGGTATAGAGCAATTTTACTGTAGCAATATACTACTTCTTCTGTGATGGTATAGAGCAATTTTACTGTAGCAATATACTCTTTCTTCTGTGATGGTATAGAAGACTTTCAAGATACATGACTACATGTGTATACTTTCATTACTTTAAAGGCCAAACATCATTGAAAACCAATGTCTATGTAAATAAAGCCAATCAGCAGAAAGAGCATTTAATAAAACCAATTCTGACAAAAATAATACAAAGTGATTTAAGTTGACATGATGGTGTAATACTGGACATAATGCATTAATACTTATTATAATGCATTAGTGAAGTCACTGTGTCAAAGAAACAAACAAACTTTTTCCATCCAACATCTCTAAACATAAAACAGAACATTAGGTGATCTCCGTTTCACACAGAAAAAGTGTATTGGAATTAAACATAAGGTTTCATGTGCAACAAATTAATATTCATATTAGAAAAACAGACAGCAAAACAAAACTTAGAATATCTCTCTGGTCCAGTTAAATTCAGTTTCAAGCTGCTAATTAGCTGGTGTGATGTGATGTACAATTAAATAAAGCAAGCAACTCTGTTATGTTATCATTTTTATCTGTTAAGCATACCAGTTGTGTATAAGTTGGATCCAACTGAAACTGCATGGACCCAGATCTGTCATCGCATAATGCACTGACATCTGGATCTATGTAGTTTGTTAGGACTAATCAACATCAAAAACAACACAGACCCTGATCTGCCAGCGCACTATATGATGGCAGATCAGGGTCTATGTTGCTTGCAGTTGGACCAGACTTATATGCATGTATATATGGTATTCAACTTCAAACAATCCTACATGAGGGTTCATCTTGTTGGGTTGATAAACAGAATTGTGTCTACTCATATCTGATTACTGGTGTGCAAACATAAGTGTATTAATAGTTCCACCATGTAAATAAACCTTATTTAACACCTCCTTGTAACATTATCTATAACCACTAACAGGATCTCAAATGAATGCCAAAGATGAGTGATTCCACTGTGTTACATCACACTGTTTAGCTTGTGAAACCACATTCTGATAAGGTCTGACAACTGAGAGTAAAATAAGGAGAATTTACAGTGCCTTTGAGCTTTAATGACTTGAAAAGTATTCATAAGCTTTAACTCAAATTTTAAAGTTTGCATACCTTTATTCAAAGTAATAAGTCTCTACAATTTTATAATTTTGTGCAATTAGGAAGAAAATTAGCTTAGAGTTAGTATAGTTGAACTATCAATTAATATTACTTCGACTACCCTTACTATTCACTATACTCTAAAACACACTATTCCTCTAAGGAACCAAACACTGGATGGCATTGCTATTACTGCATCAAGAAATTTACAGTTTCAATAAATTCCTACTTACCACTCGACTAGAACTGTCTTGCTCTTTTCTGACTTTCGCATGAGTCATGATCAAAGACAAAGCTCTTTTCATAATGTTCTCATCTCTTCCAACCAACTCTCCACAGTTAATCAACACAGAGTTTAATAAGTAGAAACAGAAAGTGAAAGTAGACACAGGAAGTGCTCTTGTTTCCAGTTCCCCCTCAGCTGATGGTATCACTGTTTTAGTATACAGTAAGTTCACAGCACGAGTTGTTTGCTGCATCTGTGGTTCTTCACTCCATCCTGGGTACAGTGCACATGCTGGCTGAAGAAGTCGTAGTGTGGCATGACTAACTAGATTACCTGCATTCAGAAAAGTTAAAGGTTCACATGTGGGCTATTCCATTTCTATTAAAAGTCTAATCTCCTTCATCCAACAACAAGATTTTAAGACCAAACTAGAAATGTGAACATTGAAAATAAGTGCTGCACCACATTCCCTGAAAACTTACCTAAATGCAAATTTGACCAAGTTGTGAGGGACATGCAAACATGTGGTCAAATTGGACCATAATTTTATGGACATGCAGACAAGTGGTCATATATGACCAAGGTGTCATGGATGCACAGACATGTGCTCAAATTTGATCAAAATGTGATGGACCTGCAGACATGTGGTCAAATTTGACCAAGGTGTGATGGACCTGCAGACATGTGGTTCACATTTGACTTAAGTGTGATGGACATGCAGACATGTGGTAAAATTTGACCAAGGTGTGATTTACATGCTGACATGGGGTCAAATTTGCCCAAGGTATGATGAACCTGCAGACGTCGTAAAATTTGATCCAAGTCTGATGGACATGCAGACATGTGGTCAAATTAGACCTAATTGTGATGGACATGCAGACATGTGGTAACATGGAAGGATGGAAAGAGAGATAATGGTAATACTATATGACCTACCACTGTCATGATAGTGCATACAAATTGGGAACCAGTGTCATGATGGTGCATACAAATTGGGAACCACTGTCATGATAGTGCATACAAATTGGGAACCACTCTCATGATAGTGCATACAAATTGGGAACCACTCTCATGATAGTGCATACAAATTGGGAACCACTCTCATGATAGTGCATACAAATTGGGAAAAATTTACAGAAATTCCTTCAAAATCTTGTCTGTTAATCCAGATGGTTTAAACTGATATTTTGTTCCATGAATATAGTTGTCATATTATCTAAACTACAACGCACCTTGTCATGGAATAAACCCACATTATTTCCTTACATAATAAAATAATGACAATTTCTCACACTTTTAACTAATTAATCTCTTGTCAGCGAGTCATCAGATATAAATTTACATGTATTTAATTCATGATATAAGCATATATCACATTTGTAAGATTCAGGGGTAAAATAGGCTGAAATCACTTGACCGAAATCACACGACTATCATTGTGTTTATTGTATATCTTGTTAAAAATTTACTGAATCATTCATCAAACTTTTATACTGAAGACATGGATGGTTTGTTTTGGTTTTGTTGGTTTAACACCATTTTTCAGCACATGATATGTTATACATGGTGGCCAGTATATTTGGTGGAGGAAGAACCCAGGAAACCCATGGGAAGAACCACTGACCAACGTAAAGCTTCTGGCAAGCCTTCTCACATACCCACATTGGCCAACCTGAGACTCAAACCCACGTGGACTGAGGTGAGATGTTGGTGATCTATAAAGGCGAGTGCCTTAAACCAGACATTCTCAAACTGTGGTCCGCAAGCTCCATTCATATCCTATATGAAACTTTGTCTTTAATAGTCAAATGTTCTGCAAACAAAACAAGTTTGAGAAGCACTGCCTTAGACCACTCAGTCACACAGGGCCCCTGAAGACATGGAACAAATGAGAGAAGATATTTTCAAAATTGGATAAAATTTTGGTGCTTTTGTTGGTGAGAGAAATTTTGGATTTGTGGAAAATTTAGACTTTAAGTAAAAGCTGCCTGAAGGAAAGTGTAGGCATTGCCTCACATCTGCTGAGATGGTCTAGTCACCCCCAGTTCCTGACCAGTTTTGTTATCCTTGTAACTCATCAGAGGGAAAGATTCTGGTTGATGCATTGGTTTAACTGACCATGTCTCATCTTTGTGAGGTTTATATACCCCTCAGCAGCCAGTGCAGCTGCTCTTTGGGCAATGTGATATATGCACAACTGGCTGGTAGTAGACAAACATATCCTTCTTTTCATGGATAGGGATTGAATTTATGTTTAAACAAAGAGTCCAGGCATTATATATTTTTTTGAAAATGTAGACTTATTCAGGGCAACCTTTTTGAAGTGATAGTAATTAAAAAATTCTGTGAGCATAAAATTTACATGAATTTATTCAGACACCTATATTCATTACAACTGTATTCACATAAGTAGTGACATACTGAAGTTATACAGATCATATCTTGGCATAGAGCCAACATTAAAAGTTTTAAGTGGCAATATTTATTACATCTGTTTCTTCCAAATAAGGGAAGCTAAAATAAAATGCACAAAACTACATACATATTTTGTTCCAAGTTTGCAGAAAGAACAAGTCTGATATGGCATATGGATAGGTCAAGACAAGTCTGATATGGCATAGGGATAGGTCAAGACTGTGAATTATATGCACAAGTCTGATAAGGCATAGGGATAGGTCAAGACTGTCAATTATATGTTTGCAGAAAGAACAAGTCTGATATGGCATAGGGATAGGTCAAGACTGTCAATTATACGTTTGCAGAAAGAACAAGTCTGATATGGCATAGGGATAGATCAAGACTGTCAATTATATGTTTGCAGAAAGAACAAGTCTGATATGGCATAGGGATAGGTCAAGACTGTCAATTATATGTTTGCAGAAAGAACAAGTCTGATATGGCATAGGCATAGGTCAAGACTGTCAATTATATGTTTGCAGAAAGAACAAGTCTGATATGGCATAGGGATAGGTCAAGACTGTCAATCATATGAAATGAGTTCTTTCCCTTACCCCCACCCCACACTTCAAACAAAACACAAATGCAGTTTTGTATTGATTGCATGCCCCTACTTTTATGCTTTCTAAATATGTTTAGGTTATTGATGTGAGTGATAATCAAAATGAACTGGGATTTATAAAGTCTGATTTAGTGCATCTAAGAATATTGATGCACGGACATCAAAGAAAACACCTAAATAGTACCAATCTTGATGTGTGTTATGGAAATATGGATTGAACATTTATATCAAATGCCAGATCAACCATGTAAGCTTAAATGAGTGTGTAATAAAGTTTTTAACAGCTGAATCATTTTATATTTCTTTTAATTTCTCCTTATATGTCTGCACTGCTACACCAATAATTTCAGTGAAGCATTCATCAAAAACCTTCTGGCATATGTAATTTAGGTTCCTGTTTGCAACCAAATCCAATTTCCATTGTAAAGTAAATCCACTTGGAATAACTATATTTCTGACACCTCACTCTAAATAATCAAGATGAGACTTGTACCCTATCTGTTTTTCAACCAGGAGACAAAGAATGGCAGTAGAACTGTCCATAATTTCAAAGGAGTGTATCATTCTATTATTTACTATATCTATTTCTTCCAAATAAGAGAATTTAAATTTAACAGTTCACTCATTTTACATTCCTTCCAATTTCTTATATTTATGTGACAAATATGTCAATCTGACTGGAAATATGAAAATTTAATGACCTTACAATTTAAAGTACTTGCCTAATGCTGAATCTGAGAAAGATGAAATTCCCAGCTGCAAAAAAACTTCCTTGACTCTTGATGCAGCAAGAGGCGACTTGAGAAGCGGCACAAGGAGTCGACAGAGCTCAGTCATGTGATCTCCCATGGCCCGTGAATTCCCTTTAATGGCAGATTGGAGGAGTTGGCAGCCACAGCGCAGAGTTGAGTCCAGCTAGAATAGAATCAACAGGCATGTTTGTGCAGTGAAGCCTACATTTGAAAGAGTTGGATGATTAATATTAATAGAGTACAAAAGAATAACTCATTTGGCAAGAGAAATTAATTTTTATGATAAAATCACCAGGGTAATGAGGAGCATCACAAGGAGTCAACAGAGCTTGGTCATGTGATCTCCCATGACCCATGGATTCCCTTCAATGGTAGATTGGAGGACTTGGCAGCCACAACACAGAGTTGAGTCCAGCTAGAATAGAATGAATAGGCATGTTTGTGCAGTGAAGCCTATATTTGAAAGAGCTGAACAATTAATATTAATAGAACACAACAGATTTTCTCATTTGGCCAGTGAAATAAATTTTTATGATGAAATCACCATGGTCGTGATAAGCTTTGGCCTTTGTTTACATAGCAAAATCAATCAGCAACATAAACCCATTGCAATTATTCTTCCTAAGACTCCAAAAACCAATTTTTTTAGTGAAATAATGTTTCTTCGATAATACTTACCCAATCATAATATGTTAGAAGTACATCCGTTACAATGCAAATCCAACCCTCCCAAGCTAAAAAGATGTTAGCCACGTCTTTAGGCTTGTTTTAGCAACAGAAGTACTTAAAATTTGTCTGCTTGCCAAGGTAGAAGCCAGATTTGTGGTTTCCCCTTGGACAGAGGAATTGGCACCCAAATCGTGTCAATCATCAGCTACTACAGAAACAGATATGCTCTTCCAGGGAGGTAACTCCAAAGAGAGCTTTGAGAGAAGGTGTGCCTCCAGTACTGAGCTAAATCAGCTACCTGCAGAACTTAGGCTTTTAAAGGAGAGATGTGCTTCCACTTGTACCCATGTTAGAAAACTCTCCATTTCCCCTCATAGACTTTTAAAGGAGAGATGTGCTTCCACTTGTACCCATGTTAGAAAACTCTCCATTTCCCCTCATAGACTTTTAAAGCAGAGATGTGCTTCCACTTGTACCCATGTTAGAAAACTCTCCATTTCCCCTCATAGGCTTTTAAAGGAGAGATGTGCTTCCACTTGTACCCATGTTAGAAAACTCTCCATTTCCCCTCATAGACTTTCAAAGTAGTGGGCCCTCTTGCCCAAGCAATTCTGTCCATTACTTATTCTGAGAAGCATTTCTTCTGGGGGCTTGCTTGATAAGAACCAGGCATGCAGGTTCAACATTTCTGGGTTTGAATAGGAAATCTTAATTTACATTTCTCTGAGCAGGTGTGGAGATGGCAGGGTCTTCCTGGGAATCTCCACTGCAAAGTTCAAAAGGTTACTAATCCTTGATTTTTCCCACTTCTGGGAAGCAATCATGATTAAATGGCACCCCAATTCCCTTGCTTTTTGCAAGACTTTGGGTATCAGAGGCTTATGGAGCTGATATTGGAGAAATAAAAATCTGGGAGCTTTTCAATCCATCTCATTGCAAATAGGTCCACAAGAGGTTGTCCCCAGTGGGTGCAGATTTGACTGTAGACAAACGGATGAATGGACCATCCAGTGTTCAACTGCTGATTCCGTTGGGACAGCAAGTCCATTAGGACATTGAGCCTGCCTGGAATATGGCCAACTTGAATGTGGATCTGTTGATGATGACACCACCCAAGAAAATCCTGAACCAATAGGCAGAGGTCTTGGGACTTGGTTACTCCTGCCTTCTGATGTAATTGATGACAGTAGAGTTATTGGATAGAATGAGGACATCCTTTCCAGACACCATCTCTTGCCATGATTGAAGGTATTCACTATTATCTACATCTCCAGGAGACTGATGTGTAATGAGTGCTCCTGAAGGGACCTAACCCCGCTCATTTTGAACGAGGGTAGGAGGTATGCACTGTAGCCAGTCATGCTGGCATCCATGCAGATTGTGATCCTCCAGCATGAAACCTTGTGTGAACTGAGGGACATCCTCCCATTTGCTGAGATGCTACCATCTATAATCTGAAACTTTGATCATTAGGTCAAATAGGCAAAGTTTTGGCTGCCACTGAGGATAGGAGGGTGATCTGTGGGGGTCTCAGTAACTGTTGGTACAGGGCAAGAGAGTTTGCAGCCACATTGAGAACAACTGAGAGGTGAAAAGATTTCCAAGCTAAATATGACCCTTCAAGTGGAGGAGAGAACCACCCAGATGATCACCGAGGGACTTTCCATGGGACTGAATCAAATAGAATTTGTCCTTGTTAACAAGGAATCTGAAACAAAGCAAGAAGAGAAAGTAAATTTTTTAATAAATTATGTTTCTCCAAGAATACGTACCTTATCACATTACCAATAAGAAAATAAACTCCACTACCTCTCGAATCCAGCAACATCAAGATAAAGATGAAAATTTCATCTTTTCAATCTAAATTCCATACAAATGAAGGGAAGAAACTCTTACCCATTACCTTCCCTTACCACTGTTAGCTGGCTACCCATCAATCAGATATTTACCAGTTTAAGCGGAGCAATACATCAAAGAGGATGCTCACATTTGCAGGGAGGTGTTTAACAGTAATGTAATCAATATTTTCCTATATGAATAGGATTCCCTGGATTCCCAATATGAAGGATAAACTGCTCTCCTAAGATGAGGACAGCACAACCGACAGTCACATAAACTGTGATGACAATACATGGATATGCAGAAAAGAATGACTTCCTTACCAAGAGAAAGCAAATTTTTTAGTAAATTATGTTTCTCTGATAATATTTACCTGATCACATTACATTAGGATAACTTTCTTTGCTACCTCCGAATCTACCCCAACCAGAAAGACAGAAAAACGTCTTTCGGTCTATATATTATATAGACAAAGGGAAGCAACTCTTACATGTTAACTCCCCTTTCTACACACTAGGTGGCTACCATTATACCCGGTTTAAACCAGTTTTTATTTGAGTGAAACCTTAAAGGATGCTTGCATAGCGGGGAAGGGTGGGAGGGATTATTTGTAATTTTATCAGGTAACTATTATTGGAGAAACACAATTTACAAAAAAATTTGCTAAGAAGAGGAGGAAATGCTGAGCATCCTACCTCTACCTGTGTCACCTAGTAGGAGCATGATTGCTCTACTAAAAGGATGAACTTCTCCTAATGTTAGTTTAGCACAAGAGACAATTCGTTTATACACGTGCGATATGTGGGATATGCACTTGATTATTGTCTCACTATCAAAAGTTTCCCAGGTGATCCAGTGAAAGTGGCAAATTCATGTCTGGGTCAAAGGTTGTGCTTTCATAATGAAGAGTGGTCACTGTCTGTGCAGCTACCACTAATCCAACTGCGGACGATTTAAAACTGATGGAAAATGGGCCATAACTCTTATCAAAATTGGACCTGACAAGATGAAATCTTTAAAAGGTACATCTACATGTAACAGAAAATCACCGCCCAAATGGCATCTAATTATGCATAAGAGCTGCAGAGCTTTGATAGTCACAAGACATGTGAACAGATGGAAAGATAGATGGATGGATAGAAAAGGTGACTAGAGGGTACCTGCATCTTGATAAGGGGCTCTGTTTATGCAATTTTATTGTCATACATTTTCTTTAGCTTTTAATTATTTTCTTGCTCATGAAGACAAAACCCTCAAAATATTCCAGACAATCTGCAAATAAATAACGTGTACCTTTCGAAGTCTATCCCTTATCTCCTTCTCTTTTTGAAGTTGAGCCTGAACCTGCTCTTCCTGTTTCTTGGTCAGTTTAGGGGCATCCAGGGCTGGCTTCCCCTTCTTCTGCTCAAGTTCCTATTACATCAAAAAAATAATTTTAAATTTACATTTTATATATCTTGTGAGAGACAGTGTGATAGGCAATGTGGTCTCCAGATTACAGGTTTGTGAGTTAGATATCCACCCAACCAACTGCACACATGCCAATCCCTACCAATGTGAAATATGAATGTCAGTTTTACAAAATCAGGGTCTGAACATAAATGGAATCAGTGTTGCAATTTGAGTGTGGAATCGCTGGTTTCCACCACTTTTTTGTCCAATGACTTACTCCACCCTCCCCCAGGCCCCAATTTTTATTCTTGGGTGCACTTTTTACCAGGGAAATTTCTAAAAAAAAACACCTACTTCTTTTCTTTCATGCAAGTTTGTTCATATCTATGTTGATTCTAATAATGGGCAAAGTTGCAATAAACTTAAAGATGGTTTTAAAACAAGCATTTTTGGCAATCGAAACATTCAAGGTTCATAGCAGTCTGCTGATTGGCAATACAAAAACACTAATGGCCGCTAATGTAACATATTGTCAAGGTTGAATTAATGGCAAAAGGGTCTCAATTTCTGGGGTAACAAACATACAGAAATGCACAATTTGAAACTTGATCAATGAATTATTAGTTTGAAAAGAAAATTAATTCACAAACATGGGAACTATTATAATAAATGCTGTAGATAATGAGGGAACACTAAAGTTAATTGTGAGCAAGATCTGGAATGGAATAATTCCACTGTGCAGCTCTTTTCAGGTGAACCAGATATTTAAACATGTTTTTATGGGTTACTAGAGCACCTGATGAAACACTTTTTAATATCATTATAAGCGTCCAAAGTAAAGATGATAGTACAGTGCTGGTGCAATATGTGATTGCTGATCTGGGTCTGTGCAGTTTGCAGTTGGACTCAACTTATAAGCGAGTATATACAGTAATGCATTAAGTACTATCTATTATTTTTCTTTGTCCCTTTGAAATTATGTTCCCCCCATATTTGGAGGATAGGGGGATACAGTGTCCCCTGCCCTTGGAATCCTAGGTGCAACACTGGGAATACTTAAATTTTGTATCCAATAATTAATTTTAAGCATTAAACCTCACGATTCACAGTGCTTTTTTTGGGGTTGAAACATACTTCCTACTATCATCTTTTCCACTATATGACATGTCGAGTCCATCGAGAAAAGATAACAAAGGCATGGTATTCGTGAAATGTTGATGTTTTGTGTATCCTATTCGGAATTTTTGTAGCACGTTATGCTCCTATCAAAATATAATCCTCATCAGACATTCCTTTCAAAATCTTCCTGTAACATTGCTTTTGTGATACAAGTGCTTTATATACCAATCTTCAAGTTGTGGTTGTCCTATAAAATTTAATATCTCACCAAAAAATCAGAATCTGATAAAAGTGATCATAATGGTGTAATCCAAGGTTACAAATCAGAATGGTTGGCATCTCTACAATTGCTGTTGTGCCCTTAAATAATTCACTTTACTTAGCTTGCTACAGTCGACCCAGCTGTAAATGGTGGCCAGCATCTGCTGCAGTATGACCATGTCATATTTACTGAAATCCAATCCAAAGGAATAATTGACTGTTTTTCTCATGCAATGGAAACCAGATCCTGCCTGCATAGAAAGTCTCAACCTGAACACATACTAAACTCAAACTTTTGCACTCACATTAAAATAGATTTAGGAACAGTTTCTTTATACTATAGTTCCTTATTTGTTACAACTAATACACAAGTTTCCTGCAATGTTCCTTTTGCATCTTTTAAACAGAAAGATCTTGTAATCTGAGCTGAGCATGTACTCAATAATGAGATAAAGCTCCAATCTGGAACCAATAATGTGTTCCTGGAACACAAATCCCGACCTCTGTGCCTGAGAAACAGACCTAAATGCAAGACTCAACTGGATGGACAAATGGATAAATAAATGAATGGACAGATTAAAAGACAAGGATAACACTATGTGCCCTTCCACATTCATGGTGTGGCACATAAAATTTGCATGAAAGCTGGGCCAGAACAAGTTCCAGTACCATGGGCCACAATGAGACTTGGAAAGGCTTTACATTTAAGATATATATATATATATATATATATATATACAGTCCTACCCACTTATATCGACATCACTTATGTCAACAAGCCACCTATGTCGACAAAAAAGCAAAGTCCCAGTCTCTTGGTCTACTATTACTACCAAATTTGTCATGCTTATGTCGATGTTGAGATAAAAAATAAATGTACATGTCGACAGAAGTCCTTGGTCCCAGCTTGAACAAATCCTTTGTTTTCTAATCATTTATGTCAACAAGCTGCCAGTTCCGACCCATACTTTGTTCAACAATTAGTTGATCTTGCCGCCAGGCTTTAATGTCTCGGTGGATTAAAAAACAGGCTTTTGTTTAAAGTTGGCCTCTCGCGGCGACTTAAATAACACATGTACCCTTCATCAAAGCAAGCCGGTTACAATGTTCAATAAAAACAATCCACCCTTCATTAAAAAAAAATCATCACCAAACTTGAATAAAAGCAATGAAATCTGATCGATTGTTGCATTTTCCAAAGTGATCTGTGATTAAAACAAGTTTATTGTTCTGTGAAAGTTTCCTTTCTTAACTTTATTTATGTTTACAATGGCTACCAATGGCAGCGTAAAACGCAGATTAAATTTACAGTCTCTGGAAACTAAATATATGGCTGTTAAGGAAGTTGAAGGTGGGGCATCTCGTAAAGATGTCTGTGAAAACTTTTCACTTAAACATAACACCCTGTCAGGGTGAATGATAAACCAACAAGTTGTTCTCCACCTTTTTTTTTTTTACTGGTGGAGGACCAGTAAAAAAAAAAAAAAGGAGGAGAACAACTTGTTGGTCTAGATGGATGAAAGCTGCTGAGTCTATAAAGAAAGGTAAATTAATCGTATCAGCCACATATCTCTTGTTCAATTGTATGTACTTTTCACGATGACTTCGGTAAATAAATACATGTTTTCATTTCCCTGTGAATAGCCCCAACCCCTTGGTAGCCTCAGTAAGATGGGAACATGTATTGTTTCAGGCTGACCAAAATCTAGGTCAATTTAAGTACATGTACATGTACTTTGTAGCATGTAAATAACAACTATGCAACCATGTGCTACTGGCGACAATGAATATCGTAGTGAATTGTGTAGATGTGTTAGATCAAATGAGGACAACCATTTTTTATACATGTGTTTCCTATCAGGATGTGACCGATGCATACATTTTCTAACATGAGACCCGTACACGAATTCATGGATTTTTCATACACATGCACTTAACGCATTGTGGATTTTATTACACAAAGGTAACCAAAATGTAATTTGTCAATATAGAAGTGTATTTCACACTGGTTTTTTCTTCATGTACTCAAAGTTTGTTTTCTCAAAGTGTACAAAGTGTAAATCCTGCTCACTGACGACAGGTCACCCCATACAGATGAATTAACTTGTATGCAGATCCAAGAGAAATGTGCTTTTTTCAGCCCCCCCCCCCCCACACACACACACTTATCTCGACATCCGCTTATGTCAACAATATTTCCTCGGGCCCGAGGATGTTGACATAAACGGGTAGGACTGTATATCGATGTAAATTTTAGAAGTTTTAACAATCAGAAATCCTGCCTGTGTCACATCACAGAAACGAACCATGGACAACACTGGTATAAAGTGAATGTATAACCACAGCACTATTAACTGTCTGCAATAATTATTAGTAATTGGCAGTTAAGTAAACTGGGGGAGGAAGGTCACTGTAACTTGAAAGATCTATGATTTGAATCTTTTTAAATAATCAATCAAAATGAGATTTTAGTCCTATATTTTGTATCAAAAGTGACTTCTCGTATGGTCTAGTAGTGGTGGTGGTGGTGAGGGTTGTTTGGTTGGTTGGAAGGCACTTGTATTTATTCATACTTGGGTGGTAGTGAAGAGAGGTAGTCCAGACACCTTACCTTCTTGAGCTCAATTTCTGCCATTTGTTCCTTGTAAGAATACAACTTGTTCTCACGTCGAATGTTCTTCTCATTCACAGCAGCAGCTTTTCCCAAACTGGAAAAATGTCCAATCAGACTAAACATGAATCATTAAAGAAAATGACTGAAATTACCACTTAACTATGGATGTTAATTCCTATTGGTTGGAGAGTATGAACCTGATGTATCCATAGTATTTTTTTGTCACTGCATTTGACTGTGCTATTTCCAGAGTATGAATCATATTGGATATCATCAATTTTTGTGGTTTTCGTTGTTGCCCCGAACCACAAATTTAAACGAAAAATTAGCCACATATGATGATGACGCCCCCCCCCCCGCTCATTTTCTTACTGTGTGTCGTTCCTAGAGATTAAGGAACCTACTAGTATTTAATAAATCAATGACAATACTGATATTTGGTAATAAAATATTAGTTTTTACACGTGTTTATTTCATTTTAAACCTTTGAAAACAGAATTATAAAGCATTTTATATTGATTCAATGCACACGTGTCGATAAGATATCCGATATCTGTAATTTCCACTCACTGCCTTAAATCGATATGCAAGATAAGTAAGGATAGAGAGAAATGAGAAAAAGCACAAGGTATTCAAACACTAGTAATGTTGAAAATGAAAGAAAGAATAATAAAAAATAATAGTACATGAAAATTAAATTAAATACTTATTCAAATCAATCCTTCACTCGAGTACAACTGTTGTTGAACAATTTAAATCCTCCTGAAACCACATTTCATTTTAGCCATGCATTTTTAATCCAAAAGAACAACAAGCCTGTAAAATACTAGAACTATTACTTGAATAACTATTATTAATGAAACACTACATATATACACTAATTACAGCAGAGTATTAAAGCTCAAACTTCGCTGATTTTTGGACAAAGCCACTGTATCAACATCGTGTCATACAAGGCTCAATGTACACACAAATGCTTGTCAAGTAAATAATCCCCAAATTGCAACTGTCTGCTGATTGCATTGAGCAAAGGTCAGCCGGTCACGTGTTTTGTTCCCTTTATGGATAGTGGTTTAAGTTAGAGATCATACAGGTTACTTTAATAACCGATTGACTTAGTGTTGTAGTCTGCGTATTTGTGATCATAGAGGCGGTAGTATTGTTTTAGTGCTGTTGGCTGCATCGGCTTCCATAGATGTTATTCACTTGGAGAAATACATGGTGTCAGTATTGAATTTGTCAGGTTTTTGATTTGTGCTCATACATGTGAAAGTATTGTTATAAACATTCAAGTGACCGCCGTTTACGTCGGCAGAGTTTTATTCTTTTTTATTCTTTATTTTGGATATTTGTAGACGTTAAACCACAAAATTAAACACTTAGTAATATGCAAACTTTGACAGGCAAAACCACGAATTTAAGTACCCACGAAAATGTCTTTTTTTGCAAAACCACGAAAATTGAGCCCCACGAAAATAAATGATACTACAGTAACTAACTTTAACCTAATAATTAATGCTCTCAATGCTATCACTGGGTAGGTTGAAGTGTTAGGATAAGGGATGGGATGGGGGGGTGGTATGAATTCGCTAACATGTTTCCCAATCCTCACCCATAGTTCTCTGTAAGATTTGTATTTATGTTGTTTACTACAACTTTAGCAGATAAATTGATGCATTACAAGCAACACTAGCTGCTGGGGGAATGTGCATTTAAATTCCACACCAACACTGTGCTGCAATCTGATGAACTACAAGCATAATCCCTTACTTTTACGTTTCATGAGTATGAACAGGTACAAAATCAATCCGAGATTAGAGATGATCAGCCAAAGATCAGTAGATGGAAAGGATTGATGCCCCCTGCTCCCCAAATATCATTAAGACTGCATTCCCTCCCAAAACCAACAGTAATTCCCCTCTTAAAAGGAAACCCTTTCTGCAATGAAAAGTTGGCCTTATAAAAGAGGTGGCCTCTCATGAGAGGGTCAATGCAGTTGAAATATACTATTTTAGTGTTGAGTCAAATGACTATGAAAAAGGTGGCCCATCTTAAGAGGTGCCTTTCAGGAGGGGGACCACTGTATCAGAGATGCTGCCAGAAATTTTCTTAAGAGGGGGAGGTGCCCCACACCTACCTTCAGAGGGGGGGATCATTGGGGGAGGGGGCCAAGGGTAAACTAAGCCGAATGGTAGATGATGGGTGACAACATTATTATAAGGTGTAGAAACACCTAATTTTAAACAAGCATTTAATGATTTTGTATCACTTCTTTGACAATAAATGTATAAGGTAGCTGCATACCTAATTGTTGCTCAGCTGGTAAATATTCTTCTTTGTTTCTTATCACTCCCCTTCAAATATGGCTTTGCAAACTGATAATAATTTACTGGACCACACACATCTGTATAGTCATCAGTTTATTTATTGTTTCAGATGTTAGCCTGCAGGCCTGTGAAACTCTATCACTGTTGCAGGAAAATGTCAGAATATCTTAGAGAAAGAAAAAAAAAAATGGGAAAAAAATACTTAATCCGAATTATATATCTGTATAGGATTTTATTTTGTTTTGTTCTCAGATATTCGGACATTTTCTTACTACAGTGATAGAGTTTTAAAGGTCTATGGTTACCCTATTTCGCAGAGTAGTGTGAATTTTGCTTTGAGAACTGAATCACCTTTCACAATCAGTTTTTCGTAAAGGCAAGAACTGCTGCAATTATGACCAGTCTGAATAGATTCGGGAACTGGTTTTCAGGTATCAAAAACACAATTTTCCACAATTCAGTCATGTTGTTCCTTGGATATTTCTGTCAATGTATCAGAATTTCTGCATGGCCTAAACCGTAGTAAACGACATCATGCCGGTTATTTCTGTATCACAGCTTTCTGCGCTATGTTCAGTTGGCAACAAACCATCAGATATTTCATCCTCCCTAGTTTTGTCCTTTCCATCTCGCTGAGTTTCCTAAAGAAATCAGTTATATTTTGTTTCAACATAACACTACTGTCGCACTTTGACATTTCAATCGATGGATCAATTTACAACACTGCCCCAGGAAACAATTCAATTGGAATACCTCCATAGTTTCTGCAATACTCCAACAGATCTCCATCATAAAGGTGCTTGTATTCAAACAATATTCTCCATAGATATAGGATTAATTGAGATCATGGAGAAAAGTAAAAAAAGACGATCTGATCAACCTAATTAAAAAACAAAAAATAAAAAAGTCGCGCATTGGATACGAGAAATCGCGGGAAGCACAGATAACTTGCGCGATCTTTCCCCCATTGGCTTTTAAAAGTTGCGTGACTCTCTATCATTTTTGCGAGAAACCCGCGATCCCGCGGCCTGGCAGCATCTCTGCTGTATTAAATTAACATGATGAGTGTTTTTCTTTTTTTTAAACTCATAACTATGTGAAACAACTGTGTTACAACCAAAATCCACCCTGATTGTCCAGATCAACCTTATGAGTTTCTGGCAAACCTGTTTTGTGAACTAAAAATACTGATGACACTAATATATGTGGAGGTTTTGAAAACAAAAATCACTTTCCCAAGGTTGTAAATATGCATTGTGCTCAAATGATTGATCTGGTTTTGGTTTTCAATCAGGTCTAATACACTTTTGTGTTAGGTAGAACAGGTTTTAGGTGGGGCACAAATCATTAGTTAGTGACTAATTATGGGTAAGCAGTGTACAACTGCTTGTGCCATGATGACCCTTTCACCGGTTGTTTGCATTCATATGACAAACAAAATACTGGAAATCACTTTGGCCTATTTACATCTTATACTGTCTGCCTAACAGGTGCATGGACCTCATGGATTCATACCTTTTTATTGACTCTGGTTTACATATTTTGCAAAATATTAGGAAAGAACATCATGTCATGCCTTTAGTTTAATTTATGATATTTTGCAAGGGAGTGCAGCTTTAAAATATAGTTTTTACTGAGCAAGAACTCTCAAGATACCCATACACCTTTTGCACGAGAAGTTTTTAGGCAATTTTTTTTTAAATCCTGGAATGTATGTCAGAGTATGGAATCCCGGAATGTATGTCAGAGTGACCCACTTTTTGCAAGATTCAAAGTACAAGTTTGGTACTAATAGGTGAAAAGATATCTGAATTAGACCTATAAGCAATGGATACATTTCAAAGGCCCCCCACTCACACCAATTTGCTTGACAGGATCTTAAACAGAGAACTTTGCATTGGGAAACCAAAGTTAGGAGAACGGGCAAATCAGGGAACACAACTCCTCTAAATGATGATACTGAATTCTATTGATCTAACTCATTCAAAGTTTCATCAATATAAAGGTTCATGATAACTCTTGTTGAAATGCAACATTCCTTAAAGTTATGCTGCAGAAACTAAAAGAGCATGGGCAACCAAGTGCTATAACTCTTCTAAATGATAATATGGAATGCTGGAAATTAAACTCATTTAAAGTTTCATCAATATCAAGCTGCATTATAAATTTCACTGAAATCCAACATTCTTTAGTAAAGTTATGCTGCAGAATTTAAAGGAGCATGAGTCATAAGAGACCATGATGCTTCTATATGATAATGTGGAATGCTGGAAATCAAAGTCACTAAATGTCTCTTCAGTATAAAGCTGCATGAAATCCAACAATTCTTGGCAAAGAAATGCAGCAGAAACTAAAGTCAGGAGGACAGGCAACCAGTATCATAACTCTTGTAACTTAAGTCTTGTAATACTGGAAATAAAACTACAGAAAATCTCATCAATATATAATGGTCTCATAATTATAAAGCTGCACACCAAATCTGATTGAAATCCAACAAACATTGGTAAAGTTATGCTGCAGAAATCAAAGTTAGGAAGATGGGCAATCAGAGGGCATAACTCCTGTAAATGATGATGTGGAACACTGGAATCTAATTCATTCAAGGTGTCATCAATATAGAACTGCATGCCAAATCTGACTAAAGTCCACCAATCCTTGGGAAAGTTCAACTGTGGAAATGAAACTTAGAGGGAGAGGCAATCAGAGGGTCCTAGCTTCTGTAAATGATGGACAAAGAAGACTGGATATCAAACTCTTTCGATGTCTCATCAACATAAAGCAGCATAGAAAATCTGGTTAAATTCCAACCAATTCCATTGAAATTATCTTGTGGAAACCAAACTGCTGATGGATGGACAGAAAGAAAGACAGACAGATGGACATCATTACTATAGGGATCTGCCAACTTCATCTAGTGGGACCCTAATTAGAGTCCTAACATGATTTTCAAGCTATGTTAAATAAATGCTGCAAAATAAAACCACAGCTGCACAGCTTTCTGGTATGACATATCTTCATCTCAACATCCAACCACAACACTAGTTTAGTCTTAAAATGACAAGGTATGTACAAACTGATGGAAGGACAAAGTGAATCCTATCCACATCTTTTAAGAGCAAGTATAACACATATACATTACTCAATGCATAAACAATGAGAATATATGAGTATATCACTATTAATGATAATAACTTTGGAACCTTTTACAATTTTGCTCATAGTGAAGTTTCAAGACTCCATGCCAGGTTCTACGATGCCTAAAATTACTCAGTTACGGATTGAAATCTTATGTTCTAACTGATGCCCCAAATATGCCTAACTGATGTACATCAAATCCCGCTATGGTAAATATTCCATTTTCTGTAATACGTGATGTACAAATAAACTACTTGTACATTAGCTACCTTTAAACAAATCATATTTACTTGTACAAAGCTTTCATTTTTTCTTAGATGAAGGACATATGCATGTGTATATTTATTTTCTTTTGTTCTGGAAATTTAGATATTTGGGTCCAAGCTAATTATTATGTATTTGGGTTTAAGATAATTATTATGTATTTGGGTCCAAGCTAATTATTATATATTTGTTCCCAAGCTAATTAATGTGTATTTGGGTCCAAGATAATTATTATGTACAGTAAAACCTGTCCTAATGGTCACCTTTACTCAGCGGTCACCTAATCACAATGGCCATTCTAATTTCCCTCCAGCAAAATTTACTACATAAATGTCCTGTATGTAATGGTCACCTGCCTTGGACGGTCATTGGCCAGGTGTTTCCTAACCAAACAATGGTTTCTCCCTGCCTCAAGCAGTCACTGGCACATATCTACAAACTTAATTTTTGCTTCATGAGGAATGCATTGATTAGATAAAGGAATATCATGTGAATCGATATGTAAACATTTCTCATTTTGCTTGTACTTGTACCCCAGTCACAATGACAATGTAGCTCGAAGGCATCAAATAGATTTAAATTCGAAAGCGTGGCAGTTTTTATTCATTTGCTGGATGGTGGGAAAAGTAGTTGTGTTATCGCAGCAGAAATAGAAGTTGCCTTTTGTGCCAATGTGACAGGTATAGTTCGATATCTTCATTTATTTGCGTATGAATTAAAGCTATCTCTGAAGAAAAAAGTTCGTCTTTGAGAACATATATGACTTACATCCCTTTTCATTAGGATCAGGGGTCATTCAATATTTAAAACTTGTCTGTAAAGGCATGCAAAATTTTGGTTCATGCATCAGAAAGAATAGCGATATATGGGTTCATTTTATTTCCTATTCATCACTGGATTCTTGCATAAGCCGACTGTCTTTTGACCTCAGTGAGTTGAGCAACTGGTTTCCAGATTTTATTTTTAAAGCGTGAACAGCTGTTTGCAAGTGAAACTTATATATACAAGTTGGCTGACCAAATAGTGAGTCCTCTGTCTTACAGTCATATGTAAGCTGTCAATCAGTAGTGAAATTATTGTTTTGTTATGGTGCCCAAAACTAAGATTGGTGATTATTTTAAGTCAGTGATGATTTCATTTATAGGATGGATTAAAATAAGCAGGATACAGTAATCTTGTGTGAAACATAAATTTGGGTGAGAACAACATATACACGTATTTTATAATTTTGCTGATAAGTGCACATAAACAAACTTGACGACAAAATAATGATAATTATATTTGATAAATGGTATTTGTTCAAAAACCAATTTTAAAAGGTGTAACCTGTGTACCGAGGTCACCTGTGTTCAAAGACCACTTTTGCCTTTTCCCGTGGGTTGCTGCTATTGACAAGTGCAACTGTATTTGGGTACAAACTAATTATTATATATTTGGGTCCAAACTGATTATTATGTATTTGGGTCCAGTTTAATAATTATGTATTTTTGGTCCAAGCTAATTATTATGTATTTTGGTTCAAGCTAATTATTATGTATTTAGGTCCAAGCTAATTATTATGTACCAGGAGTGTTAAAAAAATCCAATAGCCCGACGCCCCTCTAATTTCAGATCGGACCCCTCCTATATTTTAAGTGAAAAGCCCGTCGGGCTTGTCGAACAAAAAAAAGTCTAAATTTGCCTGAGAAAACTTCAATCTCGCTAAATAAATGCAGACTTTTATTTTAATGTTGTTGTGGGCCCCTTAGTCATTTGAAGTTCGTCTAATGATCATAATTCTATAGAAAGCTGTAAACTTTGTGTACAACGCGAGGCATGTGACGTATGAATCGGGAACAGATTGCCCGAGGTTACATGTACCTATCATTAGTGCTCAGTTGACTTCAAGGAATAAATTGAGCTGCCCCTTGCTCATGCTTCTCGTTCCATTCTGAATCATACACCACCTTCGGTCTTTAAAACTATTTACCTGGGCCAGTTACTATCTAGCTGAGGATTATTTAATCTCTTTATACCTTACAAAATTTCAAATCAAGCCTTGTTCCGTCTGCGCAAACTTTTTTAATTTGGAAAAATAAAGTTGTTCACGGCAAGAGCACTGTTAAAGAAATGCTATAAAATAAATAAAAATCATAATTAAGTATATTTAAAATAGTACATAATTTAGACATTTTTATTATAGAAGACAACAAAAAAAACCCAAACATATACACATGCATGCAGAATAAGTAATAATTAAAATAATAATTAATTATAATGTCTACATTACATGCTCTTTTTAATTGCAATGTGCAACGTCGTGTGAAAAATAATAGTAAAAAATAGGGCCCTTTTGGGCACATGGTATTGGAGTCAAGGCTTGTGGATTTTGAGTCAGGGCTTGTGAAATTTTTCAAGGCACTAGCTCTGGGGCTGTGTCTGAATTTTTTTTTCTTGGAACACTGACCAGGAGTTGTTCAATGTAATGAAGTGTTATACACTCCTAGGTAGGTATCATCTAGCCCTGCACATGTTGTTTTTATCCATTAACTGGGTCCTTTGTTGTTATGGGATACTGCATTTACAACTAATTTAATGACCAAACCAATGTACCTTTGATCCTTAAATCTAACCTGTGGTAACAAAAGTGTAATGCCCCTTCACCAACCATCCAAGGCTGTAGATATTACATTTTGACTGTTTTAGGGAGAAACTGAAAAAGGGAAATAATACATGTATATATTAAAAATTACTGGAGTTGGAATCAAAGACTGACTGTATATAAAAAGTGGGTATTGATGGGAAGTGATTGTCAGAAGTTAGGATTGTACCTTTCCAAAAACGACTTGTCATACAGCTGCCCATCTCCAGTGAGGAAAATGCCATATTCATCTCGAGTGACAAGTTGTAGATTTTTGTCTGCAAGCAGCTGTTTAACATACTCTATCAAGGGAGGTAACACCCACTCAGGTGCAATTCTAACCAGAGTCTCTAATGCATTCAATTCATTCTGCAAAAATAAGGTAATAAAGAAAGGTTTACTTTATAACAAATTTACACCAAAATCTCAAGTTATTTGCTCTAAAAATTGCAAGTGGTCAGTAGCATAATACACAGTGCAGCATACTGCAAAATTTCAAACAATAGCTCTATTCCCTTGGTAATCTTTCTGGGAGCAATAATGATAAAATTTCACAGCTACTATTTAATTTTCTGTAAACAATTAAACAGTAATAATGGTAATTTTGTTAATTTTTCATGGTTTATAAACAAGTAATGCCTACTGTCAATAGTAAAAAAAATGAATGTAGGAAGCTGTTGTCTTACACATTTAGATGATGTGGAAAACTTAAACTGAATATTTTATTCATCAAACCCAATTTTTAAACCTATACAAAATATGTTTTTGCTTATTTTTATGTCTTATCAGTTTAAATATGAACATTATTTGGGGATGAAAACAGTATCTATAAGGGAGAAAAAATAACTATTCTAGATTATAAGAAAAAGATTAATAACAGTACATGGAGTCTTTTAAAAATTAACTAGAGCCATTAGTGACAACTGCATTACAAAGGACCCTGCTCACTACAATTTGCACTAAAGGGTCTTAAACATAAGAACTTGTGTGTGGGAAACAGAATAGGGAGATGATGGCTATTCAGGGGCCATTACTCCCCAAAATGATGATGTGGCATGCTTGAAATTCAACTAATGCAAAGTCTCATCAATACAAGCAACATCCCATGTTAAGACAAAGATAAGAGATACGAGGTTCATTGACAAGGGTCAGAACTCTGTCTGAAATGAAGCAGACAAGACACGCAGATCTATGTAACAATGTTCATGTCAAATTGCATCAGAAGATACTGAATGGTTATTGATCTATGCTGATTAAAAGCAAAATCCTGTGTAATGATATTAAGTTCATTGACAAAGGCCATAACTTTGTTGAAAATGGTGCAGTTGAGACAAAAGCCATAGAAGGCACATCTAGGTCTATGAGAATGCTCTTACCAAATTTGATCAGAATTTGTTGAATGGTTCTCGAGTTATGTTGATTGCAAGCAACATTCAAAATTTCCATGCCAAGACAAGAATATGCTTGACAAGGAGCATAACTCTGTCCAAAATGGAATAGATAACACAAACCCATTAAAGGTACCGTCTATACTTGCGTACAAGTCGGGTCCAAATGCAAACAACAGTAGTTCCGAGTTGTGCCAGTTACAAGCAACATCCCATGTGAAGATGTGAAGTTAATTGTCAAGGGCCATAGCTATCCAACAATGGAGTTGACAAGACAAAACCAGTAAAATGCACATCTAGGTCCATGAGACAATATACACACCAAACTGCATCAAAATATGCTGAATGGTTCCTGAGCTATGCTTTTTGCAAGAATCTACTGTAGGAAAGATGTCAAATTGATCCAAAATGGGCAATAACTCCATAAAAACTGGATCTGTAAAGATCAAACTTTTGAAAGGCACATCTTCAAGTCATATGTTATTCATATACCAAGTAGCATCCAATTATGTGCATGAGTTGCAGGGCCCTGGAGGTTACAATAAGTATAAACAGATGGACATACAGACAAACAGAAAAGATGATTACAATAGGCCTTCTACATCAGGCCCTAATTATCACCTGATCTTGTGGTGCCCCAGTCTTCAAGTACTTCAAGCAAGCCTCGCAGTTGTTGCGGATAAAGTTTCGGGCATCCAGTTTCAGTTGGAACAGAATGTCAGTCCAAGCTCCAAGGTTATGAAATACTGGAAAACAAAAACACTTTGATTAACATGTTTCTTTCCATTCTATGAAACTCTGTTTGACAATACTTACCCAATCATGATACATTTGGGGTACATCCACTACCTCGTAAATCCAGCCCTCCAAAGCTAAGAAAGACATTCATCACGTCTTTCTGCTTGTTTTAGCAACAAAAAAACTAAAAATATCTGCTTGCCAAGATGAAAGTCAGATTAAGGTTGTGTCATCTTGGATAGAGGCATTGGCACCCAATTTCATCAATATACATGCTCTTCCAGTGATGTAACTGCAAAAGTGTGCCCATATTATGATTGGGAAAGTATTATCGAAGAAACAATTTACTCCAACAACTGGTTTCTTCTTCAAATACACTACCCAATCATAATACGTTAGGAGAATAGGTCAGCAGAAGTGGAGGGAATTACATCTCCTTACCTGGGAGTTGGCCCTATCTCCGGTCTCTTAATGTATGTGAAGCAGCTGTTAGTCTCATGTGAGATAAGGGCTAGCATTAACTCATGATCAGTGCATAGATATAGGTTAGAGAAATATTTTTGCCCCCACAAATCCAACATAAGTTGAGTAAACCATCATTATAAAGCTGCTGAATGACTTGAGAAGGTTGCCTGTTGTGCTGCTGATATAGGTTTTACCAGGCTGATATGAGCACTTTGGAATGTGAGGTCTCCGAGGTAAAAGCTGAATGAGGTCAGTCAGGGGACAGTTGCACTCAAATGCCATCCTAGTGGTGAATGACTTAACCTCGTGAGCCAATATGTGTAAATAATTGATCTGGTCTGATCATGAGAGAAACTGAACAATTGTGCTGGATCTACTGTGTCAGCTAAGTGACTAGGAAGCACGTGTTGTATGAAAAGGCAAGTCAGTAAGGCTCTAGACAGATGTTAGACGGTTGCCTTATTCGGCCACATCAGAACCGATAGTTGATTCCATTTGTCACACTGCCAAAACCTTGGTCAAAACAAGTTGAAATTGGCTAGAAAGTTAGAGAAGTCTCTGTTCTGGCATATATCCTCCCTTCCATGTTAGCAAAACATGTCTAAAATCATGGAACAGTAGCTCTTGATTGTGAACAGAGGCACATGAAATGCCACTGGAGGAATTAAACTATTTGTGGTATGAGGCTCTTAAGGGAGAGACAAGTCTCTGCTCACAATACCAGAAGAAAACTCTCCATTTCTCTTCACAGACTTTAAAAGTGGTAGGTCTTCTTGCCAAAGCAATCATGTCCACCATTTGTTTGGATAAAATGTTTCTTTCTGAGGGCTTGTTTGATATAAACCAGGTGAGCAGGTTCATCATCTCTGGACACAGATGGAAAACCTGCATAGTTATTTTGGCAGCCAAGGAAAAGACAGGACTGTCCTGAGAATCTCTGCTGGTTTGAAGAGAGCAGTGACCCATAATTTTTGCTTTGTTACAGGAGCAAACAGGATTAGATTAACTTCCTGTAAGACTTTGGAAATCAGAGGGGTAGATGGAAAGACATGTGCATCAAGACCATTCCAGTTTCAGAAAAGGGTGTCAACTATCTGGGCTTTTGAGTCTGGGGCTGGTGTTTTGAGAGTTGGGAGCTTGGCATTCCAGCTCATCACAAACAGATCTGAAGGTGCAGATTTGACTGAAGACGATGGGCTGAAAAGACTGTGCAGTGAAGACCAGCTAATTCCATCATGGCAGTAAGTCTGCTACAATTCTGGACCAGACCAGGATATGGCAGACTTGAATGTGGATTTGTCGACAAAGGACACCACCTGAGAAATTACCAAATGGGAAGGCTGAGGTCTGGAAGACTAAGTTCTCCCTTGCCTTCCAATGTAAATGACAACAGTCAAGAAGTCAGGAACGATGAGAATGCCCCTTCATCTGTCACTGGGATAGAATGGTGATCTGCTGGGGTCTCATGAACCAGCAGTGCAAGGCAAGAAGGTTTGTGACCGCATTGAGAAAAACCAACAGGTGAAGAAATTCCCAGGCTAAGATTAGACTCTGTAACTCTGTAAGCCAATAGGGAATACTGCAGAGGTGATCTTCACGAGATGTTCTTGGGGGAGGCAAGCTAAAAAACAAAAAAGGTTATAAGCTCCATGCCCAGATGAATGTATAGGATGAGATGGGATTTGACCTTGTTTACAAGGAATCCAAAACAAACAAAAAAACCAAAACAATGGCTTTTATGTCTTGCTACAAAAGGTTGATAACTTTGTCCTTTTGGAGGATGTCGTCCAGGCAGTTTGGTGTCCTGGCTGTTAAGGAGGTTGTAAAGTGAGACATGACTCCATGATTCTCATGAAGACCCAGGTACACATAAGGTCTGCTTTCTGAATGGCACTGGGAACTGATCTTGGGGTCTCCATTCTGATTCTGAGTGCCCAAAAGTGTTGGTTCAGAGAACTTAGATATAGGAAGGGTTTGGAATTTAATCCCGGTGGGTCTATGTTGTGAACTTGACTGCCCCTTTTGTGAAAAAAGTTTTTGTTTCTTGCAAAAGCCACAGATTGTTGGGGCACAAACTCTCCCATTACTTGATGTAGTATTCAAGGGCTTTCCCCACCAGGGATATCAAACAAGGATGGCACGAGCATGGTGTGATTTTCAGTGGGAAGGCTGCCATGTAGAGAGCTGGGTCAAAACAATCCATCTCTTACCAAGTCTTGTCATCACTTGCTCTGGGAAACTGGGTCCTCATTTAGGAGTTGGGTTTAAATGTGTGTTTTCCCATCTGAAGTGTTTTAGATGGGTCATTCCCACTTCTCTGGTCCCTCTTGAGGAACAAATGCCATGTTCTGATCACTGGGCCTGTGCATGGCTTGCCTTTTTTGGCAGCCTGTTTTCTGATCTCCTCTATGTGGTCATGAAATGGGAGAATGGAAGAAAGTAGTTGTGATCTGATAATGGCCTTGTGATGGTCTTTTAGCAGCATGAATGTGGATAGGAATGCATCTCTTTCCACAAGCTAGAGATTAATGGAAGCAGCTATGGCACTGGAGAGAGAGTGTTGAGCTACCATGTTGAGTACATGAGCTATACCTCAGACTGACTCCCAGGCATGTATTTTGGCGGGATTTTCAGTGGCGAGGTCTAGGCTACGCTCAGATTGCTTAAATACTGCCACTGAGACCATGTCAAGCATGAAGCCAATTGCTACGATGCTGTGAACCAGTTGCTGCATGTCAGGAAAAGATTTCTGGTCCTTGCAGACTGAGGATGGTTTCGATATTCCCCAGCACATAAGTCTCTAATGACCTCTGAGACTTCAGTGTGCAAGAATGACTTGCGTGTCTTCTGTGTCTTGTAGAAAGCCGGGCTGAAGTTTGATGTGAGTCATCGTTGCAAAAATAAAGGTCTACTGATGCATGGGTCTTGAAGTTGTCAGCAAATTGACCAGTTTGTGAAAGCTGCATGAAAGAAAGCTGGTCTTTCTTGATTAAAAGATTGATGGATGTGGGAATTCTGTAAGAGGCCATTGACAGTCCAGATGAGGGCAGACTTAGCTCCAGAGGTAGAAGTTGGAAGACTTCTTTGGTAGACACACGGAAGGATGAGTCTTCCCTGGACATTGTCAGATCAAGGAAGGAAGATGGTGCTTGTCAGCATCTGTCTTTGAACTTGGAAGAGTGGGTTGACAAAGAAGTTTTCTGTGAAGACAGTGTTGACTGAGCTAACAAAGCAGGTAGTCAGGAACAATGAACAAAGCTGGGAGTCCATCTAAGTTAGGACAGTGATTTTCAGGTGTTCATATTGATAACTGTAAAAGGTCTGAGATGGGTACCAGGTGTCCGTGAATAGGAAGTCGCTACAGTCAGTTCTCGGTTGTGACGGAGTCAATACTGGTGAAGGACCTTTCTCATGCCAGTTTGTGTTACTTCTATGGGTCCAATACTGCATACTGTGGAAGAAAGGTTCACTGAATCTGGTGCCAGTTACACTAGATACCCATGACAGAACTGGATCTGGAATTGGCATGTTTTAATGCCAGGTACTGTCTCATTCTTGAGTCCAGAACTGGGTATACCATGATGACAGATCACCATACCGAATCTCGGTGCGAGAGGCATAGGCCAAAACTGTGCCAGAGCAAAAGTCATGGTCTGGGGCAGATTGATGTCCAGTACTGGCAATGGAGGGAATGATCACCATAGCCAGTATCAAAATCTCCAAGTAGTGATGGGTTGTCCAGGTCTGGTCAGAATGGGCCAGCAAACCATGTCAGTACTGTCCCCATGGTCAGTTCAGAGCCTGTATGCTATAGTTGTAGCACTGTAAGTGATGGCAGAGCTGTAACTGTGTAAGGGTCCATGATGGTAGCGATTGTTGATCTTTTCCTGAATATGCCATCACCTTGAGGCTTCAAAAGAATCAGTCATGAGGAAGTTAGCACCCAAGGTTTTTTGTCAGCAGCAATGCTGATGGCATCTGCATCCTTGTGTGTGCATTTCTTTGCTATCTCATTAGCCCAGGTCAAATGCTTGATCATGATGGTCACCAATTTCTCTCTTCAGACCAGTGAAAGCAAACATTGCAAGTATGGTTTGAACTGCACCCTCATACAAACTCTGCATTTAATCCTGCCCATTGTTGCTAATACCAGTATTTAGGAAGAGCAAAACAATGGCACATACAGATGAAATCAGTAAAGTGTTGTGCTAAGCTGTGAAGTGGACACTAAGAATTAAGAAAAGTGCAAGAGAAAATTACAGAAATGATCTTATTTCCAGGAATAAATGATCATTTACTGGATATAGCTTAAAAAAAAGGTCAAGCAGTGAGATGAATTGTTAAGTACTGTTGACCACAGGGCAAGCAATTAAAATAGTGCCAATTAACTTAGACAACTTAAGTTCAAATTATTTTGTCTGTGATAAATATGGAGTGTGATTTAGAAGAAAACAGATGAAGTATACTTCCCTGAGATGTGAAAACTCTAAAGGATCACTCAAAGTCGTAAAAAAGCACAAAGTGGACTGCATTTGTGAGGCTTCTTGTGACAGCATGCTGACCAGACATGAGCAAAAGTAGTACTTAACAAGTGACAAGATTTACCACTGATCTTTCTATCCAAGTAGAGACCACTTTCGTCTGATTTCCATCTTGGCGTGCAGATGACTTTTGAACACTTTTGTTGCTAAAACAAGCTGAAAGATGTGGTGAACATCTTGTTTAGCTTGTGAGGGATGGATTTGCAAGGTAGTGGATGTACTCCTAACATATTATGATCAGGTTGCATATATGAAGAATAAATGTGCCAAAAATTCAAAATGCAAGACATGAAATTCAACCCTAGAAGATTTGCCCCCATTATGATTATGATGATGATGATGATGATGTTTTTGTTGTTGATGATGATGATGATGTAATGATAAAGGTTTCCCCCCATTTACTTGTGATATAGTAGTTAGTTAATTGCACACCTATGCATGGATGATGAGCAGGTATCAGTGTTGCCATAGCAATGCTCTCAGCATCCTTGGGGTCAGCTTTCTGTACAGCTGTAATACTAGTGATTGCCTGGGCCAGTATGTGGGGTGGGATAAACTTCTGTTGGTCCTGTGCAGCATTCTCCTTATCTCCATCACCCTTCTCATGATCTGGCTCAACCAGCTGTAGATAACAAATGTACAAATGAAATTTGAAATTGCTTTGAAACTAATCACACATAAATATATTATAATCAAGCAGGCCACCTTTTCAAATTACAATGAATGTACATTCTGGTGTCATTAATTTCATGTGAATTTCTATAGATGGAGTTCTGAAACTATATTGAAAATTTACTGACTGCAATTTCCAATTTATATATGATTAGGAGCATTAAAGTGATTTTCTTCATGAACATTAGAAAATGTGTTTTTGCTGAATATGATACTATTTAATGTTCACATACATATATATATGCTTTTTATTGTATGTAAATAAATAGTGTCTGTCTGTCTGTCTGTCTGTCTGTCTGTCTGTCTGTCTGTCTGTCTGTCTATCTATCTATCTATCTATCTATCTATCTATCTATCTATCTATCTTTCTTTCTTTCTTTCTTTCTTTCTTTCTTTCTTTCTATCTATTCACATGACCTTAGGCCAAGGTGAGCAAATAACTGAACAATGTAATATCAACATCAATATTTTGTCCCATTTATTATTCATAAAGTAATAATGTACTTTTTGCCAAAATAGCTTTCCACATTTAAAAGGATAAAATTCATTATGAACTTGTATGGAGAAACTGATAGTCATGCTGTCCAGAAGTGTTTTCTTTCTGGCATTTGTCACTATCATCAACATTGCTATTTTAATAAACTTTGTATATTTTGTCATGCTAGTCTTTACTGTGTTGGTCAGCTGTGATGTCCATCTTTTGTCGTGTTTCTATTTTTCCAATTAATTTTTGGTCTAACAATCTTGTATAGAGTACTGCCTTGACCCATCCTCCTTAAAACCTGAATAATTATTTCCCTATCAAACAATTTAAAATATGTTTACCTTTTGCTCCCTGAGAAGAGGAATAAACTCTTCTACAAAAGCTAGTGAGAAAGAAGTGCCTCCTAGAAGGGACAAAATTTTCTTGACACAAGATATTGAAAACTTCCTCATGGCCCAAGATCTCCGATTCAAGCAGAAAATGAGAGCTTTGTAATATGGCCTGAAAAATATAACAAAGATTTAAACTATACAGTACAGCATGGCATAAAAAGTTAAACTGTCATTACCTGTCAAATATAGTCCTTCAGATGGCTACTATGTCAACACAACAATTTCAAACACTACGCATGAAACTATACATGATCCAAAATTATACTGAGCAGTTATTAAGTAAGGGAATGACTGGAATATTTCATTTCAATTTTATATTGAGCATTTATGTTAAGTTTCAAATTTATATATTTCTCACATCTCACCAGAATTCAAAAGGTCTCATCATGTAGTTGGTCATAACAAAATTGTGTCCTCAGGACATATATGTACCTGCCAATAGCACATTTTCAAATAGGACATAATTCTACAAAAACCCATCAAGTTATAAAGACAATCGATATACATGTTTCTACACAATGACCCTCTAATAAATGAAAGCAAAATGTATCAAAAGTTGTGAGCGATGTACCACATGCAAGACTGTTTTAGACACAGTTCAAAAGATAAATGAATCAATCAATAAAGAACTGACCATGATTAACACAGATTTTATAGTACCACCAGTGGGGCAATACAAATGAAAATAATCTGTCAAAGGTAATGTGTCTTCAAGAAAGAGCATATATATTTGTAACTGACAGTGATGAAAATATTGATAATATACTAAATGAAGTATTGATGTTACCAATAAGAGATGGAATTCAATTTAAGAAAGGCAAAATTAATGTACAATGCATCTAATAGTACATGCAACAATGTACATTATTTTTGCAATCCTTATTTTATCAAAAGCTGACTGGACAGTTTCTGACTCAAAGAGCTATGTCATATGATCAGTGCATAGTTCCAAAACCTGGCAAGGAACCTTTCAAAAGAAGTTTTCAATATTCTGGAGTCATTTTTGGAATAGCATACCATAGGAAATCAGAAATGCCCAATCAATTTCAACTTTCCATCAGCAGTATATCAAAAATGCTCACCACATAATCCTGTTTCCATCAATTTGCTTTTTATTTCTTCTTTTTTGTACTCAAAATTTCATTGAAACAGGTATAATAATTCTTAATCAAACTCATTATGGACCTCTACACATCCTGCCAGAATGAAATGTCTATCATTTTGACGAAATGTCTATCATTTTGCTGTAAATTGAAATCCACATTTAACTAAACCTTTTCTATGTGCTTGCATATATTATCATGTATATTAAATATGAACAGTACTCAGAAATATTTGTTTATGTAAGTTTCTGTAAAGATCTGAATCTGAGTGTAAGGGGAAAAGTTAATAACTTATATTTCAGAACTTTGATTTATGTGCAAGAGCGAGAAATTATGCTTATACACATGTAAATACTTCATGTATTTAAAGAGGGCTTCAGGTATTTAAAGAGGGCTTCAAGTTCGATTAGTGTCTGTATACTGAGTCCCTATCTCAAAAAATCAAAACATTATTATTATTATTATTATTATTATTGTTATTATTATTATTAATATTATTAACACCACAAGAACTTGCTAGATTAATCTTGGGGATTCTGTTACTGTGTTGGTCAAATGTGAAAATCACAAACTGGTATTAATCCCATAATAAATATCCTTCCCACCTTGACACCTTGTCATTCATTTTCTGAGGATACTCCAGAATTAGCCTCTCTGACAGGGTGACTATTCCCTCTAGCACTGAAAAGAAAGCCATTCTCTTTTAATTATTAGCAACCTTTCCATTACCCTATTTCATTCAGGAATGATACATTACTTTGCAATAATTTATGTGGGGAATGGTTATATAACTACAAAACTTTATACTATTTGCATTATCCTAGATGAAAGATAAAGACACAAATGAACTATATCCAACATTAAGATTTCATTATAGAGGTCAAACTAGACAAATTACAGAAACAATTTAATAAAATTTTATAGAAATTAGGAATATGATTAAGAAATGTAGACAAATTGACACAAGTTAAGCTCTAAAGACTGAGGTAAATTTCACAAGTCTATTGAGTTTTTTATTTTGCTAGTTTGGATGAATAAGTGCTGGTCGATCTGGGTCTATCCAGTTTGTTGAGAGTAATCAGTAGAACAATCAACAAAGACCCTGATCTGCAGGTGCATTATGTGACAGTATGTCAGGTTCTATGTTGTTTGCAACAGAACCTGACTTATACGCGAGTATATATGGTACAAAATAAACAGGAACAATCACTAGATCTTCACATACTGTGAATTCACATTTTTGTCAGATTCCAATTTTTGTGGATTTTTTTGGCCGCTGCTTCACAATCTGATTAAAACTAAGATTCCTAACATTACCACGATCTGACAGGTACTGATAAAAGTTCTGGTAACCTTTGGAATTCCCTGTTCACTTATTCTGAGTACTGTATATACTCACTTATAAGACAAGTCCAACTGTCAACAACATAGACCATGATGTGCCATCGTATACTGTGCCGGCAGGTCATGGACTATGTTGTTTGTTCTACTAATTATTCCTAACAAACTGCATAGACCCAGATCTGCCAGCACATTAAGCAATGGCAGATCTGGGTGTGTGCAGTCTGCAGTTGGACTCGATTTATAAATGAGTATAAAAACTAACCTATAAAATAAAGCAATGCATTTCATGTAACAGAAAGTTGTTAATAATGATATGTATCAAATGACATTTTTAACTTTCAGAAATATGAAAGCTGTAATTTGATTTGGTGAATCAAAAGGTCAACAGAACATGACTTCATATCAGTGCCCATCAGATTGACTTATGGTTGATCTCAATTTTAATTAAATTGGGCTGCTGCACACTTGACTTTAAAGATCCAACAAAAAAGGATTGACCTATGAAATAGGACTTTCTCCCACCGCATCAATTCCACAAATTTAAGCACTGACAAAAATACCATTTTTTACAAAAGTACAAAGATTCTACCCACAAAAATTAAAGAATTCAATTTCATATGTTAATTCAGATACATGTGTGTGAAAAACAGTATACAGTAAATAAGAAATTTTTAAATACATCAAATTTTATCTAATTTAGAAAAAACTGAATACACAAAATATTTTCTCATGTCAATATTGATGCAAAATAACAGAATTGATTTATAATTTAATGATCAGCTTGCACATGTAGAGGTCCGGAAAAATTCTGATCTGTTGTCAGATATTTGGCCTGTCAGAGGCATAGCCCTCCCAGCTTCACCCTACTGCAGTAAGTTAACTCTTATATATATATATATATATATATATATATATATATATATATATATATATATATATATATATATATATATATAAGTCTTTTATTCAAGTTTCCAAGTCATTACACAGCTATGGAATTGCCTTTGTAATTGTCCTTTTGTTTTCTTAAAATGCAGACTTTAGCTTCGAAAACTCTGATGTACATGTGCCATTTGACACTACTGCTACAATAGCTACATCATAACATTTAATGCAGCTAGCTAATCACTAACTCTGAAACATAACCATTTACATTTTAGTGGTGGAAGGTTTTACATTTGCAAGAAAACTTAGACTCCCTATTTTTATTGTACATTAAGTACAAATGAATAGTTATCATCTTATATTATAATTTAAATTGGGATTATTTCACCTTTTCTTTCCAGTCTTTTTGATAATGACTTGACTGTTTACTGACTCCCTCTTTACCCATGAAATCAAATGGTCTACTCCAAAACTAGGTTGAGTCATGGAACTATATAATCCCCAGTTAGAAGTTATGTCATATCCTTTACAAATGCACTAAAAGACAGATTCACACCTGTTGCAATGGTACTTATTGTTGGAACAATGCCATCACGGTAAAGAGAAAATTCTGTTTGATGACTGACAGTATTTTACTATTGAAATTAACCAATTAACAAAACTCGGATTGGTGATTTGTTTACTTGATTCATATGTACTTTCCTATTGTTATATGCATCATTACTTTTATTTTAAACAAAAGTGCAATGGTATTTATTGTTATAGCAATGCCAACAATGTAAAGTGAAGATTCTGTCTGATACTTGACAGTATGCATAGCAATACAGATGAATTAATTGGGTGTGGTAGTGTATACCTTAATCTGCTTTGTTGGTGGAAGCAGGAATATACATACATGTACAAGTCCCTAGCAGAAGTATGAAGCCAGGATTAAGGAGCAACTATGACTGATGCTCAATGCAGTTTGATATCTGTCATATGAAGATATGCCACTTCATACTTGTTTTGTCACACAAGGGGTTTAACATTACTCAATTATACACTCGTGAAGTAAAATATAAGAAAAAGAGTAAGATTTACAATCATAACTACGAATGTCCAACAGGAGTATTTTGCAATCAGTTATATGTATATATATATATATATATATATATATATATATATATATATATATATATATATATATATATATATATATATATATATATATATATATATATATATGCCACATCTGCCATATTTGTAAAAACATTATGATGCTAGAATATTTCTGTTTCTAGATTTACAGTATGTGGATGTGTTCATGTAAAAAAAAACACACACAAGTTTGTAAGAAACAAAGATAACTGCCTTACCTTCATCACTTACAGATGAAAGGAACTTATCATTGGTCAAAAGCTGTTTCTGACAATCTAGGACAATATTCCAAAAGGACTGAAGTTTACTTTCTGTAAAAGAAAGAACATGTTTATTGTCAAATAACAAGCTCCATTGAAAGACAAATATAGCAATTTCACTCCAACCAAAAACAAAAGATTTTGTTAAACATGAACAAAGAAAACAAAAGGAGCAACAAAAATTTAAAAAAACATCTAAAGACCTTAGAACACTCTAAAAAAAAGACCATATAGCAAAATGTTATTAGCATGGTGTAACTGGCCCAAAGAAGAGATATCATGGAACAGCTTTTTTTTACAATCTAATAAGTATTCATATATAAGTGCACATTTTTTCACTTGAAAACCAGCTACAGCTATCAGGTATTGCATTCAAAATTGCAAAAGAAATAGTTATATCCTTATAAATGTACATTTTCTTGAATATAACTGCATGAATATTTTGAAATACATTGTTGAAACAGGGCACCATGCACAATTTTGTAGGCGAGACGTATGAAAATAGCATTGAATTCACCAATATGACATTCTCACCTGCATTGATATCCACCAGTGCCAGTCTTGCAAGAATGTTTGCTGCTGACACTGCCTCCGCTACCAGCTGTGACTGGGTTGACTGGTTACTGGCTTTTTCCACAGTTTGAGTCAGAATCTGTAGCATGTCCACTGCCTGGGGCAAAGTGTCTCCTAACAATAGGGTGATTCAGATATGCAACATTTTTCTTAGTTTTTAACATTTTTTTCTCTCTATCTATCTATATCTATATATATATATATATATTGACATTTTTTATATAAACATTAAAAAATGATGTTGCTTATCATAAATAATATGAAAACATTGATGTATTTCATGAAGTGATGTACCAGAAAATGTGCAGTTTTTGGTTCAGGAATTGTTGTTGCTACAGTTGTAATACTGTATTATCATTTATATTCATGGGTCTCAATTATCATGGTTTTGAAGAAGAAAATAATTTGTGGGTACTTAAATTTGTGTTTTTACCTGTTACAATTTGCATATTGTAGGTATTCAATTTCATGGAATAACCTCAACAAATACCTCAAATAAAAAATAAAAAAGAAATTTATGAGGATAACAAATGACAGTCACTTCAATGGTTAAAACAGTATTACCACCTGCATGTGCACAAATCAAACACCTGTCAAGATAAATCACTTACACTCAACATCAAAGGGAGCCACTGCAGCTAACAACATTAATATACTAATTGGTTATTAAAGTACATGTGTATGATCTCTTCCTGAAAACACTGTCCATAAAGTTGCACCATCAATTACTTTCTGACAACCGTGGCATTAACACAGTTGCTTAAGAGTGGTAATAATCAACTTAGATCCCCATCGGTTTGGATAATGTTATCATTCCACATGTGAACCAAATGCGTGACCAGCTATCCCATGCTCAATGAAATTAGCAAGCAGTATCAACATTTGATGTGTTCAGAGCCCATCAAAGTGCAAAGATGTTAACTAAATTGAAAAACAATGGAAACACTCCTTTGTTTTAGCCTGCCACATGTACAAACCCAACTTTAACCACTAGACTTCACTGAAAACATTGTCGATGAAGCCGATTTATGCTGAATGGATAACTGCAGCTCACACAAAAATGTGTTAAAGATTGGACCTAATTATCCATGACTTTGAGAATACTGGACTTGTTTAAATCTACAATTTCAGGATTATTTATCCGACAAACATTTGTGCGTACCAGCCAACTTAAGTGTTGCAATGTTGATTCAGTGGTTTTGTCCAAAAATCAGTGTAAGTTTCAATACTCTGCCATAATCTGCCATAATCAGTGTATATACATAGTTTTTAATTAGTAACTGTGCCTCAAGCAATAGTTTTAGTATTGTAGTCATGTTGTTCATTGGGATTAAGCGTGCATGGATAAAATGAGAAACTGTTCAATTGAAAAAGATCATACTCACCTCTGAAGACAGTATTCATGCACTGCAGGTATGCATATCTGACAGGAGAAGTGGATGTTTTCAAGGTTATACCCTTCTGCAAATAGAAGTCAAATCTTGAAGAAAAAAATGTATGTACTACACACATTTATTAAGTACATGAACTCCCTGAAAATTTGTGTTAATTCTTCAGGAGTTTTAATGATGCCCAGTATGTAGATCAAAAAGAGTTATTTTATCTGAGGCATCTGAAAGGCTAGGAAGTGGATGTTATCTGAACTAGTGAATAAAACGTTTTATTCCTTCATAAAGTTTGATATGCAAAGCTGTCAATTTTTGCAATAATAGCAAGCATATACATGTACATTTAACTGCAAAAACATGCTGAGCTTCTTATGATTCCTTAATACAAATGAAACATGTGTATAAAGAGTATATTTGTCACCATTGACTATCTTCTATCCCATAACTGTCTTTTATAGAGCCACATGGCTTAGTGGTTAGTGTCAGACTCGGAGCAGAATGGTGCAGGTCTGAATCGTGCTGTTGGTTCAGTCTGGGTTGGCTGCTGAAGCATGTCCTTGGTTAAGGTACTTTATTCTACTTCACTCAGCATAATATGACCTTTATATGTTGATATGCCAAAAACTGTACTGTCTCCTATAGACAGCTTTCACTGTACCATAAGATAAACTGTACTATCTTCTAGAGACAGCTTTCAATGTACCATAAGATAAACTGTTTTGTCTCCTATAGACAGCTTTCACTGTACCATAAGATAAACTGTACTATCTTCTAGAGACAGCTTTCAATGTACCATAAGATAAACTGTTTTGTCTCCTATAGACAGCTTTCACTGTACCATAAGATGAACTGTACCGTCTCCTACAGACAGCTTTCAATGTACCATAAGATAAACTGTACTGTCTCCTTTAGACAGCTTTCATTGTACCATAAGATAAACTGTATCGTCTTCTATAGACAACTTTCACTGTACCATAAGATAAATTGTAGTGTCTTCTATAGGCAGCTTTCACTGTACCATAAGATAAACTGTTCTACAGACAGCTTTCAATGTACCATAAGATAAATTGTAGTGTCTTCTATAGGCAGCTTTCACTGTACCATAAGATAAACTGTACTATCTTCTATAGATAGCTTTCATTGTACCATAAGATAAACTGTACTGTCTTCTATAGACAGCTTTCATTGTACCATAAGATAAATTGTATTGTCTTCTATAGACAGCTTTCATTGTACCATAAGATAAATTGTACTGTCTTCTATAGACAGCTTTCATTGTACCATAAGATAAATTGTATTGTCTTCTATAGACAGCTTTCATTATACCATAAGATAAATTGTACTGTCTTCTATAGACAGCTTTCATTATACCATAAGATAAACAAGTACACATTATAATTCTAAGTTGGAAAAGGTGAAAGGTTCTAACCTTGAACCACTGCATGAGCTTATCAGGAATCCGGGTGTAAAACTTGCTACACCAAATGGACAACATGGACAAAGCATGCACCAATGTTCCTTCATGAGCTGAAATAAACATATTAAACCATCAGCCTCGTCAGTCATTCCTCCTCTTCCAAATTTGTATGACATATATCCAGTATATTAAATGTCATTTGAGTATAGACAATATGTCCCTATAACATATTAATTTACAGATTCCTTATGATTTCAGGATTACCCTAGATAAATTGTAAATCGACACTGCAATAAGAAGTGGATACAAAGTGCAATGTTGAATCTTTAATTCATAATAGTCTACTTATTCTCTAAACCATAATTACAAAGATCTTTTGGTCATCTAATGACTTTAAAGTATCTAGATTATAATGGCAACATAAAAAACAAAATGTCACAATCTTTATCCAATATTCAATTCTCTTTACCTTCATTCTGTAGAAGTGGAAGGAAAAGTTCTGCCACTGAAGCACTCAGATTCTGTAGAGATGATGTTCCAGTGACAGCATTTTTCCCCATGTTCCCAATAGCCTGCAGCACATTAATCTTCTGATCTGATGCTGTCAGCTTTCCTTCAGACCCTGAAATAAAGAAAACATGATGCCACTGACACTGACTATAGCACCAGGGCATAGCATATCTCCTGCACTTAGTGCAGGTGGGATAATAATGGGAAGCAACTAGAGTCCCTCAATGGGACTGATGCGTTACTGTCCAAAAAGATATCAAGATTCTGGTGAAAACTAGATGTTATGACTTTCCATTTAGGAGGAGTAATGACAAGAAGATTTTCAAGATGGCTGCCATGCTGGCCATACCAGATGTCTAATCAGCACCATTTTCATTTAGTACCATCTAGACATCATAAGAAGTCTTCTGGTGAAAACCCAATGTTAATATGACTTTCCATCTAGGAGGAGTATCAACACAATTTTTATTTAAGACCAACTTGACACCAGAAGTCTTCCAGTGAAAACCCATGCTGATATGACTTTCATTCAGGAGGAGTAGCTATAACAAAATGTCCAATAGGGCTGCTGTGGTGGCCATACAAGATATCAGATCAGCACCATTTTCATTTAGGACCAACTTGACATCATAAAAAGTCTTAGAATGAAAACTCCATGTTGATAGGACCATCCAGTCCGGTGGAGTAGTAATAACAATATTTTCAAGATGGCCACCATAGTTGCCATGTTGGATGTCCAGGCAGAACTATTTTCATTTAGAACCAACTAGACATCATAAGAAGTCTTTGTGTGAAAACTCCACGTTGATATGACCATCCATTCATAAGGAGCAGCGATAACAAGACTTGTCAAGATGGTTGCTTTGGTGGCCATATTGGATGTCTGAGCAGCACCATTTTCATTTAGGACCAACTGGACCTTGGGATGAAAGTGTGTTTAAAATTTCATGGCAACACTCCAAGTAGTTTAGGAGTAGTAGTGATAACAAACTTGTGCTAATGGACAGACAGACATCGGACATTGTACAATGGACAACAGGCCATCCCATAGCTCTTCTGGTCTATAATAAGAAAAACCAGAAAGTAGGTTTGTCAATCTGGTTGCTATGGAAACCACATTGTTGCTAGGAAACTATCTCAAACAAAATTCTAGCAAAGTACTACCTATGAAAAATTCCCAAGAAGCTTGATCAAAACTGAATGAGCCATTCTGGCAAATAAGCTGAAAATAGGTTCTCCACCTATCTGCTATGGAAGCCATACTGTAACTAGAGAGCTACTCTGGAAACAAATCTGGTAGGAAATGTCACATAAATTGTTCGAACCAAGTTTAATCAAAACTGGCTCAGACATTCTAGAGAAGCTGAAAACAGGTTTTCCACATGGTTGCTAAGAAAGTTACATTGTTGCTAGGAGAGCCACCCCAGACAGAATTTTTTATATAGTATGTCCTAAAAAACATTCCTACAAAGTTTGACCAGAATCGACTCAGCTGTTCGGAAGAAGTTGAAAACAGATTTTCAACCTGGTTGCTGGAAGTCATACTGTTGCTATGGGAGCCACTCCAGACACAATTTTGATACAGTATGTCCTAGGAAACATTCTTATGAAATATTATCAAATCTGCACAGCCCTTCTGTAGAAGATAGTGAAAATTCCACTGGTGCTGAAATGAATATTAGAAAAAGAATCATTCTGGCAAATATTCAAATTAGAAATTGGTATTCAAATACTTGTTGCATGAATGTGTCCACTTTTAATGCTCCTCAAGAGTTGATCAAGCTTTAAGATGGCTCTCACAATCTGTAGTGTCACTTAGTGACCATACTATTAGACCACCAAGTTGTTATCTGCCTCTTGTTTTTATTTATCTGACATTACTAGTGGCAGCCCCAGTAATATCAGATAGATCATAAAAAAGAGAGAACAGCTTGTTGGTCAACTATACGATGTACATATACAAAATCTGTAGCTCCATGAAACTGGTGACCCAACAGAAGTCATGGACTAACCAGGCAGAGCTATGTGGGAATACTCTCAGTTGTGTTCCCAGAACAGAAAAGTGGTACAATACAAACTCTGGTGATCCCAATTATTGTACAGTGGTATGACATCTGACAAATGACCTAAAGCACAAACACCCTGCTATTTAGTCAAATTGGTAAGATAACATCATCTATAAGTAATCACACTGATCTAGAGTTGTTCAGCAACTTATTCACAAAGAATTTCCTATTATGGTTTTATTATTTTTTCCATATTATTTCCTTAGCAATCATATGAAAGTAAACAAAAGTTATATTTTTTTTTACTTGGTTTTGATAAACAAATGCTTCATATCCAGATCAATGTTTTTTTGTGGGTTTTTTTAACTGCCATGAAGACTAGTAATTTGAAAATCTTATTCAAACATTTATGACTATTTTAATTACTATAGTAATAATACCAATTCTAAAAAATCAAGACTGTCATGGTTTAACACACCTTTTGAATTTTAAGAGCAGTTAAACTCTGAAAAGTTTACCAGATGAGGCCAGCTTTCACGAGACTGCTCAAACTAGAGTAGGTACTCAACTCTATTGTTAATCAGCCGTCATTTGGAAATTAGAAAAAAATAGCCTAGTTTTCAAAACAATTGTCCATGCATTTGCTGGCCGTAACATTTTATGGATAGAAAAATCTGAGTCGAATAGATGAGTATGCATTCAAACTGAGATGTTTTGTGAAAGCAGGGCCAGGTGCAGACAGGCTATATATGTTTCACAGATGCTGCAAAATGGTTTTGAAAATATCCCTCAAACAGTTCTTACATGCATCCTCATTTTCATTGACTGTCACTAATTATACAGATACAACAATGGTGGATTCCATGGAAATGAATGGGTCCATATTTCAACAAAAGAAATCTCTTTTAAGTGTTTTCTGAAATGTCATACACTCTGTTTTAATCCTACAAGGGTTATGTAGCTTAGTACTTCACCAACCTGGATGACAAGACAAGTCGATATACAAGTGGGATTGGTCGCAATTGTTTATAGGATATGTTTGAAATTTTAACTTTGTGGCCTGTGATTCAACCCATGGCAGTGGTGACAATAGTAAATATTTCATGATGACATTACAATGAATATTTGAATACAAATTGAATACAGGCTACGAATATTTCAATAGTAAAATCAAGTATTTGTTTCAGCACTCAATTCCACCCAGTTGCTATGAAAGCCACATGATTGCCAGAGGAGCCACAACAAGAAATAAAAAAAATTGGTCTTCCTTCTGGTAGGTTTGGAATCCACACCATTGGTAAGGGAGCCACTCCAGACATAGTTTTGATAGAGCATGTATTAATAAACATTCCAATACAGTTTTATCAAAACGGGTGAACCCTTATGTAGAAGCTGAAAAAATGTTTCCCATATAGTTACAAATTGAAGCCACACTGTAGATAGGGAGCCACAAAGGACACAATTTTGATATAGCACATCATAAGAAACATTCCTGTCCAGCTTGATCAAAACTGGCTCAGCCCTTCTAGAGAAAAAATCAAAAATAGGTTTTCCACTTGGTTGCTAAGGAAGCCACACCATTCCTAAAGAAGCCACCACAGACACGATATTGATGCAGCATATCCTAATAAACATTCCAACCAAATTTTATCAGAACTGACTCTGTTGTTCTGGAGAAGAAGTCAAAAATAGGTTTTCCATATGGTTGCTATGGAAACCACTTGCTAGAGGAGTCACCCTGAACACAATTTTGTTAAAGAATCTTGCCAAATAGAATCCAAATTGGTCCAACCATTTTTTTTAGAAAAAGTAGAAAATAGCAAAGGTGGAAGAACAGATGGATGGATGGATGATGAATGCATGATGGACACAGGGCCATGCCATAACAGGGATTTACACATTTTCTGGAAAAATGAACACGAGTAAAAAAACAATAAAATGTGATATTTTAAGGAAATCACATTATATATATTTTAACTTTTGTTTTCTTTTTATCTTTGTTGGATTTTAAAACTATATGCACATAACTGAAGTCATAAAAAAAATATGTATGTAACTAATACATGTAAGTAAATATGTAGATAAGGAATTAGAATGCAGATACAGTCAGAAGAGCAAAAACAGACATGCACATGTAAATCCATATAAATATATGAGTAGAAAAGGGTTTAGAAATAGCTATATTTTTAAGTAAGAGAGAGAGAGATATTTAGGTAAAAGAACTTGAACTGAAAAATGAAACAAACAATAACAGAACTACGTCAATTTAATTTTAATCATGTTTTAATATATAACATTTTTCTTTATCTACTTTTCCACTTTAATTCAAATGATCATGAAGATTTAAGTAACCATCCAGTAAACAAAACAAAGTAAAAATGAGTCCATCACTAAACTATTTCATAAATATCAATGATTTCACTCTGCTTTTTTTCTGGGGTGTGTTGTGTCCACTCATGTCTGCTTCCACTTCCACATCAACAATTATCATCTAGTCATCTTGAAATAGGCAACATGCATCAAAAATTTGACAAAGGGACTTTTGACAATTATTAGAGAACACTTGTTTTTATCCATTTAATTATTTGCCAAGCAGTAAGCATGTATTGATCTCTTGTAATTATCACGTAAACAACAGATCAAAAACACCACCTGTGGGAGCTATATTTTTGTAATATCAATCATGCTTTGAACAAAATTCTCCTGGTGGTTAATCGCTAGAGACGAGTACCTTTTATTTCCAAACACACCTGTCAAAGAAATCTCAGAAGTTATATTATTAACAGTTGTCACCTGATCACATTAACATCAGTGACATGCATCAAAAACAATATTTAAGCCGTTTAGAATCGGTAAATTGATAAATGTCCGAAGCTAACTTTAATGTGTCTAAGGACATGAAAGTCGGCGAATCCCAGATATGTACAACAATTACGATTAAAAAAATGTAACTGGTAAGTTAAAATGTAAATATTTATTCCTTATTTGTCAAAACTTGCTTTAAATAGTAAATATTCACATTATCACGTCTGCTCGAGAAAATGCATGCCTGACCTTGACAGTGACTACAAGATACTATAGATCATAGATGAAAAGAACTGTGGCCAGTTATGTTCAAGAATGTGGTACATATAAGCACTAAATAAAGGTGCTGATATACTGTTTATACATACCGTGGCAAGATCACAGAGTATAAAACTTGCAGAACATAAAGCATTATGAACTGAACACGACCCCTTGTTGGTAAAATAGCTTGCACAGAGCTAGTGTTTTATGTATTTTACCCAGACCACTGACGTTAAATAACATTTCTTGGATCTCACTCTCAATTGCCTGTGGGCAAGTGCCTTGCAAACTTGAGCTTCTCCAGGGAGTCGGGCAAGTGGATTTGTAAATCCCTGCATAAGTTCACCTAGTTCAGTCGTAGTGAGCTAAAAATCTTACCATTCAATACTCCAAACAGGCAGATAACTACTTTTTCCACTGCACTAGGATCACTGCACTGTGCAGCTAGGTTGGTTACTGCAGCACAAGCTTCTGCTCTTGTACTGTCATCTTTTGAGGTCAGCTGACCTGGGAATACAATTTCATTACAGATGTATTTACATATTCAGTAACTACATAACAATACAGAAGTGAAAAGATTTTAAATGAGCCTTCATATCATATGATATTTATGTAACTTGTTTGAAATAAGTTCAATCTTGTGTTTCCCAAGCATTGGCTGAGATTATTATTTAACTCCTTTTATAAAATTTATGTCAAATAGACACTATGATTAGTTATTTGTTATCACATGAAAAATATACTGGTGATATACAGACCTACCAAACCTGAAAAAACCTCAGTACAGCATTTGATATTAGTCATTAAATCAGACCAATTTTCACTAAGGTGTAATGAAATATTATGTACTACTACTGTCAACTTGGAAAACATGCATTTGAAAAGTTTAGAAGTAAGGTCTGAAGTTCAACTACCAAATTTTGGAAAATTCACTTCAGCCTTAATGACCTCCAGTTCAGTTTCAGAAACTGTAGTTCCAGACCCCATAGAGGTTATTGACTTCATGCTCAATCTCAACTCGATGTAATCTTTGGGGGTTTTTTTTATATTCTACTGGCAGCAGCAATCATCTCTGCCACAATGGCTATAGTCAAATCCACATGACATGATATTCAATAATGTAATTATCACCTTTCCTGCTTTTTTCTCTGGCACGGCCAGGTAACTAAATATTCTTTTGTATTCTTCTATGCCAATTGTTTGGACATTTTAATAGGCTGAATGTCGCCTTCACCTTCAACATGCTTTTGTTTGACATCTCCGGATGATTGTATAACAGCAAAAACTTGATCACATGGGCATTTAGCATGAACATGGGCATTTAGCATGAACATGGGCATTTAGCATGAACATGGGCATTTAGCATGAACATGAGCATTTAGCATGAACATGAGCATTTAGCATGAACATGGGCATTTAGCATGAACATGGGCATTTAGCATGAACATGGGCATTTAGCATGAACATGGGCAGATTCAAGCATCTGAGGTACACCCAGTAAAGTTAGTATTGTTCCCTGACCAACTCCATTGAGTCTAATATGAAAATCAGGATCAGGATCGAACTCAGACAAGCCAATATCCGGATTTGAAAACCACAATTATATTTTCGTATTTTTTGCTATTGATATGTAAGTCCACAATTTAAGGGTTGTTTCAGCAAGCCTTATGGTAAAATCATAAGAGTTGGCAGGTCTGAAAAAATGATAAAGTGATAAAAAAGTTTCAAATAATTTATAAGTTGGATGCAAGTTCTACATTCATACTTGTGCAGAGTTTCACAAACTGTGTCACACATTTACCTTGTACAACATCACATGATTTTTCACCAATGAAATATAAAAAGCAAAAGTACCACAAATGGCATACAATAATACCCCACCAACATAACGTTAAGTGTTTAAATGTACTTTCTGCAGTATACTTGGAGTACACATGAAAAGACGTACATACATGGTTCAGTACCCCTTTGTCAATAATTCACTCATTTTTTGGATTTGTTTCTGGCCTAAAATTTCCAAACAATTGAGCTGTTCAAGGGGTGGGGGGTAGGGGGGTGGGGCAAAAACGTTTTTTTTTTCGGGGGGGGGGGGGGGGGGGGGACAAAGGGAAACATATGTACCAAGTTTCAGTAAAATCTGTTATAGAAAAGTTCAGCTTAGTCCAAAAATGAAATGCAAGGGCAAAATCTATTTTTAGTAACACTGACCTTGAACTTCAAGCTACCAACTTCAATTGGGGTTCTTTCTTAAGTAAAAGGATTCTAATACATGTACCAAGTTTTGTTGAAATTGGTTCAACAGAACTTCACAATAAAACAAAGGGTTAAATCTATTTTAAGCAGGTGACCTTGACCTTGAAAGTACACATCCCAAAATTAATAGGGGTTTCTTTGGCTGAGGGGAATGCAAGAACAAAGTTTTGTACAAATGCATTCTGCAGTTCTGAAGTTATTTTCCAGAAATTATATTCAGTGGCCAATCTATTTATAGTGACAGCGACCATGGCCTTGGAGCTACTGACCCACAAACCAATATTATGTTCTTCTTTGCACTAAGGTGAACAAATATATAAAATTTTCTTGAATTCTTTTATCCAGAACTTAAATTATCATCCGGAAATTATACACAAAGGCAAATCTATTTTTAGCAACAATCATCTTGACATAGGAGCCACTGAGCTCCAAATCAATATTTGCACTGAAATATGTTCATTAGAACTTAAGTTATCATCTGAAAATCAAAATAGGGAGACATGATGGTAAAATATAATACCCACAACTTTCGTTGGCAGGGTATAAAAATCATGAGAGGGGTTAATGAAATATATTGATTTCTCAGAGTTATCTAAAGTTTCTCCTTATGCTACATAGATCTTTCTAACATTCCCTTAAATGAAGGACTACGTTTTTAAGTAAAGAAAACTCATGTTGGATTTTTCTAACCTACTACACAAGAATGTTATCCTACCTCAAATGACACCAAAATAGTGTTATGATGGACAAATAGCTACTTTGACCTGGGTTTTTTTGACAACATCATGTCCATGATATCATGATCACTTAATATTTTCTATTGGCTAATTTTCAGAAAGTTATTGCTCTATGTTTTAAAACTCCATTTCAAAGTTTAAATAAAATTATGACAGATAAACCTAATCTTAATTTGCTCTTGCTAAATATCCAAAACTTTTCAAGTGGATATTTTGTCATTTTAATGCTAAGTCTGAACTAACTGTGAAGGCTATTTTGTTGTATAATCCATGCAAAAATATTAGAAGATATAATCCACCACATGTATTTGAAATGCTCTGAAAAATCCTATTTTACAAATACTTATAAAAATTAGCTTAGAATGGCTTCTATTGTCTTGTATAGGGGAAGTATAAGTGATCATAAACATTAGCAAACTTTTCAAGACTTGCAGACTGCCGATATATATATATTTTATAATTTGTTCCTTATTTCATTTTAAATGGACATATATCCTTAATGTCTAACGCCAAGGTTTTTTGTGTGCCCACAGAAAAGGTTATAATGCATAATACAAAATATAAAAAATGGGTCAAGTTAATTGGTTGGTGCCCGCCACTCTCTCATAAACTCACAAATGTACCCGTAGGCACAAAAAGGTTGGGGACCCCTGGTCTAACCTAATATCAAGTCCCTTGTGTGACACATCAGCCATGTTGGTAAAACATATAGTATGTAGCCTTACATGGGTTTACAACTAGAAAATTATACTCATCTGTGATAAAAGCCTCCAGAGCTCAGATATCTCCTTCTTAGAAGGACAAGCCTGTCATTTTTGGTCGTAGTATTTCTTTTGCTATTTTCATAAGGTATTTAAAATGTACTTATTTTAACTTTGTCGGTACTTTCGTGGAAACGATTCATAATTAACACTCCCATTACAACTAATCTTTGCTGGCATCATAATACCTATCATAGATTCTCTTCTTCTTACCCAAGGGTAGGTAAGTTCACACATTATATGATGCCATCATTGCACATAGCATGACACATTTGGTACACAGACTTTCCATATATTGTAATCTTTCTGCCAAAAAATAATGAAGCAAGAGGTGGGTTTGAATGTGTTCATACTATACGAATGCCCCTGCCAATATGATGTAAAGTTACAAGTCAAACAAGGGCCAAAACTCCATAAAAATTTTGACAAAAAAATGAAAATCAAACATGACCTAGATCTTCATAATGTAGAGCCTCAAAGTAAATTTTATTTCAATTCATGAAGTCATTCAAAAGTTACTAATGGAAAAAAAATTCAGGTCAAAATGACCTAACGGGACAACATGGACATATATGGGTAACACAGTGTACCCCCTATTGATATGGCTAGGATTCACATAAAGTTAAGATGGAAACATTATGCTCACAATTGGAATACAGAGTTAACTGCAAAAATTTATTCAGAATAGATATTTTCTTTCAAACTAAAATTTATGTAACATTGCTGCAAACTGAATGATGTGCACACACACACACACACACACACACATGCACACTCTTTGGAACATTTTCATAAAGATTTGCTGCATGAAGGTGTACTGACCACCAAGAGACTTGATAATTTCTTGTGCATACTGGCTCAGATCCAGCTGGAGATGGGACAGCAAATATGCCACACCTGTAATAATAATAATAATAATAATAACAAACAAGAACAAAAATAGAGGCATCTCTCTATTTGTGCTAAAAATGTATGGCATGTTTCTTTGAAAAGAGCAGTTCAATTTCATTAGTATTCAAATGTAAAATATTCTAAAGAATGAAGTAGCCTGCCCTTGACTGACTGTTGTGCGAGATCATACAGTGCACAAGCTCCATAAATGGTGCTTGTGCCGCCAAGAATTATAAGTTTTGCCAAAACATTTATATGATTGTCAAGTGTTATTACCATAATGAATGTTGTTGTGTTATTCAATACATGTTCAGCATTAGGTTATCCTCTCTTGTTTAAATTTTGTTTAAAAACTCATTAGCTCTAACTGGACTTTGACAACTACCAACTTCCTGTCCATTCATCCCTCCACCCACCCTAGTAAAATTAATTATTACGACTTGAAATGTTTATTTAGAAAATGAAATGGTGTCCGATATTTCTAAACAATGAACTTTATACATCTTGGTTTGATAAGCATATATATATATATATATACAGTGCTGGATTACCCAAGAGGCAGACAAAGTACATGTTTAGGACACCAGCAAAGCAGGGGCACAAAAAAAAAAAGAGAAATTATGGTTTAGTATTTTTTTATTTTGAATTACATGGGGGGGGGGGGGGCACCATAATCTTTTCAGTGCTTAGGACCTCTAAAGGTCTTAATCTGGATCAGTATATATATATATATATATATATATATATATATATATATATATATATATATATATATATATATATATATATATATATATACAGTATATATATATATATATATATATATATATATATATATATATATATATATATATATATGTGTGTGTGTGTGTGTGAATGATTGCACAGAAAGCTAACAAACCTTCTAAAATAATCTCTGCATTTCTCAGCAGAGATCTCTGAACCACAGGCAGCAGCTGATCCTTGAAGGTCTCATGTTTGCAGTTCTGTAAGATTGACTTGGCACTCTTCTGCAAATAGCATCATGACATCATGACATAAAAATAGACATGTATGTCAGAGTCACAGAGACTAAGTGGTTTGTGTGCCAGACTCATGACATAGCCTAAATTTCACCAACAGAACTTAAGGCTAGACACAAATTTAAGTTTAGAATCGAGCAATCTGATTGGCTGAAATTTAAGGCAGACTTAAAATTGACCAATCAAATGTCCCAAGTCTAGACATATCTTAAGACTTGTGTTGGTGAAATTGAGACCAGAATGGTGTGGGTTCAAATGCTGCTGAGAACAGGGTGGGTTGACCACCATGGTATGTCTCTAGGCAAGCATTTTACTTGAATTGCCTCAGTACAGTATAATCTTTCTTGTGTTGATGTACTGTTAAATACCAAACCAAGAATGCTGTGACATAACACCTAACAACATCACTAAGCAACCTCATGGGGTAATATAAAGTGCTTGCAGTTATATGATTAATACCGTATATACTCACATTTAAGTTATATCCAACTACAAACTGCACAAACCCAAATCTTCTGTTGCATAATGCATCAGCAGATCTGGGTCTATGCTATTTGTTAGGCCTAATCAGTAAAACAAACACACATACTCTGATCAGCCACCTCATTATGTCATGGCAGAGCAGGGTCTTATGTTGTTTGCAGTTGGACCTGACCTATATAAGTATATACGGTATGATATAAATCTGATGGTCTAATGCTTGCAGGATTGACTTGGTACTACTCTGCAGATGATTAAAAACTTATGATGGATTTCATCCTTGATACAGCATATAAATAGTTTTGTTCCTGAGGATTGTAGAACATTAATATTAAATAGAGAATCATTATACTGTAGCAAGTTGTGTTTTCTCAATGACACATAACCAGAGCTGGTAAAAGGATTATATGCAACAGTAAAACCAATATTAGTATCCATAACAACAACTCTGCAATCACCATTCTAACCTATTTTATACAATTTTGTGAAAAAAGGTAATTTTTAGGTAGCATTACACCATAAGAATTTCATGACTTCACAATGGCATCAACATGGATTTAGCTGCTGCTGCAAATTTGGACCTTCACAGAAAACATGTCACATGCAACAGATAAACCATTCATTATCCAAAATCTCAGTTGATAGGCAAGGTGAATTCTTCAAAAATAACAAAATGACCATGTGGGGCCTTATATTGATCACCTGTACATGTGCCCAAGAAATCTGGATCAGTAGAATGCTATCTGTAGAAATTTGTTATGAAAACAACTGTTTCAAGGTTTTTCTGTTTTTTTATCTTCATCCATATCTGATGACACATCAGCATGATTTGTTCAATATTGAAAGGCTTGTATGCCAGGATTCTTTCCATCATTTGTATAAATTTGTAATGCCTTCGAGGTAGGATACTGTTAAATTAGGTACAATTCTCTTAAGTGATTTTTTAGATGTTGTTGCAAGTTTTTATATTTTTAGTAATGGTGGCCATATATGATGGTAGATAAGCATTACTTGAACAAATTTGAAAGCCCTTCATGCCAAGGTGCTCTCTGTCAAATTATATTAAGAGTTTTTGAGAAGTCATTTAAAGGTTTTTCTATTTTTACTAATGGCAGCCATATTTGATGATGCATCTGGATCATTTCTACAAAATTAAAAGCCAGTCATGCCACAGTGCTTTCTGTCAAATTTGATCAAAAATACTTCAGCTCTTTTTGAAACAAAAATCATTTCAAAGTTTTTCATAACAAGTCTTTAGGTGAAAACCTCATATATCAATATGACTTTCCATTCAGGAGGAGTAGTGATAACAAAATTGTCAAGATGGCTGCCTCGGTGACCATATTGGATGTCAGATCAGCACAATTTTCAGTCAGAACCAACTAGATGTCATAAGAAGTCTTACAGTGAAAACCCCATGCAAACATGAGCATCAATTCAGAAGGAGTAGCAATAACAAGAGTTTCAAGATGGCCACTGTGGCAGCCATATAGGATATCCAAGAGGCATCATTTTCATTTTGGACCAACTAGACCTTAAGATGAATGGGTGTGTAAAATTTCATGGCTATCCTCCAAGTAGTTTAGATGGAGTAGCAATAACAAACTTGTGCTAATGGACAGGCAACATACGGACAAAGGACTGATGACTGTTTGACAGATGGACAACGGACAAAAGGCCATCGCATAAGCTCTTCTGGTCTATGACCAGTAAAGATAAAAATAAATCTGGTACCACCTGCTCCACAGATGTAATAACTCCTGGAATACCCTTAAGCTTACATTTTCATTTCTTTAATTATGTTATGCATGCAGAATTTAATAAAATATTTCTAAAAGTTCTACAAAATCTCAATTCTTGAAATCAGACAAAAGTACACTAAACTTCCATAGTATCTATCTTTGAATGAGCATTAATAAATTAACATCCACAAAATCCTTAAGTGTATATGTACATATCTTACCAAAACAGACACCGGTGGCTTGGTTCTACTCCCAAACAGCTGCTTAATGTAAACATCTAAAAATAGTTCCTAAAAATGTAAAGAAAATAGTTCCATCAAAGTAAAAGTTATATATAATAATATTAAAAATAAATCAGATCTTACATCAAATACAACACTAGAGTTCTTGGAAATGTGTGCATTGCAACGGGCCTACCTTATTGCAGTTTGTTCTGTAAGGCCTTAAACAAAGAAACTTTGGGTTTCAAACCAAAGTTAAGAGAAAATGAGTATTCAGGAGCTATGTCTCTTCCCAATGATGATGTGGAATGTTTGAAATCCATATCATTCAAGGACTTATCAATACAAGCAACAATCGATGTAATGATATGAAGATCATTGACAATAGCCATAACTCTGTCCAAAATGGAGTAGATGTGATAAAACCCAAAAGACATATAGCAGTAATGCTGCCAGGAATTAGCTGCAGATGGAGAGCTCCCCCTTGGCTTCTAAATAAGGCGGGGAACAGGAAAATTAGTGGGTAGTATAAATTTTATGCTTAACCCATTAAACATGTGCCATTCCTTTTTTCCTTCAATATATCCAGTGCTCTGTTGAAGTCTTCATATAAACCATTAGCATTATTCTGTTGACATTTTCAAAAGTTAAAAAGTTTCTGATTGCAGTGTGAATGTTAGTCTGTGCAGAGAACCCTTCTTACAATCTGCAGTTTGCAGAAGCATGTGCATGGCTCGCTTTTCCAACCTCAACATGATCATGACCTCTTGAATATTTACAAAATGTCCTAAACTACTCCGATCCCGAGAAACTTCAACTGTTTCTGTTCAATCTGCTGTTCTCAAAGATGTGTCAAAGGTATTAGCAGTCTCAAAGTTATCAATGACATATTCAGTATCCTGATCCCAGCAGAGGGAACTTTAAAGTAATCCCTTATTAACTTACAGCTAGTCACTGCCTGGAGCGTAGCTGAACACATTTCTGGTTATGCATAGTCAGGGAGAGTGAAAGACACACAGAAAAGACTGACAGACACACAAAACATGAGGTCCAAGTAGACCTGATATCACTCACCTTTCTTACATAACTTAACAGTTGACCATTTCACTACGCAGGCTTATGTGGTACTGTCAGAACGCATCCTATGTAAACTTTCCACCATGCTGATTTTACCGATTTTATCCTGATAAAAATTCTTTATAAAGGCATAATTATTATGTACAGCCTCTTGCTCAAAATCCAAGTCATGCAGATTTTGATGATAATATACCCAACAGTTCAAAAATATGTTTGCAAGAGTGGTAACAAGATCGGCCAATCAAATGCAAGATCATCTCATTAATATGCATGGATCTCGCTCATTTTCAAACTCATCTAAGACCTTGATGATACAAGCCCACATTTCAAGTTTGACAAAATGGGATCAGAAATATAATTTTCGGAGTGGCAACAAGCTCAGCCAATCTGATTCAAGATCAACTCGTCAATATGTGTCCATCTTGCTCATTATCGAACTTGCACAAGATCTTGATGATATAAGCACATATTCCTAGTCTGCTCAAAATCTGATCAGAAATCTGGCCTCCAGTGTGGTAACAAGGTCACCCAATCAGATGCAAGGTCATATCAATAATATGCATGGATCTTGCTCATTATCAAATCCATGCAAGATCTTGATGATATGAGCCCATATTTCAAGTTTGTTCAAAATCAGATCAGAAATATGGCTTTCAGTAGCATAAAAAACTCAGCTTTCAGATGCATAACAAACTCGGCCAATCAGATGCAAGATCACCTCATTAGCATTCATGGAGCTTGCTCACTAACAAACTCATCTGATATCTTAATGATATAAGCATATATCCCAAGTTTTATCAAATCTGGATCGTAAATGTGGTTTCCAGAGTGGTAACAAGCTCAGCCAATCAGATGCATTAGTATGTGGGGCTATCACTCAACACTGAACTTGTTGAAGACCTTAATGACTTAAGTGTATGTTTCAATTTTGATCTAAATCAGATCAGAAATATGACCTCCATAAAGGTAACGAGGTTAACCAAACAGATGCAAGATCACCTCATTATTGTGCATAACTCTTGCTCATTATCAAACTTGTCTGAGATTTTGATGATATAAACCCATATTCCAAAATCTGATTGAAATTGGATCAGAAGTATGAACTCCAGAGTGCTAACAATAAATTGTTGACAGCCATTTGCTTCATACAAAATTCATGATGGATGACACATGTCCATACCATAAACTAACTTGGCCTTAAATTTGGTCATATTCTGTTGAGTGGGTTTTTTTTATAGAAAGAGTCCTTTAACGATTTTTCTATTTTTAGTACTGGTGTCCAAATTTGGTTGCAGATCAGTATCATTTGTACAAAATTGAAAGCCCTCTCTTCCAATATGTAGAATGGTTTTTGAGCTGTGCCATTAACAAGCAACATCCCATGTGAAGATATGAAGTTAATTGTCAAGGACCATAACACTATACTGAATGATGTTGGTAGAGTGTTGGACTCATAATCCATGGGTCGCAGGTTTGATACCCGCCCATGCCAGCCCTGGTCAGCTATTTCATTGTGAACTTGGAAAAGGCACTTAGCTCCCATTTCCTTGGCATGACATAGCCAATAATGTGTTTAATGTGCCATTAAAACCAACAAAAATATTTTTAAAAATTGAGCTATGCTGGTTACAAGCAACATTTCATTGGAAGATACGAAGTTAATTGCCAAAAGTCATAACTCAATCCAAAATTGAGAAACGAGACAAAACCCATAAAAGGCACATCTAAGGCTATGAGACAATGTACACACCAAGAGACAATGTACACACCAAGAGACAATGTACACACCAAGAGACAATGTACACACCAAGAGACAATGTACACACCAAGAGACAATGTACACACCAAGAGATAATGTACACACCAAGAGACAATGTACATACCAAGAGACAATGTACACACCAAGAGACAATGTACACACCAAGAGACAATGTACACACCAAGAGACAATGTACACACCAAGAGACAATGTACACACCAAGAGATAATGTACACACCAAGAGACAATGTACATACCAAGAGACAATGTACACACCAAGAGACAATGTACACACCAAGAGACAATGTACACACCAAGAGACAATGTACACACCATGAGACAATGTACACACCAAGAGACAATGTACACACCAAGAGACAATGTACACACCAAGAGACAATGTACACACCAAGAGACAATGTACACACCAAGAGACAATGTACACACCAAGAGATAATGTACACACCAAGAGACAATGTACATACCAAGAGACAATGTACACACCAAGAGACAATGTACACACCAAGAGACAATGTATACACCAAGAGACAATGTACACACCAAGAGACAATGTACACACCAAGAGACAATGTACACACCAAGAGACAATGTATACACCAAGAGACAATGTACACACCAAATTGCATCAGAATATGTTGAATGGTTTCTGAGCTATGCTGGTTACAAGGGTCTGCTGTAGTAGAGATCTAAAACCAATGGAAAAAGGTCAATAACTATAAAAACTGGACCTGACAACATGAAACCTTCAAAATGTAGATCTACATGTCATAGGCCATTCACCTTCCAAATGGCATCTATATATGTGAAAGGGTTGCAGCACTTTGGTAGTTACAAGAAGTGTGAACAAATGGACAGGCAGACTGACAGATGGATGGAGAAGGTGATCACTATAGGGTTGCCACATCTCGATACGGAGCCAAAATAATTCCTTCCATGCACAGTAGTTGATGCTTTTCGTAAAGAACACAAACAAGAGAATGAAGTGTGCCTGAGATCCTGCACCTGGCTGATATCTGCCTAATGCTTTTAGCCACGAAATCTGTGTCAGCTGAATAGTTTCTGTAGAAATTTCTTCCAAACGTATTGATTGTGCATGTTATGAAACTAGACCTGTGTGTAAAACACAGAGCAACATGTCAAATTTCAAAACTTTAAAAATAAGTTGAAAAAATTTGAAAATTTGCTATTATGGCATGAATATTGAATCTGGTCTTCTATACATGCATACAAAATGACTACCAAATTTCATTTGTTTATCTAAAGTGGGTTTTGCTAAACTGTGTCGACAACGATTAGATAAAAACAAAATCTAACTCCCAAAAGTAAAACAAACATGAAAAATTTTGCAAAATTACTAAAATGGCATAAAAATCTAACCAAGTCATCTACATATCAACAGAAATATGCCTACCAAGTTTCATTTCTCTACCTCAAGTGGTTTTTGCTTTATCGTGCTAACAAGGTTTTTGTCAAAAAAGCTTAAGTCCAACAAGTTCAAATATGTGTAAATAATTGAAACATTGCTGCAATGGCCCAAAAATCTAATCAGGTCATTGATATGTGAATACAAATAAGCTAGCAAAATTTCACCTGTCTATGTGAGTGGTTTTTGTACAATCCTAATAATAAGCTTCCTTGGACAGGTGGATGTATGTATGGATGTATTTGCAGATGGACAGATGAACATGTTCAAATCAAGATGCCCCTGATGCATACAGTGGGGACATAAACAAAGCTATTTCATGGTACCTCTAATTGTTTTGTATCTTCATCTACATCTGATGGCACACAAGCATTATCTGCCCAATATTAAACAAACTTTTATGCCAGGATGCTTTTTAACAACTCTGATCAAATTCTGCTGAGCCGTTTTTAATATCATTTGAAGTGTTTCTGCTTTTTCTCAGTAATGATGGCCATATTTGATACCAGATCGGCATCAGTAGTACGGAAAAACCTTTAAGCTACAATGCTTTTCTCATCAAATTTGGTCAAATTTTGTTGGGTACTTTATGAGAAGTCATCAGAAGAGTTTTTCATTTTTACTAACTGCAGTCATATATGAACACAAATTGGCATCATGAGTACAAACCTGAAACAGTCATATTTGACCACAAATTGGCATCATGAGTAAAACTTGAAAGGTCTTCATGTCAGGGTGCTTTATGTCAAATTTAGTCAAGTTCCATGAATGGTTTTTGGAAGGTTGTTTACATTTTTTAAATCTTTGGGAAATGATGGCCATATTTGTTGTTGGACTAATACTTAAAACTTAAAAGGTTTCATGCCACAGATCTATCAAATTTGGTAAAATCCATTTATACAAATCTGAAAGGCCTTCATGCCAGATAGATGTCAAATTTGGTTAAATTCTGTGAAGTAATTTTTTAAAATGAAGTTGTTTTAAGGTTTCCTATTTTTAGTGGAAGTAGTCATATATGAATATGGATTGGCATCATTTGTAAAAATATGAAAGGTCTTTATGTCACGATGTGTTCTATCAAATTTGTTCAAATTCTCTTCAGCAGTTTTTTTAACAAGTCAATTGAAAGTTTTTCTAGATTCAGTAATGGCAGCCATATCTTATGATGGATTGGTATTATCTGTTAAAAGGCCTTCATGCCACGATGCTTTCTATTCAATTCAGTCAAATTCTGTTCAGTGATTTTTTTAGAAGAAATTGAAGGTTTTTCTATTTACAGTAATGGCAGCCATATCTGATGGTAAATCTGCATCATTTATAAAAATTAAAAAGACCTTCATGCAAGAATGCTTCCTAACAAATCTGGTTACATTCTATTTAGCAACTGTTGAGAAGTGGTTTAAAGGTTCTTCTTTTTTCAGTAATGGCAACTATATTTGATGATGGATCAGCATCATTTGTACAAATTTAAAGGCCTTCCTGCCAGAATGCCTCCACCAAGCTTGGTTGAAATTGGTTCAGTAGTTTTAAGCAGTTGAAAACTGCAATTGTTGATGAATGCATGACAGATGCAGGGCCATACCACAAGCTCACTTGGCCTTATGGCCAGGTAAGTTACAAATTAAGATAAAAGCTGGATCAAGTTAAGGAAAACTACTTGTCTTATCTCCATTGACACTGCCTGGAGTAGAATGAAATCTACTTGTCTGATCTCCATTGACACTGTCTGGAGTAGAATGAAATCTATTCCAAAGTGTAATACTGTGAATTCACCATTTTTGTTGTTGGTATCAATTTTCATTGATTATGTGGTTGCAACAAACCATGAATTTAAAGACCCAATGAACAATAAGCCGTATGTGGAAGTAACAGGACTCCTTTCCCAATCAATGAATCTTAAGTACAGACAAAATGTATTTTTCAAAGAACCATGAAAATGTATACCCTCAAATACTAATAAATTCATAGTTCTTCAGGTTGATCAGTACAGGATATTCATGTGTTAAGGGTACAGTTATGTCTTGTACATTTGCTGAAATAATAAGGCAACCAGATTTTTGCTGTGAAAAAGAAAGAAAAAACTTTATTTTAAAAAAATTTGCTAACATTTGCCAAAAGTGGGATATGGCCCTATCATCTTGCATGGGATTATTGACAAATTATGTATATGTGCAGACATCTCTTCAAACACAAAATGGAATGCTCTTTTTTTAACAGCAATTTTTAGTCAATTATGTTTCTCAAAGAATACTTACTCGATCACATTATGTTAGGAAAGAATCTCCACAACCTATCAAATCCAGCAATCATGTAAAGATGAAAATTGTTCGTCTTTCCCATCTATATACCATATAGACGAAGGGAAGAAACTCTTTGCAACCCTTTATATTACCTCCCCTTACCACCACAAGGTGGCTATGGTTGTTTACACAGGTTTAGCTTGTGCAATACCTTAACAAGGATGCTCACATTTGCAGGGAGGCAAGGAAGGGTTTTACTGTAATCTGATCGGGTAAGTATTCTCGTATCATACTAAAAAATTTGCTTTCTCCTTTGAATACATTCCCCAATCACATTAACATTAGGAGAATAGGTAATAGGAGGAGGAAATGCTGAGCATCCTACCTCTACTACAGGCAACCTTTGAGGAAAGAATGGCTGGATTCCCTGTATGAAGGATAATCTGCACTCCTAACATGAAACCACAACTGATGGTCACATAACTAATAATGATCATACACATATAAGAAGAAAATAATGAATTATTCCTACCGATAAAACTTCCAGGTGAATCCAGTGAAAGCGCTATACCCACTCCCATGAGGAGGTTGTGCTGACATCAACTGGACCTGGTGGTCATCTGGGCCGCAGCCACTGGACCCACCAGATTCCATTCTGGTCTTTGCAAACTCAAGAAGGTTGACTGTGCATGCCAAACAGCTTCTATTGTGTTTAAGATTGAAATGTAATGTTCGAATGCGAAGCTTGCAGATATCACTCTAATCTCATGAACTGAAATCTTCATGAGGCATATCTAATCTTTTGAGACTTCAGAGTATGCTGAACGTATTACCCACTTCAGCCATGGTGCTTGGGCTTGTGAGGTTATATCCTCTTTTTCAGCCTTCACTAGAAGAAAAAATATGTGGTGCCCAACGTCTTTTTTCTGTGTGCTTCAAGTAATGCTTGAGAGTATGGACAAGGTCTTGCATTGATGCATTTCTTGACGTATAAATCAGAGAGAGAGTATATGACCACTCTCTGCCTGCCGATGACCACCTATTCTTAGCTAGAAAGCGTGGCTGCATCATTAAGACCACAGAACCGTCCGAACTGGAGATAGTTCAGGTCCATTGAAAGGTCATCCACCTCACTCTGCATGCCAGAGCTAAAGCTATCAGAAAGCATGTCTTACATGATAGCAGCTTCAGTACAGTACTGGATCAAATGGCTCGAACTGATCTGAGTTGAGCCACATCCAACCCAAGAAAGATTCCATTTAGGACACAGGGTGAGAGATTTTGGCCTATTAAAGTCATATTTGGCTATCAGGTCTGATAGATCTTTGTCATGACCAATATCTCCTCCATCATGATGCCTGACAGTGTTGGATATCAAGTGTATTGAAGCCTTCAACTTAAAGGCTTGGCTTGCAGAAGGCAGTGGTGGGCATTCAGAAGTCGGCAACATGTGATACATTTCCTCAACAGCCACTTTAAAGCTTAATTCAATCTGCTCCACTGTGGGTTCTAAGTCATTGAGGTTATCCCCACACTCATTAGGCACTACCTCTGTAGCAATGTTGAACATTCCTGGAGGCATGCACAAGGCATTGTCATTGTCACTAAGTGTGTCATGGTATCTCTCTAACAGATAAGCCATGAACAAATTACTTGCTGGTTGAATCAGCATCAGGGCAAAGGCCACGGCTTGTTGGCCAGTATGGACAGCTGGTTAAGTGTTCTGGATGGTCGACTCAGTTGCTGGCTGGAGAGTATGCACTGCTGTTGGCATGTAGAATGTGCAGTGAAACAGATCAGTCAAACTGATCATCGTATGCTTCCACATACCCAAGAACTATGTGACGAATATCTGGTCACTGGACAATAGGTACAGCCAGCCAGATGGCTGGACTGGCTGGTCAACAGCTGGAATGGTGTACTGGATGAAAGGATAGTGATATGGATCATCAAGATCCGAGAATTCCCCATGTGCCCAGACATACATGCCTGAAGGCCGTGCTCGGACATGCAGGGGACTTACACCCACAGGGCTGCCTAAATAACAGGGAACACCCCACATCAACTCCAAACCATCCCTGGAAGTTTGCAACAGACATACAGCCAAAAATTGTCCTAGGTCCATCAACTGCATCATAGCTTTCTGTATCATTTGACACATCTGTGACTCTTACCAGCATCTGGGAAGAATGCGGGGATGGTAACTCAACCCCTTGTTCCTCGAATTTGCTGGATATAAACATCGCAGTTGACCTCTTTCACATCATTTTGATGGGGGGAGGAACATCATGAATCCACCACTACATCCAGGTCAATCCAAACATACCAAAAATGACACAGTCTGGTGCCAACAAACAGGTTTTCAATGGGTGACCAGGGTGGAAAGTCATCAACAATTGTTGGGAGGCTTGAGGAAGGAGAAACCTTGTTTCCTATTCCCTTTACTGAACTGTCTCAGGAATTGGAGGCCTGCTGCTGCCTGCAATTAGACCGAGGTCAAAACTGCTGTTCAGCCTCCTCTCTTTTTGTCAATGATTGTCCCTCCATTGCTGCTGAGACTGATTCAACCAAAATGCTGGAGGTGGCAGTAATATATGCTGGAGAGGTAGTTTTGTGCTGCTGCTTTCATAGATATTGAGCAATGGTGTACCAAAGGGCATAGAATGGAGAGTCAAGGAAAAATGCAGCTTCAGTGAAGATGAGTGGAGACGGGTGTCTTATCTCAGCAGTTCAAAATCTGCTGAAGCTGTCAGGGCTACAGGCATCAAATGGTGTATACCCGTTAATTCCCTTGCAATGCTGACCATGAACTCCCATGCATGATCACTGCCCAAATTTTCAGTAAGGTGAAAAATCACTAGTGACGCCAGATTGAGTATAGAAGTTGCCATCATATTCCACACTAATCTGGAGGAGAAATGGAAAACCACTCAGATTCACCTTATAAACAGCAGCACTGTCATATTAACAGTTGACATGCTTCTGTCCAAACTCGGCAACTCTGTACTATATGTGTCAGAGTGTGTGTGGTACCAACGTGACAAGAACGGCACTGGCTTTCCAAGAAGAAAGTTTTGGTGTTCCTTGGATCCCAGATTTTGTCCAACAGTTAATTGGAGATCTCTTTGATGTTCGCCGACTGCAGTAGTAGACACAAGGATGGATGTTCCTCCTCATCTTCCAAGCCAAAAAATATTCATCTTCCTGCAATTGCTGGATTCATGAGGTATCAGAGCTTCTTTTCTAATGTTAATGAGGTTGGGGATTGTATTCAAAGGAGACACAATAAAGAACACTTTTCTGTGACAAAACTGGGAATTAGTCCAAGTTACAAATGTGCCACAGATACTAACATTTCATACCAGAAGCTACTTAACTGAGAATTAGACTATCTGCTGAGCTTTAATGTCTGCATGTCTACTGACTGAAAAAAAGGTTCCTTACCATATTTGCAATGCTTGCAACTTAAGTGATATTAATCACTGTATAGTCCGACAAATCTTATGCCCATAGTCCTGGGCTACCAGTAAAAATAGGTATGGGCTACAAAATATTGAATCTGGTAGCACAGTGGGCAACTAAATCGTTACTTGATCTACATCTTTTCAAAGACAACTATCAAATATTTCACAAAGGAGAATAATTATTCACAACTTATAACAAGGTAAAAGAGAAGTTTTAATTTCAATGCCTTCTTTCGGTACTCGATTTAATTCTTTTCCTGGCAACTCACTGGGCTACTGATTTGATATTTGTAGCACACTGTACAGCAGCAACATTTCTGACAGTTTAGCTTGGATTTTAACTATCTGACTACAGATATATACATACCTTGACTTTGTCTAGCATTTCCTGGTTTTTTGTGACCGACAGATAACTAGTCATGGCTCCCATCATACAGATATCATATATGCCCGATTCATCAGACAATAACTGTTCCCTGTAAACATTCACGTGGGAAGGACTCTGAAATGGTGATAAATTAATAATATTGCATGAGTGTTCATTAAATATGACATCTGAATGTATCTAATAAGTACAATACAGATATATATGTCAATATATATGTCATGAGCAACTTGCAGCATGAAGCATACTGTATTCTTTCAATTTATGTAATAACTGCAAAAACTTTGCACAAATCCATGAAATTCAACAGGTTATGTTACAGGTTGGTATATAATCTTATGTTGTAACATTAATACTCAAATGTATGTTACCACTGTGTGATTCATAAAAAAGTTCATACCAATCAAGACAGTTCTGACCTGAGTTACTGACTGCAATGAAACATACAAAATGAACCCCACTAATGAACCCCACTAATATAATTAAAATACAGGCAGAGCATACAAAGCAGTACAATTCTGATGTAGACAATGCATGGTAGTTCACAGGGTCTATTCTAGTACTGAACATTTTGGGGGAAAATCCCCCTCCACTTGAGAAAAAGGAGCGGGGGAGAAATTTTCTCCATATAGAGGAGATTTAACAAAGTAAATAATGGCAAAGTCTGTAAATATGATGCACAACTTTTGTTCTGTTGATTTTCTGGCACAATTTTTGAGAAATCAGAGTGAATCCTGCATTCATAAAATCCTAAAACAGACCCTGAGCACAACTTCAGACATTTCTTTCATTATCAGTTATTGACAGAATGAAATATATTTCAAAGCAGAATACTGCAGCATAGATGCACATCCCTTCCCTTTTCTCACTCATGTGTATCTACATCCCCTGTAAAATTGAAAAGCATCCCCATTCCCATGAGCCCTAACCCAGGGGATGGATCCCCATTCCCATGAGCCCTAACCCAGGGGATGGATCCCCATTCCCATGAGCCCTAACCCAGGGGATGGATCCAAATTTTACGGCCATTGTGCACATCTACAATTCAACCCCAATTAGTGTATATTCCAAGGTTTAAAATGTCTATCTTGAATAGTGCAGAAGCAAATGCACCACATCAACATGCACAAACATGCAATATCAGCGAGCCACACCTTTTCTTCAATCAAAGTATCGAGCATACTGGTGACTTGGAAGGAAAATAGTGAAAATAATTTACATACGATCAGATGGAAGAACAGAACTCCAGATATATTCATATTCATAGTCCTTTATACTATCACAAAAATACTGCTCTAATTTATCTTAATAATATTTTGGTAAATTTTATTTTCTTTATACGTCACTTGAGAATTTATATTGACATCTGAAATATTATTGAAGTAATTAAAGTGGTGATTATCTTTTACAAGAATTTGTACTACTGTGTAACAATACCTAAGGGATATAACTACTATCAGGTCTAATAATTTACCCAAATTTGAGTTGCCTCCCTTGTCATAAAAAACTGATCTGACAGACCAAATGAGGAGGTATGTTTTGTTACTAATTTTAGTAAGACCATAAAGTTTGCTACTATTATTAGTAATACAAACTATATTTGGTAAAAGAGAATGGTCACTATGCTATAGGGTTGGGAAGGATTGAAATCCCTCTAAGATGAAAAGGGGCAGTGATAACCAACAAACCTGTCTCCATACTGAGGCCATCTTTCTGTAAGCCGCCTTATTAAAAACCTCTATATCCACAGCTTGGGAACGATACAGCAATCCACACTGTATGTTTATCTAAATAAAAATAATCTCCTTTAGTAAAACAATAATGCAGCATTATGCTTAAGATGAGCTGTCTATGGGAAAATTTTGGGGTGTTTTTACAGCAAAGCAACACAAGTAGGTTATTTAGTGCCGAGGCAATTGGAGTCAACTGCCTAGACTAAGGACACACCATGGTAGCTGATCTGGGCTGATCCGATGGGAGGATTCAAACCTGCAACCTCACTTATTGGAATTGCTGTATATACTCACGTATAACCTGATACCAACTGCAAACTGCATAGACCCAGATCTGCCATCGCATAATGCGCCAGCAGATCTGGGTCTATGCAGTTTGTAATGACTAATCAGTAGAACAAACAACATAGACCCTGATTTTCCAGCGCATTATGCAACGGCAGATCAGGGTCTATGATGTTTGCATTTAGACCCGGCTTATACGCGAGTATATATGGTACATTCCAATATAACATGGTACAAATGAATATAACATGGTACAAATGAATATAACATGATACAAATGAAATAGTAGCTACTAATGTCCATCCACAGTTACAAACTGTAAGAACTGTTGATCCAGGAAGATGATGGTGTTTCTGACATATATATATTTTCATCACAAAACTTTAGCACAAAGCAATTTTTAAAGAAAAATATGTATCTTCGATAATACATACCCAATAGTAATATGTGAGGAAAACATCAGCTACCTCACATACATATATTTTCATCACAATATGTGCGAATATCCACTACCTCACATACATATATTTTCATCACAAAACTTTAGTGGGCAATTTTTTTTAGCACAAACCAATTCTTAAAGAAAAATGTGTATCTTCTATAATACATACCCAATAATTATATTTAAGGAGAACATCCACTACCTCACAAATCCGTTCACACTAAGCTAAATAAGAGTACCATGAACAGCCAATTTTATGCCCACCCGATCTTTAACAGTCCTCTATGGAGATAAATGAAATTTTTGTGCAGAAACCATTTTTCTCCTTTCAGACTGACCTTGACCTTTGCCTTTTACACCCTTTCTCTAATCCATATTGCTCTTACCATCAGACATCTCTAAATTACTATCCAACACTTTCAAAGAAAGAATAATGACACAACACTTTTCTATCTCTTTTCAAAATACACTCATGTGGCAATGACTAAAATATGATGCACACTTTCACCGGATGTCATGTTATGATTCACCAAGAACTATTTGTGTTGTCTGTACAGAAATCCATCAATATCAGTGACCCTTCTGATAAGATTGGCATAGTCATGGATTCTATTTCATTATTTAATAGTATTATGTCAGTGCTCAAGAAGATTTTTTTCTGACACAGGCCCAGATCTGGTGACTTTTAAAAAAAATCATAAGCCCTGGCTCATATTCCACAAGCCGTGACTCAAATTCCATGTGCCCAAAAGGGCCCTATTTTTTAAAATATTATTTGTCACACAATGTTGCAATTGCTGTACTTTAAATGTGAAAAGAAATAAACAAAATCATATTAAATTGACTTGTCTGTTCATTCAGATCTCAAAATATTTCATGTAAAGCAATGTTTTACTCCAGGTCCTTATGTCAACCATTGTCTAACTGCTCTATCATGGCCTTCCTTACTCACTGGATCAGTAGTGTTGATGTTCATTAGCAGTGTGTCTTGCTTTATACAGGTTCTCTTTGCACTTCTGATGTTGTTCATAGGTGCCGCTTAATGTTTAACCAGCGTTGCATTACACTAGTGTAAGCATGAGTAAGGGACAGCTCAATTATTATTCATTAAACTTTAACTTGAAACATCTGAAACAATGCAATAGCAATTAACTCTTTAACTACGATTGACATGTATATCCACTGCATACATGTGCCTTGCCTGCACTGTGACTGATAAATCCACTTGTAAACAAAGCACTACTATCCACCATAGCGTATATATCCGCTTGCTGGTTATGTGCCCTAGACCCCAGTGACAGATAGATCCACTCTGTATGTTCGTGTTATAAACGATCTTATTCGTCAGTAATGAGTCGAAAAAGGACATTTAACCAATCAAAATAGAGATAACAAATGATGGTTCTTGCTATTAAAGACGTCATATTCTAAATATGGCTACTAAATATAGGGATTTTCTGGAATCTTCTACCACATTATAGTTAATACATGCAGCTGTTGACGGTGGAAACAATTGCTTTTGCTAGCAATTCAGAATCATAATTTTCGGGTTATTCAGAGGATGAAATTGATGATATTGATTTAGGAAGTGTTGGTAGTGACACTGAATTATTGTCTTCATCCAGTCTGTCAGAAATTGTGATAGAATCAGATGATGAAGACAGTGCAGTGTGAACAAGAGTGCCATGTGCTCCACAAGTCACAGAGTACACTGAAAGTGTTGGTCCTTCATGTTTTTCATTTTGGATGAGGGAAAAAAAAACAAAGAGATGGATTTCTCCTTTAAACATTTTCCCTGGTATTAAATAAAAGAACTGTGGCTGAAACTAACAACTATGCAGCAAAATGTATGAAAGAGAAGCCAGACAATGTCTAACAGAAAAAAGGCAGCGTGAAGTATCCATCATGTGCAAGCAGTGTGATGCTCCTCTTTGACTTTCTGTAAAACATAATTGCTTTTACAAATATCACAAACAGCAACTACAGAACTAGTAGAACATAATGACCAATTAAACATCTGTATTATGTGTCCAACTCTAACATATAACTTTGTATACAATAATGACAGAAACATTTTAGTGTTACAAATAGTGTGTTCTGTGTTTAATTCATGGATTTTCTAATCAATCTTGTGGAAGTCAGTGGGATAAAAGAAACATACAGACAAAAGGAAGTTATAGCTTTTATATATGCATGGTTTTAGTATATCAATCAGTCAATTATAAGGAAAATAACAAAAAAAATTGGCCCATATCCCCAAATCATCAGCTAAAAAGTAATCGTATGGCAGCAGCAGCATCAGGCTCTGGTAGTCAGCCCCCAAATCAGCTTCAGTTGTGACCCCAGCAGCTAGGCAGAGCAGGGAGCCAATACAGTAGCACTAGTATTTAAAGAGTTAAACAAGACAAAAAAATGAAAACACTTTCTCAAGTGTTTCTGGTGAAATAATTGTTTGGTCGGTCTCTTCTTTTTATCTCACCTCAATCAAAGACTCAAAGGTCATCATAGACCACCTTTGATACCTTTATTACTTGTAACACCTCAAAAAACATCCTGCATTTGGCATAAACACTCCAGATTACAACAATAAGGTTATCAATTAACAGCTTGTTGTGTACACATGTTAGCCTTTTAATCCAATTGCTCAGCCACGTAACATTGCACCAGTCACAATGACTGCAGGAACATTTCCAGTCCCCAGTGGACTGGTTCTTGCTGGTTTCTGTAATGTGTGGATAGAACATGTAAAAATAGCTTTTTTTTTTCTTTTTCAATTTAAAAACAAAAAATGTTAATTTTCAAACGCGGTCGATTTAAACTATCGAACAGTATGTGCAGAAGACAGCATTAAAAACAGTATTTTTGTCCAAGAGCCGATAGAATCAAATCTAGGTTAAAGCGAAGTATGATTGAAGTTTTCTCAGGCAAACTGGATTTTTCTTTTCTTTTTCAACAAGACTGATGGGCACTTCACTTAGAATACAGGAGGGGCCCAATCTGAAATTAGAGGGGCCCCATGTGTCTGGCTCTCGGATTTTTGGAGCACTGTATACCATATATACTCGCGTATAAGCCAATAACAACTGCAAACTGGATAGACCCAGATCTGCCGTCGCATAATGCATCGGAAGATCTGGGTCTATGCAGTTTGCAAGAACTAATCAATAGAACAAACAACATGGACCCTGATCTGCCGCATTATGTTATGTTGTTTGTATTTGGACTCAGATTATACACAAGAATATACGGTTTATAAAATACCTCAATATAAGGCAATATCACCAATAAGAAGGTCTACTTTTATAGCTGCCATGAATAGTGTTACAGTGAGGGAGTTCTGTATATCCAAGTATAACAAATCTCTGGACCTAGTAATAGCACTTTTGAGAAAAAAATGATGCATGCAAAATTACCATCTTTTTGATCTCTTCCTTGGGTACCTTCTGGTTTTCATGAAGAACAGTTCCAAGCACTGCACAAGTCCATGCAAGAGCAGCAAGGGCATCACCAGATGAACTTCGACTGTTGAGGAAATGAAAAACATTTTACCTTATGCAAGGTTTTTTTTTTAATCTTAAATTTTTCAACAGGATTACATAAATTGTGCAAGTTTAGTTGCATTTGTAGACATTTTTTTCAAACAATGATATTCAATGTGTATAAGTTCTTTTATTCTATGCTAGCCCATGAATTAGTGGATTTTCCAATAAAAATAAATTTGGCAATTCACTGGAGTGAATTATTAAAAATATTCTGCCACTGCGGTCAACAGACATCAATAATATTATGAGTAAGAAATTTGATCCGCCATTTTGTCACTAGCTTGGTCTAGTGATAATTATGGTCACCGTTCATCCACAAGTACCCAGTTAAAATCCCACAACATGCTTATTTTATTTTTGTTCTCAAATTTATTTGTTAATGTGCTTTGTTGCCTTGAATTAGGAAAGAGAATTATTTTACAACTGCTATTTTCTATGCGAACATAAACAAAACAAAACAGGACATAAACGGTAAACAGCTGACATTATCGCATGGGATACCATAAGAAATCTGCTACTTCAATATGTTGAACGTATTGCTACCCGATACATTTAAGCATAAAATTAAAATAAAATTATCTTGTTGTAAGTGAATAACGGATTTATTTCATCTTGTGGGTGAAAACAAAAGTATTGCACCCACTCGATGAAATAATCCATTATTCACTCAGAACAAATCAAATATCCTCTAAATATATTATTTTCCATGACTAGACCAAGTATACAGAAAACTTGTGCACGAGTCAAAGACAACTTGTTGTATAACCAAACACTTGTAGGATTTTAATGGATTGTGTATTTTACCCCCTGGTTTTGTACTATACTTCATTTTTTAAAACTTCAATACAGTATTACAACACAAACTTATGATATCAGACTAAATCTTAATCATTGAGACACTTATCATGCCTTGAACAATGCTTAGTGAACAAGACTAACTCATGGTGCACTCTGATTATATGATTCTATTTGATGAATGTTCTCATCATGATTGAGCACTATCATTTCAAATATACATGAAACATCCCAAACTTGTCCCCATCACAGTTTATACTGATTGAATGCACCATGATAAAACATTGGCTGTGTTTATGATAGGAGAAATATGCTGAAAACTTTTAATTAAATGCTTAAAATTTAACTCTTTTGCACACTTTAAATGAATTTAAACAATTTATTATGCATTTCGAGTCAATTTAATGCACATTTTGAGTCAATTTATTATGCATTTCGAGTCAATGTATTACGCATTTTAGTCAATTTATTTGTATAAAATACTTGAATATGCTCCAAATCTTGAGCTCTGGTGCAATAATGTTATCATCAATCTCTACTGAGGGAGCTACAGTAGCTCATGATCCAAGGGTCACAGGTTTGATACCCACCCAGGACAGCCCAGGTTGGCTGCCTAAGTGTGTCCCATTTCCTGAGCATGATATAGCCAATAATGTGCTCCAAGTGCTATTAAAAACACAAACAACCAACCAACCATCTCTACTGAGAAGAGAATGTAACAATGATACACATGAATGAACTCCATCCATAACCACGAATTGTATTGGTCACAGCAAACAGCAGTGTTCTCACAAGGCTTCACCTGTGCATCCTGCACACTCAATTTATTCCTTGTTTCCTCATGAGAGGAAGCCTTAATGAAGCTCATTGGTAATGGTAAAGATTCAACAGATGATAATCTTATAAAATTAGAAACTAACTTTACACCTCTTAACTTTCAGACACTGCCTTTCATTGGCTGATTCTTTCAGGTTTAACCAATTTAATAATGGGATAATATAAACAAAGCACTCTCTAATCAGGGCTTTACATGATTACTATTGACCATGATCAATAATCAGACATATGAACCTGAAGAGTCAATAGTGCACAAGACAATGATCCCAAATACTTTGCGATAAGATAATGAAGCATGAAATATAAGTTAAAGTGATATGCTTTTAGAAATGTGGTGTTATACACAGCACAGAATATCCACACAAAGGTATATAACCCCACAGGCAAGATTGTATGTGAAGCTGATTGAAAGCACATCTCAAAGTCAGTGATGACAGTGTTCTCACCCGAGCCTTTTACCATAGCGGTGCCGCTACACTATCATTTAAGCCCGCAATGCTTTAGAACCCGCCACAACTCTATGCACTTGTGCTACTACGCTTTTATGTTTCACCCCATTCCTTATAAAATTAATGTTAAATAAACATCCTGTCACCTAATTCAAAGCCCTATTGCTCAAATGACACCTGTTCTTGGATCTTAATGATCCAGGATAGTTAATCATTTACTTAGGCATTACCTTTTGTACCTGGCTTACCCGACTGCTGACTTTTGATGTGGGTTTCATCTTTACACCGACATATTCATGCGATGATATATTCTACTGGTAGTGTATTTTATATATATATTTCCACTACCAGATAAAAAGTTACACACATTACATTTTAAGTTAAGCAAATTCTTGTGAATGGACACACAACCTAAAAAGAAAACTTGAAATTAGCTAGTGCCTGGCTAGCCCCATGTTGGCCTGGCTACGAAGATCAGAGACTGATATCACCAATGGTGATTCCAATTCAGATAGCATGATTTCCCCCAAAGAAAGAGCTTAAGAAACTAAGGATGGGGTTCAATACTGAATTGAAGACTTCATATCCTTGGGTGGAAATTGTTAAATCAGATGGTAAGTTATCCATATTATAAATCTGGTTTAGATCTACTTGGTTACCAACAGGTGAGATGTGTGTGTGTATGTGTGGGTGTGTGGGTGTGTGGGGGGGGCAATTCCTTGGGACACCATTATACAATTTTGTTTTTATAGTAGTAGCAGTAGTTGTAGTTGTGATTGTTGTCATTTTTATTAATTTGCAGAAAATTCAACAAGGAATGAAAGTTGAATTTTATCCATGAGTTGCTCTTATATTTACATAGTGTACTCTGAGCAAGAGGAAAATAGTCTGACCTTAACTTAACTGGGTGCTGCCCTAATTTTTTTCTCATTTCTCTTTTCTATCTATCCAAGTAAGAAAAAAGGAAATTTTTACCTTCCAATTTTACCTGTTTTGAAAACATGTAAATAAAAAGTGTTGGATTATTCCTTCATTTATATTTGAAATATTTCTCCAACAATAAACAAATAGTTTGCAATTGGAATGTATTACATGATAAATCAAGTGGTGGTATTTTTTAATCAGTATATTGCTGCATTAATTTGTGTCATCATATTATTCATCAGAATTGCTCGTAAAAACAAAATAACCTCAAACAGTGTGTTTTTTTCTATAAGCTTCATAACCGCCATAGATAAACTTACAACCACATTATGACTCTGACATTTGGAATAAATATATCTTGAATAGTTTCATCCATATGCTTACTCATTATTTAGCTAAGTCATGACCTTGAAAGTTTTGTATCTGTTTGTACATGACAATTAGTACAGAAGGACTTTGCCTAAAAGATTTTAATTTTAATGTGACAATCAAAATATATGGGTAAGTGAAGAAACGAAGGATATCATTTATTTAAATTCAAAGACAAATTAGTTTGACATTAAATCATATTATAACTTAGGGAAATAAAGATTGCTATGTAAATATATGTACTTCTTTTATATTTCATTGATATTAATCTTTTAACTTTTATGCTAACACCTTTTATATTTTATTGATATTAATCTTTTTACTTTTATGTTAAAACCCGTTTTTAAAAACATTTTATGATACTAATGCATGCTTACCCCATGCTATTAACAATTTCTGGAGAGATGACTGGATAGACAATATTAGGTCAAAGTGATATACTTCTGATGTGATGATGTAATACTCAATAAAATGGATCCTTAGACAAGAGGGACCCCGGGTGGCTGAGTGGTCAACGGCGCTCACCTTTACAGACCACTCAAACATCTCACCTCTGTCTGCATGAGTTTGAGTCTCAACTCAACCAAATTGGGTATGTGAGAAAGCTTGCCAGTAGCTTCCTGTGGGTCGGGTTCTTCCTCCACCAAATATACTGGCTGCCATATAAAGCCTACCATGTGCTGAACAAATGGTGTTCAACCCACAAAACCAAAAACCAAACCTTAGACAAAGTTACACTACTATAGACTACAAGTTATATGACACACTGACCAAATGCCAAGGTAAAAGTCACCAAAGCATGAAATATAGGTCATGGTGACCAATTTTTGGCATGACAGGTCGGTTCTCTCAAAGTTGAATCCACGCACTAAATAACAACCCCTACAAGTGAGAGTGCCTGAAAAATAGAGCTAAAGAAATGTAAAACTGAGCAAACTGTAATGGAGAAATGGTGGGGAGACAGATGAATAGAGAGGCAGACACAAAAGGTTAAAATTACATGCCACTTTCATATTTATTACAGATCATCTGAAATTTAAATGCATGGTGCCTGCATATGTATATAAGCTAAACCTTAACAGGAGCACTTCTGGACTAGCCAACGAGATACAAACTGGTAAGATGGAAAAGACCAGTCACTCAATCCTGAAAATTATGTCACTGTGAATTACTCTTGGTATGACCAATTTACTCTCCTTGAAATGTATCCACATACCAATTTTCACAGGTGTAAGTGAAATAAGGTCCTAGATATTGAGGGTGTAAAAAAGAGCTGAAATACATAAGTCATTCAAGCATGAAAACTCAGTCACAATGACTTAGTTTTTATATTGTAGAATTACCGTGAGATGCATACACATTGCAATTTTCATAAGTGTATGTGCAACAGGCTCCAAGATATTGAGTAACAAATAGATTGTTATAATAAAAAAGTCACTTAAGTGTGCATATAGTCACAATAACCCAGTGTTGGTATGGTTGAGTTCTACTCATGAAGATGCATCTACATACAACGTAGGCAAAATAGGATCTAAGAAATAGAGAGTGTAACAAGGAGCTGAAAATACAGGTCACTTGAGCATGTAAATTAGGTAGAACTGGCATAGTTTTGATGTGGTTATGTTACTTTCATCCAGAAGTATCAATGTACCAATTTTGTGTAGGTGAAAGAGTCCAGTGTATTGATGGTGTAAAAAAAGAACAGATGAAAATACCTTTATTTTCAAGATAACCAACCTTGGAAAGATTGTTAAAAACATTATTCCAAGGGGTTTTGAGACACATCATGTGTACCTCAAAAAACATTGTGTATTACGTCACTCCTTTTTGCATATGAATGTGGATATATTCAAGTCATATTTCTGATTCACAACAAAACAAGACTTCCTTTTTTTTAAACTAGGGACATTTAATTTGTGAAACAACAACCATTAATGTCGAAACTCAATTTGAAAAAAAAAAATTGTTCTATTAGTAAAACATCGATGCCGCAATTTTATTGCAAGTAACAGTGAAATTTCTGTTCATCCTTGAGCAAACCAGAGTGCCAATTCGGGAATGTTAAGTTCAAGTTCACTACAAACTTTGGAACTCGCTTATCCATAATGAACCGTATCTGTGAAATAAAGATTTTCATGCACTGAGTACTCCTTTTGCTTTGCTTCTCTTGTTATCGTTGATCACATTTGTGAATTAGTAGGATAAACCACTGATTAATGTTAGTTACTTTAATTATGTTACCTACATATATACATATACCTAATTAGGTTCTCAGAAATGCTGGTAGATTGACACTTTTCACATTTGAATACAAGAGGGCATATAGCATTTATGATGATTACACTGAAACTGAATTAAAAGATAGAACTAAAACATTAATTTCACTTAACAGAATTTATTTAATTGGCATTTATTTCTTAAAGTGCTGCCACCAGTAGGCATTACTGACATTTTCATGGATTGAAATATCGAATATTGTTACTTACAGTGTACTGAGATTTTTTTGTATAGAAAACTTAACAAAATATGATTTATAATTAAGAGTTGCGAATTTCATGATGCTGAATCAGATTTCTGGTCACTAACTGCCATTTTCGATGATAAAACAAACAATATATCAAAGTTTCATTTACTAGTTTTGATCGCGATTTTCTTCATGTTCAACTAATTCTTTTGGTATTTTCTAGAAAAAAGATGGGATCCATGCCTGACCCCGCGTTATAAGTGAGTTTGCCAGTTATCCAGGAGTAAGTTATCAAGGGAGAGGTGTACACAGAGCAAACGTTAAACACAAACTTCAACCTTTCTTCTGTCAATTGCAAAAAAAGCAGTAAAACTGGGTTTAAAAAGGATTGAAGAAGGTATGGTACATATAGCAGTGACATTGCAATGTATATTTCTTTTATATAAGCCATAATGAAACCTTAAACTGCTGTCTACATGCGATGAAGCTGATGCCAACATTAACGCCTCTAAAGTCATAGGATAAGTTCTCCTATACTTTGCACAGACAAGCCAAAAACTTAAATTCTTCTTTACACGAGTTAAATTTAGTTTTGAAAGAGATGATTAGATACACAGTGTTCACTGTAGGCTGTGCCAATGTCAATTATTTTTCATTTTTGGTGCAAGAAAATTGCCTCTATCACACCCATAGGGCACATAAAAAGGACCCCAGAAAGTAAAGATTAAAGATCATTATGGTTGCTTTAGAAAGAATCGAGTGCACCCAATGCTGGCTCACTGAAAAGAGTGCACTCACTGCCAAAGAAACATAGGATGATTGATTTCATTGGCTGATAGAAACGTCTTACTGATATTGATTAGCTTGGGCAACAATCCAGAGCAAATGGTCTATGATCATGGATTGAAAGCATAAAGAAGAGAAGATGAAATCTTCAACCAAAATACTGCTGTATTTATTTCCAAAATAAGCATACTGAGAGGGTAAAAATGAAGACTAAAGTATCCAAAAAATATACTATAAGTGACTGGTTACTCAAGCACAAGGAATTCAAATCCTGGTATGGACTGTCAATGGCAGGGCAGGCTGATAATGAGATGTGTTTGAATTTTCTTGAATAAACAAAAGGTAAGGATATTTGCAAGCCGTTTTTCCCTAAATTAACCCACTTTTTTACATGGTAGAGCTCCTTGGGCCCCAATCTCTTCATTTCTGGATGAACAATGTATACATGCAGAAACTTGTATAAGTTATAAATATGTTACAAACCTTGGTACAACAGGACTTTTTGCATTTTCTGCAAATTGAGACAATGCAGAATTTAGGTTCTTTATGGCAATTCCTGGGTGCTTCTTGGCAATTGTCTTCACCAGTGTCAGAACAGCCTGCCTTGATTTAGCATCTCTGTAGCGTCCCAGTGTGAGCAGCAGGTATCTGAAAATGCCTTTGTATGCATTTTCTGGTAAATCTGTGGTGAAAAAAAAGATTCATTTTCTTTTAATAAATAAAATTGCATATTATCGATGTAAGCATTTAAACAGAATGCTTAATTCATTACTTATCAAACAGTTTATCAAGGCTGAATATCCTACTTAATCAGTTATGCATTTTCTTAGGCCCCTTATCGATTAGGACACATCAAATTTGTTATCATGTATCTACAGACATATTTATTTAATGCCCACTTTGCAAATGGATACATGTTCCAGGTTTTTCTTTAAAAGCATAAAAACCATAAGAATCTTTAATTGGGTACACTGTGCTCCTCCAACTTTATCCCTGTGTCATTGTTTTATCTATTACTTATTGTACTGTCAGCCATTTAGTTCATTTAAGTATATATAATTCAATGTGGTTCATGAGCAAAACAAATTAAAAAAAAGGTCAAACAAGAATTGTGTTAATTGACAGAATTGGGGTAATCATAGTACGTAATCATATTCACTAATTTTCTAAGTAATCACAAGTAATTGTACTCAGATATTCAGCGATTACAACTAATTGTCATTTAGTACATTAAAGTCAAATATATCATGTTATCAAGATCACTCTTTGATTACAATATGATTATATTTTCATGTGCTATGCTTACAACTTTCTTTTAAAAAAATTTACTCAAGACAACATCATCATACAGTAGATGCAGGGCCGAGCAAATCCCATAGCCCGACGTCCCTGACTATTAATTTTTGAAGTCGGGCGAGTAAAATTTTCCTTGTGCTTTTTAAAAAAGTTGGTCAAGTCCTTATTTTCGTGCTTTAATCACTATATCTACATTGCAGTGTTTCAAGCGGCTTTGTTGCATTGTGTTTACTCAAGCCAGATCCTCACGAGCGGCTCACTTGGATTTTAATCCAGCGAGTCAGTGTAAATAAATTAATGAAAGGTACTTTACCGTCATCAGTGTTGGTTACCTTTATGAACTGATTAAATGACAGTTATGATTCTTTAATTTTTAATTGATTATACAGATGATTAACTTCCACGTGCGATATTGCGTTTGAAGCAAAACAATTATGCTAATTAATGAGCTGTCTCTGTTCGTATTTAAAAGAGAAAATGTATGTTATGATCACTTTAGAAGTAGTTGTCAAGCAAGCTGATAGTTACTCTGTGGATAAAATGAGTTTGCTAAATTATTTTCTCAAGTAAGGTAATAAGGGTGATTCGGAGAAGGAAAATTTTTGTGAAAGTGCAGGGATAAAACGTAAGACTGCTACTGAGTGTCAGTAGCTATTTCTCCAAAGAGACATAAGCAAGAATCCGTGGTGGCAAAAAATGTCAAATTTGACACTACTAAGAGACAGAGAAATTTTCAGCCGCATTGAGTTGATTGTTATCCCTGGCTTGTTTGTACTGACTCGGAAGGAAAGATGTTTTGCAGTTATTGCAAACAATATCCAAAACTGGCACAGGTTGGAAATTCACCCAGTGTATTTGTCAGTGGAACTGACAAATTCAGGATTGAACCAATCTAGTTTCATGACATGTCTGGACCCCCACAAGGCCTGTGCAGCACAATATATTGAGGACTTTAACCCAGACACAGCTATCAACTGCTGGCTTAGTGCTGGTGCAGGTGGCAGACATATACATGGACATTTTTTCAAATCCATCAGCTAAAACATAAATACATGAACATGAAGAAGCCAAATGTATAACAACCAATGTTTTTGAAAAATTAAATTCTTTTAAGAAATAATTATGTTGTATACTATTTCGTTTGTTTTTTCTATGGATTAAGTGCATACATCTCATCAAATCTCAGCAAGTGATTACCATTTTCGGACAAGTGAAAAGTAACGTGGGACAAGTGAAGAGTAAGGTGGGACAAGTGAAAAGTAAGGTTGGACAAGTGAATTTTCTGAAACCACTTGTCCTGGACTAGTGGATGAAAAAAAAATTTGCTAAGCCCCGATATGGTTCAAAACAATATAGGGATTTTGTAGACAAATGAAAGTTTATGCTTAAAACCTTAACTGATTATAAATTCTATCAAATCTGAATGAAAAATAGCCATGTTTATAAATCTGGAGGGTTTTAAAATCCATTATAAATATTTTATGAACACAATGTTTCAATTTGCATTATTTGCCTTGTTTTACAAAAGCATAAATTGTGGCTCTAAATGACATATGTTCATAATAGTGAACTTCCAGTCCATATATCACAGATCTAAATAAAATGGTGATTTTACTCCCAAAATTAGAATTGCATTGTTTAAATTATAAATTTGATGGGGTATTGTGTGAAAAGCATAAGACACAAACTTGCAATACAGATCAAGTATTTGTTATCACGATTTTAATCATGCTTTTTTCAATGCATCAAACAGTTCAGTGACCAAGAATAATTCAGGGTGCATTTGATTATATGTGTCTATTTGAGTATGTGTTCTCACATTGATAGGGGTACTATAATACTATTATTTCAAACATCCAGAACTTGTCCCAATAGCATAGTTTTATACTTATCGAATGTGCCATCATAAAACATACTGTGCTTATATGAGGAGCAATACACCAACACCTTTAACCTAAATGCTTACAGTTAAATTGTTTCGCCAAATTTTAACATTTAAAAATGTCTGTATGCATTTTTAATGGCTTTGCTTCTGTAAAACATGCAAATATGCTATTTATCTAAAGCTCTGGTATATTAACATTAAAGAAAAAGAAAGAAAAAATGGGACTATTATGTTGCAGTTATATAACAGAAGAGCACATGTGCTTTGGATGAAAGATACTATAATTTAGTATGTCCAAAGTTCAGTCCTTATGATTTAAGAAGTAGAATTGAAATGTTATTTGATACCTATTACACTTTGTGGTCACCTCTCACAGAAGTAAACATTATTTTTCTTCTTCAAAACGTGCAATATTTGTAGCTAAGAATTGTAGGTATGACTCTTGTCCTTTTGAAAATGTACAATACAAAGAAATATATGATTTTATAAAGAAATATGATCAAAAATAATATTTAATGTAATTTATTAAATTCCAAAAGTAACATCCCACTAATTTAATCAATTGAATCGTTGAAAAATTAGTAATTGCTACAAAAGTTGTAATTGCAATCAAACTTTTCATAATTTATAATTCAATTGATTACATTTTTAAGTATTTGCCCCAAGGTCTGTACATGGAACACAGATGCCTCATCACTCCGCCTGAAACGGACTGAAAGCAAAACATAACCAAGGTGTGATGAACAGGCAAAGGTAACACTATATGCCACTACAATCATCATGGTGGGGTATAATAAACTGTATAAACTGTATTGCAATAAATTCATTGCCAGTAATTTACAAATCACCTATGGCTTCGGACAAGGTGGTTACCAGTACCTATCTTTCTGTTCCTTGCAAGGCACCAGAACTGTGTATTTTTAATAAAATAATGTAATTTTAGCAAATAATAAACAGACCACCTACAAAATCTCCCACTGACTATAATTTATAGGCAAGCAAAGCATTCCATCTCATTCAAACAGCAAATTATTTAAAACTTTTCTTTTATGACTTGAATCATGGGTATCTTATATTCCCGTTTTCAAAATTTTCTTAGTAATTAAAAATTATCACTATGGGGAAGCTGTTGACACCTAATTATCCACAAGGAGTTTATCTGTAAAGAAGACATCACTAATCAGGGTTTGAAAAATGTCTAAAAATCTTACTGCCCACTCAAGCAAGTACTTAAATCCTGCACTCACTCAGAATAAACTCTTATTAAACCAGCTGTTATAGAAATATAAAAGTTGATGATGATAATGACCTAAATTTCATTGTGTGAAAGATAGTTTTCAAGAACTTATTCTGTGACCATTCTAACACCAATTATAAGTAACAAGAAATTTGACCACTCTGCTCTCCCTCTGGTAAGCATTTATTAGTACTGAAGAGCGAGAGCAAAGCACTCGATCAAAACAAATGAAAAACAAACTTCAGGTAAAAAGTATTTCAATGAACAAAGTCGATAATGTTCTTGACAAAACATCCCTTTCATTATGTGGACTCTTGGATGCTGAACAGGCCCAATGTGCCCACCTACATGCTGTAAGAGGTGACTATTGGAGGAAGGAGCTTCAGTGGCTATCATGCTGGACTTGCAACCAAAAAGGTGCAGGTTTAAAAATCCTACCATTGGATCAACCCCGGTCAGCTACTGTGGTGTGCCCTTGGATGATGCACTTCACTCCAATAGCCGCAGCAGCAAAATAACATATTTCTGTTGCTGTAATATCGGTACCATTTTCATTTCGAACCAACCAGACATCATAAGAAGATATGACCTTCCAATCAGGTGAAGTAGCTCAAACAAGATTTTCAAGATGGCAGCTGTGGTGGTCATACTGGATATCAGAGCATCATTTTTATTTTCAATGAACTACACTTTGGGATAAATGTGTGTGTTAAGTTTCATGGCAATCCTCCAAGTAGTTTAGAACAAGTAGCAATAACAAACTTGTGCTAACGGACAAATGGATGATGAACAACAGCCCATCCCATAAGCTCTGCTGATCTGACCAGCAGAGCTAACAAATTCCATCTTACACTAGGAAAACAATTTTCAAGGAAAATTATCATTATTACTATTATTATTAATAAACTAGGCCTGGGTTCATCATATAAGGGATTAGTGACTTTTTTCCAAATCTGACCCCAGGTAGAATGTCCCAGGCAAGTGTATTTCTTCTATATTTTTCTGTCATTATTAATTCACATGATATTTACACAAGAAAACGTGTCAGCCATTATGGGAACTTTATTAAAGCACAAAAGTGTACATACTTCTGAGCTTTGAAGATAATCTGTTCCCTTCACAAACCCATTGCCAGGCAAGTTATATATTTTAATGAGAATCTTTTCCATGCAAGGAAGATTTCAAGCTGGGAATATAAGAAAACCTATGGACAAGAACTGGTTTAATCTGACTTGTAGAACTGTAACACCTGGGGCCGAATCCAAACTTGCTTATCTTCACATAAAATTGTTCTGGAAGGGGGAATCACACAAATTAAAAGTAAAACTAGAGCCATTAGTGATGGGTGCATCAAAAACAGTACCACTCACTATAATTTGTTCTGCAGGGCCTTAAATAGAGGAACATGTGTTGGGAAAGAAAGTTAGGAGAAATGGTGTTCAGGGGCCATAACTCCTCCTAATGCCTTGGAATGCTGGAAATCCAACTCAATCAACATCTTATCAATATAAAACTGCATGCCAAATTTGATTTTAAATCCAACAATTCTTGGTAATATAATGCCATCAGAACTAAAGTCAGCTGGAGAGACAATCATGTTGACATTACCAGTGCTCCAAGTAGCCATCAAAATTTAGTAACCACTGGGACACCTACTTGAGGAATTTAGTGAACATTTTAACAATTTTTGTAGCCAAGTCATAATAATTTGGTCTTTGCAATTGGCACAAAGAAAATAAATCAACTGAGTGGGGACTTAATGGTAGAAGATGACAAACAGTGAAGGTTTTAATATGGAAAATCTGCTTCAACTTCAGGCCAAACACTGAAATACATTATTTTCAGACTCTCTAAACGATCTCTCTACATATTGCTGGATCTCAAATATACTGATAAAGGTTCTATACCTTCATATTCTTCTGATGATAATTTATACTAATAAAGTCTAAGCCATATCTGCATTTAAGATAGTTCAACTGATAGTTATTTTATTGCCAAATAAATTGCCTGTATTGTTTTTTTCCCATGACCACATTTGAGGTTGACTAGTCACAACTAATCATTTACAGTCTATGAAACACTCTAATCACATGTACAGATGACATAACAAAGAAACCAACAGTCACAACTGAAAATTAATCACTCTAAACTGAACTGCATATTCCAACTGTTTTTGTGTGAAAAGTGGCATATATATATATATATATATATATATATATATATATATATATATATATATATATATATATATATATATATATATATATATATATATATATATATATATATATACTTAAAAAGTGCTAATCTAACTTTCTATTTGCTTTATTTATGATTCTTAAAGTTGACTGAGGGTGGCCAGTTGACAATTTCACTCGCCATTCTGAATTTTGAGCCACAAAAATCACAACATGGAACACTGATAATTTCTTTATAATAATTTCTTTACATGTCATGGAATGATAGAAATCAAACTTATTCAAAGTCTCATCAATAAAAAGGTGCACGCTAAATTTGGCTAAAATCCAAAAATCTTTAGTAATGTAAAGCTGCAGAAACCAAAGTTATGAGGATTGAAAATCAGCCTTAACTACTCTAAATGATGTGGAATGCTAGAAAACAAAGTCATTCAAGGTCTCATCAGTATCATGCTATATGTACATGCCAAATTTGGTTGAAATTCAACAATCCTTGGTAAAGAAATGCTACTATGTCTACTATCCAGGAAACGAATTGCTTCGATTCTCTCATGTAAGGACAAAAACCACTTTGCAAGCCAACATGTTGACACTCTTGAGTTTGACTGACAGCGTGATTGGAGTACAGTAAGTACAATCAAGATATGAAATGCTTAAACATCGATTCACATGATATACCTTTATCCCAACAATCCCTTGATCATCAAACAAAATAAGTATTCAATTGGCATACTTGGAGTGGTCACTACTGATATGCTCCTAGACCGCTTAAGACAGGACGAAACCATGGTTTGGTAAAGAAACACCGGTCTGCTGACCACTGAAAGCAGGTGACCATTAAATACAGGGCATTTATATAGGAAATTTGCCAGGGGGAAATTAGAATGACTGCTGAAAACAGTTTACTGCAGGGACAGGTTTGACTGCACAGGCAATCAGGAGGGCATAACTCCTGTCCATGATTTCAAGTAACACTGGACATTTAACTCATTCAAGGTCTTATAAATACGGTGCTACATACCAAAACCAGTTAAAATCCAACAATTCTTTGTAAAGTTAAGCAGTGGATGCAAAAAGGAGAACAGGCAATCAGGGGCTATAATTTCTAGATTATGATATGAAAGGCTGGAAATCCAACTCTTTCAAGGTCTCATCAATAGAAAACTGCATACCAAATTTAGTTTCATTCAACAACTTCCAGTACAGTTATTTTGAAGAAACCTAATTGTTGGTCACTGGACAGACTGATCGATGGACAAATAAATGTGACTTTTAAAGGGCTGTCAAGTTTTTTGGAGTGGGGCCCTAACAAAAATCCTCTCGGAATATGCACCCAAACTTTGTAAAATTGTCAATTGAGCATGCTTCTATTTCTGTTTTATACATCAATACAGAAAAGAAAAGAAGAGAAAAAGGATGAAAATGGTGCAATGACAGGTGAATGGGCTATCAAAACAAAGAAATGTGAAACATAAATGTAAAAACAAAAAGGGGAAGAGGGGCAGTCCATAAACTACAATGTCATCATTTTGGACATCAAACCAATTTGGCATATACACTGGTTGAGAGAACCCTATCTATTCACTGCCAGCACAGCTCTAAGCATCAATAAAAACTACCTGTACCCCAAGTTCAAGTAAGGAGCTAGAAATTAAATATATCCTGCTTAAATTATCTCAAGCCAGGAGCTTCAAATAGCAGGAAGTGTTCCAGAGATGGCCAGTTCTGGCAGGGCTTGAAAATTCCACTTGTCTGCTCGTATTTACAAGTGGAGCCTGAGAAAGGGCAAGTCACTCTTTCAAGATGCTTGTCTGATTAGATGTTACATTTTAAGCAATTATGTATTATGTACATAGTAAAACTGATACATGGCAGGTAAGAATTCCAAGTCAATTATCCTGCTGCTTTCAAACAAGTTGTCAAATTAAAATGTTTTGAACACCATGTTCTGATTTTTAAAAAAAACAAACTATTTAATATCATCTTTAGTTAGCATGAAATAGGGGAAGCAACTCTGTCAACAGAAATCTGAAATAATCCGAATCACATACCTAAAACTAACAGCATATGGCTGTTCCTTTCATGGTTTTGTAAACCTTCATTTCATTAGTCAAAGACTTGGAATTGACCAATATCTTTTCTCCATACATGAAATTGGTGGTGCAAGGAATTCCCATCATAAGCACATGATTTTGAAAGCACTCAAAGTTGAATTTGACATTTTTAGCTCATGAAATTTCAAAGTTGCAATCACTGAACCTGAATATTTTTGATAGATATTATTTAAAGGTATTAAAGGTCTTCGAAAAACATTAACAATCTGTTATTGTTTTGCATGTAATGTTGGTAAAATAGCTAAATTGTAGAGTGTGGTGCAGCAACCCAGTTTGACCAAAGTGGTACAATCGGGTTACCGTCATCTTTTAAATTATGTAAAGAAATAGGTTTATTGAATTATTGCATTTCTTTAAGAATGTTATACTCAGTATCAAATGCTATGAGGGAGAAAAACAGTGTACAAGTAAAAAAAAGCTCCACAATAGATGGATGGTAGGGGGAACTACCTTATTGGACTGGAAGGGGTAGAATCGGATTGCCACAAATTATGTAAAGAAATATGTTTTATTGAATGTTGTATTTTTGTCTTCTTTTACTGATACATTCTCAATATCAAATGATAAGAGCGAGAAAAAAAAGTGTAAAAGATAAAAACTGTGTAAAATGTGTCCATATCTTGAACATTATTTCCTTGCTTTTTTAATCCAGTGTTAAAAACTATTTACTAATACTGAAACATTTGAAACAGTGCCAGTGGAATTTAGAACATTTTTGTCATAATTTTGATATTGTTTGACTACTGCCACCTGTAGATTGAATTTGTTTCAGTAAAATTTAGCATTAAGCAAACTTCATTTGATTATATCTCGATATCATAATTCATTTTGTGTCTTAAGCTCATTTCCCCAAAACTAACAAAAAACGCTCAACAACTATAATTTAATATATAACAAAATATAGAAAATCTTTTCGTCCACATTTTAAAAACTATAGCATTTTAAAAACAGATAAATTATCTTTATCAATGTGCTAATTTTGGTTCAGATATCTCTACAACTAATTAAAAGTGGGTATGGTACCACTTTTTGACACAAAAATAAGTAATTGCATTAACAGTTGTATGTTGTCATCAGAAAAAAAATCATAAAAAATACAATTTCTGACATTTTTTAATAAAATAAGCATTTTTGATGATTCTATGTAATAGCATTACATCTGTGCAGATTTTGCTTCAAATTAAAAAATCATTCGTTTATCCTACTTTAGTGGCAGAAATGTGCCGAAACTTTTAAGACTGATGGCCTTTGTTCAGATGGATGCGGGTGTCTTAGGCTAAAAAGTCCACATTGTTGTTCACTATTGTGATAACGCTGTTAGTTGGCTTTAGGTATTTCTGTACTCCAGTGATGGCTCGTGATGTAACACTGCAATGCACGGTAATGCATTAGCTCTGTTGCTCACGTTTCCGAACAACTCACTTTACTTCCGTCATATACCTGCTGTACTTTTTCTTGCTCTCTTGTCCGGAAATATTTTGATAAACGCAAGGTCAGTGATTCTCAGTTTTCACCCACCTGAAACGTTGACACATTGAGTCACTTCCTGCAGAATCTGCACCCTCTCACACGTGCTACTGGTTGTAATCCTCTGAGCAAACTTTTTCAGAACTTCTGCACTCTATAAAAGAAAATTAAATTTGCATTTAATTCAAAGAAATTGAAACGAACATGGCACTGCTCACGTGTTACAGTATCTACTTACCGAAACAACCACATGTTCCGCCATATTGGTTGTGCAATATGAAACGTAATACAAAACTGTCTGATTTGAAGATTCTCATATAAAAATGCTTGCAAACGCATATAATTTTTGCACTATTTTAGATTTAATACAGATAGAAAAAGATAATAACGATATAAACATTTTTTAGGAATTATTTTCTAGTGATGCACCTTACTGAGAGAATAACGAATGTAGTATATTACGATATTACTAATTTGCTTGCATACGCATGATGTGTCATGGAGTGGTTCTTTAAGTTGAGTTTCGAGCTTCTGAGACTAACACAGTACCGGGAACCACTTTAGAAGCAGACAGCGCAATGAAAATATTAAAAGAGGCCGAAACTGACGCGAATATACTGTTGTAGACAGCCTTGTGTATATGAATGTTGTCTTTCTTGCGTTCATCACACACACACACACACACACATACACAGAGTCTTGTAAAACCTACAAAACGGGGACATAAGATTTTTACCATAAAAATGGGGACATCTTCATTTAAACAAATTTTGGGCGAAAGAGATCTGTTTTACTATGCATTTGATATATACATGTCTTTTGCAATCGATTTGTGGTTGATTTCCAAGAAACAATGTATCAGAAGTTTTACCATCAGAACGGGGACACACACATATACACAAAATGTCAGAAATTATACAATCAAATCGGGGACATTCCATAAGTATATATTTTGATTCTAAATAACTATCACATTAATCCAAATACTGCAGTAATCTCAACTCATGTACATTGTTCACTTCTATATTAACAAACTAATTTGAAATATCATGTTGAATTTATTATGTTTCATGTATAAATAATTAAAAATGTATGTCCACGAGTTTGAAGAAACCGAATCGTCGGAATTGTGTGAAAAAATACAGAGAATGCGTTTCTTTTTCTAAAATGAAATAATCAAAGATCTGCATGCCAGATGTTTAGTTACAAATTTTGTTTACTGTCAATACTACATTTTAGAATTTAAAATGTCCCTCAAATAACTAATTTGTAACCTTTGTGTACTAAAATATGCCACTTTAATGCAATTCCCGTTTTGTGAGTACCATATCATGGTTGTGTGTATGAAAATATTCCCATTCGAATGTATGAAAATGTCCTCGTTTTTGTTCGTACCATTTCAATGTTTCTTTTATGTACTACATCAAGGTTGTGTGTATGATAATGTCCCCAATTTGCATGTATTACGTCAAGGCTGTGTGTATGAAAATTTCCCCGTTTTGTGTGTACAATTTCATGGTTGTGTGTACTAAAACAATTTCCTGTTGCATGTATCACATCAATGATGTGTGTACCTAAATGTCCCCGTTTTATATGTTCCATTTCAATGTGTTGTCTGTATGAAAATGTTCCCAATTTGTATGTACCAGTTTAGGATTGCGTGTATGAAAATGTCCAGTTTTCTATGTAACACTTCAAAAATGTATTTACGAAAAAGTCCCTGTTTTGCATGCAACACGTCATGGAAACATATATTAAACTGTCTGCATTTTGTATATCCACGTTTTTGTGCGAAACTATCCTCATTTTGTATGTACAAGGTTGTATGTTTGAAATGCCTACTTTTTTGCATGTACCACGTCAAGATTGTGCTCATGAAAATGTTCTCGCTTAGTATGAGCAACTTTAAATGTTGTATATGAAAAGCCCCCGATCGGTGTTAAAAACGTACTGGTAGTGTATATAACAAAATAACAGGTTTTTGTATGTACCACCTCAGGGTTTTGTATCTCAAAATGTCTCTCAGTTTCGCATTAACCACGTTTAGGTTGTGGATATTGTTACGATTCTAGGTCTTAAAATAATATAACAGAAAGAAAGTGAAACCAACAATGTAAGTAAAATCAACAAGCAATTTATTTCTAAACAATTAAAATTCAAATTCAAAAAACACTTACAATAACGTGAATTAAAATCCAAATAATCCAATAATCCTAAGTGTCCTAATCACAAGTCCTAAATATAGAATGTTCCGAATGAATTCCAGTAGCCTTGAATGTCCTGATGTGTCATTAGTATTGAATGTCCTGATATGCCAGTAGTCTTGAATATCCTGATATGCCTGAATGATGTAATCCAGAATATCTTTGAATGAATTCACATAAATCCCAAAGCCAAGTATTAACCCAAAATGAAAATTAGCACTTTCAGTAACTCCAATGAATATTTCATATAAATAATTCCTCTCTCTGAATTCGCTCTGATTTTCACAACTGTAACATCTGATTACTAAAATAAATTCCTTAATAGACTGATCTTAATAATATGAAGTTTAGCGTAGGAATTAAATCTTGTTTACCAAATGCTCCAAAAATATAGAGACAAGTCACCTGACATGATATTCTAGAATATGAGTAACTCTAATGGAATTTCCTATGCGTACCTGATTTTTCTCACATCAAGACATGGAAATTCCAATCTAATTGTTAAATGCTATGTAAACAAGACTGACCTTGAACTCAAATGCTGTAAATATGTTCGTTACAAAATGGCTAAAGTACAACTTACCTCACGGACAAGTATTATAAATTCAATATACATAACAATATGGAAATGTACCTATTTTGTATATCTCAAATTGTATGTATCAAAACATCCCTGTTTATATGCATCATGCTAGGGAACTGCGGCAGCTCAGTTGGTAGAGCGTCGGACTCGTAGCCCAAGGGTCACAGGTTCGATACCCGCCCAGGCCAGCCTCGGAGTTTCCTTAGGAAAGGCAGTTAGTTCTCATATGCTCAGCAAGATATAGGCAAACATGTGTTATAAGTGCCGTTAAAAAAAAAAAAAAAAAAAAAAAAAGCTTCCCGCCAAGTCTGTTTATATGAAAATGCACCCGTTTTGTATTTTTAAAAAAGCCCATAGGCTGCATAAATGAGAATGTCACTTTCTTGTCTAAAGAACACATTGCTTGTGTGTATGAAAATATTCACAATCAGTATGAAGAAACAAAATTTGGCATAACCATTGAAAATCGCAAAAAATGCTAAGTTTTTAGTATTTAAATGTTTTCATTTAGTATGAACCTTTGAAAGTTGTGTGTAAGAAATGCCCCAAGATACCCACCCTACCCTTCACTTTAGTATGAATGCCTAATGTAACAACATTTTAGCATTCTGAATGAATGGTCCCAAAATAAATGAATCTAGTCCTATTCAATATTAGGAACCACACTAAAGTCATACTAGAATAGATTCCTCTTGAGTCAATATATGTGAAAATAATTCGGTGAGTTGTACTTCAATGATATTGTATAGATCATTAAGCGAATACATAATTCATGAGGAGAAAAGAAACATATATTTTCTTAAGTTTTCTTCGTTCGGCAACATACGAATCATTGCTCTTTTTATAGCCGTTGTTCGTTTTATATTTGACTCCAGAAAAACATTGATACACATTGTATCAGTGACTAAATTATTAAATATTGTTCTTTTGTATATTTGCGATCTAACTTTGGGCATTGAAGCTTAAAACTGACTTTTTCCACGGAAAACAATTTCTTAATAATAATTATTTCATTTTATCTTCTCTCTTTTTTTCAACGATATTAAAACAAAACTAACAATTTATTCCCTACAAACTACTTTTCTTTTCCAATTCTGTATTAATAAAAAGCCTAACGGACAAGACAGTCTATAAACGACAGGTAAGGTAAGTAAAGAGTTAGAAAAAGAACATATTGGGATGTTAATGTCCTGGCTATTCTCTTCAAATACTCTAATAAAAAGTTAAGTACACTCGAACAAATAAGAATTTAATAAGAACATGCCAATCCAAGATATTAGGTAACCATATTAACCATTTACCATCATAAGACCATCTTTTTACCCAAAGCTACATGAGATCTACAGAAATAGAAAAACGCTTTAATTAGTCATTTCAGTACATTATAAAGGTATTGCTGTGAATCAACTGAAAGACAGATAATTAACTAACAATTGCAAGTGAAATTAATTATATCTTATATAATGGCTTTTATCACAAAATGTGGTATTCAGCAAGAAATACTATATTTCCCTGACATGTTACGTCCATTCAACTTACATAAATGAATATGGAGAAAATATTTGATTTTTAACATGTATTTCATATAAAGTGCTTAACGTTAAATTGTTTTTACATAAAAAAAATTACGATTTTATCCATGAACAATTTCTATGAGACACGCCCTGCATACCAAATCGCTTAAAATGTCAATGACAGAGGGTGAACCAACGACTGAGGGTACATTTTACGACAAAGGTTCTAGCATCTGGCGTTAGTTACATTTTTACCCTTAGTTGTTTGCATTTTGAAACTAATTGATAGTGCGGGTTCCATCCATTGTTGCTAGACACTCCGTTAAAATCTAAGGATTATTTAAATAGGACCTTCTATGTCACAAAGCAGCTGATTGAAATATTCAATTTTTTCTACAGATAGCTCAAATCCTACAATCAATTAAATAATCAATAACTTTATCTTGGGTATGAAAAACTCAAGCAAAACAAAACCTTAGATAATGTAATTTAACTTCCTGGGTAAAAACAGATCTGTGAATATCAATTAGCCTTTCCAATTGTCTTTAGAAGAGACTGGCTTGTATGAGAAGTTTATAATCTCTTTGTTTATACCCATCAGACAAAATGCAAGCATCAGCATGAGAAAAAAATATAAATATGTTGGTCTCAATATTACGTAAAAGTAGAAACACAATATTCCTATTGGAAAAGTTAAGGAGCAATAATAGAGTTAAATATTGAGTTCTGATGTAAAATTATGTCAAACAATTCTGACTTAACGAAACTCTTCGAGCTTAGTTTTATCATATAGTCAATGGAACATGTAATTCAGCCAAAATTCAACAAGAAATCGTTTTATGACAATTGTTTGTTAACTTTGTTTTCAGTAGCATATTAACAAATTTTATTCTAAATGTTGCTTAAAAGGTATCCATCAGGAATACTGTTGTATGGTGTTTTCCACTTCGTTTTTATCCTCCTTTCCCAGATTTATGGAATCTAGACAGTTTCCGACCCTCAAACCTTTTCCACCCTTCTCCATCCTCAGCAGGAGCTTACTGACTTTTGCTACCTGGATCGTAGCCTCCAGCTGTATATAGTACTGTCTATGACTCATACGATTGTCTATAATATCAAGTTCGGTGTCTTTCATGTTTATCAGTTGTGACATGGTCACAATGTGTTTTCTTAATTTGGCTAGTTTTTTTCGAATCTTTTGCGCCACACCTTGCTGTAAACATGCGCAAACAGCCTGTACCTCGTAAATGCGAGCTCATACAGCTCGCTCTGGGGAATAAAAACTGGTTTGATTTTGTGACAACTGTAGATGTCTTTTAATTTAACGCTTCCAAGTATTTCATGGTCTGATTGTTGAATATTACTGGTACTATTCTTCCAATTTTTATCCCCAGTTTCAACTCTAGTCAAGGTCTTGCACAGCTTTTTCTCCAAATCCGACAATAAATCTTTAATTGGATCATCCTATGTCAGCCGTGTGTATACGTGTGTATTCTCCTATCGTCATGCTAGAAACTACACCGACACGACGTCGGTTGAATAGAATCGTCTACGCTAACACAATTTCTGAAAGTTCAACCCAATATTGTTGGAGTACTTCATTGTCTGTGGAGGATATGAGGGACTCTTACGTTTCTTCTATCGTTTCCTTCAAATTTCAGGAATTCACGTCGTCTGGAAGATGGAGAATTTTATTACCAGTGTTTCTCTTCCCTTCATGTAATGTCTAAAGCGCATTAGAAGATATCTCTTCTGTCCACTTTATCTATATGAGTTTGGTGAACTCCTCAACATTCGCTTGAAGATTTTTCTCTTAATTTTCAATGGCTTGACTCACAGGGATTTTTGCACGTTTTTGCAAGGACTGACCTAATTTCAGGGCTAGAGATCGCAAGAAATTCCTGTTTTAATGCATATCAAATAATAATATTACTTTGCTGAATTCTAACACAAGTCGAAAAAATCCTTCAGTGATTTATCTGGTCCCTTTTCCTTCTTTCTCAGCTCTTAAACCAGAAGCCCCGTTTCTATCTATTTTTGTCGTATATAATTGTGTTGTTCGTTGTCGTGGCCGTGATGACAGCAGAGTTTCTCCACAACTGCTAAAATGGTATTGTCACTTTTTTTGCAATCCTGCTGATGTCATCCTGTTTCAAACTTGCGACGGTGGTATCAATTGCACTCGCACCGATTGTGCATCGTAGGAGCAGTGAACGTGATGGAGCCATCATTTGTCGTCTTCCCTCTTCGTTCGATGGTTTAAAAGGACAACTGTGCCGCCAGAGCTCCCTGTGTACAAATAACCGAAACAGTCTGGACACGGACCATAGTCAACAGCAATGAAGTTCTACCATGTAGATCAATAGCGTACTGTCATTCTTTTCCCCACCCCTCTTTCTTTAGCTCGTCACAGTTGTGGATGTGATTGGCTATATTTCTGAGTTTATCTAGGAGCTCTTTCTCTTTTTCTCTTGCTCGTTTTGGGGACTGTTCGCGGCCCTATTCTGTTTAGTACTGGTTCCGAACAGGTAAATTGAACTATTGTATCTGCAATCGATTTGGCAACATCAGAAGTTTTTTTTATGTAGTTGGTTTGTTGATATTATCTGCTCTATTTGATACGGAAAATTCATTTGATTAGATTTCATTCGTGGATGCTAATAGAGCGGTCTTGATTTTCTTTGAAGCCTTGGGCTTTGGATATTCCTCTAGTTTTAGGCGATCCGATTTAAACTGATATAGTATTACACCTGAAGCACACGAGTCATTGGATTCTGAACCTGACACATATTGCTCATCATCGGAGGGCATGCATTCGCTATCAGAGTCATTGGATGACATGTATTCACTATCGGAGTCATTGGATGACATGTATTCGCTATCAGAGTCACTGGATGACATGTATTCACTATCAGAGTCATTGGGTGACATGTATTCACTATCAGAGTCATTGGATGACATGTATTCACTATCAGAATCACTGGATGACATGTATTCACTATTAGAGTCCTCCTGTAATTCAGAAGAAATAAATAGTAAAAATTGTACCATCACGCATCACATAAATGAAAATTATCCAGCAAATATTTAAAAATAAACGAACTTAATAATACACACACACACACACACATATATATATATATATATATATATATATATATATATATATATATATATATATATATATATATATATATATATATATACAATTTTTAAACCATGCAAACTTCACTGCAAGAGAGAATGATGTTAATGGAGGAAATAATCCGAACATGTTTGTACAAATAGAACCCGCAGCTTGCATATACAAGTAAAAACTTGATTAATTGCTACCTTTTCAATATGATAATTTAGATAATACATGTAGATTTGTACTCACGTTTTACACTTTTCGGAGGTGTTCGCATTTAACGTTGCGCTGAAAGGCTGACTTAAACAGGGACACTATTGGCAATACTTCTAATTTAAAATATTTTTAAAAATTTAAAAATAAATATATCATTTCGAAGATAATTATGTTCATTGTGCTTCTGCTTCTTTGTAAGAAATCAGATCCTCTTGATATTTTGGACGATATTCTCCTTTTATTAATCCTCTTTCCGTAAAAACACCTCGACCTAAGGGGAAAATACATATTATTATTATTCAATACTTTTCAGTCAATATCATTAGATTATCACAGTTGCTAATATAAAATTTCAGGTGGTATTGGCCATAACTGAGTAGTGATACTGACCGCCTCTTATGAGTTAAATTTAAAACATGTGTTCATACTCGACATCTCTAGTTATTGTTTACGTGGAAAACAATAGCTACGCCTTTGTCCCCCCACAAAACGAGGGTATGATCATATGAAAAATGTACTTACAGAGACCTCACCTACTCTTCTTCGGGAAGTGGGCAGTAATGATAAAGGTGAGTTAACCATCCACATTTGTATAATCAGTAGCGAGGACAATATTATTATATATATTATCGATCGACACTTAGAAATAAGAGTACCGCAAAGGCATATGATATCCAGCCAACATAAGGTCTGACCTTGAACTTCAAGGTACTGAATCCAAATTCAGAAGGGTTCTTTATTACAGAAAATGGCATAGTTAACAAAAATGTTGAAAGATTGAGGTCTTGTCCAGAAATAAAATGCAAAGGGAAAAACTATTTTAAATAACAGTAACCTTGACCTTGGAGTTGCTGACCCCTAATCAATTGGCTTCTTTGTAGCACTAAGGAAAATGCATGCCAATCTGCGTTGAAATCTGCTAGTAAAATTAAGTTATCATCCGGAAATTAAATGCATTGGCAAAATCTATGTTAGTAACATAGTAACAGTGACCTTGATCTTGAAATGTGAATTGACGTTGGAAAAATAAATACATATTTGGACTTTGTCATGTTTGGTAGAATAATGTTCCTAGATAAAGGATATCCGTGCATGAAAACATGGCACGTTCCAGTTGCATTTTCTTTGATGCATTTTGTCTTTTCGACCTAATAAGCACAAAATAGCAATGTTTCGTATGGTGCATTATATTACATTACATTTTGGTTTTCATGCAATAGAATATTGAAACGTGTTTTTTTCTTATAAAAAGGGAATATATTTTTAAAACTCATTTGATTATTGCACAAAACTGAAGAAAAATCAAACTGAAGAAAGTTAACGGTTTTTTAAAAAAATCATGGAAATATTTGACTACGAAATTAATTTTAATGTCAGTTAAATTATTTTTTAAATGGGAATGTACATTTTTGATTTAAAAACTTTCTTTGATTTAATTAACCTCTCGTCTTCATTCAAATACTGATTTGTTATATTTCATATATTATTTGACTCCATACCAATTATATTTGACTCCATACTAATTATATTTGACTCCATACCAATTATATTCAACCTATGTAGGGTCATATAAATGTATTTTTATTAACCCAATTTTCGAAGGATAATGAATCTCTCTCTCTCTCTCTCTCTCTCTCTCTCTCTCTCTCTCTCTCTCTCTCTCTCTCTCTCTCTCTCTCTCTATATATATATATATATATATATATATATATATATATATATATATATATATATATCCAATTTAATTAAAACAAATAAAGGATGGCCTTGAGAATAAAATGCTGACTACTACTAACCAATCTCAAGATAAATATATTGGTTATATTCAGATTAGTATGATTATAAATTATAAATTATTAATAATGTTATTAATAATAATAGTAGTATTATTATTATTATTATTTTTATTGTTGTTGTTATTATTATTAATTACGTTATTTGTAAGGGAATTGCTTTGGTTAATAGTCGGACACGGATGGATTATTGGGGGGGGGAGGGGGGATCACGATGAGTATATTGCAACAAATTTTAATTATTGGCAAAGATATGCATATACAAAACAATTTAAAATTCGATGATGGCGGTGCAAAATAACATATACAAGTAATATATGGCTATAAAATGGAAACATATTATAACGAAAACAAAACTTATCTTAAATCTTTAAGAAAAATTTTAGTATTATCTCAATATACAATTTTAGTGTATAAATGAAACACAAGTGGTAATAACACAAGGACACATGATATAATAAGGAAGACAACTGATATTCATAAAAGAATGAAGGATTATGTCTGTTGAAATACAATATTGTTTCTGTATATGAATCCTGAGTAGATATAAATACCGGCATACATAAGTTTGTACCAATTAAACGTCATGTGAAACCGTCTATTGATTTAGTTCATAATTTAACACCGCATATATATGAATGACCTGGTTTGAATAAATTTGGTCTGTTCCATAGGCGGAACTAAGTATTATTGTCCATTCGATCTGAGAAAGTAATTAAAGTAATTAATGAATTAAGTGAAATAACACTCACGACTAGTATTTTCTGAGACAAAATTGTTGACAGTCATAGAAAACGTTTATGCTACATATGTGCACACGTCTCTCTCTCTCTCTCTCTCAATCGAATTAATAATGTCTTGTTTTGCTGTACTTCCAGTAATTTGTGCCCTCTTTAGCATTATTTTTATGTTCGATCTAGGAATTATAACGTTATCTCCTCTCGTTGATCGTACGGAAGATATGGCGGTGTTTTAATTAACCAACTCTCTCGAACGAGTCCAAAATCGCGAAAATTTAACGACGCGAAAATTGAGAAAGTTATATCTCGTTCTATGGAGTGCCAAAACCGCGAAAATGTATCAAGCTGGATTGTAAAAATCGTATACTCGTGACAAATTAACAACATAGAAATTCATCCTCATGCGCACAGGTAGCTACAAAATAATTTTTAAGAGAAGCATTTTCTGATGACATCTTTGCTCTCTCTCTCTCTCTCTCTCTCTCTCTCTCTCTCTCTCAGAAACCTGAGATGAAGAAGAAATAATGCTTTTTATTTGTTTAAAAATTAAGCTACTCATTTGAAGGTTGAACTGGTAAGTAAACTATGATTCATGTTCCTCTCCCAGACTAAACATATTATTGACCTACGGCAGTCCATAATTTTTGAGAAAAAAGAGTGGATGGATAAGAAAAGAAATGCTAGATTTTTCCAACATCCATGTTCTATTGTTATTATTTTTTGTCACAGTATATCACTTATCGGACGGGCGAAACAAAACTATTTTTTCTAATTGAGGTTTGAATTTAAAACTGAGGTGGTTCGTTTTACTTACGATGGTCACTTTTCTCTCTTTGTTAACATTAAAAACATGTTTTTAACATGGAAAAGGGGTTTGGTCGAACTACACATTCCCTCCCATAAACCCGCCCCTGTATCATATCGTAGGTAAACTACATTATTCACAAAAAGGTGATACAGACAAGAAACTTTCGGTATAATTATATAATGATAATTCCATGGTTAAAGTCTAAAGTCAGTTTCGCTAAAATGCATTGAATTCAATTTAATTGTTTTTTTCCTTCCCTCTTATCAGCATCACATTCTTATCAGAAATACAATTTACAAATATAGGATGTGAAAGGTATTGTTAACTTGTTAACTTCAGTAAAATATAATACAAAAATAAATAAAAGAAAAATAATACTTCATAGATTTGAACCCGAAATATCACATTATCACATTCTTTACAAATACTTTAAAATTAAATCTGATATATTAGGAGTGTGTGATGAATTACTTGTAGATTCATGGTGACTAATCTCCCCAAGAACAAATATTTAAATTGTGCTCAAATTTTTCGAAGACGTACGCTATTAGTCACTTGATTTATTTTATTTTATTTTACAAAAAAAGAAAACAAGTGAACTAGAAGGAAGAAAGAAAGACCGATAGAAGGAACGAACGAAGCAAAGATAGAAATAGAAGGAAATCAGGAAAAAATGTAGAGAATATGAAAAAGTACCTACAAAATGGAAGAAAGGAAGAGAAAATTTATATAATTTACCGCTTAGTTAGACAAAAATTATATAAATGTTTTTATTATTATTATTATTTATTTATTTATGGACACCTTTAGGACCTCTGGCTATACAAGCTATGAGGCCGTTAAGGTGACCCTCATTGTTCCCATTGTTTTGTTTGACATAATTTGTACTTCAGCAAGCTTGCACAATTAAGTTACATGAAGAAACTCTAAATATGAGTATGATAACTGTTTTATTTTCGGTGTCATGATCATGTACAAATTCTTACAAAAACTGTTTTTCTTTTAACTTGTCGGATTTAACTGTAACATGGTTGATTGGAGGAAAGAAATGGTATTATTTATTTGGTTAACATGTAAACTGTTCCTTGTTATGCTTCTAATCAGCAGTGATGATGATGGATTGTAGCAGTAGTAGTTTATTCGGTTTTCTTGGATCTAATTCGGCGAAAATGTGTTATGAACGGTCGGTTGCCCATTAATAAACACATATACACCGATCCTGCTCTGTGTGTTAAAAAGAAAATGTATAATAAATATTTCTCAACGATTACATACCCGATTTCAATGCTGTTAGATCTTCTTTATGCCATCTTCAGTGAGTAATTCGGAAGCAGTCAAAGAGAATTTTTACCGCGAAAACGGGGACGCAGTGTTCCGACTGATACACATGAGGTTTTGAATTGAGTGGGACGTGTGTAATTTTGTGTATAGCATGATGTGAAAAAAAAATACCGACCAAACGGGGACATGCTTGTAATACTAGAAAATTATTCGTATACACCTGGAAATAGAGCTGCGAGACTTTTAATTAATGAAAAGCCAACAAACAAAATAAAAACAAAATTGTGGCGATCTAAACAATGTGTGTCATATCTCGCTGATATGTTGTTTTACATATTGTTGATCGGAACCATTCGTAATTTCGAGGTCAGTCCTACGTTTCATACCTCGAATGTATGCCGACAACAAAGTTCATAAGTTCCAATGTTTTTCAAAATCAGTCACTTCCATTTGTGTATAGCATGATGTGTGATTGCGGACTACATTAAATATTTACTGACCTCCGAAATCGAAGAGCTTGACAACGTGCAAAAACAACGCACCTCCGAAACTTATTATTTTACCACTGAAGTACTCCAGTGAGCATGGGCAATTTTACGTTTTGCAAAACTCATGTTAACACATGTTTACAAATAATTTTACTTAGTTCAAATTACAATCAAGACATATATCAGATTGACTTTAGCAAGTCCTCACAACAAAATACGTTATGGGGCCAATTGTTTGAAACTGTTTTGTTAGATTCTTAACATGCATACGTGTCCGCCAAGCTGGTTGGCGTAGTGATAATATAAATTTTAAAAAATTTCGGATAGTAAATCGCCAGACAGCAGAGTCGCTTACTTAGCGGCGATGGTGCAGAGTGTGCAGACAACTGCCATTCGGACCACCGCGGTTATTTACAAAATAAGGATTGACTGAGAAGTTTCGAATGCATAGAACTATTAATCTGGTTGCCTGATATATGTTACTCTTCGTTCAATCGGAATGTCTTCGCTTTTCCATCTCATCCTAGAAAAATTATTCGACTCGCATCGGAAGGAGACGAGTATGTTCAGAATGACTCTTCTTACAACGAAGAATTAGCGGAGAGGAGAGAAGTCAGGGAACCAGACTATCAAACTATTTGTTCATTCACAACTTCTAGGTCAATCCAATCGTTGATATTGCCGAGGTGGTCCGAACAAATTGCGGTTTCATTTTTGCGAAGAAATTTCCAGTTACTGCACCGACATACATCCCAGGCATAAATTTGTCTCGCAAAAATAGCAGATGTGATCTGAATGAGTTGGACCATCGCTCAGCCATTTGCGTCAAGTCGCTAGTCAAGAGTAATAACCTATGAAGTCGTTGTAGGAATATGCATAAATGTGATCGGTTATGGTGGTTCGTCTCTGGCGGAGATAACCACATATGTTGCGATAGAAAAGACTGACGATGTTCCAATGGTGACTTTGTCTTCTTCCCGCGCCTTATTGTGCCATGTGAACAAAAGTAGTTCCGGAAATAGTTCTTTAATAGCGGCGAATTACAGCCAAGGTTTCTGTCTCTTCTTTACGGAAAAGGCCGATGTTGTTCCGATTGAGTGTATACTATGTTCTGCTTGATACCAGATTTTTAATAAGATTGACGTATTATTGAATCATGTCAACTGTGTTAATGCTTCATCGAATTTGAAAGAAGGATTAAATCAGACGAAAAGTACTGCTATGTAGTATGTTACAAGTATACAATAGCTACATTGAGATCATAATCACTGCTACCACATTATGTATTATAAAAAATCTGAGACGCATAAAGCGCTGGCACGCATTGAAGTTCTATAAATTGCGTAATTATTTTATCATTTATTTACAATTTTCTTACATTTCGGAAGCAATTACAGTTATGGTAAAAACCTTCATTACTTTCAAAAATTTAATTTATTGTAATGTTATCAAGGAGTCAATTAAATTCTGCAGAGATGATTTCATACATTCTGTTTGAAAATTGCGAATGAAAAGGAAAGCTTTTTATAAGGAAGTAAGTTACAGTATTTTATCTTTTTACTCTTAGGATTCAGGGGCAGATGACTATATAGAACAAGGGCACAGGAATAGCGCCACATGGCATACAAACAGCTCTTAGATCGGAGGATAAATCTGAAATTAATTTGTGCAAAGATGAAAAAATTAAAACTTTGATAACAAACAACAAATGTTCCTCCTAAATATAACAAATTGTCAAGTTAACAAACCATTTACTGGATAATTCGTACTTGCCGGATTTGGTATGTGTCTTTTTATCCAGCATTTTATGAGTTTCTTTGTATTAATTAGGCTATTAAATACATTTGAAAAATGTACTATGGTATCTTTGTATGTATCGCTCTTTGCGCGTGCTGATGACCCAACATACACATGTCCAGTCACCCAGGGATATAAATAGGTGCAACTCATTAGTATGCAGAGATACCTCATATATGATATTTGAAATATCACATATCCGATATCTAAAATTAGGTTCGTGTATCGAATATAACATTCGCCAAAGATCAAAGGAAAATCGAAGAGCCATTGGATACTGCAAAATGTGCTCCATGCATATTGTTCTTGGCACCATGTAAAAGGTCAGACGTTTGTGGAATCTTTCTTTTTTTCTGTCAGTTTTCCTTAACTGGATCGCACAAAAAAATCGAGACATTTTAATATTAAACCAGAAATCAATGGTCGACTTTTTTCAGCGTACACTTTCTCCTGATGTTACAGGAAATGTCTAATGATTTTTTTTTTACGTAGCTGTAATACCTTGTGATAAGTTGAAACAATTTTCATCATTTAACATGATTCATGCAGAAATGAAAAAGAAAGAAAGAAATAAATAGTTTAGTGCTTCGGAATCAATTTTGCAGGTTTTATAAATGCAAAAACCTCTGTTATTGTACATGTTCAAATACTACAGATGTATTGCTTGGCAGTGAACAAGACATTCGTTGCAAAATATTATATTAAATATACTAAACAGAATTTTCGGTCCTGTGCACTTTACTTCTATCTCAGCAAAGTAGTCTACTTATACTGTTTCCTTCGGTGTCGGTGTGTATGTAACGAGTGCTCATTTAGCACAAAGAAAGCGTACGGAACATTGAATTGTAATGTTCTCGTGGAATATTGCATCATAATGTGACCGTGGTTAATGTTCTCGTGGTTCTTCTCGCCCTAACGTGAAGAACATTGTTCGTGAATGTTATTCTCGGGTTGAGAACTCACACCACCTCTTAAACGCGAGTGGACAAGAACAAAGATGGAGGAACGTGCTGAGTGTGATGCGCCATGTAAGTAGTTCCGAGATTAAATCCATCTGTTAGGGCGAGCACACCAAGGAACATCTGAGAACGTGTAGTTGGCGTTTGGGCGAAAATACCAAAACAAGTTCTCCCAAAGAAGGCAATGGGGTATGTTTGGGCGAGACAGTTATTGACACAAGTTCATGAGAACAGTGTTCTTGTGGTTCGTGGTTGAACACTGTTCTTCTAGTTGTGGTTCTTCCAGTCTTAACGTGAAGAACATTTGAGAACTCAATGGGGTGTGATTGGGCGAGACATTTATTGACACGAGTTCATGAGAACAGTGTTCTTGTGGTTGGTAGTTGAACAATGTTCTTCTAGTTATGGTTCTTCCCATCTTAACGTGAAGAACATTTGAGAACTCACACCGCCTCTGAATCCGGAGTGAAGTCGACGAGAACAAAGATGTCGGAACATGCCCAATGTTTTTTGTTCAGAGATCAACTATATTTGTTATGGCAATTTCGAACAAGTCTCCCAAAGACGACCTGGAGATCTAGTTAATATATTTAAGAGTTCACATCAAGGTTAGTCTCAAGCTTAATGTACTACCACTGTGATAAAAAAAGCAAATTCCTAACCTCATGGAATGACCCATGGCCCAGAATGATACAATATAAAGATACGTTCACACTGAAGCTAATTCCAGATCGGAAGAGTCTCGGCTAAAATTGTAAAACGAAAGTAAAAACAAAACTTCAACATTTACGTTAATCTAGAGTGTGGACGGACGTAAGGATGTACGGACGGGCATGCACACGGACGCTAAAATGATCCATATGTCAAGCTTCTACCGAGGGTGGGGGTAGGGGGGGGGTAGCTAGGGGGGACTGCACAATTAAATCTTAGGAATAGACAGAATTTAAACATATTCTAAACTAAAAGCCTTAGCGATTAATTACCTACATCTTTGAATGAATACTACTTTTAAGGTGGTAACAATTAAACGTATTTGACTGTTTCAATTATATTCGTATGCATATCCATAATTAAAGAGGATCATCAATCGAAAAATTCCATTATCAGGTTCTGTAAAAGACAACTAAATTTAATAATAATAATAATAATAATAATAATAATAATAATAATAATAATAATAGTGAGGACTTAGTACAGCGCCTAACCTTTAAAAGATCGAAGCGCTTTACCATATTAGTTGCCACATAAGGACATATATATAGACAAGATTGCAAAAGCAAACACCGTGAAATTACAAACAAAAGCATGCTGAAGATAATGAAGGGTAAGGAAACATTGTTAAATCTTGAGTATCTTCTTGCAGTCTAAATAGATGAGTTTTTAGAGCACTCTTGAATGAGATCACGGTGTCATTGTATCTAAGTTCAAGAGGCAATTCGTTCCAGGTAGCTGGGCCCTGGCACGCAAAAGAACGTTGTCCATAGGACTTGGTTTTGATATTTGGAATAATGAGAATACGAGTGTCAGAAGAGGAGCGTAAATATCTAGAAGGTGTACACATGGGTGAGGTCAGATATGTATTTTGGACTGGAGGCAGTCAGCGAAATGTAACATAGAGAACAGATTTTGTGTTTGATTCTGGAGCGAACGGGTAGCCAGTGGAGGGTACAGAGCAGGGAAGAGGAGTGCTCGGTTCTTCTTACTCTACGGATAATCTGAGAAACGGTTTTTTGAATTTTCTGAAGTTTCTGTAGTAGATATTGAGAAGAACAAGATAGAAGAAGATTACAATAGTCAAGTCTATAAAGTACTAAGGAACACACAAGTATTTTAGTGGCATCAACAGAAATTAAATTACGAATGGAGCGGATGCGCCGCAGCTCCAGATATGCAGTCTTGCATTTGTTCATGACATGTTGGTGTAATGAGAGAGTACTGTCGAGAATGACACTTACGTTTCGTACTGTTGTGTGAATTTAATGTTGGTGTTGCTGATACTTATTGTCTGAGGCAAGGAAATGAATGAGAAAGTCTTTGTTTGATGATTAGAATGGTTTCATTTTTATCATCATTCATCTGCAGCTTGTTACATGTCATCCATGACTTCACATCGGAAATGCACCTCATAGCATTGGATGGTAGCATTAACTTCAGTTGGGTGACTAGATTTGCATATTTGGTGTCATCAGCGTACAACTGGCGATGACGATCTATGGCATTTGAGAGGGGCTGAGTGTATAGAATGAACAGAACGGGTCCAAGAACAGAACCATGTGGAACACCAAAACATAGATGAACTTGGCTGGAATGTTTTCCATTTACGGATACAGTCTGTGCCATTTCGATTAAGTATGGCTGTATCACTAGCGTAAAAAAAATGTTGGAGACGGTGAAGTAATATATCATGGTCTATTATATCAAATGCTGCATATCAGTCACAGAGGGTGATGACTGTAATCTTTCCACTATCCAAAGCAGAGAGAAGGTCGTCAATTAGTTTAAGAAGGGCAGTTTCAGTACTTTGGCAAGGGCGATATGTGGACTGTAAATTGCTAAAAAAACAAAAATATTTTAATTCAGATGAGATACAAGCTTTGTGACATGAATGGAAGGTAAAAAAAACAGGGGAGTATTTTTTCTTTTTTAACATCGTTAGGGTCAAGCGCTGGTTTTTGTAAAGAATACTTCATGTGTTTTTCTTGAATATGCCAGAAATATTATCAGAACACGAAAAAATATATTACAATGTAGATAATTCGATAGAGGAGTCTGTTGTAAAATTCAAGAACTATCAGCATCGTTTACAAGTTATGTATGCTATGTATTGTGATTTTGAAAGTATCAGTGTACCTGTAAAAAGCAATATTTCACACACAATATATTATCGTGCCAGAGGCAACTTGTACCAGTCATGGACAAAAAAAAACGCATTTCATCAGGGTTTTCTTTGTACCTTAAATCAAATCCACAAGATATATAAACCAATAGTTTACATAGTTTACAAAGGAACATATTGTTTTAAAGTAGTGTACAATGCATTGGGTAACATTGCAAACTTAGTGTATGCAGAATTAAGACACAAATTGCAAAACCTATGGTGCTCACAGCGGGAAATTAAAGAAATTTTAACTTAAGAAATATATTTGACGGCTTTTAAAAAGAGCATGTAAGATGGAAGTCCAGCACATAATGAATGCAATTTGAATGTTTAATACCCAAAGAACATACCCCTGTTCTGAATGTTTAATACCCAAAGAACATACCCCTGTTCTGAATGTTTAATACCCAAAGAACATACCCCTGTTCTGAATGTTTAATACCCAAAGAACATACCCCTGTTCTGAATGTTTAATACCCAAAGAACATACCCCTGTTCTGAATGTTTAATACCCAAAGAACATACCCCTGTTCTGAATGTTTAATACCCAAAGAACATACCCCTGTTCATTCATAACAATTATGATTATGATAGCAAACTGTTCGTCAAGATTTGGTTAAAAATGATCCTGATAAAGAGGTAAAACTTATACCAAACAACGACGATAACAATATTTAATTTAGCAAGGATTTAATAGCTGATATGTTTATGAAAGAAGGAAAAGAAATAACGGTTAAAAAGGACAGTTAAGCTTTACATACATTGGATAATCCATTGAACAACTAGCAGACAATCAAGGGCGTCACGATTTACCACAATCTAGCACTATCAACTGCAAACTACCACAATCGACCATGAAAATTCTACAATCTACCTCAAGGGACCTTGAAAATACCGCAAACTTCCACAATCAACCTTAAAATGCCACATATATAGTATGTGTGTGTATATATATATATACTGTGTTTTATAGGTATACGGTTCAAAACGGACACATAATAATAAGTACATTCAAAATGCATTGAAATATAATTAATCCAGATATTATTTCAATAAAATCAATATTAAAAAAGTCTGAGCGCTTCTCGTAAGATATATTGAAGTCGGTCTATTGATATTTCTGCACGTGAAATCCTGAATTAGTTCCTAATGAATATGCGAAATGACCTGACTTCGGACAGGTCAATTTGCATGCACTATATCTAAACATTCCCCGAGCTGTAAATGCTCGTTATCCTAATAAAACTTAAAAGTCATAAGACAGTGAACAAATATCACACACACACACACACACACACACACACACATACATACATACATACATACATACATACATACATACATACATACATACATACATACATACATACATACATACATACATACATACATACATACATACATACATACATACATACATACATACATGCACACAAAGTTGAGTACAGGAGCCTGCAAGACACATATTAATTATCGTTATCATGTATTAGTAGAGGTCAGTCCCTGTGCTTTAACATATGTAATGACAAAGTCAAGGAACAAATGTGAGATTCATATATACGGATAGTTGATAACAGGATGAATGTTCATCTTCATCATAATAATTGGTATACACTGCTCTCTCTTTCGGATAAAATTTTTCTTGATTTAATGACTTCGCGGCACTTTCCCATTGCTGGTCAATATACACACTTTCCCCTTACTGGTCAATATACACACTGTGTGCCGCCCTACAAACTGGAATACGACAATGTCTGTTGATTACATACGCACAGTGTGTTTCATGTTTTCAAAAATTTTGTGTCCTTTCAGCCATTTGACGTTTCCGTAGACCGGTTTATTTTCCGATATTTTCTTTCGGCGCGGGCTTTTGTAATCACATTTTGTGCACTTGACAAATGTGCTTCTGGGGTGTTCTTTTCATCCGTGTTTCAGTGGATCAATTAAGAACTTCTGATTAGTGTGATAGCGGGATTTTAGATTGTGGTTACCGATCTGGGTCAACGCCTTCTATCCACCATGACTTTGCTCCCGCGGCACACACAAGTAAAGCGCGAGTGCATTGCCGAAGCATACGAAACCGGGTCAGAGCGCGGTTTTGGTCGTGTACGCGAGCGCCTCTCCCGGGAAAACCATCGTAGCGCATCCTGTGGGGAAGCTTTTATGTGAGAATATTATATTAAATATTCACAGTCAGTAATATATAATGATACCAAAAACATTACCGTTTGATGTGCACAGTATCGTGAAAGAATTTTCATCCGTGGCCAATACAGGAATTAAATTGCCCGACAAATGATGTGTTTTGTACAGTCACAGAAAACGCTACATTGATGTTCAGCCTGAATGCATCATATCAGTTTGTTAAAGAAGCCCAAAAAATGCTGTATGATTTTCAAACATGTATTCCGGAACACGTTGAAATATATATTGTTACGGCTAATTGTGGTAAATCGTGTTGCCGGAAATAACAACAACAAAAAACGCATAACGATAACACATTTACAGAAACACTGAAACAGTTTACAAACACGCAGTCTTAATATTTAAGTAAAAACATTTACCTATATGAATACCGTATATATACGCTTTTAAGTCGAGTCCAACTGCAAACAATATAGACCTTACCTGCCGTCACATAATGCACCAGCAGATCAGGGTCTATGTTGTTTGTTCTACTGATTACTCTGGGTCTCTACAGTTTTGCACTTTACAGTTTGACTCGACTTATAAGCGAGCATGTACGGTTCATGGATAGCTGAAAGGTTTAATGAAATGACTATACCACGATAGAAACGTTTACTTATCACTTAACGATTCAAGAATATCAAATGACGACTACCAACACGTTAAAGGTGTCACTGAACATTTTATCCTTCAAACAACTGTGGATTTACATGACTACTATGCCATTAAAAAGGACTTTAATATAGATTGACATTTCTGAAGACGTAACCTTTATGTGAAACATTACACACTAGACACTGCTCACTGTTATAGTGCACCAGAATTAGCTAATGATACAAATTTAAAGATATCAGGTGTAGAACTTGACCTTTTAGCATATTATGACATGTTGTTGATCATTGATAATGAAATATTAGGTGGAATTAGCACGATACTGCATGGATATGCCGAAGCAAATCATGAATACCACTTAGAGAAAGATGGAAATACAAAGTATGAAAGATCAAGGTAATTCATTATGTTCCAAGCTAATAAAAATCTGTAAAATGAGCTATGATTTAATACATGAGAGTAAAAGATCTAGATGAACAACTGATGAACAAATTAGATATACATTATCTACATATTTACTGGTCGAGTACTTATATCCCGCTAGAATACTTTAAAAAAAGAAGTACTAGTACTAGATTTTATATCTTTACCAGAATTGCATATTCATGCGCTTCGAAGCCACTCTACTAGGGGCATCGCCTGACCCAGACGCCAATGTTGCAACACGTAAATGTGTATTTATCCAGTTAGTGTATATATAGTTATAGGGTGGGGTCTTACTAGATTTTAAATTATGACCCATGGACAAGTCCCCTACCCCAGGGGCATCACCCAAAATCTGTATTGGATATATATCTGATTTCCTCTTCTCATATCCTACACATCAATATAAGTTTTTTGGAGTGGGATCTCAACAGTTTGCTAGTTACGACCTAGAAGCAAGTTCACTACCCCAAAGGTATGACCTGGAATCTGTATTAGATATATGTCTGATTTTGACTCAACAGTTTCCAAGTTATAACCCAGGGGCAAATTTTTTTTAAAAAATTCGAGATATAATTATGTTATAGAAGGGCCTCAGTGAAGATACACAACAACTATCAGATCTAAAGCTACACTATTTCAGATATTGTCTGAGATTTCAAATAATATATCCCACCCTTGTTCCACCGCCACGAGGGACATCCAAATTTTAAAAACTATATGCACATCGACAGAACACACCCAGACACATCAAAAAGTTTCAAGTCTCTATCTTCAACCGTGTGGGAGGAGATACACTGTACTGCTACTGGACAAACGTACGGATGGACTGACGGAAGTAAAGACGGGAAGGACGACGTAATCCCCGACTTTTTTTCTCCAAAAATCGCGGGTATTATAATTGACCAAATCATATTTCTGGAATTTGATTTATGAGGTAATATAAAAGATTTGCTTCTGTAAATCATTTATTGTGCTAAAAGGTTAACCTTTGCAGCGTTTACTTTCAGAACACGGAGAGTGGGTGTCCTGCACGGCACACAAAAAAGGCCTATCTGCCTTACATATGCCACTCTATTTATATAGCAAAAAGTCCTTCTATTTAGGAGTACTACATTTTAATCCTGCTGCCAGATTTTATTTTACATTTTAACGGGAGATGCCCTTTTTTTTAAATTATGTACGTGCTTCTTTTACACTGTATAGATTAGGTTCATGCTCTGCGAATTCATTATAAAGTCAAATGAGTAAGCAGCACAGTTAAATCCAGCTAATGTCTCTGATGTAGTTTCATCCTTAAAAACATCCAACAACCCTTTGCTATATTAGTATTGATCAGCAGTTGTCGTCTCGCTACTAGTTGAAATTACATGTCTTACATCCACGCTTACATCAATTCCATGCGCATTCGCCAGGCTTAGTACAGTGCGCAAATCATAAAGGTATGCATTTAGTTTTCTCTTCAAACTTATTTTATTGTTATCGATTTCCTATTTTAATTTATCCATTTTAACACGCCATACAAGACTCTATGTGACCATTTCCGTGTTCACTTCAGTTGTGAAAATATCTTTGTTTATGTATATTTCCGTTTTAACTGTATCAGTTCTGCCACTTAATGTGAGTCTTTTTGTCTATTTGAGTTCAGAATGGATATGTTTATGTGGTAAACTACGGTTTAGCATTTGTTTTATTTTTTCGTCAATACTATCAAGCCGATATTATTAACCTTTGATTTTGCAACTTTGAGATTTTATTAGCTCTTTCGTGGGCAATATCTTCGATAGCTGTTAATTTATTGCCAACATGGTCCCTCCATGTTTTAATATATTTCCAATTAGTGTCCTCCAAAGGTCTGCGTATTGCGTATCAACACCTTTTGGTACCAAGCAACTGGTAGCTGCATCAGTTTACAGGATCGAGTAAATTTGTAATACAGTTATTGTTGAGGTTTATGTTACTGTTAATTGTTTTGATCTAGCGTAACAACTTTCTTCTCTGTTTTTGTCGCAATATCCCGCCGTTAAAACTTTATTTTTCAATATGTATCTTTTACAGAATATGTATCCTTCGCAGTTTACTTTCCCAAATTGGACCTTCTTTCCAACGCTTCCCGATTCTCTTTTGTTTTTGTTTTCTTCAAAACTTCACCCCCCCTCCTCTCTATTGTTTTGCAATAGTTCTATGCCTTGGCTATCTGTATTGTTTATCATTTAAGGTTTGCGTTCTTTTTATCTCTTTGTTACTGTTATATTCCCAGATGATTAAATCAAACTCCTCGTCGTTAATTTCATTGTCACTGATAGTTTATTATGTTGTCAATATTATTCAAATTAATATTGGTAGATGTTACTATTTCATTATGTTTTAATACTGTGTTGTAAATCAACCTTTTCTTGAACGATTTTGCATAAAATTCTATTACTGCTGAACCAAACCCACTGAAAGCTTCAGGAACAACTACAATGGTATCTATCCCCGTAACACCTAATCAATCTGATGTTATGTCCTAACGTATGAAACGGTTTCCATTCATCCATATATCCAGATTAAAATTGTAAATGCTACCTTGTATTTATTTCAATCCCCACTGTATTGTTCGGTCTCTCTGACCAAATCATTGCCTATATCCTTAATCTTTTACAACTTGAAATTAATACCATTGTTATTTGGTATTGTCCCGAAGGGACAAAAGTCTTGTCGATGAGTGACGAAGGCAGTGTAGCTTATAATGGTGGAGCATTTCACTCATTCATATATATATATATATATATATATATATATATATATATATATATATATATATATATATGAAAGAGACATCTTTGAATTTGTAGTGGTAACTGGTTTTATTGACTCTGTAGATCCGACATGTGCAACCTACGGCCCGCGGGCCGGATCCCGTCCCGCCACCTGGTTTTATCTGCTTATTTACATCATAGGGCATGGCTTTAAAAATCGCTTATTCGGCCCGCGCCCTGGAGGAAGTTGCACGTGTCTGTTGTAGATATTGTGCCGTGCCTTGCACAATCTTCACAGGTTTCGCTGCTTTAGGTACTCTGGTGGTATTGTTCCTCTGTTACACATTCTCTCCATCGCCGAATGCGCGGTGCACCAAGGATGCAACGGCATTATTTATAATTTAATATTTTTCTTTGGCGTCATTCTAAAAACAGAAATATAAGTATTATTTGGGACAAAAGTAATAATTTATTGCGCAGAATGCATAATAAAGACTGCCCAAAGGTGCAATAATTTATTCGTAGATAAAAGTCCTGTTATTTACCCTATCGCAATGGTTTGCAAAAACATTTATTGGCTAACAATTTTAACTAATAGTAACCCACGAGCCATGAAGTAGTCAAATGTGAGCTGTACACAAATAATGGAATTGTTCGCTCTTCAATTTCTTCAGTACTCATGCTTAATGGTGGACAAATTATAAAATTCAATAGCATTTCACAAGCAGTATGCTATCGTAAAGCACAGTTTAAATTTCTATATGAAATTGTGTTGATGTTTTTCGATTCAGTCAACATTTGTTTGTGGGTAAAGTTGTGCTATTTATTAGCCCAAAAAGTTAAAGCATTTTTAGTAATATCCGTTTGATTTTACTATTAGCTCTACAGTGTTAATAGTTAATAACTGTATCAGGTAAAAGTGCACGTGTTAGCAAGCAATCAACTGCGAACTGACTAAATGAAAATCGAATAATTAGTTTTGCAATTTCTCTCATATCCGTGTTTGATGGTGGACCTATTAACATCTTACCTCACTCAAAAGCATTCTGTATGCAACACTGATGGGAAGAGTTTAGTGCTGCATGGTAAATAGAGGTAATATTTATTGTTTCACCCGATATTTGTCTGTTAATAAAAGCTATGCTATTCATCTCATGATAAAAGTTGTGCTTTTGCACACGATATTTATTATCTGAATAAATTAAACCATTTCTGTGATTGGGGTGTGAGACTTAGATAAATTAAATCTTATCTGTGATTGGGTTGTGAGATGTACACATGGCTGGATTTTGTTTAGTCTCTAATGTTGAAAACATTGAAAGGAAACAACTTTACATTTTGACAAATGAAAATCGCTAAAACATATACACCACGTATCAGATAGTATATTTTGTTTGAATTTGTGTAATTTATTTCGTTAATGTGATTGCAACATCTTGTGGTATCTTCGGTCCCTCTTGTTTTTTCTTTCAGCTTTGGCTTCTTAAAAATGTATGTGAAGATTTTCAAAGATGTCTGCCAGAATTGAACAGAATTGTCTATTTTGTTTTTCATTATCGACTTTATTGAATGCAGAGACACTCCTAAAATGAAAGTTCTCAAGACAATGCTTGTCAGAGCTACAAGTGTATCAACAACAACAACAACAACAACAACAACAAAAAACAACAAAAAAAACACAAAATAGTAAACATTTATTTATTATGCATTTTATTTTCTTCAGAATTATTCTGGACAGTTTGACCGTGTGTTCCGCACACTTTGCACAGCCTTCGTAGTCTTAATCAACGTATTCCCGAGGGACATTTTCAGATTCCTTATTTTCTGTTGACCCTTTGAAATTATTATATTTCACTATAATCAAACTTGCACTCAATGCAGATAGAGGAAATTCCAACTTGAATGACATAAATTCGGTGTAATAGCTGATACCGCTTGATGTCATGTAATGACATTTCAATTCATTGTGTAAACTAAGTTTTCAATTGGAGAAAAATATGCTAATTAATGACGTCACAATGTAAATTATAACATCTAACAAATGCGTTTTTGTTTGGATGTGTAAGCAAAGCTGAATTCACGAAGCTCGTCAATGAATGTGAATCAGAGGTTCATAAACTATTTCAAAGAGCAAAATATAATATAAAATAAGAATTCTTTATTTCAGGCTGCATGGTCCATATATCTAAATTACAATGCAAATGTATTTTTAAACATATAACAAACCTCATAGATGTCTTATGTACAAATATAGAGACACATATACAACTACTAAATGTGTCTGTCCTTGTTAAGAACAAAATTATGCAAGACATTTAAAGAGTAATTTGTTCTATCTATAATCCGAGAATTAAAACGAGCAACATAGTTCCACAGAGATTTCAAGATACGATTCTAACTATTGGATATTCTTGTCATCATTGAAAACACATACTTTCTCAGCAATGCTTCAAAACCAAATGTATTATAACTTACGAACACAAACATGGTAGAGGCACTGTTCAATCTTGGAACGCGTAATAGTAAACGAAGACTTTTGTTTTAACCAATAACCGCCAAATGAGGTTACACCTCAGCGCTTTTAAGGGCTAAACTGCCTCATTTGCCTAAATCAATAGGGTTTTCAATTTGGTATTTTTCGAAAACCCCTTTTGATTATACTCTTTAAAAACACAAATTTGATCAATTTCGAACCACCGTCAAAAAATTGCTACTCAAAATTGTAGTGTGCGTGATACGAAAACAATATGAGTAATTTTTACTCAAAGATTGGTACTGTTTTTGAAAATAACAGGTACACTATGTACACAAAAATTCTTAAACTAGAAGAATCACGTTAATTTAAAAAAATTCTTTGAAACTTGAAGCATTGACATAATTAAACAAGTGGCTAACACTTTATTGGTATTAGGGACAGCCCGACTTAGTTAAACTGGGCAGAATTTGACCTTGTACAATCTTGGCGTTTCAGTACTTCCGTTCCGCTTCGCGTCTCCCTTGCCGAGCCCAAGCTGCCTGGCTCGCTCCAGACACACTGAATACCAGCATGCTTTGCATGCATTGCTCTCAAACCTGTAAACATTGAGGTTCCAATCCTATGTACAGGTTGAAAGTAATTTTACACACCCTCCTGTATCGCGCCTTCAATGAACCCCATTTGGGGAAACCATGCAGCGATGGAGGGGTGTAAATTAAATAGTGTGCATTGCATACTTTAATGCACCAATGGGTTATAACTATACCCATTGGTGAATAATTAAACAGGGCGCTTTGCGCCCATTAACTCGACGTAAGTGGCCGAATGGCCGCACACGTCGTTAATCCAACGAACGAACGAACGATGATCTTTCTCACTTCTACGATGCTGTTCTATGTGTGTTTACATAGTCTTGTCACTAGATTAAGTCAGTTTGTAGGAGTTTACAGGAGGCATGGGCCTCCTTTTTTGGAGGTGACTTTCCATGGGCTACCGGGTGCCCGTGTCCATCAGTTATTCAGCCTTTCCTCGTCCTGGGTTACTATTCCCGACTTTGTCTACCTCCAGATTGAGTAGAACGATGTCGGTGAGATGTCTCCGGACGAGAGTGTGAACACTATATTGCACTTATGTGAAAATTATCTTCGGCTTCTGGTACGTAGGGTGTTCGTGGGCTTATATCTTCCACGCTTTCGCCCTCGCTATGTACCCCGTCAGCATTATATGCGGCTTATTTTCCGCATAAATAGTTTATTGTTTAATATTCTACGTTCAAATTCAAGTATTTTTTATTGCCACCATGTTGGTCTTCGATCCTGTTTCTTGTGCAATGATGGTGTTCATCTTTCTGATAGAGGAAAAGCTTGGTTTTTCCACCACATTTTATCTCAGGTTCCTCGTTTCCTCGTATAAAGCTTCTGCAGACTTGTTTATCAGTGACAATAAATAACACACATCGAAATATGCATACGTTAAATTTCGAAAAAGTTTTTATGCCCTTTTTGGGCCTTACAAGGAAAATTAAAATCAAAAACTTTATATATATATATATATATATATATATATATATATATATATATATATATATATATATATATATATATATATATATATAGTCGGATTGAAAATAATTTCCGCGCGGACGTAAATGAAAACATTCCTCTGTAGGTTTCAGCCAGTGATTTCTCAGCACGCGAGCGTGATTGAAAGTATCAGTGTTTAAATCTTTTTATAAAGTGAAAGAGAGTAGAGGAGAAGAAAAAGGATTATATTTTGTTTGATTTGTTGTGTTAATAACGTATGTATTTGTATTGTATGTCTATATATCGTAAAACTGATTTTCTTGGGCTCCTCTGCAGACCTGTCTACCTCGCGTGAGCCTCGTAGCATATATACCCAATACTTCCCAATATTTACAATTCCCTGTGCCCATGTGTCTTTTTGTTTCTTTTTTGTTTCCTTCTATTGTTAGCAGTCTGTTATTTTCCTTGTATTATATTCTTAGTAAATTGCTAAAATATTTAGACACCTGTTCAGTCTTAACAGTTTTTGATAATTTTGTTGTTTCCCTCGAACCATGCAAAATTACCCCTTATACTGTTTTTTAGCTGTCTGGTGTGATGTTGGGTAGCCCCTCCATCCTCCGTCTGCTTTTGGAAAATTGAAGGGTCCCCGTTTGTGAACTATATCTTTACATTTTATTTGTGTGTGTGGATCATTTTAGGAGATATTGATATCTTAGATATAGTTCAAAGTTTTGTGAAGTTCCTTTCCAACATGTGGGCGGGTGAGCTCTTCCACTGGTTCCCCTCGCTCACAGTGGTTGTAATCGGACTTATTATTCCCTCCCTCATCCCCTTTGACATTTCTCCCTTAAGGTATATATTGTTGTATAAAGATTCTAATATAGGGATTAAGTGTGTTTTAAAAGTTTTATAGAAGTCGGTAGTGAGTCCATCAGATCCTGGAGATTTTCCCTTATTCATTTGGTTTATAGCTTTCTCTATTTCCTGAGCGGTTATAAAGCTGTCACAGTTTTCCTTACGCTCTGAACAATTTGTGTGAATATTATGTCTTTGCTGTATCGTTATATTTCTATTGGTTCTATTTTTTGTGTGGTGTACAGGTTTTTATAAAAAGTCTTTATTTCCCTTAATATGTCTTCTTTTTTATTGTAGAGGTTGTCATCTTTCTTTATGTTATCAATGTTTCTTTCTTTCCCCTTTCTTATTTCTTCTCTTTTATAGATCCCTCTGGCTGTGTTGTAGATTTCGCTGTATTTACCCGCTCTTATTTCTACACCTTTTTTTGTATTCTTGTAATTCATTGTATTTCTTTTTTGCCATCTCTTTATCTTTTTTGGTTGATTTTGCTCCTATTATTGTCTCCATTAGTTCTCTTTCTAATGTTTCTCTCTCTTTCTTCCTTTTTGTGCTTATAAATTTTGTTTCTCTTTTTATATATTCTTTTAAGACTTCCCATTCTTGGATTATGTTATATATTTCATATATTCTAGTATATTGTTGGAGTTTTTTAGTTATAGTTTCTATATATTCTTTATCTAATAGTATGGAATTATTTAATTCCACACCCCTTGTCCCCATTTTACCTTTTTTATTGCCTCTATGTGCAAAGTAAATGCTTTATGGTGATAGATTTGTATATCTTCAATATTACATTTTGTATGTTGTCCTTTCCTGTCTCTGAGACATAAAATCTATCTAGTCTACTTCCTTGGCTTTTGCCATATTTAAAAGTAAAATCCCTACATATTAGGTTTCCTATTCTATATGCATCTATTATTTTATTTCTACTTAAAAAATCCATAATAATTGGTCGTAGTAATTTATCTTTCCCTGACAATCCAGTAGTCCTATCTATTTCTAATTCTATCCAATTAAAATCTCCTGCTATTATTATTTTTTTCAGTTGAAATATTTAAAATGTAATTTGTAAGGGTTTCCATAAATTTGATATTGTTGGTACTATAGTTTGTCGGCACATACACATTTAGTAGGTGCCATTCATTTATTTTTAGGTGTAATAGTCTTCCTTTAAAGGGTTAATTTGTTTCTATTGCAACGTTTCCTCAGTTTTTCAAACGTATGAATGACTTTCAGATTTATGTCAAACTTTGACATTCCTATTCCAAACTTCATCAACACAAAAGTAGCGCCATCCACTGGAAAGACTCTCACATTGTGATTTTTTATATTTTTCCAGAGGCAATAATGTACTTATCGTGAAAACAAGTGACGTTTCGAATCTGCTTGTCTCCATTATATTTTTGCAGCGTATATGTTATTTCATTACCTTGATATTGTCGTTTTACATAATTCAGATGTTGTTTGCTCATGGAAATAATTGTTCATAACGAAGTTTATTGTCTTTTGTTAGCTACTGCCTTAGATAGGTTTTGCTTTTATTCACCCGACTGTTTGCCAGTTTCCGAGTTAGTACACACTATAGCTAGTGGGATGGGAAACACCGCAGAGGTGCAACATTAGAACTGTTCCCTTTGAACATACAAATATGTATGTATGCATGCATGCATGTATGTATGTATGTACGTATGTATGTATGTATGTATGTATGTATGTATGTATGTATGTATGTATGTATGTATGTATGTATGTATGTATGTATGTATGTATGTATGTATGTATGTATGTATGTATGTGTGTGTGTGTGTATGTGTGTGTGTGTATGTGTGTGTGTATGTATGTATGTATGTATGTATGTATGTATGTATGTATGTATGTATGTATGTATGTATGTATGTATGTAAGTGCTCAGCTTATCATGTTATAGCAACAGACATCAAAAGAAGTAGGAATGAACTTGTCCTTATGCCAGAAAGCTACTTGTGATAATCTAGATTGGTGGTCGATGTTTCTGATGAGGAGATTTACAATGGTTTCTGCATTCTCTACTTTAGATTTAAATTGGTTTAATTAATTTGGCTTACATAAAAGTACTATATAATTATTATTGTTTTAATAACATAAACGTTGAGACCTATGTGGAAGCCTCTTGAATAATTGTATATACAAAATAAATACATGAAAATAGTTTCAATCGCTCCACTCCGTTCTGATATCTTTATTTTTAAATTTATCGATGGAAAGTGATATAAACATTTTAAATAAAAAGACCGTTTGTGCTTACTAAGATACGACGTGTGAGTCTTAACTTCAAATTACAAAAGTTAAAATGAAATAAGTTCCCAAATCAAAATTATTGGTAACGACACTTTAAAAATGTGCATAAGTTTTTTCCCTATACCACGCACTCATATCTAAGCCGCACGTGCGTTTACAAAACGCTATCCTGGGAGTAATGTTAGAGTTCTTATAATCCAGTGAGATTATTTTTGTCTGACACATATTCATGTACAAACGTCGTTATTATAACAATATTCTCGTATAGTAGTTCTGATGAAATGACTTAATGTGTAACGAAGCCAATTCGTGTACGCGCATGCGTAATATTTATTATTATACTCGCACTTAACCGTGTCTTGTGTACTACACGGCTCAATATATTTTTAGCTGTTTTGACGAGGAGTCGTAGAACTCTATGGGGTTTCGTGTAACCTGGATGCTGGGGTCGATGGTGACTTTAGCTTGGAGGACGGTATTGGTTTACTCGCAGTGAGGGACCAAAGCTCCAGGACCAACGGGTTTGCAGAGTATAAGGAGGCTCTCGAGGGGTCCTTCGGCAGACTGGGAGGAGCGGGCCATGTGTGGTTGCTTCCTGACCATTGGACAAGAGCAGTGAGGTGGAAATGCATCGTGATCGTCGATTAGACGTCACGACATACATATATGTTCCATTTTTGAATCAATATTATTCAATATCGCTATATGGGTGAAAATATAATTAAATATCGCTATATGAGTGAAAATCAATTATACATGCATGGTACTTGTCGATGAATCATACATCTTTCATAATTTTGTATAAATTCTATACATTAATAACCGTTGGTGATAGAACAATACATTATTCATATTTGTGTATAAATGCTACACATTGATCATCCCTTGTGATCTATCCATATATCAATCATATTTGTTTATAAGTTCCATATGTTGATCCTCGTCTGATTATTCGTTAAAGTTACATGTTCTGATTAGTTCCATTTAGGATATAATTTTCTTATATCCGTTGTTGCGCATCATTCTGTTAAATCCATTGTTGGATTTTATGCGCATGAGTATGGTGTGAGATTCATGGATCGTTCAACTACACTAAAAATAAACATCTCATTCACGGGATTGCTTTCAGTATCTTCGCTAAATCCAGTCCCAACTCGGCTTCATCCTCTTGCGTCATCAATAAATTTGTACAAATCTTCGTTATTTTCTCTGTACAAGCTATACTTATTTAAGTTCCTATCAAATGAATCCTGAAGTTTTTTCTTTGTAATTATTTTTAAATGATTTTCTTTAATCAGTTTTTTTTTATAAAAAAAATCCTAATTTAAAGGTGTATTAGATGTCGTGCTAGTTTCATTTTGTCACTAATCGGATTTGGCGAACCAGTTATCACAGTCACTTATTATACTACTATTGTTTTCAACTAAATAATTATCATGAAAATTAGACTTTTATGAGTATAAAATAAACCTTTAGTTATAATCTTTTCACATTCACATGTATTTTTATCTTGAATGTTCTTTTCTTATAATATCTCCTCCACTATAATACCAGTTTGATTTCATCGTATTTACAAACTTTTAAATTGCAGGTATTTTGTGTTTCGTTTTTCCGTTTGAATAATTGTTTTTTCATATTTTAATTTATAACGTTGAATAGGACTCATATATGTTACTTGTATTATTACAAATGTATATAACATTGTTATTATGTTATAAAAGTATTATACAATGGACATCGTTAAAGTTGGGGTGGTGGTGTTTGTTTTTGTTTTTTTTTTAAGTCCATAAAATCGTTTAATTAATGACAGATGGACAGTATATTGGATATTTACATTATGATCCCGAGACTTCACTTACTTGTGCAAATGTCAGTCAATTGTGGAAATAAATTAAACTTGATATAAAGTAATTAAAATTTAGTAAATGGAAAGAATGGTTAACCGAACAATCTTCCGAAACATTACAAAAGCAAGCGAGAAGACGATTTGCTTACAAAAGGCTTACGTATATTACATTGCTTCTCAGTGATTTGTAAGTATGCGCGAAGAACAACTGATATCAATACATTTTTATTGTGTTAGTTATTTTTTCAAAAATACAGTGTATACATGGGATAAAAAGATGAAGTCAAAAACAAGTGACGATATATATGATGCTTTAAAGAGTATCTTTAAAGAATGAAAACCAACAAAGATGCAGCTTGATGAAAGAAATTAATTTTGTAGCAGAATAATTAAGAAGTTGTATAGAAAATAGAACATTTAATGTTTTTTTTTTTCTTTCTACGCTCTCGGATACAAATGCATCTGTAATATAAAGGTTTAATAGAACTAAAAAAAAACTAGAATGTGGAAGTATTTCACTCTGAATGAAACAAGAAAATGGGTTGATATATTGCCTAAACTTCTCAGTAGATATAATAACATTTATCATAGATCCATAAACATGACAACAGACCAAATTTAGGTTTTCGGATTACTGAGGGTACCGCAGACGTGAAAAAATGTCTTTTTTATATATAAGTAAATGTAAAAGCACGTTATCATCGATAGCAGCTTTAATTTTGTATATATAAAACCCGTATATTTATTAAGAAAAAAAAGTTTTTTCATGTCATTTTAGAGAGCAGAGTATTTTTTATTCTAGTGCCTAAAATAGTTGACTCATTTTTTCACAATTCATGTAACTTGTTCATATATTTATGTCCAAGCTTTTAAACAAATGGTTTAAAAAAAAATAATATTCAGATAGTTTTGATGCAGTGGATCCTATCAAGGCCTTGCGCTCATTTCTGCTAAGACACTTTAAATTGTCTTTAACACAATTTGTTTATAAGAATCAACCACATGTTAGAAAATGTATATGAGACAAGTAATAAGTGTATGAACTAAATCATAAAGATCCTTGTTTTCTGAAATGAAGGATAATTAAAAGCTTCAAATTACTATATGTGAAGAATACAATGCCTCGTTTTTATTTCATTAAATCGGCATAGATTTTGAAACTACTAAGAGAATTCTGAAATTATACAACATATGGTTTTGCTCCATTGCAGGCATCAAAGATACATTCTCAGAAATGGGTGATCTTCAAAAATAAGTTACTGTGCGAAAACTTAAACAATAATAAAGTCGCAGTATGGTGAAGTGTCTTTCGCAGAAGCTGAGAAAATCCTGGGCACAAACGAATTTAATATTGAGATCCACTATCAATACGATTTCACTTAGATTCGTCCTCTGATTTAGAGAGTGGTCGATTGGTAAGCCTAAGTTACTCTCTCTCTCTCTCTCTCTCTCTCGTGGGCACTGATCTTTACACACGTGTTTACCACTTCAAAGCAAAGGCCGCCAAACTACCATCACGCCCACCCTTTCCAATCGTGTACTGCCGTCGATCGTCAAGGAACAAATGTCTTTATAGTTTGCCTTTTTTCGGTATGTTCACTTCGGGGTCTCCTAAATTTTCCCGACCTTTGCCGCAGATTTTTCACGAAAATTATCCTTTTATAATATTTACTTTTTTGTTCTTCAAAAACGTGAACTTCAAGTTCTAACAAAAAATGTTGATTTTCTATTCTGTTTGTTTTTCCACGGGCTAGTTGTCAAGTCTAAAAAGGCATTTTTCCATAGGCTGGTTCTCAAGTCTAAATAGGCATTTTTCCATAGGCTGGTTCTCAAGTCTAAATAGGCATTTTCCATAGTAAGCTTACTATTTTTGACCGGAATTCAGTTAGGCACTCACCATTTAGTTTGTTGGGGGGGGGGAGGGGGTATCTTCAGTCCAAATATTTTTTCACTCCCTGTGAAAGATATGAATTGACTGCAGGATAAAATAATTTTTTTTTTTTTTTTTTTAAACTTTTTGCAGCAAGTGAGGGGCCGGAGTTTTCTTAGTCCCTCAGTGTGTAATTAAAGACTGACGGTACTGTGTCAGACTTCAATCTCATCCTCTTTCTTATTCCTGTATGCTGGAAAACGATTGGATCCACCTCGCAAGCATCCGATGAAAAATGCTCTGAGCAGATCCGATCGTCTTTCCAGGTCACCATATTTTACATCACTCAATCCATGCCTTTCTCAATCTTGGATGTTAATCCTTGTGAGGAAAAAAAAAACAAAAAACAAAAAAAAAAACAAAGAAGAAAACGAAGCATTGCTTGTTCCTTTAACAGGTCGACTGGAACAATTCAAATATACTGTACACTAGACCACATATTGACTTCGGTTATATCAATAAAAGAGCGCAGTAAAAAATGTCTTTGGCATGAATGACGTCACAATCTTTCGAAGCACCGGAATTAAACGAAGCTCCCGATTCAGTTACATTTCGATAGTCCGAAGGTTCTATGATACGAAAGACAGGCTGACTTTGTCAAAGGATTATTGATTCGAAGGGTCCTTCATCCGAAAGAGGGGTTCAATAACCCTATGATTCAGTTGTCTGAAGGTGTGTTAGATTAAAGGTTCACTGGTCAGAAAGACGGGTTAAATGTTTCGAACGTTCAACAGTCTGAAGATGCGTTATCCCGAAGATTCTTTAATCCAAAAGAAAGTTCATCTGCTCGAAGAGTTATTATCCGAAAGGAGGATTTATGAGTCCGAAGGTTCATTAGTTTGAAAGAAGAGTTCATTGGTCCGAAGGTTCAATAGTCTGAAGGTTCAAATGGAATGAAAGAATGGTTATTGGTCCAAATCTGATTAACAGGATCAAGTGGTTTATTTCCCTGATGAGTCCTGATTAGTTCAAAAGAAAATCAGAAAGAAAATGCAAACAATAAATTTGCTGTTTTAATTTTTAAAACACACACATACACACACTCAGTGAAGATATAGTACTCATTTTGGGTTTAAACAGTATTTATTTACAGAAGTCATCGTGGAAAGTACACAAAATCGAACAAGATATATAGATGATTGAACAACAAGCAAAAACTTATTTCGAGCACTCTCCTCATTAACACTAATGTTGTCCTTTATAATATGGCTGATGTGATTAATAAAGGCACAATATTGCAAACAATAAAACATGCTGACGAGATATTAAAAGAAAATTGTACATTCAATATTATAATAATGTCAGACAGTAACTTATAAGCGCTTACAGCAAAAACATGTTACTGCATGCTTGCAAATCAACAAGTTACTAATTTTTAGTTGGGACTCTAGGTCATAAAGGCAGGTGGCATGTTTTGGCTTGCAATCATGTATGTGTTACATAATATTTAAATGTTAGTTTTTCTTTTACACTAAGCTGATAAATCGGCCCGAAAAACCCGCGCTGATACTGATGGACGTTTTTTGGGTTGATGTCACCTTTTCATTAAATCGCTCAATTGATGCTCTTGAGTTACAGTTTATTTGTGGACACCTCTGGGGCCTCTAGCTATATAAGCTAAGAGGCCTTTAAGGTGACCCCATTTGTTAAAAAAGTTGTAAAGGTTTTTTTTTCTATATCTGTATGTATCCCCCGAAGGTCTGTTGTTGTGGGTTATAAAAAGAATCAAATATAATTTAAATGAAAAATTTATTTAGATCATTTATTTTTTAATTTGGGTTCATGATGTTGTATTTTCATGAGGCATATTTGTTTAGGTTCCCGTTTCCAGGTCCCCGTTGGTTCTGCCCCTTGGTCGCAAGAGAAAATTAATTATGGCATGTACTCACATCCTCAGGCATTACACCTTGTGGCTGGAAAGTTACCATGCTATGTTTCCCCAGTTTTCTGATCCTTGCCAGAGATTCTTTTGTTCAATGTGTGCTATATATGTATGAATGCTATACTGTGTCATGTTATGCTATTATCTTGTGTTTTTGTTTGGACAGTATTAATAGGTCAAATCTGTTTGAGTTTTTGTTTATTTTATAAAAACAAAAAAATAGTATGTTTATGTGTGTCTAACAATATGGTTCCTCCGTCATTGGATTGGCTGCTATGCTTCTATGTTTAACAACTTGTAAATCCACGTGGAATAACACAACCATACCTCCTGTTACCATTTCTAAGTTAATCAATCAATCAATCTTTATTTCCTCCATAAGGAGAGTTCATTTACAAACACAGAAAATAGAACAGAGAGAGATACATTTAACAATTTACATTGAAGATTTCGGAAAACATTCCAGAAATTCAGTGATACATATTACACTAATATAGATGAGGAAGAAACAAATACAACATCAGTAGTTGGGAAATACATGCAAACATACAAAATGGCACATAATCTTTGTACATAAATCTATAGCTAAAAAAAAAAACAAAAAAAAAACAAAAAAAAAAACAACAACAACTTTTTCCATTAGATACAGCAACCAATTCGATGTGCAGTCCGCTCATTCCCACATTTACAAACAAAATCCGTTACTTTGGTCATGAATTGACTTGAGCGTCCCTATATTTTGTCCCGGATGTTAACAAGATATGTTTGTCCTATGGTTAGACGTGCATCACCTGTCAAATGGTATTTGCTACAATTTGATAAATAAAAATGTGCCTCTTTCATCGAGAAAATATTTAATTTGGAATTGCAAGGGTTTATTCTACTGTCCAAATATTTGTCTAACTTTAATACAAACACAAATTTAGTTTTTTTAAATGTTCTACGTGTATTTTATCCACGATGGCTGCGGAATTTTTTCTACCGTTATTAGAGACGTTAAATTGTGTGTCCGAAACGTTTAACATTTTATAATCTAAACGAAGTTTATTTTTTTATTTTTTATTTTTTTATTTATTGTACGATGTTTCGGATATTCTTCTGATACTATTGGGTCCAAGCATACTTTTAATTATTATATTATCATCTCCAACCATCTTTTGCTGTTATATTATTTTAAATTTTATTATTATTATTATTATTATTATTATTATTATTATTATACTGTTGAAGCCGGGTATCTATAAAGAAGAATGAAATAAAATAGCCAGGTATCAGGGATACTTTTTATTTATTCTGAGGTCAGTTAGAGATTGACAAAGTTAGATATAAAACGAAAAAAAAAACATTCTATAAAATCAATTGACAACATTTCTCTCAATCAATTACTTTATTTAAAAATTGAAAATTAATCCAAAATAAATCCTTAGTTATAAAGATTAAATATGATTGTCTAGATATGTAAATAGATTTTTAAATAATTTCTCGCTTACTTCCTTTAAATACTCTTGGACTATAAATTCCATTTTAATCTAATCCAATGAAAAGCCCAATTCTTACAACAACTCGCAAAGGAAACACAATTATTGGACTTTAAATAGTTGTCGACACTGATTATTATTTAAAATAATTCAACGCTTTCAACTATAGATATTCGTATTCACTCACAAATTTAAAATCAAAATACAGTTTTATTACACTATTATTTGAGATTTTTTCAAATGTATTCAACTGAATTCGAAAATTTAGATCCTTCACAAAATACAAATTGCACATGCTAAAATGGTCGCAACTTATGACTAAAAAGCAAGTTTTACGTCGAATGAATTTAAACTAAAATAGTCAAAGCTGATTTGACTTATGAACAACTCAGATAATATAGCGAACTTATTTACGAAAAAAAAAAAAAAAAACATTACGAGTAAAGGAGAATAACATACAAACTGACTTATATTATGAACAAAAAATCAATTCACTTTGTATTTTAGTAACAAAATTATTTCTTGGCAGGAAACAATAGTCGTATTTCAAAAGACAAATTCACTAAATAAATATCAACTTTCACAAAAATATGTAACTAACATTTTTAAATAGTAAGGTTTAAGGGATACTTTTTGTTTATTCGACAATGCATACAATATGGGGATATGGTGGTGGTGGTGGTGGTGGGAACAGGGGCCTGTGCACCCCCCCCCCCCAAGTCAGATTTTTGTTTTTCAGTATGTAAAATTTGCTGTGTCCCTTGTATTACCCCAGGCTTCACTCCTCCATATACTGTCAGGCACCTGTTTTACAGTCTTATTTGTCATTGATCACTGCACATAGTTCGACTTCCATTGAATTATTTCCTTCCATGAGGAGTAACAGATACCCTGATTAACTATTTTAATCCTATATTTGGTCTCTCACAGTTACTGTGAAAATAACCATAAAAGAAACCACACTGATAGCCGGTGTATTTTACAACATACATATATTTCAACATGCACTTACATGAATAAATTGCTACTTAGAACCTAGCAAGAAGACATTTTTTTTGATAGCTAGATTTGAGAATAAGATCATCTATAGTGTTATAATCTTCAACACGAATGAAATAAATAATGACAAAATAAGAAAACTATCCGAGATAACCCAAAACTCCCATATACTACATCTACAAGAGACGCACTCTTTAGAAAGAAAAAAAATCCATCAAATCGAAGAGAAATTAAATGCAGTAGTGATATACTACAAAATAATAAATCGAAACATTTGCGGGCACAGCAAAATAATAATAATAATAAAAATTAATAATAATAATAATAATAATTTTTAAGTTTACAGTGGGAGAACATAATAACAAGTGATTTTTTAAAGGTAAACTAATACGTATAAAACTTAACAGATGGAACACAATAAATGTATATGTACCGTCTGACTATAGTAAAAGTATGGCACATAATAAATATATATGTACCGTCTGATTATAGTAAAAGGATGTCACATAATAAATATATACGTACCATCTAACTATAGTAAAATAAAAATAGTATTCATAAAAATGTAACTGAATATGTACAACTTTAATATATGGAGAACTTAATAATAGGATGGGATTTGAACTGGATTGAAAAGGATATAGATATGAGTACATGCCTAACACGCAGATATCTTTTACTTCAAGAGCCAATTGCAAATGTTATCAAAGACAATAAGATAATTGACGAATGTAGAAAATTAAATAAAGATAAAGCTGAATATACCTTTAAGTACCGAAATAACCAAGGTGGTTATTTGGATACATTTTATAACTCCGAAATAGGCAAGAGAGCTACGAAATAATGTAATATAGAAAAAGTAAATATATCAGATCATGATGCAATAAGCATAGCTGTACAAATTGAGAATAGGAATAAAAATGAGGGCAAGGTCTATGGAAAATCAATAACTCCATATTAGAAGAAGAAGAATATAACACAAAAAGTAATCCAAACATATACAGGAATATATAAATAATGAAAGTTATAATATGATAGAAAAATGGGATGTGATCAACAAAAAAGTAAAAAATATTACGAAAAATTTATTTTACTTTAAAAAAGAGACACAGGAAACAAGTTCAAAGGAGTGTATTTTAATTTTAAATAGTGATAAAACAATTATTTATGACAAAATTGAGGAATACAAACTCAAAGGAATAGATATAAGAGCCTGTAAATTCTGCAAACTATATACTAAAGCAAGATGTATACATAAAAATGAAGAAATAAGGTGAGGGAAGAAAATCTAGAAAGTTTAAAGAAAAATTACCAAATAATTATGGATCGTAGAGAAATACAGAAAACAAAAATTCTTGTTTTTTTTTTCTTATATAGAGTTATCTATTAAAAAAATATTCCGCTGGAAGAAATAGACAAATACAGCAAATAAACTAATTTCAGACAAATAAATAAAGGGTCCGAAACAACTTGTGATAACTTTATAACTTTAGAAGAAATTACACAAGCTATTAAACAGCTAAATAAAGGTAAAGCGCCTGGATAGGATGGACTCACAGCGGAGTTTAAGTTCCAAATGCGCTTACTACATATAGTAGAACTATTATAGAATCATATATTTTACATGGAGAAATAACAAAAAAAAAAAAAAAAATTGAAAGAAGGAATAAAAACAATAATATGCAAAAGGAAAAGATATACAGAATATTTTGATTACAAGAAACTGGAGACCAAATTCTCTATTAAATGTCAATTATACCATTCTGAGTAAAATATTAGCTAATAGAATTTTGTAAAAAAAAAATGCATGGGCGAAATATTTAATGTAAACCAGAGCTGGGAAAAGGAAGGAAGAAATATATAAAATAATACCTTAAAAATTTCAATACAAACAGTCATAGATTTTATGCAAAGTAAAGGTCAACATAGAGCAATCGCACTATGTGACCAGGAAAAAGCGTTCGACAGAATATAACTTAGTTATATAGAAATCATCTTATGGCTTTGGAGGCAACTTTTGCAAATGGATTAAAATATTGTATAAAACATAAATTCATCCGTAAATGGAGAAAAAACATAAAAATTTTATATAGAGAGATCTGTGAGACAGGGATGCTCACTGACAATGTTATTATTATTTGATATACTGTTTACATTTCTTTTATTATTTATCCTTATGCATTGCATTTCAATTGATATGACATATAATAACATGTATAATAGTGTCTGTATAATAACAGGCTAGAGTTATAATTGGTTCCAACCAGGAATCGAACCCATCGCCTAGCACTCATGCTCCAGGGCTCAAAGTCACTCGACCACGCACTCACCCCCATGAAAAGGATGGAAAAAGTTTGCTGGAAAGGCTAGAGGCGTATATCCCAAAAAAATTCGCACCTTACCTATGCTCCACAAAAGTCTATGAAATTCCAATTGATTTGGTTGTTGACCACGAGAAGGTCTAATGATCTTAACTGCCGACTTGAGTGTTCGCGGCTGCGTAAGTCGACCTAACCCGAGGTAATTGGTATCTCCATTATGGCGTTACGCGGGTCTGAACAAAGCAATGTGTATATCTACCTTGTGATTAGCTTCAGCTCTTTGTTCAATTTCCGAGATTATTTTGATAATTGCGCCTAAGATAAGCAATTATTTGTTCTGAAAGGTTGATAAAACAATGTCAGATCGCTGAATCAACCTGTCACTTGCTACTGCCCTTTGTTAATTTATGTCAGCTAAAAGGTCTCAATTAACTTTCATAATTACTCTGATTCCAAAAAGGTGAACATTATTCTACACATCTGTAACAATTTGAAATAAAATACTTGATACAATTTAAAGTCCGCATTATGAATTTATGAAAGTTTCTATATATAACATATTTACAAAATAGTGCTTTGATTTATTAATATCAATTTCTGTCCATATTTCAATTTTAGACATATATAAAGTTTCAATGTACAACCTTATATTTAACAAGGAAAAGTAATAATTATAATACATAACACTACAAATGTATTTATTAAAAGAAAAGAAAACGACAAGTTTTCAGTGTATAGCTTTATTATTATTATTATTCTTATTATTATTAAGTTGTATACACTTTTGTGCAGTATATACATGATAAAAAATTAGCAATTATTTCAGAAAAAAACAAAACAAAACAAAACAAAATCAACAAATAACTTCATTTCAGGGACAACGATTAAATAAATGTTTTACAGTTTTCAATTGCGAAATTCCACACTTGGAACAAAAGTCTGTTTACAACGGTCAGCAGGTCATCGTGTTAGTATTGGGTCAGCAAGTTTTAGTGGCAGGCAGAGCGGTTACACCAGAGCACTGGGCAGCTTTCGAGCACGACCCTAGACATACATGTTTCCAAAAATACAATTGCATTTGAGAAATATATCGATCCGTTTATTGTTTTCCGTTGCATTTTTCATTTTTTTTTATAAAAAAATTCTTACATATATTTGTTAAAAAGTAATGGACATTGCCCAAATGCTGCAACACTTACAAAGATGATAAAAAATAAACGCTTATGAGAAAACCACAACCGTAGCCTTATTGATGTATATTTAGGAAATCTTGCTTTTTTTTAAAAACTACCTACCTTAACTTACAGGAAGAAGGAAATAATGAACTAAAGAAAGAATTTATTTTGTTTTAAACAAATTTGATATTGTAAGTTCTAAGTGACTGCAGTTTGTCAGTCGTCAGTGACGAAAGAATAAAGTTCTTGACGTTTTCCTTGCAAAATATGCGGTTGGCGTCATAAATAGGCCAAATGTCGCAAGACTATACACGCAGGGGAAAACGTGTGATTTTCATTATCGACGCAGTTTATTACGCATCTAATTCAAATAAAAGATGAACATCTTCAGAACATAGTTAATATTGTTAATATTGGGAAAAAAGTTATTTTACTGTATCAGCACATACCTTTTGGAATTCCTTACCACTGTGGATACGTAAAACCTCATTAAACAAATTTTCTTTCTTGACCAGCTGGAATTAAGTTTTAAAGCCTCCCAATACAGAATTTTGTAATTGTATTCAGAGATAATCTGCGCAGATTTGTTTCTATCTATGACTTCTGACATGCTGAAATGTGAATACCTGTATATAGTATATTGTTCATATATGTATCTGTTGACCGCTATAGTTACATATACGGTGTATTAATCCATTTTAAATGTGTGAGTACGCGTGCGAGCATACCTGAGAGTGTGAAAGCTACTTTTTTTTTTAACAACATAACATGTTACAAAAATTGAGGATCACATGGCAGATGGGTTTTTCATGACCAAATGTGTTATCCTCGTTAAATTATTATTATTATTATTATTATTATTATTATTATTATTATTATTATTATTTTCATGTCAAATTTTCGTCATGGTTTTTTTTTTCTTTTTTTTTAAAAATTTTTAATATATATTTGTTCAATTCATATATAATTTGCATTTCAAGCTTACAAAGAGTAATAGCTAGAGAAAAAAAAAAAAAAAAAATAACGACGATATGTTAATTGCTTTGATATATTCCTACACTATTTACAACAACAATAATAACTAAGCAAAAACACTTCTTGTTGCTGTCGTGTATTATTATTATTATTATTATTATTATTATTATTATTATTATTAAATACTACTCCCACTAAGACCTATTAAGTTACAAATTCAATCATCCTGCTGGTGAAGTTATAAGTTATGCTGTTGATTCTTGTTAGTATTGATTTATTCTAGAGAACTTAATTGGATAGAAAATGTCTTATTCTCCTTATTTTTAGGAAAGAAATTTAGATGAATAATCAAAAAAATATGTTGTGTGACAACTTTGCATATAGAACAGTGTATATAATCCGCATTTCGTCATCAGGTCGTCTGCCAACGGGCACATTGCTAGAATGCATGCAACGATGTAGGCGGATCCCAGCAACGTTTCAGAACACGTTAGTTTATCCAATGAAATCGTATCTTATAAGCGTTAAGAAAGAATAACACTTTTGATTGGTGATATATTTGGGAAAGGTCAGAGATCACGTGATTGGTGTGACGTCACAAGGATTCCCTCAATTCTTCAGCTAGAAAAGTCGAAATATGTTCGGTTTGGTTTTATTGTTCAGTAATCGAAATAACAGATTGTTGACCCTTCAGACATAGAGTGATGGCAGAAGTATTTGATCTAGAATTACGTGACACTCCGAACGAGGAAGAAGACATTTCCGATGAGGAATTTTACACTCCCGAAGACGCGATACAGGTACGTTGTATCAGCTGTACTGGTCCGAAACGGAAATTGCCCTTGTATGGTTTAGCTATGAGATAGGGCCTAATCGACATACAGTCACAAGTACATCCCTTCCAATAACTATTTATAAATTAGGCTATTACTTTACTAAATTATACAAACTCTTTAGAATTATGATTAGTCTATCATCTGGGTTGTACAAAGCCGGTAGCCACTGCCGTTAGATTGAAGACCCCCCTCCCCACTAAACAAACCCAAGTGACGATCAAACATCAACCCCACACCCCTTTCCACTTTACATGTAACGTGATCTGTCATAGTTTTCTAGCACACTTTTAGTATACATATTAATGATTCATCTGTTACCATGATTACATTTGATAAAGAACATTTATTTTCGTCCCTTGTGTGAGTCATTGGAAGCGGGAACAATAGACAATTTATAGTTTCTTATGTTGAAGTTGGTATTTCCATATTACACAAACAAACCAAACAAAATTTAAAAAAAATTGGCTCCTCGAACCGACTGCAACAGTTAAAACAGTTAACTGTAACATTATTTGTGTTTTCATACAAATTTATATTGCAGAGAAAATAAATGTTGAAGAGGAAATGTCTGCTTTAAAATTACATGAAGATAGAAAATGTACATGAGTTAAAGAGTCAGTACATGCAATATGCATTACATATAGAGGGACAACATTGGACACAGTTATATTGCTTACATAAATGACAAAATTTGAATGACAGGGGCATGTACATGAAATCACACAACAAGGAACATTTTAATTATGACACATAATTGAAGTTGACACAAAAAGGAAGTTAAATAACACTGTATTATTGAAAGAGAACTGATTGTGCAATACCTTTATTCTGTAGAGCATTTTACAATGCTGTGACATTATTACTTGCATTAAAGGGTGGGTCAGCTGCTCTTTGTTGATGATAAAATTATTGAATTGTTTTGTCAGAAAATTTTGTTGAATAAAAATAAATACCATATACATGAATCAGTACTTTACTTTATTACCAATATTGCTTTTTATATCTGCACTTAGAATTTGTACTTGCCCAGAATAAACTCTTACTCGACCAGATATTATAGAAATATAAAAGTTAGCAAAGCTTAAGATCTAAATGTGATTGTGTGAAAGGTTGTTTATTTTGGGAACCTATTCTTTGACCCTTCTAACGCCAGTTGTAAGTAATTACAATTAATGACCAGTCTGTTCACCCACTGACAAGCATTTATTAATATTGAAGTGTGAGAGTGAAGCGCTTTGTATGGCCTTGATCAAAACAAATGGAAAACATTTTTCCTGTAGAAAGTATGGAGTTTCATTTAACACAAGTCAGCATTATTTCCGACAGGACATATTTTTCATTAAAGAGGGAACACTGGTCAGCACTGAATCAGCACTCATGCGATCAATTAGGCAAGTGATTGGGAAGTGTACTTGACTGCTGACAATTTTCCCTGGCCATTTCAAGTTGGACAAGTGAATTTTCCACCCCTGGCACTTCCGAATATATATTGTGATAAGTCCTGTGTCTTGTCTCTTCTTGTAACCTGAGCTCCATCTACATTGATTAAGGGAGGATGATCATTTGCTATAATGTTTCATGCAGATAAGTAGATTGCAACAAAGGTTTTGGATTCTGGATGCAGTCCCTGGGGAAAGAGAGGACAGGGGGCTGAGGTCACATTTTTATTGGTAATGTCATCTTCACTCTTCGTACGGCAGCCGTGTACTGAATTGTACAAAGACTATTCATACAGTAGCCATGTACTGAATTTTACAAAGATTATTCACACTGTAGCAAAGACTATCTGCACAGCGACCAGTGAATACAGGCGCAGGCTGATTTGGATCAGCCCATTCACCTTTGTGAAAAAATTAAATAGTTTACTTTATTTATTTGATTGAAAAATAATACAATTACTAACACTGAATAAGGTAGTGAAAACGGGGCCCATTGTTGTGTACAAATATATATATATATGTTAATGCTTTTATTACATTTATGTACAATTTATCTTTATACCATATACTGTATTATATTCTGATAGTACTAAATAAAACTTATAGACTAAACAATGAAACTGTGGTCCTGTCAAATTCATGATTCGATACAATATCATATCTCTATATTTTGCAAATGTTTTGGACCTCATATTAATTATAATAATAATCAGTGTTTGCAAAAACAAGAATAATTTCCAAAATAAAATATGTATGTGTGTTTTATTGTTTGCCTTTACTATATTATATTTCGCATGGGTCTGAACCAACCTGGCTTTTGGTCCAGACCAGCCAGGGTCTGAATCATCCAGCATTCTGGAATACATTAGGGATGAGTCTGAAATGTTTTGAATGATCTTGCATCAAATGATCCAGTGGGGGTGGGGGGGGGGGAGGTGTCCAAACCTGTAATGACATTGTTACAGGTTTGCCTCCCCCCCATCCCTCCATCCATTAACTGATACTCTTAATGGCATTGGTAATGAGTGCCTGTGAAATGAAGAAGTGTAACATTGTACCAGTTATTAACTATAATGACTTGCAAAAAAGGTGATCAGGAGTGAAAATGGATCAATTTTATGGAAGAAAAGATTAAATGCATGATTTTCTGACAATTTAAATTCTAAAATACGCAAACTAAATGTCCATCACACAAAATATGTGATTGCCATGTGGATTGGACAAGTTATTCCTGTGATTGCTAAACAGCCATGCGAATATGTTTTACATATCAGGTACATGCAATCATATGAATAGCTTTACGTAAATTATGTACATGGTGGCCATGCGAATAGTCTCTCTACAGTAGATACATGGCGTTTGGTTAAGTCTTGAAAAAGTATCAAAAAAGGGATAGTTTTGTATTGAGATTATTGCTGCTGCTTCTCCCACACTGCTTGGAAGATTTATTGAAACTTTGTAGGCAAGATAGGTGATTGATGTATATGTGCATTAAAGTTTTACCTTTTTCCTCTGGCCATTTCTTCTGAATTTCTTTAAAATAACAGTATTTTGAGAGTTCAGCTCATCATCATCTCTCCTCACATCATCAATAAGATTTTATTGAAACATTGTTATCAAGAGATGTAGATGCACAATAAGGTTTTGGATTTTTTTCCTCTGCCCCATTGTGTGGGGAATTTCTTGAAAAATTTTTGAAGAAAGGGGTATTTGGAGATTTCTGCTTGTATGTTTAGTATTTATGCAACCCTAATTAATATTACATATGTGTAGGAAATATTCTGATCTTTTATTGCTTCAGAGGTCTTGAGAGAGTAGAGAAAGTACATGTATATTGTTTGTCATATAAGAACGTGTTCAAAAGAATATGCTAAAGTGCATGGATATGCACGACTGACAGCATGTACATCTAATTATATGATTAGATTTCAAACACATTTGGTAGACAGTTTGATATTGATAGGATCTTGGCTACGGTTGATTATCATCACTCTGCAGTATTACTTAGCAGAGTTAGCTCCCCTGATTATCATGCCCATTTACTTTAATTTCTGCATTTGGATTTCAAAAGAATTTTGTATACAGCTTAACTATGAATTAGACCTTGGCTCAATTGAACTATCAGTTTTCTATGACATCTAGCAGATTTATAGCACCTGATTATCAGACCCAGCCACTGTAGATTGATCTACTCCTAATGTGTGCAACAGCATCAACAGCTGTAGTAGCTAAGTTGATAGAGCATTGGACTCATAATCCAAGGGTCATGGGTTCGATATCCTGCCCAGGCCAGCCTGAGTCCAATGTCTCTGTGTGTCTTTGGGAAATGCACTTGGCTCCCATTTCTTCTCCATGATATAGCCAATAATGTGTTAAAAGAGCAACCAACACAATACAAACTTATGAATATAATCTGAACCCTTGGGAGGGGGGGGGGGATGGATCCAAATTATGTACTAGTAACATTGTCATGATCTGACTGATTTTACAATCAGATGGTAGCCCAGCTTTAATTTAGTAGCCCAAACAAGGCACAGAGGGTTCATGAATATGAAACTGTTTGCTTCAAGTGTATCCTTATATCTTCTCAGGCATCAACAGTTGTTATCCTTTACAAAGTAATTTTATAGGTATGTTTTGAAAGGAAATATATAATAATTAATTATGTAAAGTAGCTCACTGGGCATTCTGACTTGAGTATATATGATAGCCCAGATCGATCATTCTGGTTGATCTTTGACCTTGGTCACATTATTTAAGTGCACATTGACATACATGTGTGTTAAACAATACAGTTACATGTACTCACACTGACATGTGTGTTAAACAATACAGCTACATGTATTCACTTCCTCTTTCAGAGGGGAGATGGAGCTACCGGGAATGAAGAGTTGTGAGTATACTTTATTTGGATGTCAAAGTCTGATTAATTAGGGTTCTCTTGATGATTTTGAAAATGAAAATCCAAGGCCACATTTGTACTGTCATTTTTAAAAAAAATGTACACATAGTTTTATAAACCAAAGAGCTGTAGATTTGTTTCTGAACAATAGAATTCCATAATTAAGGAAGGATATAAAAAAAAAGTTGAAATGCCTTTAAAAAAAGACCTGCTGTGCCTAATGCAGTCATAACAATTGATACATTACAGACAGTTTACATCCATTCACAAGGTGTTTATTGCTGTCATGTGTGGCAAACTGTTACTGTGGCAAACTCCTTATGTGTAAAAGGATATTATTAACTCTCATTTCTATATATTAAGTTGGGCAATAATTAACTTTAAAAGAAAAAGGAATATTCATCTTTTAGAATTTATCAGTCAACTTCAGAAACAGAAATTAGACATGCATTGTTACAGACCTGCATTCAGTCATAAGATTATCCAATTGTGTGAAAAACTCTTTGTTGCTCGCCATTGTACAGATACTTTGGTTGAGTAATAGATTTGTTGTCTGTGGTATTTAGACTTCAACTATGCTAAGATACTTCTCTTTAACTGATCAGCTGTACAAAATTAATGGACATTAAAATTCACAAACCAATTCATTAAATTATGAGACACTTAAAGTACTCTACTATAAAATCAGTCTTACAAACTTGGCAATTCTATCACTAGTATTTGTCAACTGATATGTAGAGAAGGAAATGGTATTATAAATTCCAAGGTATGAGAGCATTGTATCAAATTCTAATGCTGCCCGTGCTTCCGATAGTTCTCCAAATAATACTCTTGAATACAAGTTGCATATATTGATCTGTTCTTGCGAACATTCTAAATATTATATGACTGATATGACATCAAACTTTTCTCAGGAATTACCTCTTGTCATGAAAAATGTATTATTTACACAATGTGACCCTCTCTCCTCAAGAATATCGGGCTGAAACTGGTTTGCCTGAACAGGCATTTAAGCTTTCTGTAGGGTTTGAAATTGAATTGAAACTGAAACTGGTTTGCCTGAACAGGCATTTAAGTTTTCTGTAGGGTTTGAAATTGAATTGAAACTGAAACTGGTTTGCCTGAACAGGCATTTAAGTTTTCTGTAGGGTTTGAAATTGAATTCCAGTGCCACATTTTTCACAAAGCTGAAAAGCTGAGTCCACTTCATAGAAACCAGCAGACTGAAGGTTAGCAAAGACTCTCAACAACTTTGAACCCAGGGATTTAGGAATGAGGTCTCATGTTTGACTTGGTATGCAAGTCTGTATGGATGAGTGGATGGACCGGTGGATAGTAAGAAAATGTATTTATCCAAAACTTAGTTTTTTTTGCCCTTAAACATTTTTAAACATATTTCAGGGAGGAAGGTATGGAGACCTTGGAATTGTCAGAAAACACCGTCAATCCAGGAAGCCGGCGAGTTGGGCCACAGGATTTTGAACTGCTCAAAGTTTTAGGAAAGGGAGGTTATGGAAAGGTACAAATTGTTTGAACAATAACTCTAAAAATGACAAGTGCATAATTGTTTAGGATGAAATATTAACAAAAGTGATATGCAACCTAAAATCTAATTTTAAAAAATAAAAATGAAAAGTTGAAGAATGAGACCTTATTCATCATTTCATAATACATCTCTAAGATGAGTGATCTCTTTGTAGAGAAATTAAGAAAGATTATAGCAAGTGTCTGCTATACACAGTTGATCATCACTCTCAATAATGAGGGAGCTAAGGTCACACACACACATGAAATTAGAGGTGGTAACTCCCCCCTGCACCTCAAATTTGACCCTATGGGTTAAAGATTAAAGCAGCACTGACAGCTATTTAGTAATTAGTAATGAACAAATATGTGTGTATGCAGGTATATATGTGTGTGTAACATATATATCTGTTTATATATGTGTACACTATATATATTAAAAATGAACAATACACTTTGTATTTGTGTGTGTATATACATTTATATATAACTTGACCAAATAATTTTTTTTTGACCTTGTATGTACTGTATATACTTGCGTATAAGCCGATACCAACTGCAAACTGCATAGATCCAGATCTGCCATTGCATAATGCACCGGGAGATCTGGGTCTATGTAGTTTGTAAGGACTAATCAGTAGAACAAACAACATAGACCCTGATCTGCCGGCGCATTATGTGATGGCAGATCAGGATCTATGTTGTTTGCATTTGGACTTGGATTATACATGAGTATATGTGGTAGATGCTTTTTTAGCATAACAGAGCCAGTGAGGTTAGTGTTGATTATGCAATGAGCCGTTACCTGTAACTATCAATATTAACTTTTCAAAGGGATGATGAGTGGTCAGTTTGCGACCTACCATACCTACCATACCTGTCAACTTTGAAGTTGCTGCTTATATCACTTGCCTCACTGGGCAAACAGAAACAATTGATTGGAGTTATCAGCAGTTGTATAGATCAGACATCTGCAACTTCCTCCAGAGTGTGGACCAGATAGCGATATTTAAATGTACCTGTATGATGTAAATGTAACCATATAAACCCAGGTCACAGGCCGGATGTTGCCTGTGGGCTGTAGTTTGCACATTCCTGGTTAGATAATGAACGAATATGACACCAAACATCAATCAATCAATTAAATTTGATTCAATTTCATGAGTCCATGCTGGGGAGCGATTCAGGTGAAATAGTCTCCTTGATCTTTCCATTTCCCTCCAGTATGAGAATTGGAAGTTTGTGTCAGTATAGATATTATAATATTGAAATTTAAGTTATATCAGTAACATGGTAGTGGAGCTGGTGAAACTCATAGATGTTGCAGTGGAAATCTTACATTTAGTAATCTTCTTATGTTCTTCAGGTCTTTCAAGTTAGAAAAACTACAGGCCAAGATTCTGGGGAAATTTTTGCAATGAAAGTATTAAAAAAGGTAAGAATACATGTATGTAATGAGAAAAAGTAATAAAGAATGGCCTGCCTGTAAGTGACACTCAAAGGCCAGATATCCATTATATATAAAGGTTAAATGTGTAAAGGAAATGAAGAAAATGGGGATTAAAATGTTGCCTTGATGAGTGGATTGCCTTTATATGGATGTTTCGTGAAAGACAGGTTTCACCATAATCTTCATGGAAGATTATATGAAATAGTTATTCAGTACTTTAAAAAATTGTTCATATTTAAATTTCTTCACTCTTCTTTCAAAACAAACAGGTAAATAAGTATAGTGAGTTTTCTCTGTCATGCTTTTCCTCATATAATTTGGTTACTGATGTGATGAAGCCATGAATAAAAACTGGCAAATAGACCATTGGTGCTTTGGCAAGTTACTGATCAGAACAAGCTATTGCCTCAACTTAAAGCATTGCATTGCATAATAGATAATGGATTTAAAAATTATAACAATCCATTCTTTGGGTATTACATATAGCCAGGATTGTGTCGATGTTTTGTTAAATCCTATACATAAACACACACACACACACACACACACACACACACACACACACACACACACACACACACACGCACACACACACATATACTCTGGCATTGGAGACTTAGTTATTGTTCATTAGAAACCAAGTAGGTGGTTTCATTGCACTAAATAAATACAAAACATTTGCATTAGTGTTAAACTAATTTTGTGTTTGTGTTGTTATCAGGCCACAATTGCCCGGAATGCCAAAGATACTGCACATACCAAAGCTGAAAGAAATATTTTGGAATGTGTTAAGGTAGGTTAACATTGATTCTGTTATCAGTTTTTTTGAGAATGATGTTATACAGCTGAAAAGCTTTTTGTAAGCACTCCATCGTCACCCTGGTGATGCACATTTTTATCTAACATGTCATTGGAGGAAATTTTTAAAAACATTGGAGAAGGAGATCAAGAAATTCAATGAAAAATATATTTTGGAGAAACTTACAAAAACCATAAAGTCTGTAATCATATTAACAAAGGATACAGACTGAACAGAAAAACTCAAACAGTGAGAGCCTTTTTCTTTCACACAACTCTTGTGTGTTTACATTTTTCCATTACAAATGTTTCTCATGAGCTAATCTGTATCAGTAGATAATAAAAAAGCCATGGATCTCTAACAAGGTAATGTAGTGAACAGAAAATATTCATTCATTATTGTCACTTAGTGTTGAAAATTAAAATTGATTTTATAGAAATAATAATTATAGGCAATGTACATTATTCCAGTAAGATTTCATTGATATGCCTTGAAAATAATAATTGTTAGCTTAATTTAATTTAAACTGTCTCTTCTCACATGGACACCCAGTTTTTCATTCCAAAGCTCCAACTTCAGAAAATTGAAGATCATAATGTCATAAATCCATCAAGAATGTGCATTTGGAAGAAACTGGGAAATGATCTATGCATTGTATTGGTTGCTTGCCATAAACAGGCCTTAGAATATATATATATATATACAGAGGAGCCTCGTTAATCCGAACACCTTCGTTCCCAGTGAATATTTCCGGATTAACGAGTTTTCCGGATAATTGAATCATGCTCATTTTTATTTTACGATGTCACCATACCGTATATATGTACATGTACATGTATTTGCTAGCTGTAAATGTACTGTATATGCAATAATGGTTGAAATAAATTAATGAATACATCTACTGACTTGTGTTTATTTCACTTTATTATAACATGCACTTTGTTCATGTCGGCACTATCTGCTTCTCCCTCATACAATTTTCGTTTGATGCCCCGCCGATTCTTGAAGCGTTGTAGCCAACCACGAGAATAGGCAAAGTCAGTGATGTCGAGTTGGTCTCCGAGCTTTTGGGTGATCTTCTTTGTGCTGGCAAATCTTCTTTTTTTATGCTGGCTGATATCTCTACTCAACTATTCTTGCTTGATGGTGTCGCCATAATAATATAAAAAGTACAACGAATACAAACTGATATCTCGCAGTTAAATGCGTTATGGTATACTTATAAAATGCATTCATTTCTATAAGTTGTATTTTACAACTGTTATAGCTGCTAATGAACCGATAATTGACATCCCCTTTTATTCTGAAATGAAGCCCTATACTGCCCACAGCTTAAGTCAATCCACTTTATTTGTTCAGCCATCAACAAACTGTGATTGCAACATACAATTGGTAAAGAGACTTAATGACACACTTAATTTATTAACCACATGTTACGTCAAAAAGTGTGGACGATTTGATCCCAGTGTGTTTATTTACTTATTAACACCCCCGTCGGGGACTAGCTAAAACAGACATTGTTTATACGATCGCTGGTTACAAGACGGTCACGCTACTTGAAGTTTTTCCACACACATGATCACGTGATCAATTTATAACTTTAACATGCCACTAGAATTTGACCAATCAGAGATTGATACATTGACACACCTCCAAATTTGCGTATGTGAATTGGTGTTATCCGACTGACTGTATTTTCATATACGATTATTTCCGGATTATCGAGGCAAGTTTTATAGTAATTTTACACTTTGGTCCCCGATTTTGATTTCCGGATCCGGAACGCAGATTTCTTGATTAATGGAGCAAATTAACGTTTAGGAAATCCGTTCCCATTGAACTCTGTCCAGATAGCGAGGTTTCCGGATAAACGGAGTCCGGATTAACGAGGCTCCTCTGTATATATATATATTGAATGAAAGTATTAAAAATTGTTCATGTTTATAATTGCATAGTGGTTATGGCTGCAATATTTACCAAGATTTCTAAACTTGTACATCATTACAATGACCGAAACAATGCCATTTACCGTATATACTTGCATATAAGCCAATACAAACTGTATAGACCCAGATCTGGCATTGCCTAATGTGCCGGTAGATCTGGGTCTATGCAGTTTGTAAGGACTAATCAGTAGAACAAACAACATAGACCCTGATCTGCCGGCGCATTATGCGATGGCAGATCAGGGTCTATGTTGTTTGCATTTGGACCGGGCTTATACATGAGTTTATATGGTAATCAATATGATTAGAAACTTAACCTGTCGCTCTATGAACCCATTAGACTTACTAAACAGCATAAAGCTATTATTATGTGCATGCTATACCTACCTCAACTTGTGATTGTTTCATTTGGTGTACATCTTTTACCTCCTAGGACAGGATTTAATTTGTAAGATATGTCTTTGTTTAATATATCTGACAATTTCATTAACACATCCCTAGGATTGTTGTGATATTGTTGATAACTGCTACAAACATGTACATGATGAGAAATATAGATAATGCAACTGGGCATATTGCCTGAATATGCACATAAGATACTTTTGTAGGATCTACAATGACTTAGAAATTATGCATAGTTTTACTAATCAAAGGTTCTATTAACAAATGTGTTTTAAAACTGGTTTAAGAATTTTTGTATCAGTATTATCAGTATATCAACCTGATGTGTAATATTATGTGTGCGATACAACCAGTTCTCACTAATTTTTCCTACCAATGCCACATTCCATGCATTTATATTAGTTTCATCAGATCTCTCTCTATTATGACACTTAAAATTTAATATGTTTTTTAAAAAAAATTATAAGCATATCATTTTTATTCAAATATCAATAATGTATGCTATTGCTTGCTTTCTTTCAGCATCCATTTATTGTAGATCTGAAGTACGCCTTTCAAACAGGAGGGAAACTTTATCTAATCCTGGAGTACCTGCCTGGGGGTGAACTCTTCATGCAGCTGGAAAGGGAGGGAATATTTATGGAGGACACAGCCTGGTAAGGAAACTCTCATTTAAATTTTATGGATTGATCAGGAATTAGGTTTTACATATTTGTGTCCCCAGACTGGAACATTCAGGGGGATATAATGATGTCAGTTTCTGCCTGTCCATCAACCGATGAGAAAGTTTTCATGCAATAAGTTGATTTTGCTTTTAGTCTCTCTTGTTTTGCTCAAACCTAATATGTAAATAGACCTATGAACAGAGATCGAACTCGATTGATTTTTGGAATCAAAAGCTTAAAAATTAAGGCCATTGCAACCCTAATTGTGAATTTGGTTTCTGTGTGATAATCAAGTTTTCTGCACCTGATTTTCATCCAACTTCATAGTTAGATTTTACTTTGTAGTTACAAGTCGCTGTTGATTTGAAAATACTGTGCTGTCTGTGAGCTCTTTTCTGTTAAACTTTAAATGGCAGAGTCCTCCAGAGAATAAAATATAGGTGATACTTGTGGAGGCCAAAGTTTGGTGTTTAGTATTTGTTATTAGAGGTTTAAAAGGATTAAAGCCTTATGTTAATACATTGTATATATTGCAGAAATAATTAACTGTTATTTCTTTTTTTTAAAAGAAATGCAGAAGTTCCTCAAGACAAGATCAATTTAAAAAGAATGAGCAGTTTCTTTTGTGGACAAACACAGTGCCTCATTAGACAAATAATAATTAATATCCCATTCCAAACTTTGTATATTAGACATAAAATGTTTTCTTTACCTTGACATACTTTGTATGCCATAAAAATATAATAACTATTCAACTGTTTTCAAATAGACCAAGAAAAGAGATTGTCAATATTCATGTTAACAGAAATTTTTATGACAGTTTTTCATTGTATTTGCAAAATTCAGGTCTCAGGTTTGTAATGGTTCAGTTTTGATTTATCATACCATGGAGAAAGAATTTAACACACAGGATTGTTCAAAAAATCTAAAATCCATTAAAAATTGGAGAAACATATTATCTAATATATTATCTAATGGTACATATTGTTTCCTTTCAGTTTCTATTTAGCTGAGATAACACTTGCCATTGAACATCTCCATTCCCAAGGCATTGTGTACAGGGATCTAAAGCCAGAAAACATTCTGCTGGATTTGCAGGGTAAAGATCACATCTTTTTATAACAAGATCAAGCAAGGAGGGAGGGATATTGCATGAATTATTTTTGAATTTGAAAATCAGAATAATTAGTTTTGGTAACTTTACAACAGAAATAATACCATACTAATAGTCCAGGGAATTAAACTGACAAGTGCAGGCACATTCTACTGTGGACTGTTTGGTATATTTCTGAACCCATATTTCTTTTACACTTGAAGTTATTAAATTATTTATATGTGCAATTCAACATCATGTTTTAAAAAAAAAGCAAAATCATTACAAATAAGAAAAGGAAAATTTAAACAAAATTCTTTAATGTATACACCACATGATTGATGATTTTCAAGCAAACCTCCTCACCACCTTCGATTTCCTGCCACTTTCCTACTAGTTTGAAAATAGGTGAGAAATAGATTCTGCACTGTATTTGATAATTTATTTCAGTATTTCACTGGTAGCTAATGAATTATAAATTATATACACTATTAAGCAGAAAATAAAAAATACAAAATACAGTAGGCCAAGCTAATCAGCATCTACTGCTTTGATAACCACATTCTGTAACCAACTAATCATGCTTTTATCTGCATTTTAATTTTGTATGACAGTTCACATACTGTATATACTCGCGTATAACCCGGGTCCAAATGCAAACAACATAGACCTTGATCTGCCGTCACATAATGTGCCAGCTGATCTGGGTCTATGTTGTTTGTTCTACTGATTAGTCCTTACAAACTGCATAGACCCAGATCTGTTGGCGCATTATGCGATGGCAGATCTGGGTCTATGCAGTTTGTAGTTGGTATCGGCTTATATGCGAGTATATATGGTACATATAGTTGGCTCTTTCTAGAGGTTTTTTATGTGGTAAGAATATGAAACTTAAGTGCACTAATTTTTTATGCTTGTACAGGCCATGTGAAGTTGACAGACTTTGGCTTATGTAAGGAAGCTATAAATGAGGGCGCTTTGACCCACACTTTCTGTGGAACTATAGAATACATGTGAGTATCAAGTGAAGCAAGTAGGTTTCTGCATTTAGCTTGTTTCTTAGACATTGTTACATTCACCACGATCTTCCTTTATATTCACAAGAACTATTCACCACTTGTAAAAATGGGTCACAATAGCTTACTTTTAAAAACTCATAACTTTAAGTTTGTGCATTCAGCTTTATTTGTACAACACTATTGTATGTTCAGTCAGAGGCCTAAATCCTTGTTCAGGCTTAATTTGTACAACACCATTGTATGTTCAGCCAGAGGCCTAAATCCTTGTTCAGACTTAATTTGTACAGCACTATTGTATGTTCAGTCAGAGGCCTAAATCCTTGTTCAGGCTTAATTTGTACAACACCATTGTATGTTCAGCCAGAGGCCTAAATCCTTGTTCAGGCTTAATTTGTACAACACCATTGTATGTTCAGTCAGAGGCCTAAATCCTTGTTCAGGCTTAATTTGTACAACACCATTGTATGTTCAGTCAGAGGCCTAAATCCTTGTTCAGGCTTAATTTGTACAGCACTATTGTATGTTCAGTCAGAGGCCTAAATCCTTGTTCAGGCTTAATTTGTACAGCACTATTGTATGTTCAGTCAGAGGCCTAAATCCTTGTTCAGGCTTAATTTGTACAGCACTATTGTATGTTCACTCAGAGGCCTAATTCCTTGTTCAGACTTAATTTGTACAAGACTGAGTATATTTTGATTAAGCTACTTATATATTATGACTAGATGGTGTGTCATGCTCTACAGCCTCAAGGTTAAGGTCATGGCAATGGAAAATCACTGACTTCCATCCTTGTTGGGTCTAGGTTTTTAACCACTGAGGATATTCCAATAACATTTTAGCAATTTAAATGTCATGACTAGATGGTTTGTTTCATACCACAGCCATGCCCTATCTCAGTGTCAGGGTCAAGGTAAAATGGAAATCTTACAACCTTATTTGGGTATAAACTTGGAACCACTGAAAATACTGTTTGTCATTTGTGTATCAAGATTAGATGCTGTGTCACATACTACAGCCATGCCACACTCTCATGGTCAAGGTCACCTATATATAGGTCAAGGTCTCATAGAAGCCACTCTTATCATTGTCGGGTGTGTAATGAATCTTGAGCCACTTGCAGAATCAGGATGAGGGAAATTTAACTCTATAATATTTACTTGTCCAGGTTGCTTCATTCACAAAAGAGATTTTCATGAAACCGTATCCAGATATTTATGTCGATTTTCACATTGTAAGTAATAGTAGGTCCTTCTTTACAGGTTTTGCACATACAGCATAGCTTGTTAATGTCCAGGATTCATGAGAAATGTATTTATAGCAACTCAGCTTGCATGTAGTTGTCTTATTCCAACAGCTGTAATTTTTATTCAGTATACTTACGAAAGGTTTCATTGTCAACCAATTTGATCTCTCATTCATACAATATTTTGTAATTTATATAAGTGTTGCAAAATGCTGCTTCTCTCATGTGTATTTCTCCAGGCTGCTTTAATGTATTGCAGTTTTTACCAGCTTGAAAATACACACACACATGCACACACAGACTTCATCCAGTAATTACCCCACCTAGGCTTTGCCAAGACAGGCATATCATGTGGTGCTCTGGTTTATTTTTAGTGTTGTACCAGATTTCATAGATTTTATGGTTGCTACAAGCCACAGATTTTAAGACCCCAAAGAACAATGATCTATCTGTTAAGCTAATTAAATTATCTTCCGCTTCAGAGGCAAATTAATAGCTAATTTTCATTCTTAGAGGTTGCTTCACTGCCATGAATTGCATATTTTCATATTCGTATTGGTTGCTTTACTGTCATGAATAGCTTATTTTCATATTCTTAATGTCATGAATAGCTTATTTTATGTTATGTTCCTGTTTAGTTGCTGCTAACCTAAAATTTGCAACAATAAGACTACAATTAATATCCATACATTTTCAAATTAAGGACTGTTATTCCTTAATATAAAAATTTGCAGGGCTCCCGAGATCTTGATGCGGACTGGTCATGGAAAAGCCGTTGACTGGTGGAGTCTAGGAGCTCTGATGTACGATATGTTAACAGGAGCTGTAAGTAACATTTCAACACATTTTAAAGCACAAAACTTTCACTTGCATGAAAGTTTTGCCTGTTTCGTAAACAGAATTCACAAAATAATTTTTAATAATAAAGATTAAAATTGGGCACCCTTGCTAGCTCAGACTTTGGCATAGTGTGGTCTTTTGTGGTGCACGAAACCAGAGAAACTGGAGAATATCACCGACCTTCTGATGGGTGACCACTTTACCCTCGTATATACTGGAGCCAGAAATTGAACTCAGTACTTAAGAGTGCAAAGCCAACATGTTACCACTGTACTCTCTAGGTCTCATTAGTGTAATTAGAGTTTCAGTTACAGGATAACTTAATATGGATATATGTACAAATGGCTGAAGAGACGTGACTGATAACAACATATATGCCCAAGTGTGGATTATAAAATAGCTTTGATAGTATGATTTTTTGTAGCTGTCTCTGTAGTACAGAATGAGTTTAACAATATATAACTTCTGAACTGTGTTATCAGTATTATTAATATCAAGATTATTTTTGGCCATGTAGCTCATTTCTCAGACACTTTTACATATAGCCATGAAAATAATTGCTCAACGCGGTAAAATTAAATTTTATTTTATTTAAATATCATGTTTTTAAAAATTCACAAGTAAAACTCTCATTTCATGAATTCCCACAATCCATTTTTATTTCATCGTCATGTGTGTGTATATAAAAGCATTGATGATAATATAGGATTTGCAAATTGTTTAAAAAAAGTTTCAATTTCTCACTTCCAGCCCCCATTCACAGGTGAAAACAGAAAGAAGACAATAGACAAAGTAAGTTAATGAAGTTATTACATCTCATCACAATAGTAATAGGAGTGTGTGGTGTTAGTCAGTGTGTTTAGGTTAGCTTTCAGGTACAGTTTGTACTTGCTTATAAGTTATAAGTCCAGCTGCAATCAACATAGATCCTGATATGCCATTGTATAATGCGCTGGCAGATCAGGGTCTGTGTTCTTTATTCTACTGATTACTCCTAACAAACTGCATAGACCTAGATCTGCCAGCGCATTATGCAATGGCAGATCTGGGTCTCTGCAGTTTGCAGTTGGACATGACTTATCAGTGAGTATATACAGTACTGTGTGCATCTGTGTTCCATGAACACATTTCAGGTTTTAAAGTCTGCTTTAATTTTAATCCAATAAGTTTGAAATTGTATTTTCTTATTTTAATTATAATTGCAAGATGAGTGATGAAAATTGCAAATGTTGGCTTTTGTGAACTAATTATCTTTTAAACATTGAGAAATATATATGTGTAGATCAAATTGTATGAAATAAATCAGTTATATTCTTTTTTAAATTCCTTATATTTATCTACTGTAATTGCAAGCAAGTTTTATTTCTAAGAACTCCTATTTTCTGTAGATGAGGGCTACTCCAGAATTAAATTGGTGTGGGAGGGGGTGATGAAAGTGGGGGAAGGGTCAGAAGGAACTTTTCCCCAACACTCAACTTATCAAATCTCACTTCTCAACATAAAACACTTAGAACAGTTTGTATTAGCCCTCTCACCCATATTTAATCAAATATACTGGTCAAAGTTTCTAACTGGTCACTTTAGAATGTGGAATATTTTCTTTAACAGATATAATTGTCCAAGAAGTAGCGTATATACTCGTGTATAAGCAAGGTCCAAATGCAAACAACATAGACCCTGATCTGCTGTTGCATAATGCGCCAGCAGATCAGGGTCTATGTCGTTTTTTCTACTGATTAGAACTTAAGAACTGCATAGACCCAGATCTGCTGATGCATTATGCGACGGCAGATCTGGGTCTGTGCAATTTGCAGTTGGTATCGGATTATGCGCAAGTATATACGGTAGCTATTCATTTCTTGGTATCTTCATCCACCTTTATGAAAATCTACTAAAGCATGTAAGGGACTGTTCAAATAAAATATATTGATTCTGCAGCATGTGCTTGCACAAAATTATGATGATGTTGATTTCCATGGTTTCACAAAATTATCAACACAAATCCATCATGTAACATTTATGAAGTGAATTTGGATGTTCAAGATTCACAAGTTGTGCATGTTTTTTTACATGTCAGGAAGAATCTCAAAATTGATGCAGATTTCATCATTGTGGGTTCAGAAGTTTAAATTCAACACTTTTCATCTTTTTTCCAAATTGTCTAAATTGCTCTTCAATAATCCACTACATGTTTGATGTTTAAGTAAAGGTGCACCAGAAGTGCCAGGAATATTTCATGTAGATAAGAGAATGACGAGTAGGTGACATCATCAAACCAATTTTTCTTCGTTTTTTACTCGATGTGGAACTTCACGAAGGACAGTAAGAAGAAACTGTTGGCACTCAGAGTGGGAATGTTCGTGACCATTCCATTGGCAGTTGACCTCATGACCCTAAATGGTGGCCCATTTGTCTGATGATTTGTGAGATTAATAAAGGAATTAAATAGCACAGATATCATGGGTATAATTTTCAATTCATTTGCACAATAGGTGATATGCCATTAACAGAGGTAAAATCTGTGGTGACTGGTTAGAATTTTGACTAGTACAGGTACCTTTCAAAACATTCATATCTTTAGTTCTGGAACAGCTTTAAGCAGTTTTGCCAATTCAAGGTCTTTTTTCCCACCAGCTTTCAGAAAAGAATTACATAGTATAAATGTTTTAAGATAATTCTCTTTTCTTCCAGATATTGAAGGCCAAACTGAGCCTACCCCCATATCTGACAAATGATGCCAGGGGCCTGATTAAAAAGGTGAGTGTTTTTACATTTTTTTTATATAATATTAGCTACATAAGCTTTTGTTTGGGTGAGCTAAAAGAGAGGCTCATTGGCGCTTTACTTTTTGTTTCTCTTCATCTCTTTAGTCTTAGCACATTGGTTTTTAACATGACCACCAATACCAATGTTTTTGATAATCCTGTAACAAGCACCCCACAATTTGTTGGCAGTAACATTATTGCTAAAATTCATCACTAGTAACACTGTTTGTCCATATTGTCATATGGAAATTCGGGGATCATTAGAGAACACTGTGAATTGACTCCTTCATAGGGTACAATATGTACTCGTGTATAAGCCAGCTCCAAATGCAAACAACATAGGCCCTGATCTGCCGGCACATAATGCGCTGCAGATCAGGGTCTATGTTTGTTCTACTGATTAGTCCTTACAAACTGCATAGACCCAGATCTGCTGGCGCATTATGCAATGGCAGATCTGGGTCAGTGCAGTTTGCAGTTGGTATCGGATTATACGTGAGTATATACGATACCACTGTTTATACCCCTACCTTATCTATGCAGGGATTATATAGTGTTGCCCATGTCTGTGTCTGTCTGTCACATCTGTCACAAATTTCATTTCTGCTCGATAACTTAAAAGGTGCCATGCTTTACATAGATGAGGCCTAGATCAAGTTGGATTTTCACCATTTTCTGACAAAATTATTGTTATTGTCTCAGTTTGATTTGAGAACTTTGTCCATCAATTTCATTTATGCCTAATAACTTTTGAAGGATTTAATGGATTGAAATCAAATTTGGTACAAGGCTTTGTATTAGGAAGTCAGTGTCATTAACTGGCAAAAATTGCATGGAGTTATTGCTCCTGTTTGACTTGGAACTTGGCCCTTCAACTTCCACTCAATAACTTTTGCATAACTTAATTTATTGAAACCAAATTTGGTATGAAGCATTATATTATGAAGACCATCAGTCAGGTCTGATTTTTATTAATGTTTTCTGTCCGAATTTTATGGAGGTGTGGCACCCATTTGACTAGGCCCTTTGGCTTTAATTACATCATATTGGCAGATGTATCAATGAACACATTTGTAGTTATGGACTTTGGATTTTGTGGTTGCTACAAATGACAGATTAAAAGACCAATGATCCATTTATGAAGACATTAGAACCCCCTTCTCTATCAGATGCATACCCACAAGTTTATCTGCCAATAACGGTGTCCTATTTTGCAAAGCCATGAAAATTGATCCGTACAATTAACTCGCAGTATCAGATGCTTAAGCTTAACAGATGGATTACTAAATTTGGGGGGAGTGGGGGGCAAGAGCCCAGTACAGTAAGTGTTGAAAGCAGTATTGTGAATGGAAATGAAATACACAACTAACCTAACAATGCAGCGGTATAATCATGGCGAGTTCACATTGTACATGTGTCATTGTATCTGATAGAATTAATAAAATTGATGTTAAAGGTATGAAATGCCAAATCTCTGTCTATTTTCAAACTCTGCAAAGAGTTTATGTTTCAACAATATACCATACTCAGTTTAATTTTACTTACCATCCCTCCCTTACTACAAATGTATCTGTTTTTCTTGTTGTCAATCCTGCCTTGGCAAAAGCTTGAGATAGTGATCACTTTGGCACCCATTTGTGCATCTGTCCATATTTCTGCACCCTTGATTAAGGTCAATGTTACAGTTTTTTTTAGATTGAGTTCATTTTTAATTTTTGTTCTTTCTATCTAGATAAAAAGGTGGGTTCAGCAAAATGGTTCTCTTGTTTTTAATTCAAACTGAATGAGCACCTGACTTTGTACAGAGGGGGAGAAAATGCATATGCTGCTGTCCATTGTTTTTAAATTAAGAGTATTTTTCATTCGACAAAAAAAAAATTTGATTTAATTCTTAACGGAATATCTTTATAATACTGTCATTTTGACATTTTGCTCTCTTCATGTGCAGACTTTTGTCCCAGACATTCATGTAATTGATTTGCCTTTCAGAGAGCAAAGTCTGTTCAAGAATGCCATTCCAAAGTTAAGAGTACCCAGGGTCAAAATAAAAAGTGAAATCGTGTAAAAATGTTTTAAAGGCCTTGAAGAGTCATACAAATAAAATAATGAAGAAAGTCATGAAATAAGTATGCTTAGTGTTGTACTGCCCTTCAAAATTTTACTGCCACTAATTTTCTGCTAAAACTAGTAGTTTGGTTAGACTTGGTCTGATGTCATGGAATTTTCATTCATTTTCATTTGTAAAGAAGTCTTGGAAAAATGTATCTCTTTGTTGCAACAAGATGTAGGATCCCTGCTCAATGTTGTCAGATGGTGCTATGTATTGATTTCATATCTGTTACAGTTATTAAAGAAAAATCCAAAGGATCGATTGGGAGGTGGACCTGAAGATGCCAAGGCTATTAAAGTAAGTCACAGAACTTGGATATTAGGCAATTTTTATTATATATTATGTACATTCTGTAGTTCACTTTTTTCGTGGGATCTCAGTTTTTGTGGATTTCGAGGTTTCTACAAACTATGAATTTGAAAACCCAACAAGAAATGAGACACATGTGAGACAAGAGCCTGCCCATATGTGTTCTTACTTATACATTCCTAGCAATAAACAAAGCCGAGTTATTTAATAATTCAACTAAATTACTGTAATAAAATGTTTTCTTGTACACGTGTTTGTTTTATTTGAACCCTTTTTGAATAAAAATAATCATGATGCATCAGTTTTGTTTCATGGCAAATGTATGTATGCAATATCCAGTAACTGCTGGTTCTGCTCAATGCCTTAAATTGATATGTGAGATTAGCAAGGAGAGAGAAATAAGAAAGATTGTAACGTTTTTCAGAACTAATATTAATTAAAATGAAATTATAGTGAAATGATCTTGAACAATTAAATTTAATGCTTATTTACATCAATTTTTCATTCAAGTGAAAGTGTTGCACTTACTTTATTCTCTGGAATTGTCTGTGATGTAAGATTTACCCACAGTTGTAATTAAGCTGGATCATTGATGCTAGAAGTATCCACATTATACTTTGTTTCTTCAAAAGTGTTGATGTTAGATTATCTGTCAGTGTTGGTAAGGCAAACTATAGACAGGTGGCCTAAATTACTGATTGGACTTTGGGAAACTACTGATAAACATCTGCAAGGGTAAACAGGTCTGGATAGATATTTGCTGGTGAAGGCCACTGTTACTGAAAATAAAATTTCTACACAAAATTGAGTGAATTAAGTTAAAATATTCTTTATTTCAAAAGGTTAATGTAAACTGTTTGAAACTTGCATTCCAGGATAGTAGAAGATAGTTTACAACCTACACTGTATTTTGTTTTCAGCACCACTCCTTTTTCCGACATGTTGACTGGAAAGATCTGATTCACAGACGAGTGGAGCCACCATTTAAGCCATCATTAGTAAGTTAATACAACTGTAAATGAACATTTGATGGAGCTTTAGTTCTTTAAAGAGAAATAGAAAGAGTAGTTTTGAAATAGTTGCTATATTTTCTGTGAAAAATTAAAAAATTATATTCACTATTGACAGCTCAGATTTTTACATTCAATTGTCGTTGATGTGGAGAAAACCATAAAACTTTGCTCCATAGTCACGAAATGAGTACGAAAGTTGAACTTGTGCTCAAATTTAAAAAAAAATTATGCTTTTATAACTTCTCTCAGTGTTGGATTAGAGCTACACAAACTTTGGCATGATCTTATTGTTTGTAACTCTACAGAAATGACACATTTCAATGAAATTGAATTATTCTAATTAGAATTTTTTATTCTGGCATTTTGAGTTTAGTTTTTGTGACATTGGGGTCAGGTGAAGATGATTAACCTGGAATATATAGCCACTTAACTGTGAAACTTGGGATCATGAAATTTTAAGTGATTATGTTGCCACTATGGTACATGGTTTGTACAATCTTGAAAAATCCTTGAATTTGATGGGTTGCCTTGCAAACTCTTTAAATTTAAAAAAAAATTGGCTTTATCATTGAAAAGTCATTGAATTTGTTGATAAACTTTTTCCCAGATTCCTTGAATTTATTTGAGGGAATAAAAAACGTTAAAACTGAATTAAATATATAGCACTTTTTAAATTAAACATTTTTGTTATTCACACATTTTCCGAATATAATAAACAAATGGTGTAAAATTCGGTGGATCAACTGATGCATGATATGGGTAGTTACCAGCTGGTGTAGCATCCCTTTGCTGTAGTGGCATGCTAATTATGTGTTTTTTCTTCTACAATTGTACGAGTTTATGTTGTGAAAAAGCCCCAACCTTTCATAATGGTGACCTCATCTCAGCAATTATCTATTACAGGTTCATACTTTCCATTTCTATCCCATTACAAACAATATCTTAAAGTGATTTGATATTTTATTTGTGTGACTACTTCTTTTTTCATGCAGCAGACTATAAATTCCTCTAATCGTGTATGACTTTTTCCTGTTTCCTGATGGTTATCAAAATCTGCCCAATCTACCTCTTGTATGACTTTTTCCTATTTCCTGAAGGTCATCAAAATCTGCCCAATCTACCTCTTGTATGACTTTTTCCTATTTCCTGAAAGTCATCAAAATCTGCCCAATCTACCTCTTGTATGACTTTTTCCTGTTTCCTGAAAGTCATCAAAATCTGCCCAATCTACCTCCAGCAAGGAGAGAAAACACAGTAAAACTGTGAAGACTAAATTGGAACAATAAGAATTCTTTTTATATTTGAATAGGTATTTCAGTCACTGAGATTAAAGTGCTATTGAAATGGCAACTCTTTCCAAAATAGCTGCGTATTAAGATATTTCTGGCCCTAATGTGTTATTTTCAGGATATGACAGGTTTTATTGTTTTAGTTTGATATTTGAACCTTTACTTGCAGATGTAAATGTATACTAGCCCATTTTTGTGACCATAATAGCCACATGTACTTTGTATTTACAGGCAAATTATGAAGATGTAAGTCAGTTTGATAGCAAGTTTACCAAGCAGACTCCTGTTGATTCTCCAGATGACACTGTCCTTAGTGAAAGTGCAAACAAAGTCTTTGTGGTAAGTTACACCATTTAAAAAAAAAACAAACTGATATATTTTTAACGTTACCATTTTTACTATTTATATAACCTGGATTGTGTTCATATGATGTAAACATCTATACATATACACTATACAAAAGTACATACACACATACAATAAAACCTGTCTATAAAGGACACTCGGGAGATGTGAAAAATTTGTCCTTAATGGGGAGGGGGGGGGGGTTCATGCAGCTTTGTGAATGTTTTTTTTTTTAGGTGCTTACATTTATGTTTGCGTTTGCATGAGTATTTGTGGATGCATTAGGATAGAGAACTAATTTTTTGTTTGGTTCGGTGTTTTATGGCACAGTAAAACATGTAAATTATTTAGTGCCAAGGCAGTTGGAGTTCTACATTCCAGAGCCCTCTGGGGGTAGATCATTTTAGTTATATCTTGTATTGAAATTTTATTAAAGAAAACTTTTTTTCAAACATTCTTCAGTGGAGCAAGATGTAACATTACTTAGAATCAGTCTTGACTAATAGCACCTGTACATTATTTACAAGATCAACTTAATAGCTGCCATTTGATTCATGACTACCATATGTAACCTACAGAATGAATGGGGGTTTTGGTCATGTAGACCCCAGAAACTTACAGAATGAATGGGGGTTTTGGTCATGTAGACACCAGAAACTTACAGAATGAATGGGGGTTTTGGTCATGTAGACCCCAGAAGCTTACAGAATGAATGGGGGTTTTGGTCATGTAGACCCCAGAAGCTTACAGAATGAATGGGGGTTTTGGTCATGTAGACCCCAGAAGCTTACAGAATGAATGGGGGTTTTGGTCATGTAGACCCCAGAAGTCAAATAGCAGTTTTATGCTTGAACAAAGCATTATTACATTTCAAAGCTTGATGAACCTACGGGCATACATGTAGGTCAAAGTTGAGATCAGTCATAATCTGCTGTTTAAGCCCTATGGTCTACTTCCACACACTCAAGCCCAATTAATTATGCACACAGGTGACACTATAGAAATTCCTGTATATGGAATTAGTGGATAGTTATCTACCAAGTAATTAACAAGCTGGAACTCATTGGACGTATCAAAGTCTCTTTGGTGAGCGAAAGGGAGACAGATTTATGCATTTTTTGGTAATAATGTCCATTATATGCAGCAATTTAGATCACATATTAGTGTCCATTTATAACGTTAAACAATTGTCCTCTATATAACGAACAAATATATAGGGATTCCCAAAAGTTTCCATTATGTGCAGGTATCTGCTAAGGCAGTTTTCATTGTACATACATGCATACATACATACATACACACACACACACACACGCATGCACACATGCACACACGCACACACACACACACACACACACACACACACACAACTTAAGATGTATGTTCTTTGTAATATATGCCATTATTGTCTAAGGCATATCCATGAATATAAATAATGACAATGTCAAGCCCTCAACAAATTATACCCACAACAATAAATGGATTCATAGTATTTTTTTGGCATATTCATTAATTTAAAGAGGCACATTCATTCTGCCTACTAATCAAAAATGAATTTGTTCAAACAGAAGTCCAGATTTTTTGGAAAGATATTAACAGATAAAGAAACAAATTTTTTGCTTATAATGAATTTTTTATAAAAAATTGCATAAAAGATAGTGCTTCCCTAAGTGGAGACAGACTTAACACCCTATGTGTGATTTCTGTAATGATTCATAGAGCTTCGGATGAGATTGGTTTGACTGACATGTGACAGTATGGAGATATGTGACATTTTGTGGCAGACAGGTGATGTTTGGAGATTGATCAGTTGTTTATTACTGTGGATTGGTCAGTTGTTTGTTACTGTGGATTGGTCAGTTGTTTATTACTGGGGATTGGTCAGATGTTTATTACTGGAGATTGGTCAGTGTGTATTACTGGGGATTCATTTATTTTCATCACTATCAGTTTTGTTGGTTTTGCAAAACAATGACGTTTTTGCCAGTGTTTAATTTTTGTTTGGAGAAGGGGTCCTATAGTCACTACTTTTGGGTCAAGAATCTCCAAGCGGCATGTCCTGTGCAGTGTGCCATGTCCAGTTCAGAGCACAAATTGGCCTGATCAGCCACTCACATACTCACAAACCAAACCAATTAGTGATGTCATGGTTATCTTTTAACTCAAAGGATGAACAACAATAGTTGGATCATTGTTCTTTGGGTCTATATATTATGTTGTTTGTTGCAACCACAAAATTCACGAAATTTGATGCCTTGAAAAAATAGTGAATGCACATTATTCAATATATTTGTCACCAGTTGTCTCCTTTGAATATAACAACAAATATTCACATAATGATCTTGGTTACAGGTACAAATATAAATTACATAAGAAAATTTATTGATCAACATTTCTTGAGATTCATTTGTCCAATTATCAATGAGGAAGAATATTTCTGAGCATTGTGTTTAGGAAAATTTGCTTATGCAAAATAAATTTATTTTTCAGATTTTGTATAAAATCTTCAATCTGATTAAAATCAAGATTGATCTGAGAGGCGCATATGCGAGGTCATGTTGTGTTGACATTTTGATTCACCAATCAAATTACAGCTTTCATACTGGTGAAAGTGAAAAAGATCATTTGGAAGATATAGTTGCTAATGATAACTCGCCTTAACATGTGATACAGTCTTTATCTGATAAGTTACTAAAAATAAAAGGAAAGGGAATTCCCAGTTTTAATTTTGAACTCTTCTTCAGACTAAAATTTATATTATTAGTTAAAGATTGTTTTATGATGCCATGTGTTTACAGTATTGCATCTCCATGAAAATGTTTTTGATTCAAATATACAGTCTAGTAGTAATTAAAGTGGTAATTGAATTCTCCTGTGAATGACACACTAATTTAGATCTGTTTCGTCTTTCAGGGATTTACCTATGTTGCACCCTCAGTTCTAGATGAGTTAAATAAACCCTGGATATCTGAGAGGGAACCAAGGTCTCCAAGGAAAGTTGGCTGTAGCTTTAGAGCCCATGAGAGGTACATGTAAGTTCAGTGATATCAATATACTTTGGTCCCTCACTCTAAAACACCTTGATATAACAGTCCCTGAAATATAACCATATAGTCATGAATCCCACTAAACTGAATTATATTTTTCTATATAATGCACCCCAGTATAAGTCAACCTTGCCTATATCTTTGTAAACTTTTAATGGTTCACAGAAAAGTGTTATAGTGAGTGACTACTGTAATTTTGTTAGTCTCACCTGCAAATCTCTGATTGGCAGGATATAGGTTAATTCTTCAAATGCATTACCTGATCATAATACATTAGGAGAACATCCATTACCTTCAGTCCTCAAACGAAAAAAAACATTACCATATCTTTTGGCTTGTTTTAATACTAAAAATTATAAAATGTCATCTGCTTGTCAAGACAGAAGTCAGATGAAAGTATTCATGCCTTGGATAGATGGATTAGTGCCAAATCCCATCATTCGCTAGTTACTATTTTTGCTCATGCCTAACCAGCACACTCTTTCATATGTGAAATCTGTGCTCAGTGGATGAAGGACAGATGGGCAGTCGTTTCTGCCAAATAAGGCAAGTGAGAAAGCCAGAAAGCAGTCTTTAAGGATGCAGATGCTATCAGACTCACCATCGATGCTGTCTCAGAAGTTTTTAGTGTCACGGTCACTTGAACAGAAGAAGTTGCTGTTTTAATAAAAGGTCTTGAATTCTTTGCCACCATGGGCTCCTACACAACCACAGCAGTATTGTTGCCCACTGTCTTCCAATCATGCCAGCACTGAATGCACTAGCGAGCCAGTACTGACACTTTATAGTGGCCCACATGGATCAATCCTGGATAACCAGTCATTGTATGTATACCCCTTTACTATCAATGGTGATCTCTCTATAGCCAGTACCAAACCTTGGGATTTTAAGTCCTGACTTCCACCTATTGTCATTGGTTCTGGGTATGGTGAGCTGACCCAATCTTGGACCCAAAATGCAAACAGAAACTATTTTCCATATGCATGGACTGGAAACCTTTCCTTGTCATGCAGATGCTGATTCACAGTTTCATAGTTTTAGTTCCATGCTTGGTCTGGTCTCCATGGCTATCTGTCAGCAAGCTGAACAAATGTCTAGATCCTACTGTTGAAACCCCCTGACAGACATGCCTCGGAGTCAACTCAAGTACTCAGCAAGGCATTTCTATCCATGTCCATGCTGCAAGATAGCTCTCAGATCTCAACCTTCCAACATCCTATTCCACAGGAACATTAATCCAGACTTTCCTTAGTTTCAAAGTGAGTGGCAGGCATTGAAGGGTCATTGACCTAAGCTGTCTAAATGAACACCTTTCGCCACCCAAGTTTAGAATGAGTACCCGTGAGATCAGTCCTCAGCTCTGTTCAGGAAGGATTTTACAGTCAGCCTGGATCTCTAAAATATGTATTTTCATATTTACAGGCCTACCCCATAAATTCCTGAGATTCATTTTAAGGGACACTAAGTTCTGGGCTCTCCTTTTTCGGTCTGAGTCCCCAGAATCATGGACTGGGTATTAGCTGGATGACATTCTCCAAAAGCACAAGGTGGGCAATCTTTTGTACCAAAACATGAAATCCCTTGTTTCTGTCTTGCTTAGCCTCAGGTTCCTTATCAACAAAGACAAAACCGACCTCATTCCATCTTAACAAAACTTCTCTGAATCAAGTTTGCCTAACTTAAGAACATGCCTTGAAGATTGTCTCTTGTTTTGTCGGTCCATTCAGTCGAATTTTAGCCCATGAATTTCTTTGCCTTTTGTGTTTTTTCAGTGCAGCCATGGATCTTTTCATTGTGGGGTGCTTGTTTATGATGTACCTGAAGATGATCCTTCTATCCCAGTGGGGGACAAAACTTTGCTCTATAAGCCAAATGATCAAAGTTTTGTATTACATGAGGACCCATTTCAGTAAATGGGAGGACCTGTCTTGGCCTGTGGTGGACATAGCACTTCAGAATCTACTTCCACAAATCGTGATTCACATGGACACCAGCACAACTGGCTTAGGTACCCACCTCCTCTCCTTCTTTCAAGAAGCGAGTGGGGTTTCAGGAGTGTTCTTTGTACATCAACCTCCTGGATATGAAAGCCACATCAACTGCCTTTTGATTGTGGCAGGAGATGCTGTCTGGAAAGTGTATTCTGATCCTTTCTGACAACTTTGATGTCATCAGTTATCTCCAAAGGTATGGGGAAACCTAGTCCATAGATCTCTGCCTTCTTGTTTGTGATTTTTCTCAGGTGGTGTCATTGTCAACAAATCCACATTCAAATCTACCACATCCCAACCAGCCTCAATGTCTATGTGGAATCACAGTCCAGATGGATGCAAGAGATTCACACAGAATGGTCCTTTCACCCCTTGGTTTTCAGGTAATCTATACCTGTTGCAGTTGACCCCTTTTGGACCTCTTTGCAACGAGGTGGAATGCCAATCTCTGAACCTTCATCTCTCCAGTTACAGATTGAAGTAGTAAATGTTTTTCACTGAATTGGAATGGTCTAAATGCATAGGTATTTTCTCAACCCCTGTGATTATCAAGATCATTCAGAAAGCAAGGGAATCTAAGTACCACCTGATCCTGATTTGCTCACTTTAAGGGAGAAAAATCATAGATCAATGACCTGAATTAAGTTGCAGAGATTCCATGGAAAATCCTTCCTTCTGCACACATGCTGAAACAACTCTGCATGCATGATTTCCATCTCAACTTGAAATGCTGAACTTGCCTCCTGCCTGGGTTATGTCAAACAAGCCCTCAGAAAGAAACATATGAATAAGAGGTTGACAGAATCGCTTGAGGAAAAAGGCCCACTATTGAAAGTCTGTGAGGAGAGATAGTCTCTTCCCAGTGGTGCAAGCAGAAAAACATCTCTGCTTTAAAAACCCTAATACTAAAAATAGCTAACTTCCTATTTTGACTTTTCGAGGAGAAGAAGTTAGCCTGTGCACATTTCACAAGCATAGAAGGGAGGACTTGGGTCAAAACAAAGTCCTGTATGACTTTCTTGTCAATTTTGATGTTTTGTGGCACAGTACAGAAGTAGATATTGGGTGCCAGGGCAATTGAAGTAAAGTGCCTTACCCAGTGACACACCAGAGTAGCCCACCCAGGCTGATTCATGGTAGGATATAAAACCTGCACCCTTTCAGTCACGAGTCTGGCACACTAACCACTGAGCCACTGCAACTATTGCTGTATCAAATGAAGACCTTGTCCATTTATCCATAATCTGCATTTAGATGTGGTTGAACAAGACAGCCTTCAAACCACTGTTTAAACCTTATTGACCTTGCTTGCCTACTTGACCTTGCTCATCTCTTGTTCAAGACCTGTCTCCTATTCATCCTAGCCTTAGCTGGCAGAATCAGTGAAATTTATTCCTTATCTGTTCAACCTAAAAGACCATATGAATTTCTTGCACATACCAGCTCATGAGGTTAAGGCAGTCAAGATCAGCATAGCATTTGAGTAAAACTGTTCCCTATGTAATATTATTTATGTCATGGGATGGACGTCTGAGATGATATTCTCCAGCTTCTGAGAGACCTTTTATCACAAAGGGCTCAATTTGACTTGTTGGGACCTATATCAGCAGCACAACAGGCTACCTTCCAAAGTCAATCAGCAACTTTATTATGATGTGGGTTACCCCACTTTTGCTTGATTTGCATGAGCAAAATTTTGTTCTCTAAGACTGCATTTTGTCATTGGTTTGTGTTAACCAACCATAGCCCATATCTCACATGAAACTTAAAGCTGCTTTTCATATGTTAGGAGACTGGAACCAGAGCAGCTTCAGGTAATGGGATGTAACTCTCTCCACCTCTTACCTATTCTCCGAACTTATTATGATCAGGTAATCTATTTGGAGAAGAGAACATTTTTGGAGTAAAATACATTTGTTCAATAATACATACCCAACTATAAAACGGGCACTACCTCACAGGCACTTCCTGCAGTTAGACATCTGGAAGATCATGCACTTCAGCTCCAGTAGTCTAGTTTGGTTTGGTGTTTTACGGCACAGCAACAGTTTGAAGGTTATATTTTGCTGAGGCAAGTAGTCTAAAGTGCCTTGCCCAAGGACACAAAAGGGTAGCTGATCCAGGTTGATCTGATGGTAGGAATGAAACCTGTACCCTTCTGGTCCAACACCTTAACCACTGAGCCATCATGGCTCCTGCCCCAGTAGTAACTGACAAATGATGGGATTTGGCATCAGTCTCTCTATCCAAGGGGAGATCACTCTTGTCTGACTTCTGTCTTGGTAAGCAGACAACGTTGAAGCACTTTTATTCAGTGGTGTAGCAAGAAATTCTGGGTCCCCCCACAAAACTGAATTCAGTGGCCCCCTCCCAATAAAAAAAGTTGTTTGAAGGGAATTTTGGGTCCCCACTGGGTTGCTTGGGCAGTTGCCATGCCATATTTTATTGTTAAAACAAGCCAAAAGATGTGGTTAACATCTATTTTTGGGATTGGAAGGGAGGTAGTGGATGTTTTCCTGAGGTATTTTGATCAAATCAGTATTATCAAAGAAACATATTTACTCCAAAAATTGGTAGCACTTTTCCAGCATCATAGTTAGAATCGTCAGTGATGTTATAGTTCATTGTTAATGTTTTTGAAATTTATATAACTTCTACATCAGTTACTCTGTTCATTTGTAAATTTTGTCGAGTCCACCTTGCCAGAAGCTTCAACATAGCAGTCACTTTTGCATCTGTCTGTGTGTCTGTCCACACTCTAGATTAAGGTCATTGTTAAAGTTTTTTAAGATTTGGTTTAATGTTTTTACTTTCTAGCTAAATAAAAGGCAGGCTTAGCAAAAAGTGGGTCTAATGTCACATGGTAATGATAACATCACCAGTGTATGTTGTTGTTTTTTTTAAACCATATACTGGATTCTTTCAGATTTACCTGAAATATTTGGGTTGGTTTCTTTGCTTAGCTCAAGTTAGGCAGTTGTGACTCACATATATACCAGAAGCATATTATTGACAGAAATGTTTTTGTGGCATTAAAAAGCATTGTAAAGGAGAAGAATGAGAATAAGCAATAAAAGGTTATAAATTCGTGTTAAAATAGCATCTTTAGCCTTGTAGTATTACTCCTCAGTATTGACAAGATTGCTGCTCAGCATGATTTCATGAGGAGAACTTTTACCATGTATACTTGCTTATAAGTAGAATTCAACTGCAAACTGCACAGACCCAGATCTGCCATCACATAATGCGTTGACAGATCTGGGTCCATACAGTTTGTTAGGAGTAAACTGTAGAACAAACAACATCACCACTGATCTGCTGGCTCATTATGCAACTGTAGATCAGGGTCTATGTTGTTTGCAGTTGGTTTTTACTTCTAAGTGAGTACATATGGTACATCGTGGAATTTTCAGTCACTGTCATTGAAAAAAGTTATGACAATGTTCTCCAGAGTTTTCTTAACAGAAACAGTTCATGAATGCTGTCACAATTATATGCATAGAAACTGGCCTGTAGATGATTTTAGGCTTTCATGTCATTCACAAGTTTCTTAATTTTATGTGAAAGCTAAGTCTGTAGAAAAAATATGAGTAACAGTAATATACTTATGTCATCAGAAAAAGATGTTTGTCTGTCTGTGTTAAAATTTTACCAATGAGATAGAAAACATTCCGAATTTTAATCATCATCATCTTCTGTCTTTCTTTGTGAATATGGCTATTATTCCTGTGTACCTCAAGGGACTGTCATCAGATTGTAAATGATTATTGAAGGAGAACCTGAAAGTTTGCCAGTCATTGATTCAAAAAAGTTTGAATGTCATGCTTGCAAGCAGGGTGACAACAGTCACAGATGAGACATTTAATTTCTGGTTTTAACATGTAGAAATGTATTGTGGAATTTTTCTTTGATTTCATCTGTATTAAAATAAAGCAATGTTTATTTTTTCAGTCCGATAGTTGATGGGTTTGCTGTTGCCAATGGAGCCGAAGTCTTTGAAGCCATGGATACGTCAACTTCTAGTCTTCCAAAGAGGCCAAGATCACCTGCCATAGCAACAACCTATAGGCCACCTCATCTACGAATGACTTAGATTTTAGAAATTATTTTAGCATAATTTGTACATGTATATCATGTACATATAATTGATAATGCAGTATTTGATTTTTTTTATCAATTTCTATTCCACACAAAGATGTGATATTGTGAGAGTTTTAATGATGATGGTTTAAGAGGGCTATTTTACAATCTTGATACCAAATATAGTTATGAGACCTGTTTCATTAAAACATTTATGGGACAAGAGGGGAAAAAATAAAACTTGGATTACATCAATCATTCACACATTCTCAAGTCTGCGACCTTGGAAAACTTGAAACTAGCAAAAACTCTAACCAAACATTTTGCCCGACAGCATCATGACTTTTTCAAAGTTCTGCTCTACTTGCAAATTTAAGTATCACTGTAGAATTATTCATGAGTTACTTTTATCAGAGCTTATGTACAGTAAGAGTCACTCAGATTCTTGCATGGGTAGAAAAATCCATTGCACAGTTGCCTGTGACAACCTTAAATGAAAGCTTGGCAATTAAATAACTCCAAGTCAAAGTTCAGACTGACAATCAGCTTTTGATGGCTATGGTTTAAAATACGTATTTTTGCAGTGATGCAGAATCAACAAAATGGGGTTTCTTCGTGAAATGACAGATGAAAAATATAAATCTTGGCACTCATTTTCCTATTATTTGCAAAAACTCTAATGCTAATTTTTTAAATTAAATTGGAATCAATTAAAAGTTTTTAGTTGGCCAAATAGATGTTGTTGCTTGGCAACCAGCTATTTCAGTATGGTTGTCCAATGGGTAACCATGCTTTTCGAAAGTTTGTCTACCCCTGACTTCTATCACTTGAAGTACTTGCTCAGTTCTGTTGTCAATGATCTTGAAAAACTTGAAATGCCCAAAAGCTCAAAGCTGAAATTTGGGCCTGCTACACTGCATGTTTTTGAACTTCTTTGTTATTATAAAAAAAATCCTTTCTTCTTTTTATACTTGTTTTGATGGAATGGTCTTAAGTTATGCTGGCTATTTAAAATAAATTTATATATATGTACAAAAAAGTTGAGTACATACATCTAATTTATTGAACTCTATAATAGTTATAGAGGATTATTGGAAATGCATGAAGGTTGTTTAACCTGTGAAATTGTATGCTTTCTGCTGTGCTAGAAAAATGAATCATGTGGGTGCTTATTTTCACTTGTCAAGTTTCATTTTAATAGATATGCCTTACTTTGCATTTGTCACAAATTTTTAAAAAATCTCATTTGTATGTACGCTTTGTTTATTTCAAATATGTCACAACTTTTTCTCAGTTCCATAAATTATTCGTATTGTTAGTGTTTAAAATGTTTGTAATGATGATGCAAGATACATTACTTTTTTTAGGTATGTATGTACATGTATTTGTATTTAATTTTAAATTCTTTACTTGATGTTCAGGTTTTCAAGTGCACTTGTTTAAAAATAGATTCAGTTGAAGAAAAAAAAAAAAAGATTTGATATTTAATGCTTTCATTTCTGTCCAGTCACAGAATTGTTTAAATATAGTCAAACATGTTTATAAGGACCATCCAGGAAACCTTTGAAAAGCAGTCCTCAAAATCTAATGGTTTTCATACACAAGTAGGTACAGTACTACCTCACAGGCACCTCAGTATAAGGTGGGTGCGGTTATGGAACCCTGTTCATTAGTTACCGTATATACTCGCGTATAACCCAATTCCAAATGCAAACTGCATAGACCCAGATCTGCCGGCGCATAATGTGCCGGCAGATCTGGGTCTATGTGGTTTGTAAGGACTAATCAGTAGAACAAAAAACATAGACCCTAATCTGCTGGCGCATCATGCGACGGTAGATCAGGGTCTATGTTGTTTGCATTTGGACCCGACTTATATGCAAGTATACAAGGTAATAGTAATTTTATTATAAAATACCTCGATATAAAGCAATCTTCTATAAGGTGGTCCACTTTTATTATTAACATAAGTAGTATTACAGTGAGGAAGTACTGTGTGTCAGCTCTGAAAGAAGGATGCCAATGCCTGTCTAAATTTTATCTGGGCTCTTTGTAGAGCTTCTTGTCCAAGGGGTCTATTGATTACTTTGTATATAAAATCTCCTCAAGGCAAGTTGATTTTTAATGGAGCAACTGATTATTCAAAAGCTACTTGTGCATGGCCTTTGTGTGAGAAACAAAAAATTCTGGAGCTTAGCAAGTTCTGACCTGTGAATAAATGGAACCCAGTATACCTGACTTTTATATGGGTGCTTGCCATGTGCTGGTGGTTACTCTTGCAGGATTGACTTTATGTTAGTAGGAAATTAAAGTACTTAGTTCATTCTTTCAGATTACCTTAAAAATATTTGAATAAGGGTTTCAAATGTGGTAGGATAGTAATCTAAAGATTTTTCCCATTTCTGAAAAAATAAACTTATCTAGCAATGGAAAAAAAAATAGCTACATGGTTATATGTATGTCATAATATATGGACTGTAAAATTTGGGACTTGTAACAAAGACAACATATTTATTAGGCCCCCGAAAATAATGTATGTTTCCTATTGCACTGGTTTTAAAATTAGTGTTGGCAGGTAGGTATTTTTTTTTTTAGACATTATATATAAATCAAATAATATTTCAAGAGCTTCAAAGTACTGGGAAAAACTGGCTCAATTAGATGCACAAATCAATTTCGACAATGTGATTTTTTTTATTTAAAAAAAAAGAATTTTTTTTTTCTTTTTTGGGGGTGGGGGTGCTAGGGTCAGCAGTGAGAAACAGGGATTGTTGGCCGACCAGAAACGCACGTTTTTTTTTGTTGGCCTTAGAGAATGCTGCCTAAAGACAGATAAACAAAAATCTTTCAACAGCTACCTGAAAGTTTAAGTACATAGTCCATGACGTGTGAAAGTTACCTATATAATAGGACTTGTTTTCAAAAGTTAGGATGGTCAGATTTAAGTGCAACATCATTGTCATCCATTGAGAGAGCTTAACATGAGGCTAAGAATAAAACAAGTGATGAATAGGAATCGGCTTTGACACAGTGTGCTGACATCTCCCATTTTTGGGAGCTGAGGTAGCACAATTGGTTGAGCTTTGGACTTGTAATCTAAGGATTGCAGGTTTGATATCTGTCCATGCCAACCATGGTCAGCTGCCTCAATGTGTCCTAGGGAAAAGGCTTTTTGCTCCCATTTCCTCAGCATGATGTAGCCAATAACGCATTAAAAGTGCCATTAAAACCAAATTTTAAAAAAATCTCAAATTTTCCTGTCTTGAGAATTGGTCACAAGTTTAGCTATTAAAAATATATATAGTTTAACATTTACAGTTGGCTGAATTCCTTGTGCCTTAAACATAATTTAAATACAGTTTTTTGAAAAACGTTTTACTTGGTTGAAAATATCTATCTTGGAAACATTGAAAATATTAATTTGGTCAGCTTACATAACAAATATTAAAAGGAAGGTTTGACTTGATACATTTTAAAACATAGCTGCCCTTGTTTCAGTCGTTGTAATCAAGAGAATTTAATTTCAGTTAAGGTAAATAAAAAAATCTTAATTTTGAAGGCATAATTTTGATGAGGAGATATAGAATAATATTATAAGTTTGTGTGTTTGTCTTGAATTGTACAGGATCAGTTTTTGTTAGAGTCCTCTTGCCAGTTATCAGCAGAGCTGCACAAAGTGTAAAATGGATATTTTACTTGATTGAATTAGAATTCATATATATATATATTATGTAAATAATAAAAATATTAAGCATTCTTAAATAAATGTAGATCTAAGATGATTTATATAGTTTATGACATGCCAACATCCTTCAGAGAAATTTGCTTGTGAACACAAGCACTTTTTCATGCACATAGTAAATGAATGCCATAAATTCAGAAATTATTGTAATAGAAATTATAGCAGAAATAGCTACCCCAAATCATTGAAAAAGTTGTTAAAAATTACATTTTAAAACTCATCAGTATGTAAATACAGTATATGTAATTTATTATTTTCAACTCAGTTGGAAGGCACATTAATTTTGGTTCACATTTTTGTCTTGGAGTAGGAACACATTATTTGTTTAAGATGCATTGATTTCTAAATTCACAGTAGTATATTCTGTGCTGTAGGCAAGAAGTTGAATTATACTTGTTATAACTGAATATCACAATATTTTTACATTGTCTTGAAGACAGGTCACAGGTTTTTATGACACGGATATGAAATCTCATGAATTCAGTGAATTCCAATGCTAAGATTGACGAGATGCAAGTTCTGGCTTAGAGATCATAAAAAAGTTTGAGCTTAAGATTTCATTTAAACCAATCACAAATGACGTTACTTTTCAATGTTCGTTTCTGATTGACTAATAGTAAAAACTCAATCTCAGATTCAATCTTAAAGTTTTATGACCTCCAATCCTGGAAATTCACCTGCAACAAATGCTGTTGATTAATTTCACACTGGGATCTTTTGGAAGTGCAGTTAGTTCTTGAAATAATAGGCAAATTTGAAGGCAGACAAATTTTAATTTGTGCTTAATATTTAAGCTAGGATCTGCTGATCAGTTTTTGTATCTGTTTGAAGCAAAATACAGGTAAGCAAGAATGTCATGTGTGAATCTGTTCCTTATTTTCAAAAGTTGTCTATAAGAAAATGGTAAAGCTCATCTAGTTACAAAAGTTATCAGTACATAATGTGTTCCAAACTGTGCACAGAATTGACTCAAGATCTGCCATCACATTAAGCATCGACAGATCAGGGTTTGTGGTGCTGGAACTCATAAGTTGAATGGGCACTGTAGACCTTATCTACATGTTTAATATGTGGTGGTAGATATGGGTTTGTGCTGTTAGTTTGGCTGAATTGTAAGTGGGTAAATATTGTATTTGAATGAGCATTGATAGCACTGATTCTAGTTTTGAGAAAGTGTTATAATGTTGCTATGTTGATGGAAATATACTTTGGAATATATTTTCTTGCATATAAATTTCAGTTTGAACCCACATTTGTTTTACAATCTTAGTGTACATGCCACTTTTTTTTCTTTGGTTTGGTTTGATGTAATTTTATGTTAATGAATTTGTTGTAACATATTTTGTATTTCCCAACTGTTCTTACAATTTTCCTTAATGGCTGCTGCCAATGTGCTCATATACTAATGAATGCAGTTGAGAAAACAGTTCTCTTTCTGACACAGTCTGTGTATTCCCAAGATAATTGGCATGCCTTCTTAGAGATTTAGTTTTCTTTATTTTACCAGTACAGTCAAATCTGGGTATAGTGGATCGTCTTGAGGACTAACCAAAATTGTCTTTTTTTATTTTTGATGGGTGGCCTTTATATAGAAGGTCACCTTATTGGGAAACTCAGGAGATGGAGAAAGGAGAACAAGAATTAGCAACAGATAACTGAAGCATTATGTAGAATTCTTTGTAATGAAAACCGTATGTATGGTTTTTGTTTATTGCTTTACCAAAACCAATAAAAATATTCAAGAGATGAAAGTTGCATTTTTTTTGAAAACTTGTTATATACAGAAACTGCGAATAATAAAATTTTACCATGGTGGGCAGATAACCTTATATGGAGATGACCACCAAGACATTTGACTGTACTTTGTAAACTAAAGTGTAGTTTGTGTTGTGCCATTAGAACTTTTATGTGCATATAATTCATATATAAGAACTTCAATACACATTTTAGAGTAATGGATATGTATCTCTCTGGTTCTTTCATCTCTTTCAACTTGTATCAAATTTTACATCTCATTTTGTTCACTTGTCAATCAAAAATATTAAATTTTGAAAAATAAGTACACTATCATTTGATATGATGACATCAATGAACAATATGGATGAAAGGATAAGTTGTACAAGACTGATTAACATATTGACAAATTACTAAATCAGAGATAACCATACCTCCTAATAAGTATAGCATTTTCTTTAATATCAAAGATTTATCTTTTGAAAGTTTCATCACTTTATTAGATAGTAAATTTTGGTTCATAGTGCAAATTTCACGAATATTGGATAAAAGATGATAGTTATAACAATTTGAAATTCTACACTTTAGTGTACCATAAAAATTGACCAAAGTTACTGACCGTAAGTTAACCAAGCTGCCTGATAGTCGTAGCATGTATAATGAATCATACATAGCCCGGTTTGAAAGAATTCAGTAGTCCATCAGAATGTTGAATAAACAATGCTTGATTGACATCTGGTGGTAGGTTGGTGGAGCTTGGAGATATACATCAATTATTGGATCTTTCAATACTGTCATTTAGTAATTTAAGTATTTAATTCAAATTCTGTGTAAATTAGACAAGACCATCATGTATTTATTTTTCATCATTAAAACTGATTTATCACTTCAGTGTACTATTTCAGATTTATCCTGTCAACATCTGATCTTTCTAAAATATGTATAGGAAGTTTTCCTTTTTAAAGATATTCTGCTCATATAGTCAGAAGATCACAGATCACACAAGAAATGGCTTCAGAATAAATATTAGTGGTTTTCTTTGAACTTTTCCTATCAGCAGGATATATTAATAAGGTCCACAACACAGTGTCTGTTGATGATTATTCATGTATTTGAATCTTGAACATTTACAGAGTTGAAAATATTATTTAAAATCATATTGGACCAGACCTGATCAATGTTGTCTAAATTTCAAAAAGACAAACAAAAGAAAGCCTCGACCTACTGGCCAGTTAAAACCTTGCAAGTGATCATAGGCCAACTTTTGTTTCATGTTTTTCTTCTCATCCATTTGATATCTGTTTAAACTATCCACTTTATTTAATTTCATAAAGGAAGTCAGTGCAACAATGGAGATGCCTATTTTTAGGTACCATCTCAATTAAGCAAACATCAAATTTGGTCAGTACTATTAAAAAAGCGCCTGCATAAGGTGTAAAATAATCTTGAGTACAAATAAGCTTTAGTAAGCAGACATTTCTAATGACCATGATAAATGGACTTTTGTACATAACAGTGAACTGAGAACTCCCAAATGAAAAAACATCATATACTACACCATAAGACCCCGGCAGATGCATTTTACGATAGATTTTTCAACATAGAACATTTATTTAGAAAGTCTGTTGATATTGTTTTTGGAAATGGAACAAATAAATCATAGTCATTCCATTAGCTGTTTTGTTTCTACTTTTACTGTATTGCGAGACTTTAAAGTTTTGCCAGACAAGGGCAGTTTTTAAAAATCATTTGATACAGTGTAACTTATAGAGACCTTAGAGAATTCAGGGTTTATTATATGCATAACGGGCAGAGTAAAGTTGATACAGGTATTTTTGTAGATCATGCTTTACCATACAAAATTGTCATAAATTTTGCAATTTTTTACATAGATTGTGTGTACTAGAGTCATGTTGCAGCCATACAAAATCTATATATCAAACAGTGGTGTAGCATATATTCAGTGGAGCTTGATCATTCTAATTCCAATAACCTGAAAGTTCAGTTTATATGAATTGAAGGAATTTTTTCTGAAGCACAGAAATAACCTCTGTCCTGAAATTACTCTGACAGTTTCCAAATATCAGAACTGCTGATAATTCCAGGCATTTTAAGCCTGGTTTGATTTGTTGTTGCCACTTGTGTGACTTTGTGAGTAACCCTGCCATGCTGTAATTTTGATATTCTTTAAAACAACTGGAGTTAAGCCCTGTTCAAGGATGGGTTGGTTAGGCAGAGTCTTGTGTTAACCCTTTCTTTGTTAAATATTTGTCGAATAGGCTGTTAATTAAAAGGGTCTAAAAGCTGCTGTCTTCACTCTACAGGTAATATTTACGTGATTTTGACCCATTGCAGTATCAAGCTTGTGTCATTATATAAATAATGTCAGCCTGAGTTTGGATAATTGAGGTTGAGTTTCATTTAGATGCTGTAGTTCCTTTTAAGTCTTCCAGATAGAGATTCTCATTAAAGGTTTCTACCTGATTGGTTTAACATGTACAGAATTCGCAAAATCATTATCAAGCAGGGTATATACTCTGTTTGCTTATATATTATGATGGATGCTGAAAAGTGCAAGTAGTATGAACCTGGATTCGTCTTTACAAATTTTACCCATAGACTATACTGTTCATTCAGCAAGTGATTTCAACCAAACGGTATACCCTGATCGGGCAGTGCATTATTTGACTGCAGATCTGGGTCTATAGTAGTGATATTGTTGTCAACCTAAAGTTGTGTCGTGATATCATATTTTTATAGTATTGTCATGATGGTATCATGTGGTTTATATTTAGAAATGAGTCATTCTACAAATCACAGTGAAGATGCATGCCTAGCCAAGGTCAAAGTTACAGATTGTGGAAAATTTCATTTTTCCCCCCATTGACCATTGCCTCTAGACTTGCTATTTCTGACAAAAATGTAACGATTGAAGTGTACTCGTGCTGAGGACAGCTGTTTATGGCATGCACATTACTCTGTATTTGTAATTTGTACTGCAGTGAATTGGAAACAGATTTACATTAGTGCAGTGGTGGTATCTCAGATTGTCCACATTTATATTTTTGCTGACATCATCGTTATGCTGAATCCAATGACAATACATCATGATAGCGAGATAAAATAACAAGAAGTCTGTTTGGACATGCTTCATACATGTGTATATTTGGTTTTCACTGGTGGTCCTCGACCTGATTGGTTCTGCATAAACAGAATTCACAAGAAACATTCTTGAGCAAGTCAATTATTGCTTAGTCCCAAGATTATAGAACTTGAGCTGAAAATGAAGCCCTGTTCCAGACTGTAAAATGTTACCAGCAATTTCCTCCAAATCTGATGCATATGAAGAGAGCAAACTTATTCCAAATGGTGCTCTTGCTGATCTGGTAACATTACTTCCACCATATTTTTTTCTGCAAGAATCTTGCAGAAATGCTCTTGTTTTAACTAGTTATGTCATGGAGCTTGCAAACAAAAGTAAAGAATAGTATCAAAATTGTGCTACTTGCATCAATATATTTAGCCATGTCATTAGTAATTTAATCCAAATTGAAGGCAAAAATAACAACTACTCATATTGAAACTGACCTGGCATTAATCAGTCAGTGCAAGCAGTGGTGTTCTTTAAGATTGTCATCTGAGGAGCAGTTCAGTGAAGAATTCTAACTTGTAAAGATTTTTTTAGATTGCATTAGTTTATTTCTATGCCTATGTATGTTTTTAATACGAGCCAAGACTTGCACATAAAAGCTTTAAAACTTTGCTTGGATTGCAGGTTTTCCTTCTATATTTAAGTGCTTGTTGTTTTTCTGATATGACAGTAACATTATAATTTTCTTACTGACTCTAGTACTTGATTTTATATATATATATATATATATATATATATATATATATATATATATATATATATATATATATATATATATATATATATATATATATATATATACACACACACACACACACACACATATATACACACTGTACAAGATATGATTTTAGAACATAGACTAGGAACATTGTACCACACAAGGGTGGTACGGTTCCTAGACCTAAAGTATGAAACTTTGTTTCAGCACAGCAACATGGGGATTTTGTTTTGAAATTGCAGCATCTTAAACTGAATCCCTTTGGCTACTGAAACATAGTATCTAAATCTTGGAATATATGGCTTGTTTGTTTCCAATATGTATGTATTAGTCTTTATCAGTACATCAGCACATTAATGGCTGTATGATGCCAATTAAATGTAAAGTTAAAAAATGTAAGAATAATTTATTATCAGATAGTATAATATCATGGTTTAGATAGATAAAATATACTCATCCATGTATGTAAACACTCTGCCATAATATCATGTATATAATACAGCAATGGGTATAGCTAGGTAATTTTCTGATGTACACACTGTCATTAAACTGGGGGAGGGGAAGTATCCTAGAAATTTAAAAATGGAGTTTTGATTTTTCTACGTTACGCACTATCATCTGTGTTGTATATGCCTAGCTAAGCCACTGACATCAATTTCACCTCAGTAGGTAGTCACCTGTGGTATATAATGCATGCCTAACTGCAAACAGTGTAGAACCAGATCTATCGGATCATAACGAGCAAGTTTCCACATTCACCCAGTCAGAAAGAAGCTTTCAAATGTAACATCATTTGTGATCAATTGGAAATAGAATTATCAGGAGGAAGTTGCTGAATTGGAAATTGGTGGTGATTTGGGAATATTTTGCATTGGGATTGGGGCCCATTTATATTGAGATTGGGCCTATTTTCAGCCCCAAGGACCCCTAAAAGAATCCCAGCTGAGTCTACACTACTGGCAATTGTGTGAAAATTGTACATGAGAAAATATGGTATTTCACTGTGTTATGAATTCCAGTTGATCAGGTATTTGCAGACTTGTGTTCATATGGATACAGATTATGACTGTGTATGTTCAGGCCGATTCTTAGCCTGATAATGTTTTTGCAAATTCTTATGACAAATAAATGATACAATAATCCCATCCGCTTTTTTTTTTATGTTCCTGCCTTATTTTTTGTAAGGTGGGTGGGTCAGTGGGAAAATAATATATCCATGTCTATCTTGTTCCATCCCATTCCGTCTGGTCACATTGCATCTGTTCAGTCATCACAAATTTTATTTCTGATCAGTATAACTTTTTAAGTACCTTATGTACTTGCTTGTATGTCCAATCCAACTGCACAGACCCAGATCTACTGTCACACAATGTACTGGCAGATCTGGGTCTATGCAGTTAGGAGTAATCGGTAGAACAACATAGACCCTGATCTGCTGGCATGTTGTTGGATGGCAGATCAGGGTCCATGTTGTTTGCAGTAGGAATGGACTTATAAGCGAGAATATATGGTACATTTGATACAAGGCTTTATAGGAAGAACCATGTCAAGTTCAGTTTTCAACTTTTTTTGACAAAAAATTTGAGTTATTACCTCTGTTCAACTTGCATATTGAACCAAGCTTTTTTCATTTAAACCATATGGACACATTTCTAGTCTTTGGTATCTTTTTTTCTTGGATTAACCATCTAAGAGACGTGGGTCTCAACAGCTTCAATAAACAGGCTGGGGCTAGAGCCATGTTTCTGATAGATAAAAAGAGTTAGTCAACTCGGCTCCATAGTCTCACATATAAGTTCTCAAGCACAGTAATTTCTGAAAACTAAGATATGAAACAGGAAAACCACAAGTCACAGGCAAAAATCTGCTATGCTCCCTTTCCAGCCTTTGATAAATTTCCTCATTTCTCATGAATATGTATAAACCAGCTTAACTGATCATTGTGGGCCCAAGTAAAATTTTCTTGGAAGATTGACCCAACATGACCTTTCATGCTGATTGAGTGAGTCAGTTATAGTTTCTCTTCCAAACACAGTCACTTATCAATTGACAAGAGGTAACTTTCACTGATGGCTTGTTGATGATGTATTCTTGTTTATGCATATTCATGAGATCTGAGGAAATTTTATTGCAGGCAGCCACAGGTAAAAAGAGCACAGAAGATTTTTGCCTATGGCTTGTAATGATGCCCTTTAGTATTCATCTTTTCTGTCCATTCATTTACACTTTTTGGAACCAACATAACTTGACAACCGTTAAAAAATAATTGCATGCCATTAGGTAGGTGAACTGCCTATTACATGTAGATGTGCTTTGTAAAGACATTGTCATTTTGGGTCCAAATTTAACGGATTTACTGCCCTTTTTTAAATCTCCATTACTGTAGCAGCAGATTTTTGTAATCCGCATAGCTCAGAAACCATTCCTGGTGTTCAAGAAAGGCAGAATGTTTTGGCTTATAATCGATCTTTCCACCATAACTCATTCCTGTGGAGAAGAGTCATTCAAAATGAAGACTACTTCCTCAGTAAGGAATGCAGTAAGGCCCCGTGACTGTGCAGTCTCCATTTACCTGCAGGATGCGTACCTGCACATCCCCATTTTTCCTCCCACACGAAATACCTCTGGTTTTGCGTGGAGCAGTTCTTTCAATTTTGAGCTCTCATATTCAGCCTAGCCTTCATCCCCAGAGCCTTTACCAGGGTGATGAGAGTAGTTCCAACCCACCAGAGGTCTCTGATGACTCCCATCCTTCAGTACTTTGACAACTGGTTGATACACAATGTCCTCAGGGAGTCCCTTCTGCAAGACCTGTCCCGCTGTTGGTATGTAGTGACCCAGTTGGGACTTATTTCAAACCTTCAGAAATCAGATCTAATAACTTCTCAGGATTTCATTTATGTGGGGATCAAATTCCACACAAACCTCCGGCAAGTTCGCTTTCCACTGGACAGGATAGACAGAATCCTGTCTCTTTTGTTGGCACTCCAAGCCAAGTCATCGTTGTTGGCTCGTCTATACCTCTCACTCCTGGGGGCCTTGAACTCTGCAGTGGACTTGGTTTTTCTAGGAAGATATCACTTGTGCCCTCCACTGTTTGTTCTCCTGGCCAACTGGAGACCACACAAGAACCCTTTGTCAGTTTGGATCACTCTGGGGTCTGACTTTAATCATCTCCTGAACTGTTGGTCCAATTTGGACTGGTTACTGACAAGAGTCTCAATTCACCTCCCCAAACTCAACTGCTATTTGAACACTGATGAGTTAGATTTGAGTTGAGGCACTCGCCTGGAGAAAGAAGGGGTACTTTTTCAGAATTTGTGGTCCAGAGAAAAAAGCTACATTACATATAAACAACTTGGAGATGCAGGCAGTTTTTACGGAATGGTCTCTGCACCAGGAGGTAGCAGTCTCTTTTCCAACTGTGGGTGAGATCACTGGTGGACTTGTTTGTGATGAGACTGAACACCAAGCACCCCTTTTATGTCTCCCCAGTCCCATATCAGAGGACCTGCTCAGTGAACGCCTTCAGTTTAGGATGTTTCGTCTGTTTCCTTATGTCTTCCTACCCTTCATAATGATTCCACAAGTGCTCCACAAAATAAGGACCTCCACTGCTCAGCTCATTCTGGTAGTCCTTCTGTGGCCCCAATGGTTGTGGTTCATCAATCTCCTCAACCTGTTGATAGACGAACCCATGAGATTACCATCTAGGAGGGACCTGCTGTTACAGTACAGGTGGGCTTCAAAGCATCCCACAGATTCTCCACCTTCATGACTGACTCACAGCAAGCAATCAATCCACCATGACTAATTTTCAAGCAAAGTTTCAAGCTGCATCACCCTGGCTAAAAGGCTGTCCTCTTACAGAGTTTATGATGCGAAGTGGAGAATCTTCCGTCATTGGTGCTGAAGGAAACACCTTGATCCTAGCTGTCCCCTTTTGAATTCAGTGTAAGACTTTCTTCTCTTTCTCTTCGAAGAAATAGAATGTTTGGTCTCCACCATTAGGGTCTATAGGACAGCCCTATCTAACATGCTAAAGTTCTCCGAGGGTCCGTCTATTGGATCAGATCCTCATCTCTCTGATCTTATCAAGTATTCTGAGCTACAGAGACTAGTATCTCGCTTTGTCAAAACCCTCTTATGAACCGTTGAGTGAGTTTCATGCCTTATTTGTAAAAAAAGATGTTTTAGGGTTCAATAGTAATTATGAGTCAGTTTCTCTCCTTTGCGAACTGGGGTTCCTAGCAAAGAACCAGCTGTCTTTGGTAGGTCCACTTCCTATCAAGATCCCCCATCTCAGTGATATCTGTGCTGGGAAGGATCAAGATAGGCTTCTCTGCCCAGTTAGGACCTTACGGTTCTAACTAGCTGCTTCAAAGTGAGAAGGAAAGGTCAGAATCATCTCTTTGTATCTATTAAGGGTTCCAGTGTTATTCTGGCATACACCATTTCCAGATGGATTGCCCTCTCTATCAAGAGAGCTTATCAGTCCTTCAGTGAGAGATACCTTTCTTTCATGAGAATTAAAGCCCACAAAGTCAGGGATATCTCCACCTCCTAGCCCATCTTAATCAGTCTTCACTGGAGGATGTTATGAGAGCCGCATTTTGGTGGTCACACTACTTTCACCACCTTTTACTTTCGATCACTGGCACACAATGCGAAGGCATTTTCTTCTGCCACATTACAGCAGTGAAAAGTCCTACTGTAATGGTAAGTACATCAGCTTATACCAATTTCTTGAGGCCATCAGCCTCCCTCTGAACTGGCAAATTCATCATGGTAACAGTGACTGGCATTGTATTACTGCTATTAAAATGTAATTTGTGTGTGTGTGTGTGTATATGTGTGGGGGGTTACTTGGAACAACTAATTCTAATTATGTAATACTTACCTGTCAATATTGAAAGATTCCCTCCTCTCACTCCACTCTGATGAAGTTTAGTCTCTAGGTTCAAGTCAAATAGGAGGTATTATCTGCATGGGCCTATGCCATGGGAGTCTGACTGGGTCTGTGTTCTTTCTGTTCTAGAACTTTAATGGGAGGTAGGAAGTATGAGCTTAGACAAAGGGACTCGAGTCCCAGAAGAGGTAAGCAAAGCAATAGTGACAGGTAAGTATTACATAACTAAAATTATCCCCCCCCCCCACACACACACAAAAATGTTACATGTTTCTTTCTTGGCTAGAGTGCAAGCCATCAACAAAAAACTGATGAAGGTACATGATCTAGAAATAAAGTTGTGTGGAAGGCATGTTTCATTTTCTGAGTCTATGTGACCCTGACCTTGGACCATTTGGACTTCAGAATTAGTAGGCATCTTCCTTACTCCAAATGCAAGCCATTCACAAAGTTTGGTTCAGGTACATGATGTAGAACTGAAGTTATTTTGCAGAAATCCTTTTTCTTTTTCAGTCATTGTCAGAAAACCTTTTCCTTTTTTGAGTCACTGCCACTTTTACCTTTGACTGTTTGACCCTAAAAATCAATGTTTCTTCTTTATCCCAAGTGCAAGCCATCCACAAAGTTTGGTACAGGTAATTGGTCTAGACCTTGACCTTTGAAACCAAAATACAACACATTTCTTCCTTATTCTATGCTGTCCACAAAAGTTTGGTTAAAGTATGTGGTCTAGAACTAAAGGTATTGTGCAGAAACCAAAAACAGACAAAGATGGACAGCCCACTGGCTGACCAACAACATCATCAAATGATGTGTTCTGCCTAATGGAGGATCTATAAAAAAAATATGCGAGCAATGAGGAGGTGGAGAAGAGAAAGAGACCCTTTATTGTCTAGACATAAGAATACCAATATACTTGGAAAATAATTTTATTGCAAAAATAAATGTATGACAAACAAATTAAAACATATATTAAATTATAGTAGATATAAATATTTATGAGAGAACATCAATTACAAGCCACAGATTAAATTAAAGTGTAGAGGATTTGATGGCAACATGTTTGCAAGTCGTGTCTTCCTGTGACTTCTTGGCAAGTGTTAACAGAGAACAACATCCTCTTGTACAGTGCAATACACTTAAATAAATGAAAGTCTTGTGATGAACAGTATTTCACATTCAAAGTACTCTGCAGACAGTGAAAACTGAAAGCTCTATAGCTCTAGGCAGCATGTAACATCAATAAATGACATCTAGATTATAACTGACATCCAGTCACAGTCCTGGAAGGAACAAGAAAAATTTATTTAAAAAGTGAAAATGTTTCATTTTATTTTTGCTGAAGTCCATACCTCAACTTGTCTGGCTATTGTCAAAGAATCTACATAATTTCCAAAGAAAGCAAGAAATGAATTACAATTAAATATATAATTTGAATCAATGGATGCTATGTCTTACGAATTTTTTGAAACATATATTTACCATATAACAGGTTAATTTTTCTGCTTTAGAGTTTTACATGATTGTAGTTAAAATGTATAAGTTCATCATTTTGCATGTTTATCTTTTTAATGGATTCAGGAACCAAGATAATGTGTAATAATACATGTAAATGATGATTATTTGATACAGAACAACTAGATGCATTAAAATTAGTAAACAATCTGATTAAAATCAAGATCTATTGGTCAATAAGTAGATCTGAAAGGCACCAGTATGAGGTCATATTCTACTGACCTTTCGAATCACAAATCAAATTACAGCTTTCATACTGTTAAAAGTGAAAAACGTTATTCAGAACATACTGCTGCCAAAGATTAATCTCCTTAACATGAAATGCAATGCTTTATCTGACAGCTACTTAAAAATAGTGTGAATCACAGAAATTACATGGATAAAGCTTTTTGTGATTTTGTGGGCAAGTTAGACCATGAATTTAAAGTCCCAATGAAAAATGTGAACCAAGTTGGTATTCAAAGTGCACCTATCTCCCCCCCCCCCCCGTATGCCATGTCATGGTAAAGCATCCCTCGCTTCCCTTGCTCACTTGTCTTAATACCGACAGAATATATATATATATATATATGAGAAATAATGGAAACTTATTTGATTACGATTTAATTTGCAAGTATAATTTTCTGAAGTTCTGCACTAATGTAATGGTTCTATCTAATGCAATAGGAATAAATGCAAAATTACAATTTGTGTTCTTTACTTCCAAAAGTACTCCATTTATAATAATGAATACTCATTAAAACTTTATGTAACCCAATGAAATTTGCAAATATCTGAGAAATCTTAAAGCATCAAAGTTCAAGAAAATAAAATGTAAAATGTCAATCACAGAGTGCACCCTTTTTAAGCACATCAGTGTGTGCTGCTGCCTTCTGTACATGCTGACTAAGGGTCAGCAAGTCCAGTACTGACTTTACATGGGATCAGAATCTGCTAAACAAACAGTGGACTCCTTAAGGTCAGGCGGGCCTGCAACAGTAGAAGATTTTATTTCAAGTTTCCAGCTCTTTAACCATTATGTCAGTAATATTTGGAGAGTGAAACTCATTAACAAAACTTTGACAGGACTGTTGATTTGTGTTGATGTATTGAAGAGATGGAAGTTTTGTTTTTAAAAAAACCCTGTTTTCTGTCATTAGTTTTGTTATAGTGATTAATCCCTAATTGTCAAGAGTTTTTTTGTTGATTCCAGTCTTTGAATACACTGAAAAACCTAACTGCAATCCTAATTTCAGCAGTGGAAATAAGTTTTTTGCTTCTACATACGGGCAAAAGGATGTCAGCATCTTCTTTGATTCAGATCTCCACATTTATGCTAAGTGTAGGCAAAGAATAACTTACCCAATCAATCCGATAACAAGATTTTCAAGGTGGCTGCTGTGGTAGCCATATTGGATGTCAGATTGGTACCATTTTCATCTAGGACCAACTAGACATCATAAGAAGTCTTTCAGTAAAAACCCCATATTGATACGACAATCCAATCAGGTGGAGTAGTGATAAGATTTTCAAGATGGCTGCTGTGGTGGCCATACTGGATGTCCGAGCAGAACCATATTTTTCATTTAAGACCAACTATACAACATAAGAAGTCTTCTGGTGAAAATTTAATGTCAATATGACTTTCCATTGTTAGGGGTAGAGATAACAAGATTTTCAAGATGGCTGCCATAGTGGTCATCAGATCAGCACCATTTTCATTTACGACCAAGTATGCATCATAAGAAGTCTTTTACTAAAAACCCCTTGTTTGATATGACCATCCATTTAGGAGGAGTAGCGATATGATTTTCAAGATGGCTGCTGTGGTGGCCATATTGGATGTCGGAGCAGCACCATTTTCATTTAGGACCAACTAGACCTTGGGATGAATGTGAGTGTAAAGTTTCCTTGCAATCTTCCATGTAGTTTAGGAGAAGTAATAACAAACTTGTGCTAACATACAAATGGACAATGAACAACAGATGACAGACAGGTCATTCCATAAGCTCTTCTGGTCTATGACCAGCAGAGATATAAAAAAAGCACTCGATGAAGTGTGCTTATACAAGGAATTATGTTACAGTTACAAAAATTTAGTTTTAAGATTGTGTAATTATTTAAGATACAGTTTTTACATTTTAATTTCTTTTTGTGTAAGCTGGTCTTATAAAAACACTCCATGCTTGTTTCAAAATGATCAGATTATTCTGAATTTAACAATTCAGCAAATAAAATATTGTGAAAAGTACCAAATCTTGCAGTTATCAATAAAGTACTGAATTTTTCTGAGTGTGAACATGCTAGAACAATTTTCACATTACAGTTTTACCTGACAAGACATGAGCAGGTTCTGTAAACCAAATTCTGATACTACTGTAAATGTAGGTCTCTCCTCACAAATACTGTTGTGTTCTTTCACTCCTGACTCCAATAGACTCTTAACATTGCTCAGAGTCAGGCAGTCTTGCTGCAAAAAATATAAACTATTTTTAAAAATTCAATCTGATTAAAATCAGATACTAATGTTACATGAATGTTTTAAGCACCCACAATAGTTGCATTGAAAGCAATATCCAAATGTCTCTAGCGCTAATAATCAAAGATTTTTCAACCCACAAAAATACATTTCACCCACTGTTCTGGTTTGTTCCTTCAATATGCTTCAGATCCTTCACAAGGTCTAGAAAAACCAATGTAAGAAATAGAATAGCAAGTCTAACCAGATTCTAAACATTTCACTTCATATGTTTTGCTTCAACTGTGAAAAAAACCCAACCAAACAAAACAAAAACAATTGAAAAATAAGTTCTAACATTAATACAAGTACTTCTGACAGCCAAGGTGGTAGAAAGCAAATTTTGTTAGTAAATTATGTTTCTCTGAGAAAACTTACCCAATCACATTTACATTAGGAAAATGAACTCCACTACCTTCTGAAATCAGCCCTCCCAAAAAGATGACAATATAGACAAAGGAAAGAAACTCTTACCCATTACCTCCTCTTGAGCACCACTAGGTGGCACCATTTTTAAGCTGTGTGATACACCAACTAGAATGCTTGCATTCATGGAGAGGTTGTGAGGTTTTTATTGTAATGTGATTGGGTAAGTATTCTTGGAGAAACATAATTTACTAAAAAATGCGCTTTCTCCTTTGAATACATTTCATGATTACATTAATGTTAGGAGACCTGGTTAGAAGAGAGAATGCTTGGCATCCAACCTCTACCACAGGCATCCTTTGAGAGAAGAATGACTGGATTCCCCATGTGAAGGATAGCCCGCTTTCATAACTTAAGAGCAGCACAACTGATGGTCACGTGATCCATCACAACTACAGATAACTAAGAAGAAAATTAATGAATTCTTCTTCCTGATAAATTTTCCAGCCAAATCCAGCAAAAGCACTAAACTGCTGCCTGTGAGGTTGTGCTGACATCAACTGGGTTTGGTGGTCATCTCGGCAGCAGTCACCAGATTCAAATTTTGTCTCCGTGATGCTAGATCCCTGAGATAAAAACTCAAGAAGGTTGACTATGCATGCCAGCCAACAGCTTCTAATATATCTCTTATCAAAATGTTGCATTCAAAAGTGAGGTTCACAGGGATCGCTCTAATTACATGAGCTGAAATCTTCATAAGGCAACTCTGATCTTTTGAGATTTCAGAGTACACAGAATGTATAACCCCACATCAGCCATGACGAGGGGTGATAATCTCTTTCCTGGCCTTCATCGGAACAAAGACGCTTTCGTGTTCCACAACTTTTCTCTGTGCTCTTCAAGTAATGCTTGAGAGCACTGACAGGGTATTGCATGGTTGCTTCTATCGATGCATCTCCGACTGCCAGCTGATGGCAGCCTATACTTAGCTACAAAGCCTGGCTGCATCATTAGAGCCACAGAACCATCTGAACTGGAGATAGTTTGGATCCATTGAAGGGCATGTAACTTGCTCACCCTGCATGCTGAAGCTAAGGCTATCAGAAAGCATGTCTTGTATGACAGTAGCTTCAGTGAGGTTCTAGCTAAGGTGGCACTCTACAGTCTCATTCTTTGCATAGGGTTTAATTTTTAAAGAAAAAGAATTTCCCAGGTTTCCCTCGCTGGTTATCCTGGCTATTTAAAAAAACACCTCATATATCTTAGGTATTGTTAAAAGAACTTTAATTCCCTTTATTTTGGTGTATGATTGATGGGTGTAATTTGGGTTATAGAGTATACAACTTGAGACTTACTTCAGATGTGCATCCATCAAAAAACTGCTAGCTCTGCTTGATCACTTCCTGGACTTCAAAGGTAAATTGTAAAAAAATGAGCCGATAACTTTTTATATATTTTGTAATTCATTCATTGCACTTTCAGAAGCTGGTATTGCCTTTTGTGGCAAAATTCGTTTTCCCTATTTTAATAACTGCTAAAGTTAGTGTCCTTTGGACTAGTTCTGGCTGATTTTTCAAGCACATGGGAGCAGCCATTTTGGTTAGTGGTGTGCTTAGGTCATATACAATTTCCACAAGTACAATATGTAAAGAAATTTCAACCACAGTACATGAAAGTAGCATAGAGATATGCCAACGTTCTCTCCACTGTGCATGTTGCAAATGCAAACAACTTCAACTTACACCTGTCACTCTTTCAGAGGTATGTAATATTTGTACAGCGCCACCTAAAGGCTCGAATTGATCTGATTGAGCCATGTCAAAACCCATGAAAGGTTCAATTTAAGAAACAGGGTGAGGGATTTTAGCCTATTTAAGTCAAAAACTGGCTAAAAGGTCTGATATATCTTTGTCATGACCAATATCTCCTCTGCCATGATGCCTGAGAGTGTTGGAAATCATGGAGTTGTAGCCTTTGATAGCACAGATGCTGCCAGGATTTTATCTAAAGGGTGAATCTGCTCTCTTGTCACCAAAATAAGAGGGGAAAAGGAAAATAAAGTGGGGGAGGAAACAGCCATAGTTCAATATTTACCTAACACTTAAATATCCATCTCTCTTTCTTCCTGCTCCACTCTGTTACAGCTCAATTGAAATCAAATCCTAAAAAGATGTCCCCTCTAGTTGTATAATCATTATTCTGTTGATTGTTTCTGAGCTTAATCTGTTCCTTATCTGTGTATGAATACTGTTCTGTGCTGACACCCCCACCCCCTTCATGGTCTGCTGTCTGAAGGGGCATATACATTGCTAGCTAAATCAGCTTGTTCTTTATAGTTGTTATGCACAATTTTCCACAGCTCACATGTATTGTCTCTTGGATATCTCTGCTCCAAAATACGATTTTTCACTAAAATATGAACTCTGCCAAAGTTTCACTTTCTGTAATCAGTGCTTTGCTGAATACTAAGCCATATATCTTATCTGTTCCACAATGCTGTAAGAGATTTTATGGCATAATCTGCTTGGTCAGACAGAGGTACCGTATGTACTCGCTTATAAGTTGACGTTTTTTTACTTAAAATTCAATTCATGCAGAGTAGGGGTCGTCTTATAAGCACGACATTAAATTTGTTTATAAATCTTGGGGTAATGTTGGCAACTCTCGATGTTTGTAGTACATAAAAATACTGTCAATTCATATATTTTTACGTTTTCATGCCACTATTCCTATGCAGTAATGCATATATGGTATGCACTGTGTTTATCTGTTTCATGACGATATTCATTACACAATACATATATCTACAGTTATTTGGATTTTAATAATTTGAAAATATTACCGGTAAATTAAATACTACCTATCGCAAAATGAAGTGTCCATCAATGTTTACAGTGTGTGTTTACTAGTAAGTATATTGCTTCCATTTTCGTGCCAGTCCGAACAACTTGTATTTGTATTAATATTTGTGTTTTGCTGTACAAAGACTGTGCTTGATGCAATAAAAGTTTTGATTTAATTTGTATTTTCCTTTTCCACAAGTCAAATTTAATTCCCAAGTGATAATTCTCAAGTTATCTGCCAGTGCACGTGGGCTGATAAGCCTTTGGCTTGTAAAGGCACTCACTTTGTTTTCAAGTTGACAATCCATTTGATCGAGCCGCAAATCTAATACTTGTTTAGTGCCAAGTAGAGTTCTACAATTTCCTGTGCATATACTTTGACTTTTCCACGTGACAACCCTTTTATCAAGCCGCGAATTAGAATCTTGTTCAGTGCCAAGTAACAGAGGGTGGTTATTTAAACTCCCTGTGATCTTGCTGCATAATTGACGAGTTCAGTTGCATTCAGTTAATAGATTTCTGACTTTATGATCAAAGTGTTACTTACAGAGCCCAACCTCAGTCTCTGCATAAGCACCCACATATGACAGTAAAGCAGAGGAATCGGAGTCGGATGGGATTTACGATGACTAGACGACGACGATTTACAATGACTAAATGACGATGTAGGATTTCAGAACTTTATCAGACAATGAGGATTAATTCTTGGACTTTGTACCAGATGACATTAGATAGTGACATTTGTAGGATATCGTGAATCACAAAAAAGTGGACTTAAAACTTTCATTGTTTATTTGTACGACGTGTGGAATTAACATATTACGGGATATTGTAAATTGAATCATTCTGAACTTCTATTTTTATACTAGTATGTGACCTATAATTGAATTCGTGGATTTATCATATAAATGGATTTAAAATGTCAACCATTATGGATTTCAATGGACTTTATTACACAAAGATCAACAAATTGTAAGTTGTCAATTTATTTGTGACATATTTCATTCAATAATATAATTGTATTTTACACTAGTTTTGTCTATATTTTTTTTTATCTATCCAGTTTGGCTTGTTTATATTTCCAAAGTGCATCTCTGACTGACTAAGAAGTCACCCCTTCAGATGAATCTGACTTGCACAATACACCCCGACTTATAGGAGAGTCAAAGAAAAAATCACTTTTTGAAGCCCTAAAAAAGGGGGTTCGACTTATAGTTGAGTTGACTTATAATCAAGTATATACGGTATGTTTATCACATAAATACATGTATCCTTTCTTTTTATTTTCTTTTTTGATTAATTTTTATTCAATTTATCATATTCCTTGAAGTGCTACCGTATTTAGCCGTGTATAAAGCGCACTTTTTTCACCTAATTGTCCTATTTTGATTCAAAAGTGGGGTGCATTTTATAGAAGATCTATAAAAAAAAAAAATTCCAGGTCGATCTGACGAAAGGATGATGGCACTATAGTTGCCTACATGTGAACTATTAAATCTGTTCATGTTGCATTGTAACTAAATTGGTTACTGGTACTAGCCTTATTAAAGAAATAAATAATGCTTACAACCTTGACTGTCTTGTTCTTTGATTGCTTATGTTAATAAACTTGTTTCATTTCACATCACTGTGTAGCATTTTATTCTGAGCCTCGACCGGAAATACATGTACATAACGACTGATAACTTGTTGTTCTAAAACCGTACAAAGTAACGCACTGCAGCTGAACAAATATGATGATTACCGTACTTGTACTGTAAATGTTCAGTATTCCATAACTGTGGATCAAATAAATTTTTTCTTCATTTATTGTTGAATTGAAACATAATATTGGATAGAAAATCGGGGTATGCATTATACACACCAAAACATAGTATACTATGAGTTTTGTGGCACAAGATCCCACAGTGCTGAATTGTTTGAGAAAAGAAATGAAAATTGCACTCTGTGTTTAAATTACCTGTATTTTAATTAGGCTTGGTATTCTCCATTTCTACATTTAATTTCTAAATACCAATGAATGGCCTGGCCTGCTGTCTGAATATTTTCCAACTGAATTATATTCAACATCATTTTCAGGCTCAAAATCACTCAATGATATTTGCAGTAACACTTTCCCAGCTCCATTAATCTGATATACTTCAAAACTTTCCAAATCATTGTCATCATTGCTATCATCAGCTAGTATTTTTGCCTAAAGAAATTATCATCTGAAGATGAACCATGTTGGGAGTCAGCCATTTTGGTTTTTCTAGGTAGCTCGTAATTCAAACAAGCTTTTGTAAAACTATGTTGATGAATGCAAGGTTAAAACTATGACAGAATGCTTGTTCCAGGTACCAATTAACCAATTAAATTAAGTTTAACAACTATTCATGTCAAGTGGAAGAACCCAGATATGTAACCAGTTGCCTACCTGAAATGACATACGTCGTGACAAGCGCTACGAGACCTGTGCCACTGGTGCGACAAATATCATGGAAAGCACTTTACTGGTTAACAGTTAAATAAAAATTGTATACTGTGCAGAGTACATTTTTATATGCACAACTTTGAACTAATTTGTGGGAGTTCTCGTGCATTACTGCTTTCTAAGTGTGTAAATTCATAAAAATTTTGTATGGTGCGTGCACTCTCACGTTCTGGAAAGACAAAGGTGGACAATTTGTGATTCCACCTTGTTGCAAAAGGGTCTATCATCAGATGCCCATGAGCACATAAATCCGATGAAAAATCGATTGATGAATGGACTACTCAGTATTAAGAATCTGGCCCTTTCTTGACAGTGAGTCGGCCAGGGCATTGAGCCTGCCGGGAATGTGTCTAATTTGTACAATTATATTTAGCTGGGAGCACCAGTGCAGAAACTTCCAAACCTGAATGCATGGGTTGGGTGATTTGATCCCCCCCCATTTGAAAAGGAAGGCCACCACCGAGTTGTCCGACATGATCAAGGCTACTTTCACGTCCAGTTGTTCCTTCCTCATATGAAAAGCATTGATTATAGCCTTAATTTTTTTAAAAAGGTTGATGATGTGAAGCAGTAATTCCTCCAGACCCCACTTGTCAATTACCACGTTGAAGCATGGCAACAAGTGGGCTCCCCAACTGTACAAACTGGCATCCATACAAACCATAATTTCCAGTTGTGGATTTTCAAGAGGGATTCCTGGTGTTAGCCAACCTTTGTTCATGATCCTGACTTTCTGATTGGGTAGGCCAGAAAAGGGGTGCCACCGCAAGAGACAGATGAAAAGGTGGCTAAGCAAAATCAGATCCACTGCTGTTGTAGGAAATCTCTCACTGTAATCCACTCCCAGATGGAAACTGACTCTGTGAGTTCAATAATCTGTAACACACATACATGAGGGAGATGGACGATGTAGAGATTAGTGACAAACCCCATGCCCAGATGGACAAAACGATGGGATGGGACGAGATCTGGCTTTTCCCAGTTCACTAAAAAACCTAGATAACCTAAAAGGGACAGAAGACTGTTCCTGCCCTTCACCAAAATAGAACTTACCATGTGTTTTTTTGGAGGATGTCATCTAGATATACTGCAGTAACTGTTGATGAAGTCAACTGGAACTGGGTGACAACGCAGTTGATGACTTTTGTGAATGCCTATGGACTAATTTTGAGACCAAAAGAGATTGCATGAAACTGGTATATTTTTCCTTGGTAGGCAAACTGAAGGAACTTGCGCAAGGCTGGGTGAATAGGGACATTGAAATAATCAAGACCAATTGCAATATCATCCCTTTTAATGGAAAGTCTGATTGATCGAGCTGTTTCCATCTTGAACTTCAGTGTCGCAATGTATTTGTTGAGACAGCCGATGTCAATGATCAGCCTGAACTTTTCATTTGTCAATGACACTAGAAAGAGCATGGAATAAAACCACAGAGTTCAGTTTCCGAACAATCTTTACTGCTGATTGTCGAGTAATAACCTAACCTCCTTCAGCAAAATTTCAGCTCAATAAATGAAATCCGAAGCCCCTTTGCAACAACTTGGATCATTCATTAGTTTTGTGAAAATAGGTTCATCAAATACTGATGGAAATGTAGGAGTCTGGCGCCAACCAGTAGGCTGCCTGTGGGCGGTTGGGGTGGTGTGTCATCAGTTGTTAGGAGGCCTGGGGAAAGAGAAACCTTGTTTATTATCCCCATTATTAAAATGCCTCCTAAACTGAGAAGCTCATTGTCTCCTGAAATTTTTGATTGAGGTCGAAACTGTTGCTGTTGCTGGGCAGTATTTGGCCTCTTATCTATTTGTCAAGAATCATCTCTCAGTTGAGGCTGAGACTGATTTGGCCTGAATGAATGAGCAATAAGCATGGCAAGTTGGAGGGACAGTTCCTGTGTTGCCTTCCTCCTTACTTCCTCTATCCTACCATCAAATAGTAATGGCAATCACAAGGAGTGCCAAGGAATCTAAGTTGGCAGAAGCCGTCAGAGCGTTAGCCATAAAATGGTGTACAGCCCTGTTAATGACCTTGGCAATCCTAGCCATTTATTCCCAGGCATGATTGTTGTCTGCTTTTTTGGCAAGCCAAAAATTCGCTAGCGATGCTAGGTCCAACACTGAAAATTTTGCCAAAATATTATGCACAAGCTTCGAGGTGGCATGAAAGACATTCTTGTCCACTTTGAGGAACAGTATGGCAGTCTTATTCACCATTGCAATGTTACTAGCTATTGTTGGAAGCTTGGTGATAAATGAGTCCAAATGCATTCTATACCAGTGTGCCACAAATGTCATTGGTAGTTGACTTTCTGTGAAAAATGCTTTAGAATTTCCCCAGATCATGATTTTATCTGACAGACAGTCTGAGATTTCCTTTATATTCAGTGACTGTGGCAGTAGACAGAAGGAGGGATGTTCATCCTCGCCTTGCCCTTATACACCTGGTGGGCGTTCTGAAGCTGGCAACGTACGATATATCTCTTTGACAGCAGTCTTAAAATGTAACTCAGTTCGTTTCATAGTTGGCCCTGAGTGTGTTAAAGCATCGAGGTTATCTCCACACTCACTGTGTGGTCATCCTCATCATGTCCCTGTCTGTGTAAAACATGCCCAGCGGCATGGATGAGGCATTGCCATTGTCCCTAACACTATCACGGTATCGCTCCAAGGTTAAGCCATGAATAAATGAACAGTCAGTCCGATCCCCATATGGATCCACATATCATGGCACTATCTGTCAGTATTTGGCACGGTTTGCAAAAATGATGGATCTCCGGTCACTGGACAACAGGTATGAACGGCCAGATGGCTCGACTGGCAGCTCAGCAGCTAGAAAGGCATCTTACAACATGAAGAATGTTGAAATGGATCATGAAGACATGATTTAAAAAAACATGCACCTGGACTTACAGACAGGATCCATGGCTAAGCTCAGACCTGTGGGGAGACTTTTGCCTACTGGGCTGCCTAGATATGGGAGAACACTCCCCTTAAACTTCAAATTATCCATGGAGGTTTGTGACAAACATACAGGCAAAAACTGTCCCGAATTCAGCAGCTGTGTTGCTTCCTGTACTAGTCATTGCATCTGCTGTTCTAACAGAATCTGGAAAGAATTTGAGGATGACAATTCCACAAACCATTGTTCCTCCAATTTGCCACTGTAATCATTGCAGTCAGCATTGTACATCTAATTTTGGATGGCTTAAGATGTTGCACTGCTCCAAACAAGACTTCACAGGTTTCTCATTGCTTTTGATACTTGTACGCAACACTGTGGACCAGATAATTGTTTTACCAAAAAGCACACACATTACATATTGAGGACGAAGAACACTTTATGCAAGTGAGACATGTCTCATGCATTTCTCTGTTAGCTTTGAATTTCTTGCATGTACTGCATTTTGTCCTCATTGCTTAAATGAAATGACAAGAATGACAACAAGAGTCCCTCGAAGGGATTACCACTGTTCTGGGTGAAAAGAATTTCCAGGAATTCAAGAGAAGACCAATTTTTCCTTTTAACTGTTGAGTGCTGAAACCATCTCTGATATTCTTCAGTGAGAACAAGATTTTCAAATTAGCCACTGTGGTACACATATTGGATATCAGCTTAGCACCATTTTCATTTAGGTCAAAGCAGACATCAATAGAAGTGCTTTGGTGAAAACCCCATGTCATAATGATCATCCATTCAGGGGCAGTAGTGACGACAAGATTTCTAAGACAGTCATCTTAACAGCCATATTGGATGTACGACTGGCACCATTTTCATTTAGGACTAACAAGGCACCATAAGAAGTCAATTGGTAAAAACCCCATTTTGATATAACCAACTATTTGGGAGGAGTAGTGATAATAATATTTTCAAGATATGACTTTCCATTGTGGCAGCCATACTGGATGTCAGCTTGGCTTATTTTCACTTAAGATGAACTAGACATCATAAGAAGTCTTTTAGTGAAAACCCCATGTTGATATGACCATATATGTAGGAGGAGTAACGATAACAAGATTTCAAGATGGCTGTTGTGGTGACCATATTGGATCAGTACCATTTTCATTTAGGACCAACTTAACATCATAAGAAGTCTTTTAGTGAAAACCCAATGTTGATATGACCATCCATTCAGGAAGTGTAGGTATAAGAAGATTTTCAAGATGGCTGTTATGACAGCCCTATTGGATGTCAGATATTCACCATTTTCATTTAGTAACAACTAGGCATCATAAGAAGTCTTTTTGTGAAAACCCCATGTTGATATGACCATCTATGCAGGCGGAGTAGCATACATGTGATTCTACCGGTGGTAGGCCAAAAATACTGTTTTAAAGGCCGTCTAACGCACATACCGTTTAGTAGTCAAAATCTACCGCTTTTGAAAATTTCAAGGAAAAATTTTTAAAAATAAAAAAAAAAACGGTATTTTTATGCGTTCTATCAACACATTAGATAAACCAGCCAGAACCAGTCTACTGGGAACCGGAAATGTTCCACATGTGATACGACAGGTGCGATTATGCGTGGTTGAGTTGTCGGATTACAATTGTTAAAGAACAGCTAGCATGTGTACACAACAAGCAGCTAATTGATTACCTTATTGTTGTAATTTGGAGAGTTTAAGGCCAAATGCAGGATGTTGTTTGAGGTGTTATAAGTAATAAAAGGATCAAAGGTAATCCATGATGACCGTGAGTCTTTGATTAAAACTCGGCCGACCTGTCGTGGAAAGAAGATAAAATAGAGAGACCAACCAAAAATGATCTCGGCAGAAACACTTGAGTAACGTAAGTATTTTGATTTGTTGTCTTTTAATTGTTCTTGTATTGTTCACGATGGTTTAAGATGAATATTTAAGGGCAGATTGTATATTTTTTTTTGTCAATTAATGTCAAAATGCCAAAACATAAGCTTTCTCCCAATGCTAAGAAGCCACCAGCTAAGAAATACTACAATAAGTTTAACAACGCTTGGATACCAGAATTTAAGTGTGTGCAGGCGAGTAGCAAAGGTCCTGAGTTTGCATTGTGTGTTTCATGCAAAGTGGATTTTAAGATAGTATATGGAGGAAGAAATGATAAAAATGTATTACTTAATATTTAATTTTAAAGTTGGGATAAATTATTAAAAATCATATGTTTTTTAACTGTTTATTTCAAGTCTAAATCTAATTTGTTTAAATTTAATTACAGTGGTGAAACTTGCCAACAGATTTTTGGACCTAGCCCTAGAAGTAAAACAAGCCCTTGAGGATGAGGCTCAGGAATACATATTAAGTCTAAGCCAGGAACTTCCTCCTCTGGGTGAAATGAGCTTGGAGCAATATTGGAGATCAGTCAGCAGCCTCAGAAACCCAGCAACAGAAAAACTTAAGTTAGAACTTCTTTCCAGACTGAGTGTAGTTGTCCTGTCATTGCTACATTCCAATACTGACACAGCGAGGACATTCTCCATTCTTTGGAAAATCCAGAGTGATTCAAGGAGAAATCTGGACCAGAAAACTATTGAAAGCCTGCTAAGTGTGAAAGTTGACAATCACAGTGAATGTCACCAGTGGTCACCAGACAGTGATCTTGTGAAGGAAACTAAAGATGCCTGTGAATTTTATACAAAATCTTTGCAGTGAACTGTGAGATGTACAACTCTTCCTTTTTCATTTAATTGACAATATACTGGCTCATATTAACTAACTATTATTGTGACATTTTCCATCAGATTCTGAATCAGATTCATGTTCAAAATTTGTGTTTTATTATAATATGAAGAGAATACATATTATGTGAAAAAAAGCACTTGTTTTGTTTTCAATCCCCTTAAACAAGTAAAATTTATGCCGATAAAAAAATCTACCTTTTTAGAAGCCAATCTACTGATCAAAATTTGTAAATCTACTGGTTTGAAATCCTGGTTCTGTCCCATGTATGGAGTAGTGATAACAAGATTTTCAAGATGGCCATTGTGGCGGCCATATTAGACGTCAGATTGGCACCATTTTCATTTAGGAACAACTGGACACCATAAGAAGTCTTCTGGTGAAAACCCTACTTTAATATGACTTTCTGTTTGGGCAGAGTTGTAATAACAACATTTCAAGATGGATGCCATGGTGGCCATATTGGATTTGAGATCGGCACCATTTAATTATAAGACCAGCTAGACATCATAAAAAGTCTTTTAGTGAAAACCCCATGTTGATATGACCGTCCATTCTGGAAGAGTAGCAATAACAAGATTTTCAAGATGGCTGCCATGGCAGCCATACTGACCTCACATCAGCACCATTTTCATTTACGACCAACTAGACCATGGGATGAATGTGTGTAAAGTTGCATGGAAATCCTCCAAGTAATTTAGAACGAGTAGCGATAGCAAACTTGTGCTAACAGATGGACAGACAATGGACGACATACAACAGATCATCCCCATAAGCTCTTCGGGTCTATGACCAGTAGAGCGAAATTTTTTTTGAACTTAGCAACCCAAAAGTGTTCACAAATCACAATAACAATACTTGTTGTTTAAACGAGCAGAAATATATATGCAGTGAGTGTGAATAACAAGCAACAAACAAGCACCAACAATATTGTGTTGGAGCACAAGGTCAGAATAAACGCAGTCAACAACTGTGAAAAAATTTACATAAATATTGATCAAAAGTAAAAAAAATAATGTTTACCACATGTAGTAAAACCTTACTGCACTCTAATATACCAAATTTCTGTATAGATGGGTTGAAATCATGAAGATATTCACAGGATTTTGGGAGGTTTTGCAGGTCTACGTTGACAGTACTGAGCTTAAGTTTAATACTGCTGGATCTTTGCTCTGGTCAAGGGGAGGTAATGGGTAAGAGTTTCTTCCCTTAGTCTATATGGTATATAGACAGAACATTTTGTTTTTTCAGGAGGCTGGATTCAGGAGGTAGCAGAGTTCATTTTCCTAACGTTAATGTGACTGGGGAATATATTCAAAGGAGAATGCACTGGCCTATAAAGGCGGAGAAGAGCCAAGGAACAGAAGAAAACCAACAAGTCCTTGGTTGGCAGACATTAGCAACAGAACTCCAAGATCTGAACTCGTCACCAGCGAGGTGTAAAGTGAATGCATTACTTCTGTGTTATGCAGGCTTCTAAAAAAACAGCTGAAAATGTTGTTCACAAGGAAGGAATACTTGAGATTAAGGCACCAACAAGAAAAGCCATTGTGTTTTGAACAAACAGTTTCTTTTATGTTTGCCTGCATGCAGAACAAACAAATTACTACTGCAAGATTGTTTTGAAACAAATAGAATATAGACCAGTCTTCTGTTAACATGACCTACATTGAACAAATTACTTCCTTAATATCAGTAAATCAAAACAAAAAATATAATGCAAATCATTTTATGCTGAAATATGCTTATATATTAGTGTGGTTGGCTAAATATTTCCAAGTTAACTAGTTATACTGGTTCTAACAGAAAGAGTATAATGACATCAAGTTCAAGGTTTTCTTACCTCAGTATTGATCCTCATTCCACATTTACAAAATATCACAGCTTTGTTCAAAAGGATGGGATATCTGTCAAGTAAATCAAGAGGTTTGTGTACCCAGAAAAAAGAAACCTTTATGAGATTTAACATACTGATAACACTAGTATATTACAGTGTTCTAATATTTTAAAATGATCTTTTCATACAAGTGAAAGAATTTATATTTGCTTCATGAAAAGGCACTACAGTAAATGTAATGTCACAGGCATCTGACTTGTTTTTGCTTTGGGGATAAATATAGAGAGACAGTGTGGGATATTATTACTGTTTGAATTACCTCATGCAGTGGATCAGATTTTTTTCTGATGCTTCAGTTCCTGACTTTTGGAATTATATTTTGGTTGGGTATGGCGTCAATGAGGTTGGGTCCAGTTAAGTTTGGAACTAAAGTTACACAAATTAGCATGAAATTGTGTTTGTTTATGCATATTCTTAAATTAATATGTACTTTAGTGTAAATGTGTGAGCAAAAATAATGTACTTGATGACCAGACAATGAAATCAGTTTTTTTCTATTTACATTCTTTACCCCATTCAAAAAATGCAGACACCTTTTATTCCTTGCATTTTCATTTAAGAAAAACATTATCAATCCATCACATGAAACTTTTGACAACAATCATCCAAGTCTAAACCAGACATTCACGATCACATTTACACTTTATTCATATTTGGAATTTGCAAAGATTCATTTGTTCTATAACCAAATGTATGGTGCCTCATATGTTTTGTACTCTGATTGCCTCTGGTGTAGTCAGTCTTAGCTTCCTCTGACCATCCCACCAACTTAACTGTCAAAATATCTAACATTGGGAGGGAAAGGTAAGAGAAAACTTGGACTATAATGCCGTATGTTTTGGTTAGCTTTAATTTTTGAAGTGCCCCTTGTTTAAGCATCAGTTTTATTAGACAGGTGAGAAAAATTTCTACAATACTTGCAGAACATCTCATTTTTTCCAAATCATATTCAATAAAGGGCCATTTTTCTTTCCAGTGGAGGAGAAATTTTCTTGTTTGTTTCTCAATTTTACATTTTTTATCTTTGCTCAACTGCTAATCAGACTCATCATTATGATTCATCCTTTTGTGAGTGTACTTGTGCTCTCATCATCTTTAATTGCAGTCCCTTTCTAAAACTCAAAAGGCTTGTGATGAATCAGTGGTGAATTTGCCAATTACATGTGAATCTAAATTGCCTGTGGTTTCATAAGCTAAATGGGCAAAAATTAGCTCCTTTTATATTGTGTTGATATGAGCATCTGATCTATTGCAAGTATTTACATTTTACCCGAGTAGTTTCCATACAACATATTACTGCTTAATGGTAAAGCAATCAATCACTTTAAAAAGAGCTATTTGGCTGAGGTAAAAGGTTAATCTTTACTGTTCTTTTTTAAACTACATTTGAATTCTGCAAAATTCAATGAATATTGAAATTGTTTACATTAGGTCATAATTGATAGGCACATGCTGAGTCTGACAGACTTTTTTTAAAATGGAAAACATAGCTGGGTCAGAAGTTCAAAATTTTGAGACAGGCCTCAGGCTTAAGGAATTTTTAGCACCTGCCTCATGTATTTCATACTGAGTGGCAAGAACAAGACATTGACATTTGTCTACAGTACTAGTGTTAATGTTTTGACTCTGATTAGTAAGATATTTTGAGTAATTAGAAAGAGCTATTCCATTAATTGCTTAACCTCTGTAATATTTATGGCTTCACATATTAGTCTTTCCATATTACTTGTAATCTGCAGACAACATCCATCTAAAGTATAGTTCAAAACAGTTGTGTAAGTATATCCATCTAATTTTCTGAGAAAAAAAAATGCAACACCAAATAAACAAGAGTACCATAAAAGGCACATTATATACCCGCCTCATGTTTAATAGTCCTCTATGTAGATAACTGAAATCTGTGTGCAGAAACCACTTTTTTCTTTCAATGACCATGACATTTTGGACCCCAAAATCAATAGGCTTCTTCCGAATCCAAAAAGAGGTGTAAGCCATCCATAAGGTTTAGTCCAGGTCTGTGACACAGAATTAATGCTGTTGTGTAGAAACCATATGTCTTCTTTCAGTCACAGTGACCTCAAACACTGACCATTTGACCAGAAACTCAACAGGCATTTTCCTTACTGCAAGTGTAAGCTATGCACAAAGTCTGGTTCAGGTATGTGATGTAGAACTAATTTTTTTTTATGCAGAAACTATTTTTATTTTTTCAGTCACAGTGACCTTTACCTTTGACCTTCTGACCCTGAAATTGAAAGGGCTCTTCCTTACCCAAGTGTAAGCCATCCACATGGTTTGGTAACCATAGATGCTGGTGAAGTTATTGTATGGAAACCATTTTCTTCTTTCTGTCAAGTGACCTTGACCTTTGGACTCCAAAATCAATAGGGTTCTTCCTTACCCCAAGTGCATACAGTCCACAAAGTTTGGCAACTGTAGATACAGAGAACTTGGGATATTGTGCATAAACCATTTTTTTTCCTTCAGCTAGTGACTTGACCTTTGAGCTTTTGATTCCAAAATCAATAGGGTTATTCCTAACCCCAAGTACAAGCAACTGAGTTTGGTAGCTGTAGATGGTGGACAACATTGTAACAGAATATGCCCTGCCTCTGGTGGGCATATAAAAATGATAATTACAATCCCTGGCAAAATGAGAGCTCAATTATTTTGAGCAGGAAAATTAATTTTATTTTCAGTTAGAAGTATGTTCTGTAGCAGATGATAGCCTATACAACATAACTTCCAGTACAAATTGTGGCCATCTTTATAAGCAACTATGGGTAATTTTCTGGAAGATATTATGGATATGACTATTATTGAGTTCTCGTTGGTAGAATAATTCATTGACATAATGGGTGAAGTTAAAATATAATGTGGTGCCAATTTCACCCACAATGTCCTGCAAAAATTACCCCAATGACTTGCAAAAATGGCTAATTTGCACAGGAGTTCACACATTGCCATCATCTTCCATAAAATTATACTTCTAACTGAAAACGAAACTCATTTACCTCCTCAAAATAATTGATTTGTAGTTATCAATTTTAATCTGTGGATTTATTAAAAAACTGGAAGAATATTATTAAACAACAGTGTTGAACTAGATATTAACTGTGAATAGCACAAACCCAGACCTACCCTTGCATAATGTACCAGTTTGCTGTTGACATGAAATCAATAGTTGAACAAACAGGACAGACCCTGATTTGTCACAGAATTATCACACATCTGAGTACACTGTTCGCAGTTAAGAGTGTATTATACACGGGCAATACTTGTCAATATCAAGTCCTATATTGCATGGATATCTCGCATCATACATTTCAATAGTATATTATTTCCCCAAAACATACTTGGTGGCATCCATAATTTTATTATTACATCATCACACTGGCATTTAATTAGTCAAAAACAACTACATGACTGATTCAATGCGACTTACATGACTTTGATCCCTTTAGGTCTTTGACTTTGATAGTGACCGAAATCCTTCCAGCCTGGCATTTTTGTTTTACAACTGATATTTATTGCTAATATCATGCTGAGATTTATTCCAATATTTTCTAGATTAATTCTGAGAAATTCCATGATAACAGCATTTAAGAATGTTTAGGCAATATGAAAGGTAAGAAAAAGCAAACCAAATGTTTTCATCCATCAGAAACAGGGGTCTAACCCTGTGTAGCCTGTATGGTAAAATTATGGACTGCATTAATGCTGAAGAACTGAATGCAATTACATTTTCATACCATAACATAAAATGCAGTGATAATTAACAAAAAGTATACTAAATCCTCAACACAAAATATATTATTTTCACTCACTTTTTTGAGGTACCATGATTCAGATCTCCAACAATACTGATGTAAATCTGTTAAAGTGTACATCAATGTGGTCATGTAGGGGCCTCAACTTATTGTGAATAAAATACTATTCGTTGTTTTATAACTGAATTCTAACAAAAGTCTGTACATTTCTGATTTATGAGTGATCTCCACCTTAGTTGCCATCACAAAACATCCAGACAAAAATCATTGATTGCTATGGAGTTTTACAATGGTGTCTGGGCACTAAATTGGGTCAAGAAAAGCAGACGTCAGGTCTAATCATTACCACATTCCGGTTTACACTCTTGGTTGGCCTTGTCTAACAATGTCCATGCACTTGAATGCTAATTTTCTTAGATTTATTTCCTGGGGTGGTTATATGATGATCTTGCAAGGAATACTAATCACCATTTAAAGGTACGTGTAATCAGCTTTTCAAACATTACATTTATAGTTGAACAAATTGGTACCACATGCCCACATGATGTGTACTTTAACACTGAGCATTCTTTACAAACAAGTACAAAGGGCTCCTCCTAATTTTAATTTTCCCATAAATGTGGGCCCCATATAATACACTCCTCAAATTGAGTTTGCATTCCAATACATGTATTTGTCAACATATGAGAAAAAAATCAACTATATTTAACAGTATTCTTCCCAAAAAACCCCAGAAATTTCAATACCTTTTGTATGTTAATCAGTTGATTCATTACTAAAAATTGAGTCTGGGTGCATTTTTTGAGTTGAGTTTTGAGAATCTGGGGTGAGGCCCTATTCCTAATGCTCTTAGAAAATTACCTGTGTACCTACTTTTGACATAAAGGACAAACTACTTCCTCTGTACATAATTTTTCAATGGCCGAACACAGCACAGACTCTTCATGATGAAGACTGTCTTCGTACTTTTCAAATTCCTCCAGTAGCTTTAGTTCTGTAAAGATAAAATTTATACATTTAAGGGAAACATTATTGATCCACATGGCAACATTATTTCAAACCTTCAATTCCTGAGAAATGACCAGTTAAGCGCTTTGCACTAAGCATGCAAAGAATTATGATCTACTTCACTTGAAAGAAGATGGAATGTCAACTTGTGTGTGTAATCAAAATGTGGTAGTGAAAGTTGACAGTAACAATTACAGATGCAGGAATGAAGCTGATCTTGAACACATCATTCCCAGCTGGAAAAGTAAATATTAGATATTGAAACTACTCCAAAATAGGGCACAGCATTCCCTGCAAGAACAGTAAATACACGAGTCCCTCAAAATGACTAATGCTCTGCTGATCGATAACAATTTCCAGGAATAAAAGATAAGGGCCATTCCATTTAAACATACATGGTACCAAGGGAAAGCACTTTTTAAAAAGATATGCCAGGGTAATCTGATTACTCAAAGAGTTTGTATGAAAACGATACAAAATTCTTAATTACATCTATGGGTGACTACTCCATATTAAAAGTGCCTTCCTTGGGTCCCAAGCATATTTTATTGGAACAGCCCCAAGACCATTTCTTCTTTTCAAGTGCCAAGTATTGAGACCATGTCCGATATTTCTGAGCAATAACAAGTTTTTAAAGTTAGCCACTGTGGTGGCTATATTGAATGCAAGATCGGCACCATTTTCATTTAGGACCAACTAGAGATCATTACAAGTTTTTTATTGAAAACCCCATATAAATATGACCATAGATTCAGGAGGAGCAGCAATAACAAGATTTTCAAGATGGCAACCATAGTAGACAGGTTAAATGTCTGATCAGCATCAGTTTCATTTAGGCCTTACTCGACACCTTAAAATGTCTTCTGGTGAAAACCACATGTCAATAAGAATTTCAATTTAGTACAAATAGTGATTAAAAAAATTTCAAGAGGGCTGCCATGGTGGCCATATTGATTTTAGATCGGCACCATTTTCATTTATGAATATGCAGACATCTAAGAAGTCTTCTTATGAAACCCCATGTCGATATGACTTACAGATTTAGAAGTAATAGCAATGATGGCCATATTGGATGTCAGATCGGCACCATATTTGTTTAGGACCAACAAGACATCATAAGAAGTCTTTTTGTGAAAACCCCATATGAATATAACCATAGATTCAGGTGGCAGTCTGGTGAAACAGTACAAATTACAGATGTAGAAACTACTTTGAGATAGATCAAACCCATTCTCTACTAGAACAGTAAAAAGTACAGATATATAAATTTCTCTGAGATAAAGCACATTATTCCCAGCTGGAGCAGTACAAATTACAGATGCAGAAGCTACTTTGAGATAAATCAAACCCATTCTCTGCAAGAACAGTAAAAAGTACAGATATAGAAATTTCTCTGAGATAGAGCACATTATTCCCAGCTGGAACAGTACAAAGTAGAGATGCAGAAACTTCTCTGAGATTGAGCACATTATTCCGATCAGGAAATCACGTGGAGGTTCAAATCTTTTCAACAAAAGTTTTATGGCATATAAAGGCTTGTCCATCTCAATGGCTGAGCATGTTGCTAGCTCTTAGACTGTATCTGACTAGCTATCATACCATAGTTTCCAAGCAACAAGAAGAATCCTAATCAATTTCTATAATTGTGTTTGTAGTAATGACCTAGCCCACCCTCAAACTTATCTCCCATGTTACAATCATATACAGATCAAAGATTTTACGCATTTCTGTACAAAAATTAAGTGCTTTGTGCTTTAGTATGAAATAGGTCAGCTAGTGCTACTTCTCAAGTATCAAATAAGAAGCAAAAGTAAACAAGTATTCCACAGAATCCTACATCCATGCATTGATGTATCACCACTCTGACTTGCAAAAACTTAACATAATACTTTAATATTACTGATGACACTGATGCTGTTGCCACTGTAGTCGTCAGAAAAGTGCCGGTGAGACAAAATGTTGAATTTAATTTTCCAGGCAAAGACTCTATTAAAGGAAAAGTAAACAGGGTGAGTATGGATCTTACTGGTCTAAGTAGTTTACATAACTTCATTCAGTTTTTACTTTTCCAATCAGACAATTATTCATAAGAAAAGAAAATGTCTAACCCTGTTGTAAAGATTCTTACCCTCCTGCCTAAGTTCGTCTTGGATATCTTCAAACATATTTAGTATTTGGTCTATGTTAAAATCTTTCAGCAGGTCTTCCTGCAATTAAAAAGAAACACCACAAAGTTCTATCACAAAATGTTCCGATTTACTGGTGTCAAAGCATCATAAGCATGTCTTAAATATTGTATAACATATTATGACATAACACTAAATTGTTTCTTCATGGTAACTAGGTACAAAATTGGTCATCAAATATTATTATATTTCACCTGCTGAAAGCATGTCATCATATCATATTATTCATTTCATTCTATATATTTCATATCTAATGAATACTTGGGTGAAAACGTATTTATTTCTTGGCCAAATTCACATGTCTCTAAAAATGAAACCAAAGCCAGGAACCATGGTGGAAAGAAGTGTACCCCTCCCAAGAATCCCACAGAATGCTATGTATTGCCTGGTTCACAGTGCATAATTCAAAAACTTCAGCTTTTTCATGAATGTGAATATCAGACCTCAAAATGAATGCACTTACTAAGTTTCATTACTGTACAGGCAATAGGGTCTGAATAATGGAGCTTAATGTTAGAACTTAACGTAATCACAAGTGTCTGAAACATAGGTCACTGCAACCTCCTTGTACTAGTAGTAATCAGTACATGCAGCAGGGTGAAAGAAATCAGTTTTTATTAATAAGAATTGTTTCTTTGATGATAATTACCCAATCATAATATGTTACTAGTACATCCACTTTCTTGCAAATCATGCCTGCAGAAGCTAAGACATTTACCATATCTTTCAGCTTGTTTTACCATCAAATGCTGGACTGACAACAGTCACATAATCTCCAAGCTCAATATTGAGATTCAGCCTAGCAGATGACCACAAGGCAAAAAAATGCCTGAAAAGCTTAGTGTCTCCAAACTGAAACAGAAGAATGTGAAACCAGTATTTTTTGAAGAACTGTGAAGCCAACTGGAAACAACCGATGTGAACTCCAAGAATGTCAAGGAAAATTACGCATCCTTCAGAGACTCTGTGTCCTCAGCTGCATCAAAATCCTCAATCCCACCACATGTAAATATCAAAATTGGTTTGATGAGAATGATGCTGAATGAGAAACATTGGCTGCAAAAGGCCTGTTTAGAAGACAGCAATTCGTCATCAAAGAAGACAGCCTTCAACAACATCAAGAGGACTGTCCAATGCAAACTCAAAGAGTTACAAGACTCATGGCTGAGCAACAAAGCAGATGAGATTCAGTAATGACATGAAGAACTTCTATGATGCTCTGAAGATAATCTACGGGCCACAGTCATCAGGAAAATCTCCAATACTGAGTGCTGACAGCACCACTCTGCTCACTGACAAAGAAAATATACTACAAAGATGGGCAGAACACCTCAACAACATCCTCAATCAACAATCATCTATCAGGGAGGAGGCAATTGATCAACTGGCCCAAGTGGAAATCAACATATCACTTGCTGATCCTCCAATGCTGCCTGAAACTGAGAAAGCCATTAACATGCTGTCAAATGGCAAAGCACCTGAAGCAGATGCTATACCAGCAGAAATCTACAAAGCCAGAGGCTTGCACATGGCACAGAAACTGACTGAACTCTTCCATTCAATGTACAAGGATGCATCCATCATCCACTTGTACAAGTGGAAAGGCAACAGACAATTCTGTGACAACCATCTGGGCATCTCCTTGCTGTCAATAGCCAGCAAAATCCTCACTGGAATTCTGCTGAATCACATTGATCAAGGGCTCCTGCCTGGGAGTCAGTGTGGCTTCAGGAACAGATGAAGGTCTACAGACATGGTGTTTGCAGCTCAGCAACTCCAGAAGAAATGCCAAGAACTGAACTCCAACCTGTACATGACATAAGACTTTGACAGTCAGTTGTGGAGGCCTCTGGAAGATCATGGTAAAATCTAGTTGCCCAGAGAAATTCATTGTAATGGTTCAGCAATTCCATGATGGTATGCTTGTTCATGCCATGGATGACAGCAAGTCATCTGAATTATTCCCAGTCACCAATGGAGCCAAGCAAGGCACACATTGGTTCCAACCCTCTTCAGTATGTTCTCTGCCACGCTTAATGATGCCTTCCGTAACTATGATACTGAGATCAACTTCAGATACCAGACTGATGGCAAGCTCTTCAATCTGAGGAGACTATGGGTGAAGATGAAGTTATAGGAAGTGACTTACTGTTCATGATCTCCTATTTGCTGACAACTGTTCCCTGAATGCCAAATCTGAGTCTGACATGCAACAGAGTATGAATCATTTCTCTTCAGCTTGTGAAAATTTCAGTCTCAGAATCAGCATCAAGAAGATAAAAGTGATGCACCAACCTGCACCAGGAAAGACTTATGAAAAGCCTACCATCATAGTGAATGGCCAAACGCTCTTGGCAGTAGACAAGTTCACACATCTCGGCAGTACACTGTCACATGCAGTTCACATCGATGATGAAACCAATGAGAGAATTGCTAAAGCATGTGTGGCCTTTGGCAGACTATGCGCAAATATGTTGGAGTGCAGAGGCATCAGTCTGCAAACAAAACTGAAGGCGTACAAAGCCCTTGTGCTGCTGACCCTGCTGTATGCATGCGAAAACTGGACAGTGTACTGATGCTATGCCAAGAAGCTTAACCATTTTCACATGGGCTGCCTGAGGAAACTGAGGTTTTCACATGGGCAGGCATTCCAAGCATCCACTCCACTGAGAAATCACTGATGAGATTGGCAGGTCACATCACCAGGATGTCAGACAAGCAACTACTAAAGATCTTCTACAGCAAGATGAAGGAGGGAAAGTGATCTTAGAGAGGTCAGAAAAAAATGATTCAAAGATTCCCTCATGTCCTTGAAACACTTCAACAATGACCACCTGAGTCTTGGGAAGATCTCGCGCAGGATCATTCCACATGGTACAGTCCATACTAGAGCCACAGATTTTGAACTAAAGAGAAATGCAGAGGTAGTGCAGTAGCATGAGCAGTGTAAATCTCAGAAGTGCAGCATGTCCGCTATTGATCAAGCAACCACAAGCAGCATCTGTCCAGTGTGCACGGTTCAGAGCACAAATCAGCCTGATCAGCCACTCAAGTACCCGCAGATACCAAACCAGTTAGCGACATCTTGGTCATCTTTGAACCTGAAGGACAAACACCACCAATGAATATGCTAAAAAATTATCGGATTGCCGAAATTGAAGTTAGATGAGAATGGTCTCCCCTTGGATAGAGGGACAGGTGCCAAAACTTGTCAATCATCAGTTACTACAGGAGTGGATTTGCATGCTCTTTCAATGATGTAACTACAGAGAGGACTTAGGAGGGTGTGCCCATATTATAATTGGGGCATGAATGAACATTTTGCTCCTAAAATTTGTTTTGTCTTCCAATACATTGCCCAATCATAATATGTTAGGAGAATAGGTAAGAGAAAGGACTTACATCACCTTATTCCAGAATTCATCCTGTCTCTGCTCTCCGAACATATGTGAAGCATGTTCGAGTCTTGTGTGAGATACGGGGTAATATTAGTGAATAGACAAAGTTTAGAGAAGTATTTCCCACTAATCCAGCAGAAGTTGAGTAATCAGCATTGTTATGAAGCTGCTGAGCAACTTGAGAAGGTAGCCTGTTGTGCTACTGATAGAGGTCCCACCAGGTCAAACTGATCCTTTTAGGATCAAAGGTCTTGGAGGTAAAAGCTGAAGAAAGTAATCTCTGACTTCCATCCCATGACTCAAATAATGTCAGTCTAGGAACAGCTGAGCTTAAATGTGACTGCCCTAATCACAGGAGTTGATATTTATAAGAAATTCATTTGGTCTTGGTTTAGTTCGTTGCAAGCTGAATGGATAACCCAACAGCTCCAGTACAAAGCCTGAGCTGAAATATCATATTGAGCAATTCTGTCCATCAGTTTTTCATGTGTGCATGTTCAGCATCTCTGGGTTCTAATGCTGAACCTGCATGCACGGCTGTTTCGGCAGATGAGATATAGAACTGTCCTGTGGATGTCTGCTTTCAGATTGAGGCAGTTGTTGATCCATGATTTTTCCCACTTGAGCGAAGCAATCAGGATTAGTTGGCACTCAGATTTTCTCTCATTTTCTGCAGGACTTGGTCGATCCGAGTGGCAAGTGTGGGCATCAAGACCATTCCAATGCAGGACAAGGACGTTGGCTGCACAGGCTTTCGTATCTGGTGAGACAAGAATCAGGAGTTTGGTGTTCTGCCTTGTTGCAAAGAGGACCATAAAAGATTGATCCCAGCAGGTACAGATATTCTACTGAAGATCAAGGAGTGAAAGGACCTGGCAATGTGGGTTCACTTATTCCATCAGGATGGTGAATATACTATGAACGTGAGCCTGCCTGGGGTATGGCAGACTCAGTGTTCTCCCGAGGGCCTTTTACAGTAGCGGGCCTACTACGCTATCATTTCAAACTTCGATAACCCCTGATGCTTTAGAACATGCCGCTACGCTATGCTCTGATGTTTCCCACTACTCTTATAAAATTAATCTGTTAAAAAAACATCCTGTCACCTAATTCAAAGCCCCACTCAAATGACACCTGTTATTACCTCTTCTGGGATATTTTATTAAGATAATCCAGGATAATTGCTCACTCACTTAACCATTATCCTTTGTACCTGGCTTGCGTGACCGCCGTGCGCGACCTTTGGTGAGGGTTTTTTCTGCACTTAGTCACGTGATTGGCCAGCAACAATGGAGTCTACTGGTAGTGTGTTATATATATTTCAGTCATTTTCATTAACAGCCAAAGCAGTTACACCGATTAAATTAAAAATTGTGAAAAATGAACACACCACCTTCCAAGAAACGAAAAATTACCCAGCGCCCTACTAGCCCCATGTTGGCCTGGTTACGACAATCAGAAATTGGCATCACGAATAGTGTCTGTGATTCTGATTCCGATAGCGCCAGCATGATTTCCATAAAGAATGATATCAAGAAACAAAGGACAGGATTTAATAATGAATGGAAAACGTTATTCCCTTGGGTGGAAATTGCTGGATCGGATGGTAAGTTTTCCATATTGCTAACTTAAGTGAGTGCTGCCCTATTAATTTCTCATTTCTCTTTTCTGTCTATCCAAGTAATAAACGGAACAATCTTTATCTTCCAGTTTTACCTCAACAGCAGGTAAATAAAACAGTTTTAAATTTGAACAATATTTTAGCTTAAAAATAGCAAACACTTTGATATATTGTTCTTAATGGAAAGGAATATGTATTATCTTAGTCTGTGATGATTATTGTAAAACACATCACTGTCTTGATTCCTGAAGAATTCTTCCTTGGTAATTAACTTAATTAGGATTCAGGTATATTTGTCTCTTTTTTGTACATCCATTAATAAATTGTATGTTCCATTTTTTTCAGAATGTGAAAGGTCATTCTCATCGATGAATAGAATTAAGAGTGTTCTAAGGAACAGGTTGTCACAGAGGGTACTGAACTACCTAATGACAATCAGTACTTAAGGACAACCCTTACAAGACTTTAATTGTGATGTTGCAGTCAGTTTATATGGTGAAAAGAAAAAAAGACGAATATCATTTATTTGAATTAAGAAATAAATGAGATATGCATTGTTGTTACTGTTATAACCTAGGTAAAAAAAAAATACTATGTAAATATATGCACTTCTTTTTATTTCATTGATATTAATTTGTTTCACTTTTATGACGTTAAAGTGCGCTTTGTAAAACATTTTATGACCCAAACACGCGTACCCTGATGCTATCGAAAATTTCTGGGGAGATCACTGAGACTTGAAAGTGGATTTGTCGATGATGACACCATTTGAGAAAATACCAAATGGAAAAGCTGAGGTAGTGGGGCTTGGATCTCCCCCGCCTTGTGAAGTAATTGATGATCATCAAGTTGTCGGGAAGAAGGAGAGGACCCTTTCCAAGATAACATTTGCATGCGATCAAAAGGTATTTGCTATGGGATTCATCTTAAGGAGGATGATATGCATGGAAAACTCAGTCTAACTGCAGCCATCAAAATCTCTAGATCGAACAACACCTCTTGACAGGTTGAGAGATTTGTGTTGAAAGGAAATTTTTCAGTAAATTATGTTTCTCTGAAAACACTTACCCGATCACATTAACATTAAGAAATAACCTCTACCTCTAAATTCAGCCCTCCTGAAAGTAATGTTATTGGTACATTTTTTTCAGAGAAACATAATTTATTAAAAAATTTCCTTTTTCCGTCAAATACATTACCCGATCACATTAACATTTGGAGAATAGGTAAGAGGAGAAGGAAATGCTTGAGCATCCAACCTCTACCTACATCACCCTGCAGGCACATGATGACTGCTCTACTGAAAGGATGAACTTATTCAAATGTGAGGCAGCACAACCGAAGATTATGAGTTTATATTCATCAAAAGGAAATTCCTGTGGGATCCCACACATGGCTATTGTCTTAAATTCCCAGGCATATCCAGTGCAAATTGTAAGGTCATGCCAAGGACTGAGGTCATGCTGTAATGGTTAACTATCTGGGCAGCTACCTGTGGCCTGACAAGATTCAGCTCTCTCCTTTGCAAGGCCATGTCACATAAACAGATGCTGGATAAAGTAGACTGACCATGCCAGCCAACAGACTCCACTATGACTCAACTGAGACATTATGTTCGAAGGATAGCCTCATGGAAATCACTTGTATTTTGCACAAGCCAAAATCTACACCAATCTAATAACCCATTTTAGCCAAGTGACCAGCACTTATGGGTTATGTCTTGCTCGCCTTAACTGGTAGGAAGAGCCTTTGCTAGCCGTCGTGGAAGTTCTCCATGTGCCTCAGATAGCATCTGAGTGTGCCAACCGGAGCATGTAGCTTCACCTCTCTTCATGGGTTGATCAAGGAGGGAGGAGTAATAGTTATTTTTTTCATTGCCTATAGACAGTAACCTGTTGTTAGATACAAAATTAGGTTGTGTCATTATGATGAGCCATCGGAATGGAACTCCATGTAGTTCAGATCCATGGACAGAGTGTGCAACTGACTCACTCACTCTGCAAGTCTTGTATGATAAAAGCTTCAGCGAGGTTGAAGACAGGGGCTCAAATTTGGATGAGCTGAGCTATGTCAAGACACAGTAGAGGTTCCATTTCAGGAACAAGGTGAGTGAGCAGGGCTTGGATATGTAAAAATTGGACATCAAGTCAGGAAGATCCTTGTTGTGGCCATTATTGTTACTTTCATGATGTCTGAACATGTGAATGTGTCAAATCAGGAAACAGTATCCCTTGATTGTGATAGGGGCTAGCTTTTTGTTCTCAAAGAGGAAATGAAGTTAGCCAACTGGGGGATTGGAGGCATAGAGTAGTGTGACAACAATAGCATGTCACCAGTTTGTGAAAATGCACCACTTTCCCTCATATGCGTTCGAAGTGGATGGCCACCTAGCTGTCAAGATCCTCTCCACAACTGAGGTGCAGAATTCATTTACTTGCAAGCATTCCTGACAAAAGCCAAGCGTGAAGGAGGAGTTTCTACAGACAAAGAATACTGATGACCTCAGCTGCTTGAACAATGTCGTAATCACAATGATTTTACTGGGTATGTCCATTGCTAGATCAAGCAGATTGATGACCCAGGACCTGTCCCATCAGACAGGGCCAATCGGAACTATTTTACAAGCCCTGCTCCTCATTTTCTGGATTAGTTTTGGTATTATAACTGCTGGAGAGTAGGCATAGCAACATATGCCCTCCAACCTGATTGAAACTGCACTAAATGTCCATACCTATCACTCTGGGAATGGAGAGATGAAGGTGGGCAGTTTGTTATTCCACCTTGTTTCAAAGTGGTCTAACATCAATCAGCCCATGAAGTGCAAACTCTATGAAAAACAGACACGTGGAAAGACCACTCCATATGAAGCAGTTGGCCTTTCCTCAATCACAAATTGGCCAGAACATTAAGCCTCCCCAGGATGTGCTGGACTTGTATGAATATATGGTATTGGGCACACCAATGGTGCTATTCCCATACCATAACACAGAGCTCTAGTGATTTCATGCTCCATCCAAACGTAGGAGGTGTGGAGAATGGCCTTCATTTCCAAGAGACTCTTGCACCATCCACTTGCCGCTGACAACTGCAAAGTCTGGTAGCAAGTGTGCTCCCAACCTGACAAACTGGCATCTGTGCAGAATTTAACTTCCAGCTGTCGGTCTTCTAAAGGTATTACCACTGCTAGCCAATCCCTGACTTGCCACTGAAGCATGAAGTGTTGGATTTCGGTCAAGATCATAATCTGGTGATCTAAACGACCTGAGATCGGGCGCCATTGTGCCAGTAGGGACATCTGCAGAGGGCACACATAAAAGCACCTGAGGTAGAGCAGGTCCACTGCTGCTTTGAGCAGGCTAAGGATTTCAAGAAAATCCATCTCTGAAATGAATGTCACAGCGGATGACGTTTCCTAAACATAAACATTATGATTGATCTGTTTGGGCGGAAGATTAATCAGGTTGATATGTGTTAGAAACTCCATACCTAGATGAACTAAATGTTGTGAAGAGACAAAGTGCCACTTCTCCACAATGACTTTCCACCTTAAACTACAAATGAGGTAGAGAAGGTTATACAGTGTTTTTGCAGAATATCATCCATGTATGCCAGTGTCACTGTGGAGGAGGATGTCCTGAAGTGGGGTAGGGTGCAGTCTAACGTCTCGGTGAAAGCCCAAGGGCTGAGGTTGAGGCCAAATGGAAGGGCATGGGACTGGTACACTACCCCACCGTAGTTGAAGCAAAGGTACTTGTGAATAATGTATGTGGAAATACGTGTTGGACAGGTCAAGACTGACTGCATATTCATCATGCTGTACAGACAGATGAACAGATCTTGCCATCTCCATCTTGAACTTTGGGGCTGCAATAAACTGATTGAGCCTGCAAGTCTATGATGGGTCTCAATTGCCCATTGGCTTTTATAACCAGAGAAAGTCTGAAATAAAAACCAGTGAGTCCACTTTTTCAGACTACTTTCACCGCACTCTTTATGAAATAATGCTCTATCCCCTTCAGTAACACAGCCTTCATGGGATCGCTTGGGAGCTCCTTCATGAAGGGGGATGATGAAAATGTATGGGTTGTATGAATGAAACCAGAGTTCCTTTGAGACGATTTGAAACAACCAATAACTCACAACTTACTGGACTTGGAGCCAATCCCTTTGTCCAAGGCGAGACCACTCATCTGACTTCAGCTTCAGCAAACAGAAAACTTTTTAGCACTTTTGTTGGTAAAACAAGCTGAAAGATGGTGAGGTAATGAATGTACTCTTAATAGATTATGAATGGGTAACATATCTGAAGAAATGGAGATAAGGAGCCAAATGTAAATATTTAACTCTAACACATGTGCCAAATACAACAACTACCAAACTGTCAGAAAAGTACCGCATATACTCATATATAATCCAGGTCCAAATGCAAACAACATAGACCCTGATCTGCTGTCACATAATGTGCTGGCAGATCAGGGTCTATGTTCGTTCTTATGATTAGACCTTACAACCCGCACAGACCCAGATCTGCCGGCGCATTATGCGACAGCAGATCTGGGTCTATGCAGTTTGCAGTTGGTATCAGCTTATACGCAGGTATATACGGTAATAAATACATCTCACCTGTAGTAGGGAGTCAAAAATGTGTTGCTTAACCTGCTTTGCTTTTGTCTGAAAGTTGGATCCTACAGAACATGCAGAAGAGTTTAGCTCCAAGTTAGATATATACATACATTTTCAAAGTTATGTCTGATAGGGAGATGATATGTACTTGGTCTACAACTATCTATACATTGGAAAGATAGTGCTTTTTTCATTTACAAAAAAAATATATAACTAACATACTTCCAGCTTGTAAACTAAAACTCAAACAATACAAGTTCATTTATATTATTAATACTTAATGATCATTCTTATTCTCAATCTATTTTCTGTTACTGATCAGTGTTAAAATTAACTTTTCTCCACCTCAAATTCATTTTCTTTGCAGGACTTGATTTCATTTTGATGCTGTTTCATGTCAAGGAGTTCCTCTCTCATCAACTCCTTGATGAAAGAACCCTCGGAATCCCCCATCTTTCTGAATCTCATCTGAAGCTTGCTGCGACTCTCTCTGAGCCTGTCCAGGCATCTCTACAACAGGAATTATTTTGACATAAAACAAAACAAAAAAAGAATTCTTTCACCTAAAGTTTTTAGGAATTGCACTGTATATAGTAATGCAGTTCTCTCTTAGCCTCTCCAAAAATGGAACAGTTTTTCATTAAATTAAACCTTGAAATGAAGAATGATGTGGGTACTTTCATTTGCTGAAATGAAGTTTTTGTTAAAGTGACACAAAAGTTGTCATTAATAATGCTGCATAAACCCTATTTTCTTATAAGCAAGTTAAACTTTGATTTCATTCAATTTATCTTTCTCATTCATGGTATAATATTAAAGAGACAGGTAGCTGGAAACTGGACTGAAAGGACCAGACTATACTTTTTTTTTTAAAAAAAGAATTGTGATAAATCACCAAAACGCTATTAAAAATAACCCTGACCTACTAATGAACTTACAAAAATATATTTATCACTGGGTTGCACTTGGTATAATGTTTTAATCATGTTCGTATGGCATGAATTATCTTCCTGATCTCCGGTCATGGTGTATAAAACTTTTAAAAACATTTGGAAGTGAACTTCTCTTTTTGGGTGTGTTTAGGCAAAACGACAGGCTCAAGAATGACTATTTCACCTGAATCGCCCCACAGCATGGACCCTGGCACAGTTGTGTAACTGTACTTCATCCCTGAGTGTGCTACAGTATACCATATGTAGTCCTAGATAAGATGCTCCTATAGACAAGCCACACACCTATATTTGACCTTAAACGAGTGATCTTTGTCACTGACTTGCGTATAAGTCACATGCAACTTTTTGACACTGCAAATCCCCTTTTGGCAGCCCATTTCCATGAGCTTCTGCATATTTTACCACATGTAACTTAAAACCAGAATGGTAATTAGCTTGTTTACTTTTGGTGTTCATATCTCCAATATGTCTCGAAAATAAATCTATCAACATACATTTGTATCAATATCATAAACTAATTTGATTGTTAATTGCAAAAGTGAAATTGTTATATACCTGAACAACATATCTGACACTAATTACCCAAGTGATTGCCATTATAACACATGACAGGGTTAAAACAAAACTAAAATGCTGACTTGTCTCATATGAGTGACCACAGGCAGTCCAAGCATATAGGCCTGACCTTTGATCTCAACATCAATGGTGGCATGCTCACAGAGTGTTTACACATATGAAAGAACAACACTTTGGAATGATACAATGTTTCAACTTACCTCACCTATTTCTGTATAAAGATTGGATTAGATTTCTTAATCCTGCCATAAAGGACAGCAGATTAGGGATTAAGAACAATATATAAGGCAAGTGAAACCACTCACCTGCATTCAACACGATTTAAAGTAATGATTTCATTATGATCTAATCTTCTGATATCATAAGATTTATTATAATCTTGATAATATTGATAAATACACAATAAACTCAGAGATGAACACAATCTATGATGAAAATGTGTTTACTAAATCGTATATCTGTGAAAGTATACAGTTAGCATCATGCTAACCCACTTCTGAAAAATTGCTGGAAATGTGGTTGTCCCTGAAAGAAATCAGTAGGAATTTCAGCTGTTTTGAATACGTAAGTCACACACCCTGTTTTCAACTGATTTTTCAATGATAAAAAGTTTGACATATCTACGAGTATATATGGCGGATATACAAATAGATAGACTTGCTCTTTACTGGGGTAGTGGACTGTAAGAAGTGATCTCTAAGTTGAAGGAAACCTTAGAAATAGTTGGGAATCACAAACTTCTGATGAACGACCATGTGCACTTGCAAGTGTCAGAACAAGGAACTGATTATGGTCTCAGAGAGGTGCAAATTGAGTTTGTAAACACTAGGCAATTCAGACATAGGAGATATGGGACCAAGATGATGAATCTGGTAATCTTGTGAACTTCTAGTATAACTTTATTTGAGATATGCTATGGATTACTTTCTCTAAAGAAATTGGACTTACTTGTCTGTATGATTCTTTCCATTGAGGAATCCTTGTCTTGTAAAGGTCTCTGTGAACTTGATTCACCTTTGAACCAGAACTGTTCATTTTTCAAGGACTGGTACAGATGTGAAACTATTAAAGTTACTGGAATATAAAGATATATCTGGTCCAAAATTATCAATGCAAAAGGAATTGAACCATGTCCTTTTTTCTATAAGAAAACAAAAGATTTCCACAATTATCATGACAAAATCACACTACAAGTCACTCTTTCTTCTTGGCAAAGACCAGTCAACTTTCTGAGATGCTATCAATAATTTGGAATTGACTTTGGTACGTATCTACCCTGAGTAAAAATATCAAATCCATAGGGAATTTCAAATACTTCACATTTATAGTAGTAAAATATCTCAAGTCATTTCATAACATATTTTGGTTTATCAGCTCATTTCAAAGAAGAAATATTTGCAAATAATAAAACAAGACACAAATTTGTAAACAAAGTGCATCTAACAAGCTTTCCAGATGAAGATGATATGTCTGTGAGGTATGTTGATACATCACGATGAAAACTCTCCTGGTCTTCGATGTTCATCACTGTGATATTATATACATAAAAACTATATGTTTTTCCGGACACAGTGATGGTTAAATTCTGTCCAAACTTGTATAAGAATTGGGTCAAGTTCATTCCTGAATTTTCATCTTTATTTTCAGAATGTTTCAACAAAAGTTTTACTTCTCCATTTTGTATGTCTGTTTTTGACTCAAGAATAGTGAAATTCATTCTATTTTTTGTAAGGATTTTCCTAATTCTTTCAGATATGACATTATTTATTTTAAAGTCTGTTTTGTTTATTGCTTCAATTTCCAAAATCATGATAATTTTCATGAATGATTCTTTCTTTGCTCCCATTTCGGGTGTGATATGTTTAAAATCACCAGTATTAACTGACGTTAGAGAAGTAGACTCCAGGGTCTCTAAGCCAGTCTGACAAATAATTTCATGATTTGTTGGACAAATGACAATTCCAAGATATCCTGGTACTGTAATACCAGTTTTTTCAGGACAATCTATCCACTCAGAATCTGCAACTTTAATCTGAAGCATTTTTAGACCTATACATCTATGCCTGTAGCACCTTCCTTCCAGTTCAGAATGGTCTGTGCTGAAAGAATTCATCAAAGGTGTATTCTCAAAAAGTCTGGTCAAATTTGACACAAAGCACCTGCTCTCAATACCATATACCTCATCAGCATTGGTGTGTATCACTGCTAAATGATTCATTTCCTTATCACATTCATAACCTGACTTTGCTATGAAAATTCCATTATCAAATTCAGTTGTTTCACAGTCTGCTTTGCTGGTGTGCAGATAATGGCAACCTTTGACTCCTTGATTACAGAAATATGTATCAAATTCCAAGTCACTAACCTTTTTTTTACCAAACTGGCAGCCTTCTCCTCTTCCCCAATTGTACTTCTGTGCTTGCTGATAATTGACCTTATACCAGCCACTATCTTCAAAAACTGCAAGAGTGATTGGATCAATTGCAACCAGGTTTGTGAAGCCCAAAGTGGGGGTCATTATAGTCCCATGTAAAAGAGAATTATCCCAGTGAGACTGAACTTGGCCTTTTAAAACCTGTAATGGTGCTCCAAAGTTTGAATCATTGCAGGAAAAATGTTCCTGCATTTTTTCAATAACCTTTGGAGTTAACAACCTTGTAATTCCTTTGATATTGCGATACAAAGGAGGATCCCGTTTTATGCAATTTTCACCAAGGCTAGATTTTGAGCAATCTTGAAACTTTTCAAACAAATCTCTCGTAAATCCTAGGGTATGAATTATTTCATGAACAGTTGTCATATAAATTCTTCTCTGGTCAAACTTGAAATAATGCAGCTCTAGTGGACAAAAATTGATATGGCCTGCAACTGGTCTATCATACAAACCAAGCTGACAAAAGGATGCATATCCAATGACTGGGTACTTAAACCTTGTGTGGTCTCTGGGTTGCAGACATCTTGGAGTGGTGGAAGCAGAGACATACAATACAAAATCAGTATCAGGAATTCCTTCTCCAGCTTCAAATTTAATGTGGGTTGGCTGATCACCTTCATATGGCCATTGAATGAGCCCCTCAAGATGTTCATTAGGAATTAAAAACTCGTCCAAACATTTTTCAAATCGATAACCCTGAATCAAATAAGAGCATTTACCAGCATTTGTGCCATTTTGCCATGAACTTCTACAACCAGTTCTTTTCAGCAGAAGTGGGTCAGTCAGAGGTGAAACGGACAACGTTTTCTGAAAGAAATCAATTGCATCAAGTACGGCTAATTTTAAAATGCCAAAGTCAGCCCTATCTAATTCTGGCATGTCGGTGAAATGGGGATGTATTCTTATGGGATTGCAGACAGGTTCATGGATATGGTATCTCCCAACATCATGAAAGTTCGGAACTTTTTCTGAATGGATTACACGAAGTCCTTTGCTGTTTGTGAACAGATTTATGCAAATTAAGAGATTCGCACAAATCAACAGCAGAACTTGAACGCAGCGTGACATTCTTGGGCATAGCCTGAGCTGCTGCAAGTTTTATGGAATCTGCCTAGTCAAATGGTATCGAGTTTCACCAGCATCCAAGAGGAGACAATCTAAAACCGAGAATAAGAAAAAAACAAAGCAAAATAAAAAAACAAACAAATAAACTGGGAGTAACACAGCGTATCTGCGTCTTAAATCAATAATGTTACATATCAAAACAAAACCAGAAAGATAAATTATTGCATTACCTACAGGTATCGAGTTACTGGTGGTTAGTTTGAGCTTTTTTCTTCAAGAAAATGTAATTCCACTCGGCGACGCTCCTGCGTTCAGTCACACAAGTTGTGCCATGAAGAGTGCCCTCCCCTGTTTGAAAAAAAAGCATAAAGGTGGCGCTTTCCAGTTTCGTACTTTGCATAGGTTAGAAATTTAAAGAAAAAGAATTAGCCAGGGTTTCCTCACTGGCTGTCCTGGCTATTTAAAAAAGACCTTGTATATCTTAGGTATTGTTAAAAGAACTTTGAATTCCCTTTATTTTGGTGTATGATTGATGGGTGAAATTTGGGTTATAGAGTATACAGCTTGGTCTTACTTAAGATGTGCAACTCTCAAAAAACTGCTAGCTCCGCTTGGTCATTTTCACTTCCTGGACTTCAAAGGTAAATAAAAAAAAAAAGAGCCGATAACTTTTTTTACTTTTTGGATATTTTTTAATTCATTCATAGTACTTTCAGAGGCTGGTATTGTCTGCTCTGGCAAAATTCGTTTCCCTATTTTAATAACTGCTGAAAATAGTGCACTTTTGACTAATTCAGGCTGATTTTTCGAGTACTTTGGAGCGGCCATTTTGTCCGCTGTGTGCTTAGATCATGTCCAGTTTCCACAAGTACAATATGTAAAGAAATGTCAGCCACAGTACATGAAAGTAACATAGAGGTATGCCAACATTCTCTCCATTGTGCATGTTGCAAATGCAAAATACTTCATCTTACACCTGTCACTCACGCAGAAGCATTTATTATCTGTAGAGCGCCCTCAAAAGTCCAGACTAGTTCCCTATTCTTTTGTTAAAACTAATACCTAATATTTCCGGACAATTATTCAACTATTGTCGACATAATGACGACTGCTTTCTGTATTTGTACAGATCGATGAAAGAAATTTAACGTTGCATTTAATTATAATAAATAAAACTTGACAATTATATGATTTGCATTTAACTTTATATTACATCCTTCTAAGTAGAAACAAAGAAATAAAAATAAAAAAAAATAATTCGGTTCAAATTAAGTAATTAGTTCATTAATTTCAGAACACAAATTCAATTATTTAAAAAAATGTATCGGGAATTATGATATAAATAATACGTCAATAGATATAGGTTCTAAATGACCTTAAATATTCCTTTAACTTCTTGTCAAAAAGGCAATCCCTTTGGAGTCCAATTACAAGACTAATCAATATGCTTACTTTCATTTCATATACGCATCCATTTTATACAGAAAGCTTTCAATTTTTCTGATCAGTCTTTGGTGGTGACATTTAGGATGTGCTTAAAAGCGTTCAGGGAGCTATCTCTGTTAAGAGTTTGTTCAAGGAATCAATTACTATAATAGTGTTATTGATTTAAAAATAATTCTACTTCAGTTTAAAAGTACACCATCTAGTTGCTGGATGAATTGTTGAGAAGAAAAACTTGTTCAACTGCTTTTTTTTTTTTTTTTTTTTTAAACGTGTATTAGATTTAGTATTAATTTCACATTTGTATGCTCTCGACACAAATCTGAGTCATCAGTTATCAACAGAAATATTCGAAAGTATATCGGAAAAGCTAAATTTGGGAGAGAGTTACATGCCAGCATTAGAAATTTGATTTTTACAGTATCATAAATATTTAAAGAAAAAGCGAAAAGTTGAACTTCATTGGGACAGAGGAACAGTAATCGTACGTTGCAATTTGTAACTAACCGTTGCCCCTTTCACTCAAATTTCCTTCATTTTCCCAAATGGGAGCCCAGTGCGCTAGCTCAAGTACCTTCAATAAGAATAGCTAAAATGTATTGAGACTTTCGCTCTGTATAACAGATGTGTCGAATATATTATAAATGCTCCCGGGCTAAAGATATGAGGCGTAGATCGTTTTGAGGATCGTGAATGTTGCCTCATTGAATGAATTATTTGACCTACCTCGAGCTAGGAAACCGCGTCCCACAACGGCAAGGATGTGCTCTTTCGTCCTTTTGAGAATTTCTTCATGTGCCCGGGAAATCTAGAAGTTAGTAGTGTAGGATGCCACTTGAAGGACAAACTGGAATCCTATGTTAAAAAGGGTCTGCGGATTATAAGGACAAACTGGATTTTAACATTAGGCCGTCATTGTTTTTTTTTTTCTTTCTTTCTTTCTTTTTTTTTTTTTCTTCTGTTTTTTTTTTTTTTTTTTTTTTTTTACATTAGGCCGTCCGTATATAGATTATAGGGACAAAGGGAAATTACATCAGGTCATCATGGAAAAATTTTGTTTTAGAATGTTCATAGGTTTTAAATTTAATCACTAAACATTGCTATTTATATTACTGTCAGCAAATTTTATTTCAATTATATTGAGTATCAAGTCAGGCAAATTTTCATTCATCAGTTTCTGAAGATCAGTGTTATTTTGCTATATTGTCGAATAAACGCAGATTTTTTGCCGTGTGCCAATTTTGTTTCTTAAATTTGTTACAATTCTGCCAACCTACAATGACTTGACCATGACTTATGATTTGGCGTATGCACGATTTTGGTTACATTTGTTACAAAGGACTAGGGACTCTAGATCACTGTAATGGCCTCAGAAAATGTCACCAAAATTTTTTTTTTTATTTTAAAATTTTTTAAATTTATTTTGTATAGACATACCTTTGTCTTTAATAATACGTTATAATTTTCATATTTATCGCGTGCGATGACGTCATCGGCAGCCGAGCGTGAGGTGTAAAATGCGAAAAATGTGAAAAATTCGTCTGATTATAATGTATTTATACAAATTTAACTATTCCCGCAGTCATGAAACAACGGGAAACTTTCAATACATTTCCCTTATTAGATAAATTGTAATCTCAGAAAATTGTATATTGTTTCACTCATGTGGGATACGGTAATTTTAAAGAAAATGGTTAGATTCTCTGGGAGGCAACAGTGACGCTTTTATCGCAGCAGCAGTTTACAAGGTATGTAAATTTCATTTTACAAATATTATGCCACAATAAATGAGTAAAGTATGAAATTAAATGCAGTTATACTTTATCAGACACAGATATTCTTTAGAAATTAAGGAAAATCTTCACAGTTTAAATATTTCCAGGCGGTGTTGATTTGCAGACGACGTGTTTTATGACGATGTTGACAATCCAGCTTGGTTTATAACATATTTGTATCAGACTGGTATTTTGGACAAATATTTCTCTATAACAGCATTATATATAGTGCTATGAAATACTGTGAAACTGTTGTTAATTCGTTTTGAAATTTTTGGTAAATACAATTACAATCTTAGATAGCGATTGTCATACATATGCATAGAAGGTCTGAAGCACTTTCCGTCCGGAACCAGTCAGGCCTACCTCACGTTCATCACTTATTGAACACTCAATGTAGTACAATTTTGAATTGGCAGAATAAATAATTAACATTCAATATAAGGTACATTTTGTCTCAGCAATTAAAAAAAATAATTCATGAGAATTAACGATCGTGCGGTAACTGGTGCCAGATTTTCTAGGGGACTCTAGTTCCAAACTCACTACGTTTATAACTGGAAGGGTTAGTGAGGAAAAGCGCTATGAATATATGATTTATATTGATTTGCAAACAAGTACAAAACCATATTTTATATAAACAGTGTGCTAAAGACCAGAAACATTTAGTAGAAAGAAAATACTTGTGGCTGCAACAGAGTACAAGAAGATTTATATAGCTTTTATAAATACATTTTATACACACATAGTTTCGAGGTCCAATGGTAAAATGTCCTCTTGTATACAAAGCCGACCTGGGTTCGATTTCCAGTATAATTGGATATATTTTTTTCTTCTCATTTCAACTTAGTACAGATAGTAATCAGTAATAAATTTATTTTCCAGAATGATATGAAAAAATCTGAATGGTCACCAATTATTTAGTTTTTTTAAAAAATTGTAATACTAAGTTAAGATATTAACATGTAATAATTGTATTTTCCTGATGATTATAAAACAATCTCAATAGTCACCACTGATTTTTTTATTTTTATTTTTTAAAAAAAAGACTAATTGTACATAGTATCATACATAGTGTCGTTATATGTTTTATTCTTCAGCATTTAATTTGAAGATGTAGTGACAAAGATTACTAGTAAGGAGATTATGTGATGCTTGAAAAGATGGCTGACTCTAAAAGCAGGTACTTGAAGAAGAAAGTTCATTATTTGTTATGTCAAAAATTAATTGCCTCATGGGTAAAATATTTTAAAAAATTACATCTTGTTGCAAGAACATGTGCTAGAAAAAAGTATATAGACTGCAATGCAGTCTCGAAATGTATTTCATATCACTAATTAATTATTTAACTGAATATTCAAATGAATAAATACCATCTAGGACTCAAATATCAATTGAATAAGAAAAAAATAACTAATTACAAAAAAATACATGTCCCGTCCTTTAGCTTTAAATACAGCATGTTCACAATCAGACTACAGGTCATGAACAGCATAATTATATTACATTTTGAGGCTGATATTTGCTGATTAGTTGTCTATAGATTCCTTAAACTTTTAATCATGGAGATTACAGCACTTTATAGCATAAGTTTACTTCATAACATTGATTTTTGTAAAGTGCTTTATACAGCACTAATTTCCAACCTAACATATATTTCATATCAAGAATTCTGTACATTGAATAGTATCTTTTGTATGTATAGTTACCGTCGTCGAGACCGGATTAAGGCGGTAGGAGGACCTGTATAAATTTCAAAAAGCCCCCCCCCCCCCTCCACCCTTCCCTGAAAAAAATATTCAAAAATAAGATAAAAGATTTATTTTAAAATGCCATTTCACTGCATTGCGAGGTACTCGCTAGGCAGGGGCCCAGGGTCAACTGCTCAATTTCCTCCGCCTTTTGTCCGGCCTTGACCATCATATCGTGCACCACCAGTAGTACTGACATTTGGTCATTTTCCTTCAGATTATATGAGCCCAGAAATTACCCATGTAGTGTCTGCTCAAAACGAAATATGTTGGCTTTGAACACATAGACAGAGGATCTGTAATCTCTCAACATACTAGAAGCCTGGCGCAGGCCGTTTTTGGTGGAAATAACATTCAAGCAATTTTAGTCATAGATGGTACCTACATATACATACAGAAAAGTTCACAGTTTAATTTCCAACGTCAATCATTTAGTCTTCACAAACGACGTCCACTTGTGAAACCAATGATGGTCGTTAGTACAACTGGCTACGTTGTCAGTGTTATTGGTCCATACTTAAGTGATGGTAAAAATAACGATGCCAGCATATTAAAACATGCCCTCATCAGCAATATTGAAAAAATGAGAGAATGGCTGGAAGAAGATGATGTTTTTATTGTGAATCGAGGATTCAGAGACTCAATCGACCTACTTGAACATAGCAGCCGTCATCTGGTACCTTGGATATGCACGTCATCAAAATGCACCTTTTAATTCGATGTCTGACTGGAGTTCTTATTTGAATGATGCGCAAGACCTTCCTGAACTTAGAATAATAACTATACGGATAATTTAATAGTATTGCGTTGTACATTCCAGTCAAGTTATATACTGTATGTATTCTAGTTATATATGTGTACATAATTAGTTCTCTTAAACATACAGTGACGATGTACAACATTTAGATTTTTTGTGACGATAATTGTATGGATAAATACTCACATATGTGCTATGATGTTAGCTCATTTGTATTGAAATTGTTATCGACAAAGGGCCTGATGTCAATATTCTTCTTACCATACATTACGCATGTAAAAGTCACACCATATGTTTGCTTTTAGGGGAAATGGTAGATAATGTTTGAAAATCTGCTGAAGCGACATTCCCCAAACCCGAAACCAATTTGAAACTAATAATATTGCGAGCGTGTCCTTTGTTGATCATTACTTCGTAAAATGATTTTCTTTCTCTCTAATTCATCCAAATTGTCAATTGTGGATAGTTAAGTTTTCGTTTAAGTACTGGCATTCTGGAATAAAAGTGTTATTGAATACACTTAGTGATGTGGAAACTAGCATTGCAAAGATTGTTAACATGCAATGTTTTTAAGTGGCTGTTTTTTTTATCGTTATTTTGTTTTCTCAAATACATACTCTACACTTTATTGTGCCAACTCTCAAAGTCAATTGTGAATTGGTTCTGTATAAAGTCGCATGTGCTAGGCTAACATCGTGATACGCTTGCATGATGAACAACATCTTAGGTGAATCATTATTCGGATAACCGATTTCTCTGTTTGCAATTGACAAATGACAATTTCTATTCTTCTGCTTCTCCTTCTTAACACAGTGTATGTCTTTATCAAAGTGTATGTCTTATCACAGTGTATGTATATATCACTGTGTATGTCAATATATCACAGTGTATGTTTTTATCACAATGTATGTCTTTATTACAGTGTATGTCTATATATCAGTGTATGTATTTATCACAGTGTATGTCTATATCACAGTGTATGACTTAATCACAGTGTGTGTCTTTATCACAGTGTATGTCTATTTTACAGTGTATCTTTCACTTCAATGATTTTCTATAGGGTTAATGTCAATTAAAAAAATTAAGTTTTGGAGCATATTAAAATGATTTTTCCTCCAATGATGATAATGTTATATACACGTAGTACTTCACAGCATCTTAAAATAAGTGTGTTTTGTAAAGATACACAGAAAACATATAGCGATCCATTTGGGGTACAAAAAAAAAATTTAAAAAAAATAATAAAGCAATTAAGTTGAATATATATTTTTTCTTATGAATGTGTTGTTGATATTTGAAGAAGTCTTTTGTCAAAGTTCTTTAGTCCCCGTGATTTGCATATATATATATATATATATATATATATATATATATATATATATATATATATATATATATATATAATCAGCAAGTCTTGAAAAATTAAAATGTGCATGCATGACGTCATTAAAATCACGATAACGTCATGGAACCAGAAGTAACGTCATTTTATGTAGGTAAACTTTTGGTGCCTCCAGCATACATAATTTGATTAAATTCAACAACATTTTTATTATTCTGAACAAAATGCATCCTAAACAGTCTTTATACAAAACTTACAGCCTTTTGGTGGTTGGTCCAAATTTGACCCTTTTAGTACCTAGTCGATCAGCCTTTCTAATTTTTTGAAATTTATTTAAATGTATTCGGTTCACTAACTTACACGATTTATGACAGGCCACGAATTATAGCAACAGTTAAAGAATGAAACTAACGATATATTTTTTATAAGATTGAAGGGAATAGACATGCATAACAGAAAGAAACGTTATCATCGTTATCGGTGAGAGAGAGAGAGAGAGAGAGAGAGAGAGAGAGAGAGAGAGAGAGAGAGAGAGAGAGAGCGTATTTTGCTCAATTCTGGATTTGTTTTTCAATAACAAAATATATACACGGTGTCCGGCGTAGCAGATTTGATCGAATGATAATTTTGTGGTCTAGCAATTGGGATTATATCATCTGAGCATGATTATTTTGTCTTAATTCAATCTTTAAAGTTGTCGAAATCGCCTGATATACAATTTTTGTTAAAACTCGAAATTAACCGCCGCTAACAAATATATATATATATATATATATATATATATATATATATATATATATATATATATATATATATATATATATATATATATATATATATATATATAAAATCAGTTTCTTATACAGGTCTATATTTCCTCAAAGTATTATTACTCCATATTTTGGCGATTTTGTAAAACTTTTAAGTAATTTTTAAAACCGTATTATAGAGATTCTACACTTTTACTTTTCAAAAAACATTATTTCGTATTTGAACAGGGAATCATTTAAGCAATACAAAGCAGGATGCCCAGTTCTTTATATGATTATAAGAATTCAATTGAGAAAGTTTAGTAGTATGAGAATGGCCCATTCTCAGAAATCAAAATAAAAAAAATAACTACAGGTCTTTGAGTTTTTCTGGACCATAGTGAAATTTAAAAAACAAACCAATGTGGTAAAAGCGAATTGAATCATAATTTATGTTTACAACCGAATTTTCATAAGAAAAATGTACTAAGTGGATAACAATCGCACTGACTTAGATGGACTTCTCTATACCACAACCAGTTAAAATCTGAATAGCCCAGAATCAATTTTATAGACCTCTTTCACAGAAAAAAATATGAATGTTCTATTTATTGTTTTTCAAAATCATCTGTAACATTTGTAGAGTGGAGAAAAGACTAAAACTTGGTATACAAAGTATAAAAAGATGTTACGCAATTGTGTTAAAAAGCAAATTCATCTTAACTATATTACTTACGGTTGCATTGACTAATTTTATTGAAAGAAATTAATTTGCACAAAATGAAGTGGATATAATTTCGATCGGAAAGTTTAACATTCGCCCTATCGTTATCCAATAAAATCTATTTGATGAAAATTAATTTGAACAATGGTCTTTCTGAATCAAAGTGAAATAAAGAAATTTTAATTACTCTTGCATGCTTTTCAAAAAGTGTGAGAATGACAATTCAGTATTTATTTTCGTATTTTTTTGAAAAGGCTACAGGGGACAAAAGCGTACAAGGATTGTACAAAAAATAACGAATGAGTAATCAATTTTTTTTATTACTTTGAATGGTTTGTTTTGAGATCATTTTTGCTCAAGAGTCAATGAGAGTTATCATCTATTTTTACAACATATTTGCATTGATAAAGACAAAATAATTAACAAATTTTGTAAATTCTTTTTTTTTTACTTTAGGTATTTTAGTATTTTTTCAACGTTTTTATATCTCATTCAGGGATATGACCTTTTTTCGTTCACCTTTAGCAATGTTATCTCTTGTCAATTACTGTTAGAAATATTTAACAATTCACTAAGTAAGATTTCAAATCCATTATTTAGAACAAACAGTTATATGTTACGGAATGTATATGTTCAATTTGTGTTCTGGGAGAATTGCTTATAAATCGATTTGACTCAGTTTAGTCCTTTCTTTGATGATTTCCAAAAGTTTTGGTTAAACGAAGTTTTGCTGATTGTTATCAGCTCTGCTGATAGCTGAGCCAGCCGGTGCTGTTAAATTCTTCTTCTCTGTTACTCATTCGATTTCTTCAACTTTTTTGTATTGACCTGTAATTTTTGATCCATAGATTCTAAACTCCTATTCATGTTGTGGACAAAATGTTTATTACTGTAAAAAAACCCCCAAAAAAACGTGGATAACCTGTGTTCTGTTTCATCGTGCACCTAAGATGCAACGTACTGATTTTGACAAGATGGCTCTGCAGCAGTGCTTGTCCATTTAGAACAAGGCCATTTTCTGTCATAGTTATGTTCTTCATAGTTTACATTTTGGATTGAAACTCATTCTTTACAGCTTCTGCTTCATCGAATAATTAAATGCCCCCACCCCCTCCTTTCAAATACTGATAATTGGTATTCTGGTTTTCCGTGAGCACGTCTTCACCCTTAAAATTTTTTTGTTTGCTACTTTTCTCTCTTTTTTCTCAACCGGTCGGATTTCTAAATTTTTGTCATCGTCAATTGTTTTGGTGCCAGTGTTAGTTAAAACTTTACGTCGATTTAATTTTATTGTTACACATATCCCGCGCTACCATGTTGATCAATATTTACTTGCCTAATATTTTTGCAAACATAATATTTTACTACTGATTAACTTATTCGTACCAATATTTTTCAAATTTCCTTCTATCAGTTATTTCTCTGTTTTATTTGTAATATTTTACAACTAACTACAAATTTGGTGCAAGTTGTCTCTGACACATTGTTACAGTCTGTTGTGACACACCACCTCAAATAGAGATGATACCATTTATTTTTGTTGAATAATTTTAGTTACTATTAGATGTTAGATGAAATTTCACGAAAATAAGTGTGTTTTACAAAACTGTAGATCTACACACAGCTGAGCGTGTATTTTATTTTGTATTTCATCCACGTTTTGTAAAAAGACCTCCTATATCAATTGATTCTGCTTAATTTTGGGATAATTCTTTATGATTGAAGGTTTTATTTAGATCAAATACATATTTTACTATTTCCTCGTACCGCACAGTTTTATGGACGTCTTTACATTGTTCATGGTAAGAAGTTTGTCAAGGAAATATGTGTAATTGAATGTGTATTTGGCACGACTGCTATACCTTCTCTAAGTGAAATTTGAAAGGAGTTTTAAAGCCGTCATGATTTCATCAACATTTATGTGACTTTCATTACCCTTTATTTTGTTCAAATTATCATAGACTAACTTGTAGTCTTTATTATTTTATTTTTTAGCATATTTGAGATGTAGTTTGAATCAGCCTTATATTTTTAAAAATGTTATCTCGCTTTATTTCTTCCGTATTGTCATTAGTTTTATGTGACGCTCTGGGTACCAAAATGACCCTCTGGGTACAAGGGGAATTTAACATTAGTCCATTGATGTAACATTAGTATGACCCTCTGGGTACAAGAGAAATTTAACATTAGTTCATATGCCTATGATGGTTATGAGAATGGTTTTTAAAATGATTTCTGGGTACAAGGGGAATAGTAATGTTAAAAATGTTTATAGGAATAACATGATGGGACTGTATGGGTACAAGGGGGAATATAATGTTAAAACTCCACCTAATATTAATACGCCGTTTCGACTGACCTACACCCAGTCATCTACTGACCAACACTCATACTTACTAACCAACACGCCTTTTGAATGACCGACACCCACACTTTCTGACCAACGAATAGGGTCGGAATATACACACAGTATACACACAAACACACATATATACTATCACACAAATGTTATGATGTCAAAGAAGGGAAATAAAATATAAGTGACACCCCTTATAAACAAAACTAAAACTTCCCTTTCGACCCTTATCGCCCTATAACTTCCCTACCATCCCCTTACAAACAAAACTAAAATACCCCTACCACCCTTGTAATCCCTATAACCCTATTTGTGATGCGAAAGGAGAAAAAGGATGTACACACACTATGCACAAACATATTTATATGCTGTCACAAACAAGTGTGTAAGAGTGCTCACGCTCACACACACACACACACACACACACACACACACACACACACACACACACACACACACACACATGGTAGGAGTGCTCGCGTTGTTATGTACATTGAATTTATTATATGTATCCATGAGGTAAGTTGTACTTTAGTCATTTTGTAAATAACATATTTACTGCATTTGAGTTCAAGGTCAGTTTTGTTTACATAGCATTTAACAATTAGATTGGAATTTTCCATATCTTGTTTTGAGAAAAGTCACGTACGCACCGGAAATTTCCATTAGAGTTACTCATATTCTAGAATATTCTCTCAGGTGATTTATCCTTATATTTATACAGGTTTGGTATACAAGATTTCATTCCTATACTAAACTTTATATTATTAAGATCAGTCTATTAAGGAATTTATTTTAGCAATCAGATGTTACAGCTGTGAAAACCGGAGCAAATTCAGAGAGAGGAATTATTTATTTGAAATATTCATTGGAATTACTAAAAGTGCTCATTCTCATATTGGATTAATACTTGACTTTGGGATTTATGTGAATTTATTCAAAGATATTATGGATTACATCATTCAGGCATATCAGAACATTCAAGACTACTGACATATCAGGACATTCAAGGCTACTGGAATTCATTCGGAACATTCTATATTTAGGACTTGTGATTAGGACACTTAGTATTATTGGATTATATGGATTTTAATTCACGTTACTGTAAGTGTCTTTTGAATTTTCACCTTAATTGTCTACAAATAAATTGCTTCTTGATTTTACTCACATTGTAGGTTTCACTTTCTTTCTATTACATTATTTTAAGACCTAGAGTCGTAACAACGCTAACACACAAACACATACACTATGCACAGAAATATCCATGGGGGATTTAAGTTTTAGTTTCGCAAGATATACACGGACATGAAACACACAATATTTTGGAAATGAGTGAGTCGAGTAGTATCTCTTTTCCGTTAGTTTTGGCCACATTCATCTTCGTGTCCACACTTCCCGGGCCGGGCTCCAAAAGCACCACATCTACTTCCCCATTCGTTTTCTCCACAAGAATTGACGGAGACAGAGGGCCTAAAACTATGCTTGTCTGCCTCCATCTCCTAGTCCTCAGTTTGAGGGATCATGAGTTGTTCTGGTTGTTGTTCCTGCTGCTCTTAGTGTCATTCTTCTTATTATTATTCCCTTTGCCTCCTCCTCTCCTGTACCCTCATCCATCTTTCATTGAGGAGCGGAAATTTTCTCTCCCTCCTCTCTTGCGTCCTCGCCTGCTTCTCTTCCGCCCATAGCCTATTTATCTTATCTGTGTCTTCCTCCAACTCTTCTCGGATCAATTGTTTTGCCTTTCTAAAGGCTACCATCACCCTCTTCAGTTGCCTTCGATACGGATAGCATTACAGTATTCCACCCGGCACAGGAAGAGCTCCACTCTGTTTAGCAAGCACATGGCTTTAATCAACTTCCCTACTTGCACTGGCTGTCTCATTCTTGACATCTTTCTCGAGACGACGATGGATGGCAAGATCGACTTTATATGCTAGAGACGCGGACGACAAGGAAAACATTTCTCATATTCGGTACGCGGACGTGAAAGAAAACAGGTACGTAGAAAAATTCAAAGATCGACAGGGAGAAAGGAGAAGACTATGTCAAAAGAAACGACAACAACATCAACCCCCCCCCCCCCAACCAACCAAACAAACAGCACCATTTTTTTTCAACATCAAAAAAATTTAATACGCCCTGCTCACTCAAAAGTCAACAAAGAATGAAGAGGAAGGATTAGGACTAGTCCGATTATCTTCATGTACAACTGCCAAATACCCAAACAAAACACTGTTAAAAAGAACGTATTTATAAGGTTGACAAAGTTGAGAAGTAAGACTTGACTTTCAATGATCTATTACATCGTCATTTTACCATCGATGGACACTACGTTTTTGAACTAAAGAAAACAGATATCCATAATGATCACTAAACCACATTGCTATTTTTGGCATCGTTTCTAGAGAAATCACGTCCAAAACAAGTCAGTAAATGTTCTAATGGGAACCCAAGACTGCAATAATGAAGAAAATACACACAGTATTGTCCACACACTCTCGAATCTGATCCTTGTAATTTCACATTATTGAATTGAGTGGATCGAGCATTTCTTCTCATAAAGTCTGTGATCTCGTCTTTGAGAGGAGGTAATCCATAGGAATAAAAATATTCCACAATGTGTTCGTTAGGAAAGTAAACGCCTACTGAATAGGTTTCTGGGTGATGACTGTCGCCCGAGTTGATGACATAAACTCAAACGTCTTTAAGTATTTAATGAGGAAGGTCATCTTTAGCACACACCACTGGATTCCAAGGAGCTATGTACGAGATTATAAAGATTTTTCAAGTAAGTCCATGAACGGGAAGTCTTCTTTTCTCTGTTACAAGAGAGCTTTGATGCGTTACTTCTCCAAGGAAGTCAATGGATGTAGGGGATGGTTACTCAAATTTGTATACCACTACCTCAAGATATTCTCATCCGGGATGAGTGTCCATGCTTCTTGCAGATAGTCTTCCAACTTTCGTTCTTGACGCATTGTCAAACATTTGTCGCATGTGACGATGATGATCGATTTGACAACCATAGGAATGTTCTCTGGTCAGGAGTGTGGTTCTTCCAGCCAAGTGGAGAGCAAATCAGGAGATTATGTGTTGTTCTTATTTTGGCCATAATTACGTCATGGGTCTGTGGCTCCTGTTAAAGATGGAAACCATCATCGTTTTCGCCTATGTCTATGGCGTCGTGTTCAAGTTTGTTTTAAAAGTCTAGGATCACTTCTCTCAGACTGTTGATTTCCAGAGTATTATTAAATTCTGCATACAACATCACGTTCACTGTGTTCACGAGGGCTAGTGTAAACTGAAGTTCCACACGGAGTTGACCTGATTTTATAGGGTGGAAATGTCCCTCGTCGCTGCCTTGATCAGGAGTTAAATCAAATACCCACAAAGCACATCCTCCTGCATAATCGTCGTACGAAATGCCGTGGCTACTGTTGGTTCCTAATTGTCCTGTGGCTTCAGATTCAAGTAAGATCTCGAGTAATTTTCTGGGCAACGTTATGTTCAAACGGCCTGGTACACCACATCTGACCGTCTCTGGTGACTTCTATCTAGGACGCGTTTAAGTGTTGGAACTGGAAAGGAGTTTGATCAATAGTTCCCTTGAGGGCAGCATTGTGGACGATGCCAATGAACAAACGTTTAGGCAGTTGACTTTGGAAGACATGATCTTCGATCTTGGATAGGAGTCCAGAGGCAATGATGAAAATTATGAGTTTCATTCGTCACAGCGGATACTTGGCTGTAGTTCTGGTCAGAGTTTGACTGATATCGTTTCCCTCTTGAGGTAGGACTTCCACACAACGAACATATAGTCTGGCTTCTTCGATGATAGTTTTCTACTCGTTAGTATCAGCCATCAAATGGAACACGGTACTACTTCAATTCAGTCTCAGACGCACATTCACGCCAGTCACCAAATACTTGTCTTGGAACCACATGTCCAATTGTAAACGATCAATCACTTCTAAACTACGGCCTTGTTTGATTTTCTTTTGGCGTCGTTAAATCGAACATCGTGAGGATCGTCAGCTTCTGTGAAGGCATCCAAGATGTCAGGTTTGCACACCTCACAAGCATCGAGGTGTGTGTTCTTGGCTTCTTTTCCGTACATCAAGAGATTTTCGAGGTTAGCTCGGTAAGGGTAAGTGTCCATGCTGCTGCTAACCAGTTTGTTGTTCAAGTGCAAATCCACTTTGCTGAACAACGAATGCATGATATTGTTGGCAGTAGCCACTCTGGCATCGGCGCCTGGATTGTTGTTGTCCGTTTTGAGAACTTTGACTTTCAGGTTGATTCAATACGAGCTGAGGTGGTAAATGAAGACAACGGATGAAATTCTATCCGCTGTGATTCTTGTATCGTCATCATTGTCGCTGGTATTGCAAACAGATCGATTTCTCTTTTGGAACATTCGCAAGAATCTCGGTGCATCTTTTTTTTTTTTTTTTTATATAGTTTTTTTAGTTTTTAGTAAACAAAGAGGTCAAAATCTCTGACTGTTATTCTTTTCTCATTCTTTTTCTGGTCATGTCTATGAGGTCTGAAAGGTTTTCGACGTCTCTTTCTGCCTTGTCTTTTGCTGTGTCGTAGAAGAGGAATCAATGCCTTCGTCTGGAGTGTGAAGCGAATTTATAGGGGTGTCTCGGCGCGTCATGAGTTATTTTTCTTTCTGAATCAGCACATTTTTCTTGCTTTCATTAAGGCTTGTTTGGGATTTTGCTGATCGTTGAACACGTTGCGTCAAGGCAGCATCTTTTAAAGCATATAATCAACGAATCACCATAAGTTTCAAGACGGCTATTACCAAGGATTTTGAAGAAGATAGCCGATACAGTTGCTGAGTCAAATAGTCCACAGTTGTTTATCTCATTGTTGCAAAAATCAAATTCCAATCGCTGCTCCAATGATCAATACACCACAAATATATGACAGAAAAAGACCATTTTACTTTAGGAACACGTTCTCCACACCACAAACACTGTGGTTGTTGTTTTTGTAGTTCTTGGAGCGACGAACTCTAAGAAGGGGCTGAATCAGTGTTTAACAGCAAGTTTGTGACGTCTACTTCTTTTTATAGTCGATGACTTGTGAAGCTGCAATCCAAGAATCGAAAGTGGGTGGATATCCTTTCCAACGGACTTTTAACTTTTGTGTTCTTCGATCCAGAATACTTTGGATATCGTACACGTCATCTTTCTTGGTCACTTGTTGTAACTCGGGGAAGTAAAAAGTTCATTTTAAAACTTCTTCGTTCACATCCTCCAATTTATAGACAAGTGGGTCATGTCCACGCGCTTTTCAGGTGACACAAAACAATTCTGTCGTCTAATTCGGTAAATAGTCCTTGTCAAAAGTGCGTTTTGCTTTTTCCAGTGCGAACACAATCTCCGATGTATAACACTTCTCTCTTTTTTTCTGGTCTTCGATGTTCCAAACAATCGATCAAACAAGGTCACTTCGTTTTGAAGTGTCACTTCTTCTGGAGCACATCCGATACTACGATGGTACGATTGATTTTAAACTTTGATCAAACGTGGTAACACGTCGATGTATTTGAGAGTATGCTGATGTGTAAATCATTTCCAGACACCTTCTTTCAAGGTTTTTTGAAAACATTCAATGACACTGGCTTTAGTTTCAGGATTTTCAGTGGTAAAAAAATGAATGTGTCTTTTTGTCAATTCTTTTTGAAAAGCTTGCTTAAGAAATTCGGTGCTTTTGTCTGTTTGCAATCGCAGCGGATATCGACCACTTTGGTTCAAGACGATTTTTAAAGATCGCATTAACTCTGAACCTGTTTTAGCGGTCAAATGAACTACCCAAGCCGATTTTGAAAATATATAAATGACACAAAACAAATATTTGTGACCTCGATTGTACGAAGCTAAACGACAGACATTGGCTAAAACGGCTTGGCACTGTTGATCGATTCCTGCTACTGTAATATGACTTCTTTGAAATTTTCGTCGAATGGATTTGTGTTACGTGTGCGTCGATTGTTCTTGTAACCATTATCGTACATCTTGCAAACGTAGACTTTTTAGTTTGGGGTTTTGCTGCACGATACAAGTTTTGAATTCCTTTGTAGTCAGCTGCACAAGCAGGATTGTAGTAAATGCTGGCTAAAAGTGCATCCATGTTGCTGCTCAATAAGTCACTTACTGTTCGGTACTCCTCTTAGGTTCTTGTAGTAATTTGGATTGCGATCCTTGACGTACCAAGGAGCAATAGGAGTAGGTAAGAAAGTTTCGGTTTCCACACAAATCATCAGTTCTTTTATCACCTTTTTCTTGATTTTTTTTACTTCTGTCTTCCCCCTTTTATTTTCTTCTGCTAAAGAGGGTGTCTAAATAATATTCTTGACCCAAGCTTTCATTTCTTCTCGCTTTTAAATAGGGGGAGGTGTCAATAAGGCTGCCACACTGGGAGAAAAAGTGTTTGAGCAGAGTTTAAAAAAAAAATACTTCTCTTATTTCTATCTCTTCTTCTATGGCCGTGTCTGTCATCGTTTTGGGAACTTCTACTGCTGCTGCTGCTTTTTGTTTTTCTTCGTTTTTCCTGGCATTCTTGAAATCTCTCAGAGTAGGTTTAGGCGTCTCGTCTAAAGCTTTCGGGTGAAACAGTTGAAGACTTTTCAATAATTATTCGTACTACTGCGTTTTTTTCTCTCTTCTGTTTCTGACAAATATGTTTGATCCGTCAACGATTGTAACTCTTGTTGTAAGTTTGACATCTCTGTGAGATTAGGATTAGGAGGTAAGTTTTCTTCTTGTTGGGAGAAGTTGATGTAGAGGGTGAACTTACTATACCTCTATTCTTTTTTGTCAGTCCTTTGGATTTTTTTAGTAGGTTTTGTTTTGTTTGCTACGGTATTATGATCCCATCGTAGAAGCGAACGAATAATGACACCTTCATGATCCACCTCCAAGCGGTTTCAAGATGATTTTTTTCTTGGTTTGAATATCAATTCTTGGATGAGCCAGTTGTTTCAAAGCTACTTTACGTTTTTTTAAAAAAAAACATTTTGTTTGATGAGGAATATGAATAATTTCTTGTAGTAACTGACGTGCTGTCAAGCCAAACCATCGTAATACTTCTTTGACACTTTCCTTTAACAACTGTAAAGGAAACGGTGCATTTCTTTCGCGACTGATGGCATACAGTGCACAAATCAATTTGGCAGGAGGATGAGACTGCAAGGAAGTCATGTTGAATACTCTTACAAACTAAAGAAGTGATTGATGTTTTTATGTATTGTTTTAGACAGACAAAAACGAGGGAGGTGACGTGTAAATGACTGGACCGTCTTCTTGATACCAGTTGTAAAACAAATCCTTACAAAATCTCAAATAATCTGGAATACTAGGTTTTAAATCGATAGTAAATACGTATGTGACAACTGAATGGCATCGGCAAGTGCTAGGACATTGTGTATGATGTACTTTCATTTTCCCCCTGGTGTTTGAAATATCAGGCATGTTTTAATTTCTTGATTTTCAACTGCACCGTTGTCTCCACATCCGTCACATTGTAAAAGCTCATTATCTCGCAAAAACTTAGAGTTTTCATGTTCCTTGATACACATAGATCTGTATTGTGCTTTCTCTATCTACGGAGGACAGGTGTGTCTTTGATACATCATTTATTTTGATGGCAAAATGTTTTTACCTGGTTCCAAACTGTTAAATGATTCATGTTATCATTTCTATTCCATGATTATATGCTTTTTACCATTCATCCGTTTTGCTTTTAACATCTTTTCAACTTTGTATATGTTATCTTGTTTGTCGTATGGAGATAACCATTGCTCACAAAACATGACTTCTATACCGGCTCCCTTCAGGTCTTCCAGTTTGCAAACAACTGGATCACCTAAAATTAATTGCCTGATTTTAAATATTTCCTTAGTAAAATTATGAATGTAGCCATTTGCAAAGATTGTTTTGCATTTTGAACTTCAATTAACTTGGGTAAAATGTCAAGCGATTTTCTTGTTTCATTTTGAGTGGAAGACTACCACATTCTGGTCTTTAGGAATCCGTTAAACCGTACCAATGCAGATGGTTTTTGTCTGAGTATGTTGAATAGTATTCTATGTTTTCCATTTCTAACAAGCCCTCAACGTTTTTGCTGTAAAAAAAATCTTTTATTTCATAAACTATAATTTTTCATCTCTATTTAGAGATTTTCCCAAAGCGTCGTGCATGTCATTTTTTTTTCGTTGTCACTTTTTCAGCCCAATAGTATTTCGAAAATAAACAATACTTCTCACTGTCAAAATGTATTTGTATCCATCATTGTATTTTTCATAAGCTTGCATATCAAATATGTATGCCTGACAATGATCATCCCCGTAGGTCAAGGGTGGGCAAACTACGGCCCGCGGGCCGCATGTGGCCCGCCAAGGGCTTTCATGCGGCCCGCCAAGGGTTTTCATGCGGCCTAGGAACAAGCCCTATGTTCACGCTATTTAATTTTCTCAAGGGTAAAATTTCTTACTAATTTTGAGAGAAATGTAACCACGCGATGCCAAATACCCACCCAGTGGGAAAAGCCATATAAATTTCAATAGAACTTTGTTTGGCTTGTTTCGCATTCTATTCATATATCTATGATTTTTTCCCACCGGGTGGGTCGATCGAGGTGCGCGCGCGCATGCGTTGTCTTTCACTGGTCACACGCTCGTGATTGGCTGAGTGCGTCGTCAGTGTGTCTTGACTGTGTGTCATCGGAACCAGCGCGCTTACGCGCCAAAAAGATTTTTTGAACAGTGTATGCACCCGGCATGGCAGACGAGTGACTCGCAGTTAACGCGAAATTGTTGAAGTGAAGAATTTACCGGGATTGACAGTTCCGTATCGATCTATACATTTAAAAAAGCTTTTATTATCTGCCAAATTTACCCAAAATGAGTTGTTCGAGGATATCTAGAAAGCGAAAAATTGAAGATGAATGCCGTGCGTTTAACAAGGATTGGACTGACAAGTATTTCTTTACTGATGTTGGAGTTAAAGCTGTGTGTTTGATTTGTCAAGACACTATTGCCGTTTTCAAGGAGTTCAGTTTGAAACGTCACTTTCAAACTAAGCACGGTAACTTTGGAAAAAAATTATCAAAACAAGAACTGCAAAAGAAAGCAACTGATCTGCTAAAAAAGTTGAAACAACAGGAAGCTGTGTTTGTGAAAACTTCATCTTTACAAGAGAATGCAACAAAGGCAAGTTTCGTGTTGGCCAACAAAATCGCAAAGCAAAACAAACCATTTTCGGAAGCAGAATTTATTAAAGATTGTATGATTGATGCTGTCAGTGTTGTGTGTCCTGAAGCCAAGTCAAAAGTAGAAGCCATATCATTATCACGAAGAAGTATTGTTCGTCGCATAGACGCAATTGCAGTGAATCTTCATGAAGAACTGTTAAACGCCAGTGATAGTTTTCAGTGGTTTTCGATTGCTTTGGATGAGAGTAATGATCTTCAGGATACTGCACAGTTGCTTATTTTTATCAGAGGAATTGATGCAAACTTTGACATTACAGAGGAATTGTTATCTATGGAGTCTCTCAAAGACACTTGTACTGGGAAAGATTTGTACAACAGTGTCATTAACAGTTTGATCAGATCTGGATTAAGCTTAGATAAACTGGCAAGTATTACAACTGATGGGTCTCTTTCACTCACAGGTAAACATTGCGGCCTTGTGAAGTTAATGAATGATAAAATTAAAGAAGATTTCCCACTGCACAGTGTACTGTCCTTTCACTGCATCATACATCAAGAAAGCCTCTGTAAGTCTTCTTTAAATCTTAAACATGTTGTGGATCCAGTCGTGTGTGCAGTGAATGCAATAAGAGCAAGGGGACTGAAACACAGGCAGTTCCGAAGCCTGTTGGAAGATATGGAAGCTGATTTTACTGATGTGCTGTACCACACAAATGTCCGCTGGTTAAGCATGGGAAAAGTACTAAAGAGGGTGTGGACCTCAAAGCAGAGATTCTCATGTTTTTTTCTATGAAAGATATCTCTTGTGACTTTTCAAAATAAATGCAGAGTGAAGAATGGATTTGTGATTTTGCATTTGCTGTGGACATAATGCAAAAATTGAACGAGCTGAACACTAAACTTTAAGGAAAAGGTGTATTTGCTCATTAATTGTACGTGGAAGTGAAATCCTTTCAAATGGGGCTTAAACTTTTTGACAAGCAGCTGAATGAGCAGAACTTTGCTCATTTTCCTCTTTTGAAGACGCAGACTGTTTCACAAGCATTATCTGACAAGTACAGTTGTCAGATCACGGCTTTAAAAGATGAATTTATCGGGAGGTTTGCTGATTTCAAGGCAATCGAACAACAGTTCGACCTGCTCAGCTCACCCTTTGCTTGTGACATTGAAACAGCCACTGAAAAACTGCAGATGGAACTGATTGATTTGCAGGCCGACAACTCCTTGAGAAGAACTTTTCAAACCAAACCCCTGATTGAGTTTTATGCTTCTCTACACCCAGGAAAGTTTCAAAATCTGAAAGAATTTGCCAGAAAGATGTTTGTGTTGTTTGCATCAACCTACATTTGTGAGCAGACTTTCTCTACTATGAAAGTCAACAAGTCAAAGAACAGATCGCTTCTCACAGATTCAAATCTTCACTCAGTTTTAAAGATCAGCACGAGCAACATGTAACCAAATTTTGACAAACTGGTCAATGAATGTGATCAGCTGCATCATTCGCACTGACTCTGTTTATGTTACTCTGTTTATCAAATAAATGTGCTTCTTTTGAAGTTTAAGTTTTCAAATATTAACAACTGAAAATTAATTATGATGTTATTTAGAAAAACCTTTTGTTTTTGCTATTTCAAATATTAATTATTTTACTTAATGAACTATGCGGCCCGCTAAAGTTGTAAATTTGTGTATGCGGCCCTTGCACTGGAAAGTTTGCCCACCTCTGCCGTAAGTGATTAAAGTAACCTCTTTTATAGCTCTTTTGGTATCTGTTCCCGTTTTTAAGATACCTCTCTAAAAATGTTGGCAGTAGTCGCAATGATAACGTGAAATGTTACTTTTGTAATTTTTTCAAAAACTTGCACCCCTACAAATTTTAGAACGATTTTAATTTCATGGATTATATAAAATCTTGAGTTTAGTTGTGCTTGTGCATGTCAGATATCTTGGCTTTGTCTTATTTTGGCACTGCAATGTGTAACGAGAAACATTTCTAACATTAGATCTACCGTTTTCCAAAGAAAAAAAACAAACAATACAAAAAAAAAAAAAAAAAAAACAATTTCACATTGTAAGAATGACTTGAGTATGACCCGTCTTATTCTGCACTCTCATTCTAGAGCCAAAACATGAGTTAATTAAAAATGTAACAATGTATGCCCTATTTTATTCAGTCAGTCGATTTTAGACGGTCGAGAGAATAAGGCGTGTTTTTCTTACTGTTCTCCCCTTCTATAGTTTAGGGAAATGTTGTTACACTGTTTTTATCCGTTTGTAACCGCAAGGAGTGTGCAGCAAAACATGACATATTTTAGTCATTCGACAAGAAATATAACACTACTTTTTTGAAACTGATGAATGAAAAAAAAAAAAAATAAATAAATAAAAAAAAAAAACAATAAAAAAAACAATGAACATTTCTATCACAGAATTTACCCTTGTCTTCAGAAACTCATAAAAAGGGTAACCTTCTCTCTGTTTGAAGCAAACCATAGTTTTGGAAAATATTACTGCGTTCATTTGACAATATTTCATTGTGCGCACTATGCTCACAGTAGCTAAATATGCTATTCGCGTGGCTAGGTGAATCAGTACGAAACGGCGTGTATGCAGGGCAGCAAACGTTAGCCACTACTAGCTTTTAGAACGTAACTGTGTTGAAATTACTGTTTATCTTTATTATTGTGAAAGAATATTCAAGTTATGCTACTTTCGGTGCGCAATGCTGGCAGTAGAAGGTCAAAATAGTACGGTAGACAGGATAAATGTCAATAGAAATGTGGTTTTTTGATTAAATATGTCATATCATGAAGTTAATGTTGGACTTAGCCTAAAATAGCTTGCGAAAATAAAGAGCGCAGTAAGAAACGATTGCGGGGTCATACTGAAACCTTATCAGGAAAAGTTAACTGGAATTATTCCCGTGTGGCTTACCCAGACACAATTTGGTCAGCTTAATGTGTCCAAACAACAGAACACATCAGTGACATTAAATTTATCCAAGTCAGAGGTGACACAAATGCAAAAGATCGGTGGAATATTTCCATTCCTCGCGGTCATCCAGCGTTGTTAGCGGCTGCGGCTTACGCGGTTGCAAAAGCGACTGCGTCAGGGGCCGTCGGAACTGCATCCGGGATGGTTCTAAAAAGGGCGGTTGGAGGCCGCATAGTGTCTCGTAAACAAATAATATATATATATATATATATATATATATATATATATATATATATATATATATATATATATATATATATATATATATATATATATAAAAGCCTTTGACTACCCGGGACGACTCGCATAATTTACTCAGGCAGAGGTCTTCGACAACCTAGTACGACTCGCAAAAGGCGTCGCCGTTAACCAATCTTGACGCTATGACAAAGTCAGTCAAGCATTTCCGACGTGTCTTTGTGAGGAATGAACTTGTATCAACGATCCCCCGCATGCGGGATACTGGCATCATCAACCTGGATTGGACAACATGAATTGAGACTCATTGTTTCGCTATCGTTGTAACACTTCGACATCTTTTGTATTTTGACTCGTACGGGCTTGAACCGCCACTTGAAGTTGTTCATTATTTACACAGACTACAGAGTCGTCTACCGCTGTTTTATTCAACGCTGCCGTTGCAAACTCGTCTGGAATGTCCCATATGTGGACATCTTGTTCTTGAAGTACTGTGAGCACTAGAGCGTTCACCAACACCACAAGCGCTTTTGATTTTACATTGTTACTTAGAAAGTACGCTGAATAGTACACAAAATGCATATTAACATTTACTGGCGTTACTCAACCAGACGCGGCGCTGATGTGGATCTGAGCAGGTTTGCCACCAAAGCCGGATTGTTGTTGACGTCGACCCGGGCGAGCTTGTGTTTTTCCAAGATCAAACTGGAAAATTTAAAACGTTTAACGTAGACATTCAGGATGTTGTTATAAAGCTGCGAGAGCGCCGTCGCAAAGAAATTGGCTGAAATCACCGAGAACCAGGGAATTGTCATTGGCCTTTATCAAAGGCTACATTGATGTTTCTGAGGTTGCGGCGAAACAACATGTGAATGCAAAGATTGCAGAGGTGCCCTCACTACCACGCGTTGTAAATTAATTGGGTAGATTCAGTGGAATATTAACCAAAGAAGGATCTGAAAAATATGATGGTATGGCAAATGGTCGATTTCTTTTCGTTACTGTTGGGGATGCTTTTGATACACCTAATCCTAATATCTTAAAGGTGCGTGAGTCTGGATCGTATTTATTTATTATAAACGGATATAGAGGTCTGTTGGGTGTAATGATAATAGTTGTAAATAATTTCCTGCATCGTAAATTAATGACACGTATTACAGAAGACAATTTTAAAGAAAGTTTCATATATGTGGTATCATTATCATTATTCGCCGGAGATGAAATTCAGTTCCAAGAACTCAACATCTATCCGGAAGGGCGCTTAATCGTCTTTGGCGTTTGTGTTTAAGATTTGTTATTACATGTACGCAATGGATTTTGAAGGCGATGACGATGTTGCGGAATTTGCGGACAGATGATGCTAAGATTGACAGTAATTTTGGTCCACTTGCTGATGAATATCTGCTTCAGAATGGTGTTACCAGACCCTCGTATGCACTGTAATATAATCTACGCAAAGGTAAAATAGAAATTGATAGCTACTACCAACTCGAGGCCAGCTTGTAGTCATAGCATTAGCACGCGAAAACACAAGACAAAAAGAGACATCACCATCAGGCGTGAAAACAGCCAAAGACTGTTTCTACAACGATGAAGTGAAATTCACCGCTGAATGCACCACGGTTACTTTCCCCATCGATTATGTTAAAACAACATTAACTCAACTAAGAAGAAAAAGATCTTGACTGTTATTTAACAAGGATGCACTATTCCGCGTAAAAGTCCTTGGACGAATACGATCATTAATGGCATAACACAGAGGCATAATCAGTGTGTTTCTAAATGAACGTGGTGCCAAACCCAGGAACGCACAATCGCCAGAGACTTAAAAGATTACATCGGAAGATATTTTCTACGATTGCATGACCGTTGTACAAGTGAAGAAAAGTGATTGGTTGGAAGCGCGTGCAGGTATTGCAGCTGAACAAAGCCATCATTGCGAGCAATTAGTCTCCACGATGACAATATAAATAGAAGAACTGTGATAGCCCCTCAAAGCTACAGACGCGAAAAATTAATTGAAGCGGAACAACAGCTGCGAGATGAAATAATCAAGAGAACCGCGCTACTCATGAAATGCAAACGCGTGTGTATGATTGTAGTTGCTATTTGTGGACACGCCGCGGCAACAAAAGTTGGCCTTGGTGTTGCTGCGATTGTGACCACGGCACCCTTCATAGGTACACCAATCGGAATTGTTGTCGGAGCTATATAAATAACAACCGATGTCTCTGGTGGTGCTGGCAAAATAATTTCGATACGATTACATTCACGAATACGTGTTTATTTAGAACTTCTCGCGGCAGCACAAAGTAGTCTCAATACAATCAGTAAACTGTACTCGGTGGCTATAGCGTGGATGATTTTGAGACCGTATTGGTGGAAATGGAAAACCACCGACGACGTCGTGCACAGATCCGAAACGGGAACTAGCGACCCAAAACAAGTAATTGATTTACAAGCAGTAAAAATCGAGGAAATGTTTGGCAGTGTAAATCAGTCTGTCTGTTAGCAGATTTTACTTCGCAAAATCGTTGACGTTTCCGACGGGTAAAATCATTTACGCTAGCAGATTTTCTTACGCAAAATTGTTCACGTTTGCGAAGGATATCCACAATGACACCGCTATTGGCAGCATATACAAAGACAAACTTGTCCGGACCTGCGGTTGTAACGTTGTTGTCGCTGTAGCAGCGGTGTCGCCGCACACAGTCCCACCGCACCCGTAAATAATACACTTGCGTGTGATGTGAAGGGTAAAATTAGTAAAGTCATGGGGTATAAAAGTCTGTGACCTATATCAGAAACCTAAATTTAAAAGCCCCATTGTAATGCTACGGATTCACAACACATACACACACGCACACACGCACACACACACACACACACACTTGAACTTCCTATAGAATTATTTATATTTAAATCATAATAGTATATGTTCCCATTTTAACATACCACTCTAAAATTTGCAGTACCGAAATGTGTACTTGAAATAGAAATCTTGGCGATACATAGGTATTATTTTTTTTTACTGCATAGCTTGAGCCAAACGATATGTCTTGGAATTTTTTGTTGTTGTTTTTTTTACTGCATTCATTTGAAAATATTTCATTGTGCAATATGCTCACAGTAGCTAAAGATGCTATTCATGTGGCTATGTCAAACGGCGTGTTTTCGGGGTAGTAAACTACAACAACTGCTCACTTTTAGTACATGATGTAGCTAGGTCAATCAGTGCAAAATAGCCTGTTTGCTTGTAATAAAACACTTAGAGAGAACGGAAATCTGAATGGTATATGAAGATACAAACTGGATAAAAAAAACCCAGTATACTTTTTCTGAAGAAAACCCATTTAAATGTTAAGCTTTTGATAGAATGTTTATACGGGCTAATGATTTGAAGCAACACATTTGCTCCCTTTAGAACGTAATGTAGTAAGGTCAGTCAGTGCGAAACGACATGTGCAAGAGACAGTAAACTTTAGGCACTACTCGCTTTAGTACGTAATGTAGCTAGGTCAATCAGTGCAGAACAGTTTGTTTAAAGGACCGTTAAAGCTATCCTGTACTTGTGTTATACAGGAGAAAACACGATCATACACATATATGGGAATTTAAGAGAAGATATTCAAATTTTGTGAACATTATGGTCATCTCTTTTCTTACTTCAGAAACGTAGTGTACATCCATGGCAAAATGATACTGTCTTAGATCATTGGAAATATAGTTTGACTCAACATCGTTGTGTTACGACCCTATGGCTCGACCAAACGTAACAAAAAGAAAGTGAAACCAACAAGGTTTGTAAAAATCAACAAATAATTTATTTTAAATAATTAATGTGAAAATCAAAATACACTTACAGTTTCGTGTATTAAAATCCAAATAATCCAACAATTATTAATGTCCTTATCACAAGTCCTGTATATATATATATATATATATATATATATATATATATATATATATATATATATATATATAAACTATAAAATGTTCCAAGTGAATGAATGTTCCAAGTTAATGAATGTTCCAAATTAATCTTCTTAATGAACGAATGTTCCGAAATAATGAGTCTTCCTAATGAACGAATGTTCCGAATAGATGATGGTTCCGAATGATTGAGTCTGGACTGTGAGTTTGTTCCAACGATAATATAATCCAGACCATCTTTAAGAAATTCAGAGGCATCCGAGAAAGTCCTAAATAACTCCAGGTAGCTCTGATGAATGGTCCAATCAATAATTCCTTTTGAATTATTCATACAGAATGGCATTACATAAACATTACAGGATTCCAGCTCGGCTATTATTTCAAACGATCTGATGATTCAAAAGCTGATCATGAAAAAACAATTCTTTTCAACTCAAGATCTGAAATGGAATGGAAATAATTCGTATTTCTAGGTCTTTTATACAACTTGCTAATGGCACATTTCACAACAGGAAACATATCATATTATGACCCAGAATGCATTACTAAATGCGTCTATTTCATCAGATACAGTAAACAACTCTGACCTTGAACAAAAGGTCAGTAAACATGTTGTTATTTGATTAATAGTACAACTAAACCCAACCTAAATATGACTCACTATTTGACACAACCTTAAAGTAGAGTCATAGGCCAAAAGTTTAAGCACATTATAGATTCCATATTCATAATTCCGTAACAGTTGTCATACTTGTAAATATGCTCCTGTTTAATCTTTTGTACATGAAAAAGGAAGGGACAAGCCCTAATTCTTCCTCTTCATTTTAAGTGAGCAGGACTTAATAGGATAAATGTTGAATTTGAAACCTATTGTTGACTTGTTTGTTTCGTGTGTCTCTTTCAAAAATTATTTAAAAATCTCTCTCTCTCTTTGTCTCTCTCTCTCTCTCTCTCTCTCACACACACACACCTCACCCACACGTTGACAGAAAGACATGAAACCAATGACGTCATACGACATTTTTGTTAAGTGCAGACCGTCGCCTATTGCTACACTGCTACAGACACTCACCCCACATGATAAACCTATGACGTCATATGGTATTTTCGTTCGAGTGCAGATCGTCGCCTATTGCTATAATGTTACAATGTAGCTATGAACTAGGATGGCGCCTATGTTAAATTCCAGTTTGTCCCCATAAACTTTGTCGCTCACAATTTATAGGGACACATTTTCCCATGTAAAATTTCCGTAGACTCCTATAAATGTTCGACCTATTTTAATATGGGACTCCCGTAGACCCCTCAATCGCCATCCTCCACTACTTATGGACAGTTTTGTCCATGTTAAATTCCCATAGACCCCATAAACTTTTTACCCCTTTTAACACAGGTTTCCCTTAGACCTTCAAGTGGCACACTATACTACTGTTATTCTTAGCTAAAAGGTGTTCAAGTTGAACACAGACTGCTCTTTCTAAAATCTTGGACACAATACTGAGTATACTAACAGGACTGTAATTGTTGGCAGCAGCCCTACTATCCTTTTTGTAAAGAGGACTAACTCTAGCTAATTTCAGTTCATCTGGCACTAGACCAACAAGCTGATCTCCAACATTTTGTTTCTAACATGACTGGTGACTGGTCCGCCACTAGTCATATCAGGAAAAAAAAAAAAAAATGGCGGAGAACAACTTGTTGGTCCAATCAGGCACAATACCTCTTGATATATACAAGTAACAATTTATGTAACTGGAATCGTCAAAACGCTAGCGGGGGTGGAGTGGGGTGAGGAAGCCAAAATAAAAATCAACGGAACGATCCTTCAAAGTGACGCCAATAGGGTAAAGGAGAGAGGCAAGCTCCCACAGTCGGATTTGGGAGATTTAATATTTTGGAGGTTTGTTTAAATCTCATTGCAGCCTTGCAGCTATATATATACTGCACAATGAATTTTGTTTTAAAATCGGGGTAGGGGTTTGGGGTGAGACCCCCCCCCCCCCCCAGCGGACGCACTAGCGGATATCGTCAAGGCCTGTACTTTTACATGGATTAAGGTTACTTAATTCTTTGTAAACAAAATCCTCACTTAGCGGTTGAAGTTGGAGTGTGTTATTATGAACATTTCTTACCCTGTAAAACTCTTGCTAAATTGTTGAAACTGTTATAAATGTTTTTGAAGGTTGTGGGAGTTTCTCCAAGAGAGTAGATGCTACATTAATGAAGAAGGTATTAAAACGATTAGCAATATCACAGGTATATGGCAGTTGGAATCCTCAATAGTCTGTACAATATTAGCATTATCGTACGGAAGCCCGTTAGCGCCAGGAGAAAAAAAATAAAATTTGCATTATTACGAGATAACATTGCGTTATAATAGATAACATTGCGTTATTACGAGATAGTATTGCGTTATTACGAGATAGTATTGCGTTATTACGAGACAATATTGCGTTATTACGAGATAGTATTGCGTTTTTACGAGATAGTATTGCGTTATTACGAGATAATATTGCGTTATTACGAGATAGTATTGCGTTATTACGAGATAACACTGCGTTATTACGAGATAACATTGCGTTATTACGAGATAGTATTGCGTTATTACGAGATAATATTGCGTTATAACGAGATAGTATTGGGCTATTACGAGATAATATTGCGTTATCACGAGATAATATTGCGTTATTATGAGATAACATTGCTTTATTACGAGATAGTATTGCGTTATTACGAGATAATATTGCGTTATTACGAGATAGTATTGAGTTATTACGATATAGAATGGAGACTCATTTCTTATATATATGATTTACGTCTAGACTGATTTATAGAACATGGCGGATATATTTGACATAGACACTTTGATAAGATTCTATTTTAGATTAAATGTTTCACAAAAATATATATTAGAACTTTTAGCATATAATCATCAAATCGTAATAAGCAGACGCACATTGCAAAGAAAACTGAAGAATATTCAACTCTACATGAAGAAAAATAAGACAGATCTCATTCAGGTGGCCACATTTCTTCAGAAAGAGATAGAGAAGTCTGGTTGTTTGCATGGATACAGGTGGATGTACACAAAATGTTTTGGTGAGGGTCTTGTTGTCGATCGTGAAAGTGTCAGAGTTCTGTTAACAATTATTGATCCTCAAGGGGTCGAAATGCGGAGAAGCCGCCGCTTGAGACGCCGCACGTACATTAGTCATGGGCCCAACTACACGTGGCATATAGATTCTAATGATAAACTAAAACTCTATGGAATATTCATTAATGGATGCGTTGAGGTGCCGTTATTTGCTGTGTGATTCGGCAACTGACAGTTTATACCGCGATAAACTCAGAAAAAACAACATTAAACTATTATAACTGCTATTGCTACTAATTGTATTCATTTTTTTTGTCATTTTGCTTATATTTTATTACTTAGCATCCTTTACGACGCTTCATTCAGCGTATGAATACAAGTTTTGGGTTCCTGGCACGTAGCTATTTATAGAACAGGGATTCTCCTGCAAGCGCATAATAAATACGTCATCATCAAACAAATAATTCAACCAATGGTATCCTATTTAAGGTTTTGAACATTCCTAGCATTGTCTACATATTTTACCAAAATGGACATATGTATTCTGAGTGGAAGGTCAATATTCAAAGTAAAGCGATGAAGTTGTTTTAGACATAAAAATGACATATTTTAATGCATTCATGGACTGATTGAAATTTATTGGCAGATTCATCACTCCAGACTTGTGAGTAACCTATTTTCGTTTCTCTTGAACCTATTTTCGTGATTATAACAGGCTAGACTAATACATGTAGACGCATTAGGTTATAGAAGCCATGTGATCCGTTTTGTTTGTCTACACACATACACACGCACGTTTGTAAAATAATGATCAGCTATTTTGTATCCATGTAAGTATTCCAGGATCTCTTATCAGTTAAAAAAAATTGCTTACAACCTGATCCCAACCCCACCCCCTGTCAAATATGTGACATCAGTGTAAAAAATAAATACACAGACACATAGAAGAATAGATAGAAATTGAGACTAATGGTTGATGTAAAATGCTGTTGGTGTAAAAAGTTAATTATTTCACTCAGGAAATAATAACAGCAAGCCTAATTATTTTGTTTATTATTAACACACATTTCTAGCATTATTGTAATTAGAATTACAACAAAACATTGAAATATACCTGTAAAAATAAAACAATTGTATGACAAATTCATGTATTTACTGTTCTAATTTGTACTTGTATACAACTATTTGTTCGGCATTTTCTGAATCCCAGCAATAATTATTAATTGGAAATTGCCATTAAATTTATAATAAAAACCTGAAGTGATAGATTTTTTATATTATCATACATTTGGCATGGATAGTTGACATGGGGTACTCAACTTGAAAACCAAATATTTCCTTAACTGATTGGGGAAATTGAATTTTATTAGCTGGGATTAAAATGGAAGGTGCAGTTATTGAAATGGCAGGTGGAGTGTGTGATGAAACCTGTCATAGAGTTCATTGTGTGTTGCGAGAGTGCTTGTAGAGAATTTTGTGCAGTTGCATGACAAATTACTTGAGTGGTACTGGTTGGGTCTGCAGGGGTCATTTGAACATTTACAGAGGTCTGTGAAGGTACTGCAGAAGAATCTGGGCGAGAGAGTGCCACATTTGAACTTACATTGGACAGAATGTTACTCATTTGTTGCTTATGTTGAGTACTGGGCCTTGTGTAGGGTTTTAATGAAAGCTCACTGGAGTGGTCAGACAGAGACATAATGTGCCTAGCAGGAAGGTTGGCATCTGTCACTGCATTCAAAGCTGTGGCACGAAGAGAGTGGGCAGTATATCTATGCAGAAATGTTGGCATATGTCAGGCATAAAATTACTAAATTGCCTCTGCCCAACACTTACCCCAACATAAATGTCCAAATATCAAAAATGTGGTGTGAAGGGTCAGAGGAAACTGGGACTAGGCTTCTGATAGTTCTTCCACTTCATAAGTGTCGTCAAATATTGATGGGTCAATGTTTTCAATGTCTTCTTCCAGGAAATCTATCTGATATGGTAAACTTAACGAAAATTCTCCATATTTTGCCATTTCGGATACAGCAGTTCGATGGTGAATAAATTCCATACCATTTTGTCTACAGACTGATCACTGACCTTGACCTAGCGAGTTTGCAACGTTTGCATCCTGTTTTTTCACCATTTTAGTATTACAAATAATTATTTTTTGATACAAAAATTACAGATATGTGTTTAGTCTTTCGAATTCAGTTCTTTCAAATGTTTTGCAAAATTTTTAACATATTTGTTTTCTTTTGAAGGCATATATACTATACGTTGTTTATGCCTTCATTTGCAGTGTTTACCTTTCGTTTTGCACGTGACTTTATTTATCGAAGCAGGTATTTTTAGAAAAGTAGTTCTGCTCACAGTTTATACAGAAAAATAAACGCAGCTCAAGCTGATCACGTGGTGACATTCTGACCAATGGAAATCCTAGTTACTTTTACCCGCTAATGCTATTGCAATTATTAAAACATTTCGCGCGCAAATTTTAGCCTTAATCTCGCAAGCGCCATATTTGGAAAAGGTCCTTCTTAGTAGTTAATGCGTTGGGAGGAGTTAGCCACAAGTAAGTATTTTAAATGATTTATGCATTGATTTAGAACTGTATGCTGCCATTAGAACGTATTGTCATGTCAATGCAAAGTTTTGGTAATGAGAATCTTAAATTTCGGATAGTTACAATTGCATCTTCAAGGTCTGGCCGATGTTGCACGTGCCTTTACAATTTGAATATGGAAATCACATTTGCTCGTCTTCAAACTGTAGACTTTCTTGATGTAATACAGGGAGTATTAAACAAAGTCTGCAATTTAAAGACGAACATTGTGCATGTATATAATATAGACAGGGCCGGCGCAAGGGTATTTGGAGCAGTAGGCGAACCTTCAGCCTTCCGCCACCCCCCCCCCCAATTAACTTTTGAAAATGAATATTGTACATTTATTCTTTTCTTGTGTTTCTTCTGTCTATTTTTAGACGCCTATTATCTTCTAATTTACGCTATTTCTCTTTCTTTTTTAATTAGTCTTTTTGCCGCCTCCACCCAACCCCCCTCCAATTTTGCCGCAATAGGCGACCGTCTAGTTTGCCTGGCTGTTAAACCGGCCCCGAATAAAGATTTTTAAAAAAGTTATTTAGTTACATTTCCCATGTACGCAATACCAGATTACGCTGGTAGAATTCCCAGGAGCAATTTTAAAAAGCACCTCCTCTCCCAAAATAAATGAACACCATAAATTTAAAAATACTTGCATTGCGGGGGCTTTGGAGCAACTGCACCACCTTTAATCTGTTTTTGCATTCATGCAAGTTTGTATAATGCAAGGGCGGATTTGAGGAAAAGTTGGGGCCCCTCCCAATTTCTCTAACAAAACGAGTGCCAGACAAACGGAATGATTCTTTGAGCAAGTTTTCTTTAAAGTTAAATAGTTAAAATTATGCTTAAGGGCTATTTGTAATGTGCAGTTAATTACTGGTGGGTGGGAGATGGTGCTCTGTAGAAATGGCTATTTATTTTGGTAATAGTGATATCCTGTTTCCTTCAGTAAAGTACTTGGCAGTGAGTTTGTGAAAGAATAAATTCCATACCATTTTGTCTACAGACTGAAGCAGTGTGCATCAATATGGAGTTTGTATGTGCTGAAACAAAAATGTCACTGAGGCTTGTAAATAATCCATTGAGTGGCAGGGAGAAGAAGATTTTGTTTAAAACTTGGAGCAATTGAAAATAAGCTGTTTGTCTGTAAAGACTGTAAATCAAAGACGTTTTAGTTCTTAGATAAAACCTGGAAAATAGAACCTAATAAAAGGTATGGAGGTCTGTACTAGATGTAAGTGGCATTTTATGAGAAGCACAATGACAGAAATGTCTGTTGTTAATATTAATAATGAGAATAATCTCAGTGATGATGATCCCCAAGCTGAACAGTTTGGAATATTTTTATAATTTCTGGTCATATGTCTTTCTGTATATCTGTCTATCTATGCCTGCCTGGCTGTATTCAATCAAGGTTTAAATTTTGTATTGCAACCATGGCAAATGCACCATAAAATGCTCGCTAGTCCCCTTTATGACTTTCAGAAAGCAAAGTTGCAGGACTGCCACCATTCTCTATCATTGGGGCTCCCTGACATAAATCAGAGCGAGTTGAGATGTCACTGACATGCTTTTTCAGACACTCTAGGTTTATCATTCTGTAACCAGACCATTTTATTTGAAACAAAGCATTTTTACTGTTTTGCAAATGGCAGTCGAAAACATTTTGAAACTAGTTTAAAACAAACTCCCAAGGTCCTCAATAGATTGAAATCCTTGGCTTTGACGCTTGGAATTTTAATTTGACCCATTTTTGACACATACATATTCCAACCTGTGTGTTTTTATGATGCATGTTGATTTAGCTGGATCATCAGTCTTAATTATCCTTGATTTGCCTGCCATCATAATTTCCTACTGAGCACGCGCTGTCCATAACAAATTGACTATGCACCAGAAATTGACATTTGCTAGACTACTGTCTACACCTTATCTGCCAATAATATCGCACCTACAGTACACGCATCATGTTTAATGGAAAATTCACATTCCCACAGTGGACTTGAATCTTTCATGGACCGGATATTAGGGGTGAAACAATATACCTTTGCCACGTATCGATACGATTCTTGATACACAGCCTACGATACACCATTCGATCAGATGCATGGCTTATCTTGGTCACCATGTCCTTTGTTTTGCATTGAATGAATGTGTTTAAAACATGTTATTACCAATTTCATGTCTTCACTTAAATTTTGAAGGCATTATGGTGTTATCTTAAAAACAGAAGAAGCGGTGCAATTTCCTTGTGCAAGGAAAATCTTATAATCTAGAACAAGTCCGAGTGGGGGAGCGGAGATGATTAACAACCAAATCTGTCACATCTGCATGTTCGGTCGCTGATTACATATATCAGCGTAAAAGGAGACATTCCAAACTTGTTCCTCATATACGATTTAAGTACTTTACAGATCATTTACAGTATATGTTGGGATACCATAAATTAATTTTTAAAGTAATTCTTTGTGCACTGTAAGTTCTGGGACAGATCGTTTTTTTCAAGTCGTAAGTTGTGGGACACCTTTTGAATCATAATATCGATGCTTGGCTGGTAAAAAAAAATGCACTAAAACATATATTTTGTTAAATAAATAAAATAAAAACCGCTGTCAGTGTTGTTTGTTTACACTTATCTTCTTAACTGCAAACTTTTGAAGAACAAAATTTGATAAATCTATGGGCAATATAGGAGACTAGATGCTTGCACTACATACAAAATACGTGCAAGTCGGAGCAACCTGTACTTGTATTATATTTTGTTTTGCTGTATAAACACTGTTTGATGCAATAAAAGTTTTGAGTTGATTTATATTTGCCATTTTCATAAGCCAGATCTAATTCCCGAGTAATATTTCCTCAGTTATCTGCCAGTGCAAATCCTTTAGCTTGTAAAGGCAGCCTTGCTTTGTTTTCCCAACCATTGATCGATCCGCAGAGTTCATACTTGTTCAGTGCCAAGTAGAGTCCTATATTCAGCTGACCGAATTTATTTGAACTTCCCGTCATCATGCCGCACAATTGACACCTGTTCAGTTGTGGCAAATCCTTTAATACCAGTACATTTCACAATGTATGCTCAAAGTGTCACTTACAGACCCTGACTGTTCCACTGTTTCAATTTATTTTCAAAATTCCTGTGAATACTGCTAAAAAGAAACCAAAGCCGGCTTCCAGGGTCTGCTTGCTTTGTAATAAAATAACAAGCCATGTGACTTCCAATGAGCACAGGAGAAATTATAACTTAAGTAAAATATGTGGAGAGAGAGAGCGAGATTTATGGATGAAAGCTACTGAGCTAGACAGTGAAGGTACAAAGTGATAGATAAACATGCTAATTCCGAAACCCAAAACCTTTTTATTTATACGACAATGATCACTGAACATAGTCCAAATACCGCTGAACAGATATGCATATCGGTACTATATTTGATCAAAATCCTTTAAGCTGTCCAAATTCTTAATTGCCCACTCGACCTCCTCAGGCTCAAACCCATCAAACTCGTCATTTTCACTGTCACTGACAGTTTCAACACATTTAGTATTTCTTACCACATTGTCCTCACAACCGTTCAAGTTATTGTTAATACCGCATGCTTTAAACGATTTTCTTATCAGATATGGCTTGTCCTGACGCGATTCGACTGCTTTCACAATCCAATCCACAACCGTTTGTTTGTTTGCACTCTTAACACGAGAAGTGTTGTCATTTTGCTTGGAAAGACCCTCTGCTGCATTACGAATAAAGTTTGACCAGATTTTCTCATGTCGGACTTGACTGGTTTGTTTATACTGACGTCTAGTGGCTGCAGCTTGGAGGTGCATCCACCCAGAATAACTGCAGGCACAGTGTTACCCCTTCTCAAAGCCTTCTTTGCAGCATGCATAATATGCACCTGCAATGAATCCATCACCAAAGAGATCGTTCCTTTCTGGTGTACTTAAGATAGATCTCTTTAATCCACTGCAGCATCACTTCATCATCAACCCAACCCTTCTCCTGCACGATCCATCCTTTCGGTGCCTTAATATCCTTTAGCTCCCTCATGCCACAAACAATTTTCATTGGAGGCAACACATCCCCTGCTGCAGAAACTGCAAGGACTAAAGTTATGCTTTTTGTCTTCACCAGTCGTGCAAATTCTCGCACTTTTAACCCCCTTTAAAAATCCGGTCGCCCAGTTCCTACTGGCTTGAAAGTCAATGTGTGGACGTTCAGTTGACACCAATTCCTTGGCATAAGCACATATAGTATCCACGCTGACGGGGATCTGCAGATCTCGTTGGATGAGAACCCACTTTGCTATTTTTCCAACTAAATCATAGCCATAGGATACTGGTCTCCCACTCCTTGGTATATGTCCCCATTCATTCAGCTGTTGAGAGAAATCTATTTTCAACCAATTGGCGATCGTTAATTTAGGGATTTTAAAATGTCTTGCTGTTACTCGAATCTCGTGTGAAGTTGAGAAATTAACTACTTCCTGCTTTTGCTTTAGGGTGAAACGCTTGTAATGTTAGTGATAGTGGATATCTTTGTGTCTTTTATACATAAATTGCTTATGAAGAACAAAAAGAGAATGTTTAATTTACTTACCTTATTGTAACATGAAGTGCAGGGGGGGGGGGGCAAATTCAGCACAATTTATTTCGGTTCTTAAGTTTTGGGACATATGATCTATTTGAAAAAAAGTTTAACCATAAGTTATGGGACAGGAAGAAAATCATTAATTTTATCTTGTCCTAAGATATAAGGTAAATACGGTAATAGTTAGTTTTGTGTCAAGTTTCTATGTTGCTTTGTATCTATTTGGATAGAGTTTGGATGCCGATATTTCCGGTATGTCACGCAAAAGTGTACAAGTGAACCTACATGTATCTAGGATGATTTTTGCAACCATTTGTGATTTAAAAAAGAAAAACGTTACTTTGATAATTAATACAAAATAGTACGGTTTAAAACTAAAGTATGGATACAAAATCTTAATAATGCTCTCTCTCTGACACATATATCTGAGACTAACATACATCTATGTAGTGCCCCTTCCCATGCACTCAGATCTGTTATTAAGTGTGTATTGAATGCATCTTTTTTTTCACAATATATAGAAATTCAGTATGAGAATAAACTTGACTTCGTCATCGTCCTTATATTTCTGGAACAGTATATGGTTAGTTGGCTTTTAGCAATTATATTTGTTTTTATATGTTCATGCAGCAACTGCCAGAAGTAAGCTATTATAATTACTATTGTGTAGCATTATTTCTATCCTTTTTAACTTGTTACAGCTCTGTGGAATTTCTGGGATTATATTATTTATTAATTCTCTCTCTCCAATTTCTGACAGACGACATTCCTGTAGCTCCAGCATAGGTGTTAGTCGGTTCCTGCTGTCAGTGTGTTACTCTTGCCATGGGGTGATGCTGCTCTCCACACATGTGAGCAGTTCAAATCCATGGTCAACAGAAGCTGAATACACAAGTGTTCTGACGGGCATTAATACTAAAAAGTGAGTGTTCTAAAGTATTTAATGCCATGAATCAATAGAAGAGATTATACTTGCTATCTGGATACAAAGGTAAGTTGAAATTAATTTATTAGTAGTAAGCAGTCCGATGATCCGTAGTTATAACAGATCTGACTGTCCGTGAATTCTGCCTAATACGGTTGCTCTACACCACCAGTCATATCAGGAAAAAAAAAGGCAGAAGAACTTTTTGGTTTATCAGGTTACCTGATAAATTACTTCAGCCTTGTTGCCCCCAAGATATCAATATATAGTCCTAACTGCACATATTGCCTGTAAATATCATCATCAGTCCAAGTAATGGAAAGTGTCAGACTTTCCAATTTAAAGGATTTCAGAACAATATCCATTACAGAGAAGGTGCGCCCACTACTGAACAGGCTCTATATATGTGAAGATGCATTCCTGTCCATGGAACGGAATAAACACGAAACAACACAAGTGATCCAATCAGAGGCATTCCATGGTAATGTCCATTGCGGAGAAGATGTGTGCACTACATAATAAACCCAACCTACATGAATATGGCATCATGACCATGGAATGGGAGAAACACGAATGAGAAACATGAATGAGATGACAGTGTTAGGGATCCTCTGCCAATCATAGGGTTAGAAATGATAAATTAATGAATGAATTGACTAGTTTTGTGCATTTTATTACATCCTACAGGCTTTTTGTATTTGAAATTGGAAGGGGGTACAAACTGCTGGGGGGGGGGGGGGCAATTAAAAACAATGTATAAAAAATCAGATGCAGCCACTAGTCCTGTGGGTTTTAGAACCTTAACAGTTAAGTAGTCTGAAAACATTTGCTAGTTCCAGGTGCACTTTGAGAGTGGCCAACTAAGTTTTGATATGTGACACTACTGATTTCCCATATACACTTGACATGTATTTTTGGTAGTAAACAGGTTAAAAGGTGTTATAATTTGAGCACAGACACCATACATACATGCCAACCATTGCACTTTTGGTGTAATAGTTACACTTTTTTTCACCTAATTATGTCTTACTCTTGCCTGTATGTTGAATATACTTTTTTGGTACATTAAAAGATAAAAATAAAACAATAATAAGTTGTGTTTTTAATTTTATCACCTCTTTAATCAAATATATAAATTTGAGAATATTCTAAAAGAAGACTGCTACTTAAGAATAGCGCAGGAGTACATTTGTCCATTGTAGACCTATGTGTACTTATTTTCTATTTATAGCAGCTGCATATGATACATTTCCAAGAAAACAGACAAGTTTCTTCAAATCAATAGTGCTTTACAAATTTAGAATACGAGTGATGTAATACAGCACTCAGGTTGAGCACATTGTCATGCTTATTGCAGAATTTTTGGACTTTACTTTTCAATTCATTCAGCGAAAGTTCAACATTTAGACTAGTTAAAGTGTTGTATATAAATAATTTGTCAATATGTTTTGCGTTTGTATTCTGGTACTAATCCACACAGATGTTGACATTTGTGATAAGAATTTTAATCACCCGCAGATCCAGGTTAGTAGGAAAACTAAATGTACATTTTTCATACAGTTTACTGTAATAATGGCATGTATTATATAGATTACACTTTTTATGCTCAGATTATGCTTTTTTGCCACTTAGGTTACGCTTTTACCTCTAGGGGTTGGCAGGTATGATTCTGGCTGGAGAGGTAAATTAATCCAGATATTAGGGTCCAGCTTGGACCCTGATCTACTATGATTAAATGCACTTAAAAGCAATGCCAAGCGTTTGTATGATTAACATGACTTCTGGTAAGGAAAAAAGTAAAAGTATGGTTGTGATCTAGCAACACATGTAACAGATATGAATGGAATAATTAAGGGAAAAGTTCAGGCAAGCAAGATTTACTAACTTTCTACAAGTGAAAATGTTGATCTATGATCTTAACCATGGTGAAATACTATGAAAAATAATGACACATTCAGAAGTTGTACCTTCAATGGCTTTAGTGTTGCAGTCCTAATACAACAAGTAATTAAGCTTTGCATGTGACTTGGATCTTGCTGATTGTACCATGCTGTTGATACACGTGATTGGTACAAGATGCACCTCCAAGATATGATTTGACGGGGTGAAACATTTCTTTCCATTATCTGTAATAATTTGATTGCTTCTGGGTGACAGTTTGGACACAAAAAATGATAATGATTTGAGAGCTGGCCATAAAGAGGCCATAAAAGTGCAAAGCGACGACATCAAGTCCTGAGATGTAGCTATACCAAGCTTTAGGTTTATTACTTTATGTAAAAGTTTGTGAGTTACATCTCCAAACAAATATAGTAATGTCCACCTTTCATTGAAATGAAAACCATGAAAGTGGTAGATTTGACACTCTTTGTCTTACATATATGTAAAAGTTTACCAATTTTCCTCCCATTAATTCTATCCTTTTCAGATTTGAAAACCGTGCACCCACTAATTCTATCCTTTTCAGATTTTCGAAACCATACACTAAAAGTAAATGTAACCTTAATCTGTGAACTTTACCTTCAAGAAAGGTGGTAACACGCATACTAGTTCCGCTGTGTAAATGTGCAAATATCATCCAATTGGCTTGTTTCATGAAACCCTTCCAAGCAGAATAATATTGGAAGATTTTGTACAAAATTACACAAGTATCTACCGGTATACAGACTGATTCCACGTTTTCTTCAAGAGCATATGGGCAGTGTTATTTGTATAGTTTTCACACTGGATGATGTTATGTATGATGTTTATATAAAAATTATAAATGTTTCTTGACTTTAATATTTGCTTAAAACTTAATGTTAAGTATAATGTTGATATGTTAGCTATTGTCCTTGAATTAGGTTGTTCACTTAGTATTTGAGTTCAAGGACAGTTTTGGTAAACAAGTTGTTGATGCAGTTTGAGGTCAGGGTTGATTTTGTTTACAGATAAAACAAGAATTTCCCTTAGAGTTGTGTGTTAAGAGTCACATGCACCATAATATTCTAGAACATTCTGTCATGTGACCTTTCTTTATATATACTATGTTTAGTGGACAGTTTTTCAATTTTCGACCTTAACATCAGTCTTTAAACAGCCATTACAGTTGTGAACAATCATTCCAAATTCAGAGAGAGGAATTATTTAAAATATTCATTAGATTATAAAAGTGCCGTAGACTTTTGGATTTTGGATTGATGATTTTGGGATTTATGTAAACTTATTCAAAGATATTCTAGAGTACTTCATTTTGGCACATCAGAACATTAAAGACTATTGGCACATCAAGACATTCAAGGATATTCATTCATTCGGAACATTATATATTTAAAACTTGCGATTAGGACACCTAGGATTATTGGATTATTTGGATTTTAATTCACGTTACTCTAAGTGTCTTTTGAATTTTCACTTTAATTGTCTAGAAATAAATTGCTTGTTTATTTTTACTTGAATTGTTGGTTTCACTTTCTTTATGTTACATTTTTCTAAGACCATAGAGTCGTAACAATGATTTCTTGGATAAACATAAAATTCTGTGTAATCCAAAATGAGATATAGAAAGAAAAAAAAACCTAGAATTAGGTAAATAACATGTCATTGCATATCACCATGCTTAGAATCTATGCCACCAGGGATAGGGCCTGATCCAGGTGCAAATTAATCCTAACATCACCCTTGTAATAACTGATTAAAAGGAATAATAATAATAATAATCATAATACTTTCTTTATTTAAAGAAGAAGCTCATATGGTCAACAGACCAATCTTCCATGAGGCCTTATACAATTGCGTGTACATGTTGGGGTAAATACATTGAGATAGAGAGAGAGAGAGTAGCTGATGCATTAAATAACCAAAGACTGGTGAGGAAATCGGATGAATTTGGTATCTTTTCATGATAACTTTGTATTCAAAAACTTTTATCATTGATTTAAAAATCACAATCTATGAATTAAAAAATGAATTACCAAAAACATGCATTCAGATCTCCTAAAATGAATACACGAGACTCCATTTACATAAATTGTTTCATCTGTGAACAAAACGAAGCAACATTTCAGTTGCATTTATAATATGTTTAAATTAAGAACTAAAGATTAGGAAGAAAACTACAAGAAGTGTGAATAACTGAAAACAAATCAGTGGTACTTGTGCATGCAATGAGTGAGAAATATCTGATAAAGAAATGCTTAAAATTGTCAACAAATGAAATAAACCTTCTAAATTCTCTGAAACAAACATAAATTCCAGATCTTTTACACTTTTGATCAATAAAAGTTAAAATCTTTGTTTCAACAAATCCAAGACAGAAATCGGTTAAAACAATGTACAGTTGTGGGAAGTTGAAACCAAACTGCTCTGATCCTTGAAGGCTTCACACATGTAATCATTGTTGCACAAATTCACTCCAGTTTCCTTCAATTTAATGAATTCGTAGGAAAGGGTTGTGGTGGTGGTGGTCCAAAACAGTGGATGTGCATTGCATTACAGTTGGCGATGCACATTTATAGGCTCGATCAGCTTTATTAGAGTGAAGGCCAGTCCTCCTTTACTGATGAAGAGGCCAGGTTTTTAAAACATCAAGTCAAAGATTGAAATCTAATTAAGCCAGTGGGAAATCTTAAGAGACAAAGTTGTTCCCAGCTTGTGACAAGTCAATGTTAGTCTAAAAAAATACAAAGTAAAGTTTTTTTTTGCTCAGCTGCCTGGAATAGCATATTATGCTCTTCAATATAAGCTAAGTAAGAATTTTTCAGTATTTCTGCTATTTGTGATAGCTGACATCTTCATTGCATGCACTTTCAGTTGTCAAAGACATGATGCCAACTGACAATGTTTGAAAAAGTCCTTCAGTACCTGGTACAACTTTTGATTTGGTCTTACCGTTTGCGCTTAGGTTTCTGAATAGTGGCGACTACTTAGCTATCTTAGTTAGGGCTTTACAGTAGGTCTTTTAGATTAGATAAAGTTTCTGGTAAATAATAATCATCATCATCATCATCATCTCAATGACGATTTAAAGAAGAAGCTCATTTGGTCAACTGACCAATCTTCGATGAGGCCTTCTACAATGAAATGTATATGTTGTACAATTTACACAAGTTTTGGTGTCTTTAGACAACAATGCTATTATAAACTAGATAATTGATCTACTGCTACTATAAAATATGTACAAGGCATTAAAGATGGCATATTTTGTTTGTCATATACAATGTGATGGCCATTCCAGATTGGTTAGGGCTATATATTTTTCCACATTTAATATGGTACATACCTGTGATTCTACTGGCGGTTGGAAATAAATACCATTTTAAAGGTTGCCTTAACTCCCATACATTTTATAGTTAAAATCTACCACTTTTTAAAAAAAAGGTATAATAAGCCTGGTATTTTTATGCATTCTATCCACTGCTTACAGAAACCAGTGGGCACCAGTGTATTGGGGGACTGTAAATGTTACAGCACAATGACCGGTGCAATTATTTGTGGCTGAGTGAACAGATTGAGAAGGCCAACATGAGTACACAACAGTATGTTAATTGATTTCATTATTGTTGTAATCTGGACAGTTTAAAGCCAGATGGGGGATGTTTTATGAGGTGTTGTAAGTAAGGGATGAAAAGTGGTACAGGATGGCTTTAGAGTCTTAAAATAAAAATCAACTGACCTTTGGCAGAAGTGAGATAAAAAGGAGAGACCAAGCAAAAAATGATTTCAGCAGAAACATTTAAGTATTTTGATTGTTTTATTGTTTAATTATTGCGTTCAAGATGTTTTTAGAAGAATATTTAAGAGAAGTTCATATATTTTTTAGTTCACTTTGTCAATATGGTGAAATGTGCACTTTCTTCCAAAGCAATAAAAACACCAGCTAAGAAATATGAAGCTGAGGAATACATATTAAGTCGAACTGAGAAGCTTCCTGCTTGGGGTGAATTTAGCTTGGAGGAGTATTGGAGAGCAATCAGCAGGATTAAAAACCCAGCCACAGAAAAACTGAAGTTTGAACTTCTTTGCAGACTGAGCATGGTTTGTTTTATTATTGTCACTTTCGAATGCTGATACTAGAGGACATTCTCCATTCTTCACAAAGTGCAAAGTGATTCAAGGGGAATTCTGGACCAGAAAACTATTGATAGCCTGTTAAGTGTGAAACTTGATTATCACAGTATCATCAGTGGTCATCAGTCAATGATCTTGTGCGGGAAATAAAAAATGCTTGCGGATTTTATAAAAAAAAATTGCAGTTAACCGTGAGATATACAATTCTTGCTTTTTCATTTCATTGACGATATACTGTCGTGTATTAATTATTTTTGTAACATTTTCCATCAGAATCAGATTCATGTTAAAAAATTTGCTGTTTTATTATAGTATGATGAGAATACATATTACGGCAAACCATACACTTGTTTACTTTGTTTACCTTACAATCCCCATAAAACATGTAAAATTTATGTAGATAAAAAAATCTGCTGGTTTAGAAGCCAATCTGCTAATCAAAATTGATAAATCTATTGTATTGATGTCCAGGTTCTGTCACATTATGCTGGTTTGAGATGTCCAGTTCCAGGTTTGGTCATGTATGTCAGGATCATCCAAGAGGTCAACAGAAATGCCAGGAGACATGCCATAATTTTGGTTTATTTTCAACATTTAACTTTGCTCAGATATTCCCAAATTTTCAGAAAATTAGTGAAAATGCCATTAAAAAGCCCACAAAAGAAATTAATGAATGAGAGACTATGCCTTGCCAACACATGAACATGGATTTTCAAAATTGTAATACAAATTTGGTCATATTGTCACTGTTACTGGTATGGACCAGTCTATACATTCATCGATTTTACAAATACTGTGTTTGGTTATGGTGTTTACAGATAGAGCACAAAGTAGGTATGCATTATGTTTGTTTGAAAAAATTTAGAATATTTTGACAACTATCCTCTTTTCCCAGTCCATATTTCATCGTAATTTTGTAATGCATGATAGGTACAGACACATAGTACAATCAACTCTACAATACATTTTAAATATTGATGTTTTATTTGAAATTGGTTGAAATGGACTTGTAATGTATTTCTTGAGCATAAGATTCAAGTTGTGATTGATATCCTGTCTGGATTGATTTTTAATAGCAAGAATGGAAAAAATTACTTCAATGTTGTATTTGTTTACTATATGTATTTTCACTTGGGTCAGACCAATATCTAAATATCTAAAATTTGGCATTTTTTTCTTTCTACATTGATATTATTTGTATCCATTATATTTAAAAAGTGAACATTTTCAGTTTGTTGTCAAAAATATAAGAAATGTGAATCTATGGTCAGATCAAAGAAAGATGCATTCATGGAAACTTGTCCAAAGCCTTACACTCTTGGAACAAGATGAAATCAGATTTGTGATTAAATTGTACAAGGATAAAGTTCACAATAAAGAGAAAAACTTGATACATTTTTACATTGTGTTGATTTTGTTCTGATTTGAGACATTTGTTTAATGACACTATTAATTCAAAATTCATAATGATTGGGTAACAATATTTGGTCATTGAATTTTGTGGTCAAATTTTGCAAATGTCAATATTCTTTAACTCGGAGGTACTACAGGTTTAGATTTCATGTGCATATGAAGTTTGACATTTTGGAGCTTGAGCATCAGGCTGGCACTGTGATTTAAAAACAAAATCAAACTGTTGGGGGTCATTGCAGCTTCCTTTTAAGGGTATGAAGAAGATTTGTATGACCTTTTCAATCCAATATTTTGTTGGAAATACTGTTTAATAGTTGTTTTATATAGTAAAAGTTTGACAACTACAACATCACTAATACACTTCATGACTCAAATAAGTAGCTCAGTCCTGATGTAATATACTCTAATGTCAGTGACATTGTAAAAGCAGAAACTACAGTAAACTCCATTAAAAAATTTGTTCCTGGTGCAGATTCAGTTTTGAAGTTTGTATATTATTATATTAAAAATAATATTATAGTATATAAATGCATTATTGAAGGATACTGTATGCACATTAGTTTGGCACAGTTATAAAATAGTAATACATGGCATATGTTTGGGCTATTTTCCACATTTAACTTTGGGTCAGATATTTCCAAAATTTCTGAAAATTGTTGAAAATGCTGTAAACAATGGCCGCAAAATCAACTGAAGTTTGGCCTTAGTAGGAGAAAAATGTTGACTATCCTACAATAAATTCACCAATGAGACTATGCCAGCCTGTCTCTAATAATTTCTTTGCAAATGTTTTTTTTTAACTCTCTTAACTTAAAAGTTCGAGTATAGAATAGACATGCTTTAAAATCTCTCTGAAGGGCAAAAAGATTGGTTGAAAATGTCTGGATGAAGGTATTTTTTCTCTTGTGTTTTCTCTATTAAAAATCCATGTCTTGCTTGTGGTACACTGCAGACAAGACAAACAAATTCAGATAGGATTCAATACATACTTTGACTCTCAAGCTCAAGGAATTATCATCAAAGCCTCTAAACATATCTGTTCAGAAAACATTTTTCTTTTGGAGAAAATATAGCCCTCTTAGATGAGCTCTAGATTTATCAAGATGTCTTTCAGTACAATATAGTTTTGATCTTGCAAACAGATGAACATGGATTTTCAAAATTGTAATAGAGAATTTGGTCACATTTTCACTGTTGCTGGTGTGGACCAGTCTCTAAATTGTTTGATTTTACAAATATTTGGTTATTGTGTGTACTGAAAGAGCACAAAGTTGGTATGCATTACATTTGCTTCATGGAGAATTTTACAATATTTTGACAACTATTCTCTTTTCCGAGTCCATATTTCATCGTAATTTTGTAATGCATGATAGGTACAGAAACATAGTACAATCAACTCTATAATACATTTTAAGTATTGATGTTTAATTTGAAATTGGTTGAAATGGGCTTGTAATGTATTTCTTGAGCATAAGATTCAAGTTGTGATTGATATCCTGTCTGGATTGATTTTTAATAGCAAGAATGGAAAAAATTACTTCAATGTTGTATTTATTTACTATATGTATTTTCACTTGGGTCAGACCAATATCTAAATATCTAAAATTTGGTATTTTTTTTCTACATTGATTCATTTTATTGGCTTCCATTATATTTAAAAAGTGAACATTTTCAGTTTGTTGTCAAAAATGTAAGGAATGTGAATCTATGGTCAGATCAAAGAAAGATGCATTCATGGAAACTTGTCCAAAGCCTTACACTCTTGGAACAAGATGAAATCAGATTTGTGATTAAATTGGACAAGGATAAAGTTCACAATAAAGTGAAAAACTCTATACATTTTTACATTGTGTTGATTTTGTTCTGATTTGAGACATTTGTTTAATGACACTATTAATTCAAAATTCATAATGATTGGGTAACAATATTTGGTCATTGAATTTTGTGGTAAAATTTTGCAAAAAAATCAATATTCTTTAACTCAGAGGTACTACAGGTTTAGAGTTCATGTGCATATGAAGTTTGACATTTTGGAGCTTGAGCATCAGGCTGGCACTGTGATTTAAAAACAAAATCAAACTGTTGGGGGGGTCATTGCAGCTTCCTTTTAAGGGTATGAGGAAGATTTTGATGACCTTTTCAATCCAATATTTTGTTGAAAATACTGTTTAATAGTTGTTTTATATAGTAAAAGTTTGACAACTACAACATCACTAATACACTGCACGACCCAAATAAGTAACTCAGACCTAATGTAATATACTCTAATGTCAGCGACATTGTAAAAGCAGAAACTACAGTAAACTCCATCCAAAAATTTGTTCCTGGTGCAGATTCGGTTTTGAATTTAGTATATTATTATATTAAAAATAAATTAAATGCATTATTGAAGGATACTGTATGCACATTAGTTTTGGAACAGTTATTAAAAAGTAATACATGGCATATGTTTGGGCTATTTTCCACATTTAACTTTGGGTCAGATATTTCCAAAATTTCTGAAAATTGTTGAAAATGCTGTAAACAATGGCTGCAAAAGCAACTGAAGTTCTGCATTAGTAGGAGAAAAATGTTGACTATCCTACAATAAATTCACCAATGAGACTATGCCAGCCTGTCTCTAATAATTTCTTTGCAAATGTTTTTTTTTAACTCTCTTAACTTAAAAGTTCGAGTATAGAATAGACATGCTTTAAAATCTCTCTGAAGGGCAAAAAGATTGGTTGAAAATGTCTGGATGAAGGTATTTTTTCTCTTGTGTTTTCTCTATTAAAAATCCATGTCTTGCTTGTGGTACACTGCAGACAAGACAAAAAAATTCAGATAGGATTCAAATACATACTTTGACTCTCAAGCTCAAGGAATTATCTTCAAAGCCTCTAAACATATCTGTTCAGAAAACATTTTTCTTTTGGAGAAAATGTAGCTCTCTTAGATGAGCTCTAGATTTATCAAGATGTCTTTCAGTACAATAAAGTTTTGATCTTGCAAACAGATGAACATGGATTTTCAAAATTGTAATAGAGAATTTGGTCACATTTTCACTGTTGCTGTTGTGGACCAGTCTCTAAATTGTTTGATTTTACAAATATTTGGTTATTGTGTGTACTGAAAGAGCACAAAGTCAGTATGCATTACATTTGCTTCATGGAGAATTTTACAATATTTTGACAACTATTCTCTTTTCCGAGTCCATATTTCATCGTAAAATTTTGTAATGCATGATAGGTACAGCCACATAGTACAATCAACTCTATAATACATTTGAAATATTGATGTTTAATTTGAAATTGGTTGAAATGGGCTTGTAATGTATTTCTTGAGCATAAGATTCAAGTTGTGATTGATATCCTGTCTGGATTGATTTTTAATAGCAAGAATGGAAAAAATTACTTCAATGTTGTATTTGTTTACTATATGTATTTTCACTTGGGTCAGACCAATATCTAAATATCTAAAATTTGGCATTTTTTTTCTACATTGATTCATTTTATTGGCTTCCATTATATTTAAAAAGTGAACATTTTCAGTTTGTTGTCAAAAATGTAAGGAATGTGAATCTATGGTCAGATCAAAGAAAGATGCATTCATGGAAACTTGTCCAAAGCTTTACACTCTTTGGAACAATATGAAATCAGATTTGTGATTAAATTGGACAAGGATAAAGTTCACAATAAAGTGAAAAACTCTTTACATTTTTACATCGTGTTGATTTTGTTCTGATTTGTGACATTTGCTTAATGACACTATTAATTCAAAATTCATAATGATTGGGTAACAATATTTGGTCATTGAATTTTGTGGTCAAATTTTGCAAAAAATCAGTATTCTTTAACTCGGAGGTACTACAGGTTTAGAGTTCATGTGCATATGAAGTTTGACATTTTGGAGCTTGAGCATCAGGCTGTCATTGTGATTTTAAAACAAAATCAAACTGTTGGGGGGTCATTGCAGCTTCCTTTTAGGAGTATGAAGAAGATTTTGATGACCTTTTCAATTCATTTTGTTTTTCAAAATAGACTTTAATAGTTTTATATAGTAAAAGTTTGACAACTACAACATCAATCACTCTAATACACTGCATGACTCAAATAAGTAGCTCAGTCCTGATGTAATATACTCTAATGTCAGCGACATTGTAAAAGCAGCAACTACAGTAAACTCCATTAAAAAATTTGGTCCTGGTGCAGATTCAGTTTTGAAGTTTGTATATTATTATATTAAAAACAATTATTATAATATAAATGCATTATTGAAGGATACTGTATGGACATTAGTTTTGGAACAGTTATTAAATAGTAATACATGGCATATGTTTGGGCTATATTCCACATTTAACTTTGGGTCAGATATTTCCAAAATTTCTGAAAATTGTTGAAAATGCTGTAAAAAATGTCCGCAAAAGCAACTGAAATTTGGCATTAGTAGGAGAAAAATGTTGACTATCCTACAATAAATTCACCAATGAGACTATGCCAGCCTGTCTCTAATAATTTCTTTGCAAATGTTTTTTTTTAACTCTCTTAACTTAAAAGTTCGAGTATAGAATAGACATGCTTTAAAATCTCTCTGAATGGCAAAAAGATTGGTTGAAAATGTCTGGATGAAGGTATTTTTTCTCTTGTGTTTTCTCTTTTAAAAATCCATGTCTTGCTTGTGGTACACTGCAGACAAGACAAAAAATTCAGATAGGATTCAAATACATACTTTGACTCAAGCCCAAGGAATTATCTTCAAAGCCTCTAAACATATCTGTTCAGAAAACATTTTTGTTTTTTAGAAAATATTGCCCTCTTAGATGAGCTCTAGATTTATCAAGATGTCGTTCAGTACAATATAGTTTTGATCTTGCAAACAGATGAACATGGATTTTCAAAATTGTAATAGAGAATTTGGTCACATTTTCACTGTTGCTGTTGTGGACCAGTCTCTAAATTGTTTGATTTTACAAATATTTGGTTATTGTGTTTACTGAAAGAGCACAAAGTCAGTATGCATTACATTTGCTTCATGGAGAATTTTACAATATTTTGACAACTATTCTCTTTTCCGAGTCCATATTTCATCGTAATTTTGTAATGCATGATAGGTACAGAAACATAGTACAATCAACTCTACAATACATTTTAAATATTGATGTTAAATTTGAAATTGGTTGAAATGGGTTTGTAATGTATTTCTTGAGCATAAGATTCAAGTTGTGATTGATATCCTGTCTGGATTGATTTTTAATAGCAAGAATGGAAAAAATTACTTCAATGTTGTATTTGTTTACTATATGTATTTTCACTTGGGTCAGACCAATATCTAAATATCTCAAATTTGGCATTTTTTTTCTACATTGATTCATTTTATTGGCTTCCATTATATTTAAAAAGTGAACATTTTCAGTTTGTTGTCAAAAATGTAAGGAATGTGAATCTATGGTCAGATCAAAGAAAGATGCATTCATGGAAACTTGTCCAAAGCCTTACACTCTTGGAACAAGACGAAATCAGATTTGTGATTAAATTGGACAAGGATAAAGTTCACAATAAAGTGAAAAACTTGATACATTTTTACATTGTGTTGATTTTGTTCTGATTTGAGACATTTGTTTAATGACACTATTAATTCAAAATTCATAATGATTGGGTAACAATATTTGGTCATTGAATTTTGTGGTAAAATTTTGCAAAAAATCAATATTCTTTAACTCAGAGGTACTACAGGTTTAGAGTTCATGTGCATATGAAGTTTGACATTTTGGAGCTTGAGCATCAGGCTGGCACTGTGATTTAAAAACAAAATCAAACTGTTGGGGGGTCATTGCAGCTTCCTTTTAAGGGTATGAGGAAGATTTTGATGACCTTTTCAATCCAATATTTTGTTGGAAATACTGTTTAATAGTTGTTTTATATAGTAAAAGTTTGACAACTACAACATCACTAATACACTGCACGACCCAAATAAGTAACTCAGACCTAATGTAATATACTCTAATGTCAGCGACATTGTAAAAGCAGAAACTACAGTAAACTCCATCCAAAAATTTGTTCCTGGTGCAGATTCGGTTTTGAATTTAGTATATTATTATATTAAAAATAAATAATTATTATAATATAAAAATGCATTATTGAAGGATACTGTATGCACATTAGTTTTGGAACAGTTATTAAAAAGTAATACATGGCATATGTTTGGGCTATTTTCCACATTTAACTTTGGGTCAGATATTTCCAAAATTTCTGAAAATTGTTGAAAATGCTGTAAACAATGGCTGCAAAAGCAACTGAAGTTCTGCATTAGTAGGAGAAAAATGTTGACTATCCTACAATAAATTCACCAATGAAACTATGCCAGCCTGCCTCTAGTCCTTTCTTTGCAAATGGTTTTAAAACTCTCTTGAGTCAAAAAGTTTGAGTATAGAATGGACAAATGAAATTAATGCCTTAAAATCGCTCTGAAGGGCAAGCAGATTGGTTGAACATGTCTGGATAGAGGTTTTTTTTTCTCTTGTGTTTTCTCTATTAAAAATCCATGTCTTGCTTGTGGTACACTGCAGACAAGACAAAAAAATTCAGATAGGATTCAATACATACTTTGACTCTCAAGCTCAAGGAATTATCTTCAAAGCCTCTAAACCTATCTGTTCAGAAAACATTTTTCTTTTGGAGAAAATATAGCCCTCTTAGATGAGCTCTAGATTTATCAAGATGTCTTTCAGTACAATAAAGTTTTGATCTTGCAAACAGATGAATATGGATTTTCAAAATTGTAATAGAGAATTTGGTCACATTTTCACTGTTGCTGTTGTGGACCAGTCTCTAAATTGATTGATTTTACAAATATTTGGTTATTGTGTGTACTGAAAGAGCACAAAGTCAGTATGCATTACATTTGCTTCATGGAGAATTTTACAATATTTTGACAACTATTCTCTTTTCCAAGTCAATATTTCATCGTAAAATTTTGTAATGCATGATAGGTACAGACACATAGTACAATCAACTCTATATAATACATTTGAAATATTGATGTTTAATTTGAAATTGGTTGAAATGGGCTTGTAATGTATTTCTTGAGCATAAGATTCAAGTTGTGATTGATATCCTGTCTGGATTGATTTTTAATAGCAAGAATGGAAAAAATTACTTCAATGTTGTATTTGTTTACTATATGTATTTTCACTTGGGTCAGACCAGTATCTAAATATCTAAAATTTGGCATTTTTTTCTACATTGATTCATTTTATTGGCTTCCATTATATTTAAAAAGTGAACATTTTCAGTTTGTTGTCAAAAATGTAAGGAATGTGAATCTATGGTCAGATCAAAGAAAGATGCATTCATGGAAACTTGTCCAAAGCTTTACACTCTTTGGAACAATATGAAATCAGATTTGTGATTAAATTGGACAAGGATAAAGTTCACAATAAAGTGAAAAACTCTATACATTTTTACATCGTGTTGATTTTGTTCTGATTTGTGACATTTGCTTAATGACACTATTAATTCAAAATTCATAATGATTGGGTAACAATATTTGGTCATTGAATTTTGTGGTCAAATTTTGCAAAAAATCAGTATTCTTTAACTCGGAGGTACTACAGGTTTAGAGTTCATGTGCATATGAAGTTTGACATTTTGGAGCTTGAGCATCAGGCTGTCATTGTGATTTTAAAACAAAATCAAACTGTTGGGGGGTCATTGCAGCTTCCTTTTAGGAGTATGAAGAAGATTTTGATGACCTTTTCAATTCATTTTGTTTTTCAAAATAGACTTTAATAGTTTTATATAGTAAAAGTTTGACAACTACAACATCAATCACTCTAATACACTGCATGACTCAAATAAGTAGCTCAGTCCTGATGTAATATACTCTAATGTCAGTGACATTGTAAAAGCAGCAACTACAGTAAACTCCATTAAAAAATTTGGTCCTGGTGCAGATTCAGTTTTGAAGTTTGTATATTATTATATTAAAAACAATTATTATAATATAAATGCATTATTGAAGGATACTGTATGGACATTAGTTTTGGAACAGTTATTAAATAGTAATACATGGCATATGTTTGGGCTATATTCCACATTTAACTTTGGGTCAGATATTTCCAAAATTTCTGAAAATTGTTGAAAATGCTGTAAAAAATGTCCGCAAAAGCAACTGAAATTTGGCATTAGTAGGAGAAAAATGTTGACTATCCTACAATAAATTCACCAATGAGACTATGCCAGCCTGTCTCTAATAATTTCTTTGCAAATGTTTTTTTTTAACTCTCTTAACTTAAAAGTTCGAGTATAGAATAGACATGCTTTAAAATCTCTCTGAAGGGCAAAAAGATTGGTTGAAAATGTCTGGATGAAGGTATTTTTTCTCTTGTGTTTTCTCTTTTAAAAATCCATGTCTTGCTTGTGGTACACTGCAGACAAGACAAAAAATTCAGATAGGATTCAAATACATACTTTGACTCAAGCCCAAGGAATTATCTTCAAAGCCTCTAAACATATCTGTTCAGAAAACATTTTTGTTTTTTAGAAAATATTGCCCTCTTAGATGAGCTCTAGATTTATCAAGATGTCTTTCAGTAGAATATAGTTTTGATCTTGCAAACAGATGAACATGGATTTTCAAAATTGTAATAGAGAATTTGGTCACATTTTCACTGTTGCTGGTGTGGATCAGTCTCTAAATTGTTTGATTTTACAAATATTTGGTTATTGTGTGTACTGAAAGAGCACAAAGTTGGTATGCATTACATTTGCTTCATGGAGAATTTTACAATATTTTGACAACTATTCTCTTTTCCGAGTCCATATTTCATCGTAATTTTGTAATGCATGATAGGTACAGAAACATAGTACAATCAACTCTATAATACATTTTAAGTATTGATGTTTAATTTGAAATTGGTTGAAATGGGCTTGTAATGTATTTCTTGAGCATAAGATTCAAGTTGTGATTGATATCCTGTCTGGATTGATTTTTAATAGCAAGAATGGAAAAAATTACTTCAATGTTGTATTTATTTACTATATGTATTTTCACTTGGGTCAGACCAATATCTAAATATCTAAAATTTGGTATTTTTTTTCTACATTGATTCATTTTATTGGCTTCCATTATATTTAAAAAGTGAACATTTTCAGTTTGTTGTCAAAAATGTAAGGAATGTGAATCTATGGTCAGATCAAAGAAAGATGCATTCATGGAAACTTGTCCAAAGCCTTACACTCTTGGAACAAGATGAAATCAGATTTGTGATTAAATTGGACAAGGATAAAGTTCACAATAAAGTGAAAAACTCTATACATTTTTACATTGTGTTGATTTTGTTCTGATTTGAGACATTTGTTTAATGACACTATTAATTCAAAATTCATAATGATTGGGTAACAATATTTGGTCATTGAATTTTGTGGTAAAATTTTGCAAAAAAATCAATATTCTTTAACTCAGAGGTACTACAGGTTTAGAGTTCATGTGCATATGAAGTTTGACATTTTGGAGCTTGAGCATCAGGCTGGCACTGTGATTTAAAAACAAAATCAAACTGTTGGGGGGTCATTGCAGCTTCCTTTTAAGGGTATGAGGAAGATTTTGATGACCTTTTCAATCCAATATTTTGTTGAAAATACTGTTTAATAGTTGTTTTATATAGTAAAAGTTTGACAACTACAACATCACTAATACACTGCACGACCCAAATAAGTAACTCAGACCTAATGTAATATACTCTAATGTCAGCGACATTGTAAAAGCAGAAACTACAGTAAACTCCATCCAAAAATTTGTTCCTGGTGCAGATTCGGTTTTGAATTTAGTATATTATTATATTAAAAATAAATTAAATGCATTATTGAAGGATACTGTATGTACATTAGTTTTGGAACAGTTATTAAATAGTAATACATGGCATATGTTTGGGCTATTTTCCACATTTAACTTTGGGTCAGATATTTCCAAAATTTCTGAAAATTGTTGAAAATGCTGTAAACAATGGCTGCAAAAGCAACTGAAGTTCTGCATTAGTAGGAGAAAAATGTTGACTATCCTACAATAAATTCACCAATGAGACTATGCCAGCCTGTCTCTAATAATTTCTTTGCAAATGTTTTTTTTTAACTCTCTTAACTTAAAAGTTCGAGTATAGAATAGACATGCTTTAAAATCTCTCTGAAGGGCAAAAAGATTGGTTGAAAATGTCTGGATGAAGGTATTTTTTCTCTTGTGTTTTCTCTATTAAAAATCCATGTCTTGCTTGTGGTACACTGCAGACAAGACAAAAAAATTCAGATAGGATTCAAATACATACTTTGACTCTCAAGCTCAAGGAATTATCTTCAAAGCCTCTAAACATATCTGTTCAGAAAACATTTTTCTTTTGGAGAAAATGTAGCTCTCTTAGATGAGCTCTAGATTTATCAAGATGTCTTTCAGTACAATAAAGTTTTGATCTTGCAAACAGATGAACATGGATTTTCAAAATTGTAATAGAGAATTTGGTCACATTTTCACTGTTGCTGTTGTGGACCAGTCTCTAAATTGTTTGATTTTACAAATATTTGGTTATTGTGTGTACTGAAAGAGCACAAAGTTGGTATGCATTACATTTGCTTCATGGAGAATTTTACAATATTTTGACAACTATTCTCTTTTCCGAGTCCATATTTCATCGTAATTTTGTAATGCATGATAGGTACAGAAACATAGTACAATCAACTCTATAATACATTTTAAGTATTGATGTTTAATTTGAAATTGGTTGAAATGGGCTTGTAATGTATTTCTTGAGCATAAGATTCAAGTTGTGATTGATATCCTGTCTGGATTGATTTTTAATAGCAAGAATGGAAAAAATTACTTCAATGTTGTATTTGTTTACTATATGTATTTTCACTTGGGTCAGACCAATATCTAAATATCTAAAATTTGGCATTTTTTTCTACATTGATTCATTTTATTGGCTTCCATTATATTTAAAAAGTGAACATTTTCAGTTTGTTGTCAAAAATGTAAGGAATGTGAATCTATGGTCAGATCAAAGAAAGATGCATTCATGGAAACTTGTCCAAAGCCTTACACTCTTGGAACAAGATGAAATCAGATTTGTGATTAAATTGGACAAGGATAAAGTTCACAATAAAGTGAAAAACTCTTTACATTTTTACATCGTGTTGATTTTGTTCTGATTTGTGACATTTGCTTAATGACACTATTAATTCAAAATTCATAATGATTGGGTAACAATATTTGGTCATTGAATTTTGTGGTCAAATTTTGCAAAAAATCAGTATTCTTTAACTCGGAGGTACTACAGGTTTAGAGTTCATGTGCATATGAAGTTTGACATTTTGGAGCTTGAGCATCAGGCTGTCATTGTGATTTTAAAACAAAATCAAACTGTTGGGGGGTCATTGCAGCTTCCTTTTAGGAGTATGAAGAAGATTTTGATGACCTTTTCAATTCATTTTGTTTTTCAAAATAGACTTTAATAGTTTTATATAGTAAAAGTTTGACAACTACAACATCAATCACTCTAATACACTGCATGACTCAAATAAGTAGCTCAGTCCTGATGTAATATACTCTAATGTCAGCGACATTGTAAAAGCAGCAACTACAGTAAACTCCATTAAAAAATTTGGTCCTGGTGCAGATTCAGGTTTTGAAGTTTGTATATTATTATATTAAAAACAATTATTATAATATAAATGCATTATTGAAGGATACTGTATGACATTAGTTTTGGAACAGTTATTAAATAGTAATACATGGCATATGTTTGGGCTATATTCCACATTTAACTTTGGGTCAGATATATCCAAATTTCTGAAAATTGTTGAAAATGCTGTAAAAAATGTCCGCAAAAGCAACTGAAATTCTGGCATTAGTAGGAGAAAAATGTTGACTATCCTACAATAAATTCACCAATGAGACTATGCCAGCCTGTCCTCTAGTACTTTCTTTGCAAATGTTTTTTTAACTCTCTTAACTTAAAAGTTCGAGTATAGAATAGACATGCTTTAAAATCTCTCTGAAGGGCAAAAAGATTGGTTGAAAATGTCTGGATGAAGGTATTTTTTCTCTTGTGTTTTCTCTTTTAAAAATCCATGTCTTGCTTGTGGTACACTGCAGACAAGACAAAAAATTCAGATAGGATTCAAATACATACTTTGACTCAAGCCCAAGGAATTATCTTCAAAGCCTCTAAACATATCTGTTCAGAAAACATTTTTGTTTTGGAGAAAATATTGCCCTCTTAGATGAGCTCTAGATTTATCAAGATGTCTTTCAGTACAATATAGTTTTGATCTTGCAAACAGATGAACATGGATTTTCAAAATTGTAATAGAGAATTTGGTCACATTTTCACTGTTGCTGGTGTGGACCAGTCTCTAAATTGTTTGATTTTACAAATATTTGGTTATTGTGTTTACTGAAAGAGCACAAAGTCAGTATGCATTACATTTGCTTCATGGAGAATTTTACAATATTTTGACAACTATTCTCTTTTCCGAGTCCATATTTCATCGTAATTTTGTAATGCATGATAGGTACAGAAACATAGTACAATCAACTCTATAATACATTTTAAATATTGATGTTTGATTTGAAATTGGTTGAAATGGGCTTGTAATGTATTTCTTGAGCATAAGATTCAAGTTGTGATTGATATCCTGTCTGGATTGATTTTTAATAGCAAGAATGGAAAAAATTACTTCAATGTTGTATTTGTTTACTATATGTATTTTCACTTGGGTCAGACCAATATCTAAATATATAAAATTTGGCATTTTTTTTTCTACATTGATTCATTTTATTGGCTTCCATTATATTTTTAAAAAGTGAACATTTTCAGTTTGTTGTCAAAAATCTAAGGAATGTGAATCTATGGTCAGATCAAAGAAAGATGCATTCATGGAAACTTGTCCAAAGCCTTACACTCTTGGAACAATATGAAATCAGATTTGTGATTAAATTGGACAAGGATAAAGTTCACAATAAAGTGAAAAACTCGATACATTTTTACTTTGTGTTGATTTTGTTCTGATTTGAGACATTTGTTTAATTACACTATTAATTCAAAATTCATAATGATTGGGTAACAATATTTGGTCATTGAATTTTGTGGTCAAATTTTGCAAAAAATCAATATTCTTTAACTCGGAGGTACTACAGGTTTAGATTTCATGTGCATATGAAGTTTGACATTTTGGAGCTTGAGCATCAGGCTGGCACTGTGATTTAAAAACAAAATCAAACTGTTGGGGGGTCCTTGCAGCTTCCTTTTAAGGGTATGAAGAAGATTTTGATGACCTTTTCAATCCAATATTATTTTGAAAATACTGTTTAATAGTTGTTTTATATAGTAAAAGTTTGACAACTACAATAGCACTAATACACTGCACGACTCAAATAAGTAGCTCAGTCCTAATGTAATATACTCTAATGTCAGCGACATTGTAAAAGCAGAAACTACAGTAAACTCCATCCAAAAATTTGTTGCTGGTGCAGATTCGGTTTTGAATTTAGTATATTATTATATTAAAAATAATTATTATAATATAAAAATGCATTATTGAAGGATACTGTATGCACATTAGTTTTGGAACAGTTATTAAATAGTAATACATGGCATATGTTTGGGCTATTTTCCACATTTAACTTTGGGTCAGATATATCCAAATTTTCTGAAAATTGTTGAAAATGCTGTAAACAATGGCTGCAAAAGCAACTGAAGTTCTGCATTAGTAGGAGAAAAATGTTGACCATCCTACAATAAATTCACCAATGAGACTATGCCAGCCTGCCTCTAGTCCTTTCTTTGCAAATGGTTTTCAAACTCTCTTAAGTCGAAAAGTTTGAGTATAGAATGGACAAATGAAATTAATGCCTTAAAATCTCTCTGAAGGGCAAGCAGATTGGTTGAACATGTCTGGATGGAGGTATTTTTTTCTCTTGTGTTTTCTCTATTAAAAATCCCAGTCTTGCTTGTGGTACACTGCAGACAAGACAAAAAAATTCAGATAGGATTCAATACATACTTTGACTCTCAAGCTCAAGGAATTATCTTCAAAGCCTCTAAACATATCTGTTCAGAAAACATTTTTCTTTTGGAGAAAATATAGCCCTCTTAGATGAGCTCTAGATTTATCAAGATGTCTTTCAGTACAATATAGTTTTGATCTTGCAAACAGATGAACATGGATTTTCAAAATTGTAATACAGAATTTGGTCACATTTTCACTGTTGCTGGTGTGGACCAGTCTCTAAATTGTTTGATTTTACAAATATTTGGTTATTGTGTTTACTGAAAGAGCACAAAGTCAGTATGCATTACATTTGCTTCATGGAGAATTTTACAATATTTTGACAACTATTCTCTTTTCCAAGTCCATATTTCATCGTAAAATTTTGTAATGCATGATAGGTACAGACACATAGTACAATCAACTCTATAATACATTTTAAATATTGATGTTTGATTTGAAATTGGTTGAAATGGGCTTGTAATGTATTTCTTGAGCATAAGATTCAAGTTGTGATTGATATCCTGTCTGGATTGATTTTTAATAGCAAGAATGGAAAAAATTACTTCAATGTTGTATTTGTTTACTATATTTATTTTCACTTGGGTCAGACCAATATCTAAATATATAAAATTTGGCATTTTTTTTTCTACATTGATTCATTTTATTGGCTTCCATTATATATTTAAAAAGGGAACATTTTCAGTTTGTTGTCAAAAATCTAAGGAATGTGAATCTATGGTCAGATCAAAGAAAGATGCATTCATGGAAACTTGTCCAAAGCCTTACACTCTTGGAACAATATGAAATCAGATTTGTGATTAAATTGGACAAGGATAAAGTTCACAATAAAGTGAAAAACTCGATACATTTTTACTTTGTGTTGATTTTGTTCTGATTTGAGACATTTGTTTAATTACACTATTAATTCAAAATTCATAATGATTGGGTAACAATATTTGGTCATTGAATTTTGTGGTCAAATTTTGCAAAAAATCAGTATTCTTTAACTCGGAGGTACTACAGGTTTAGAGTTCATGTGCATATGAAGTTTGACATTTTGGAGCTTGAGCATCAGGCTGGCATTGTGATTTTAAAACAAAATCAAACTGTTGGGGGGTCATTGCAGCTTCCTTTTAGGAGTATGAAGAAGATTTTGATGACCTTTTCAATTCATTTTGTTTTTCAAAATAGACTTTAATAGTTTTATATAGTAAAAGTTTGACAACTACAACATCAATCACTCTAATACACTGCATGACTCAAATAAGTAGCTCAGTCCTGATGTAATATACTCTAATGTCAGCGACATTGTAAAAGCAGCAACTACAGTAAACTCCATTAAAAAATTTGGTCCTGGTGCAGATTCAGTTTTGAAGTTTGTATATTATTATATTAAAAACAATTATTATAATATAAATGCATTATTGAAGGATACTGTATGGACATTAGTTTTGGAACAGTTATTAAATAGTAATACATGGCATATGTTTGGGCTATTTTCCACATTTAACTTTGGGTCAGATATTTCCAAAATTTCTGAAAATTGTTGAAAATGCTGTAAAAAATGTCCGCAAAAGCAACTGAAATTTGGCATTAGTAGGAGAAAAATGTTGACTATCCTACAATAAATTCACCAATGAGACTATGCCAGCCTGTCTCTAATAATTTCTTTGCAAATGTTTTTTTTTAACTCTCTTAACTTAAAAGTTCGAGTATAGAATAGACATGCTTTAAAATCTCTCTGAAGGGCAAAAAGATTGGTTGAAAATGTCTGGATGAAGGTATTTTTTCTCTTGTGTTTTCTCTTTTAAAAATCCATGTCTTGCTTGTGGTACACTGCAGACAAGACAAAAAATTCAGATAGGATTCAAATACATACTTTGACTCAAGCCCAAGGAATTATCTTCAAAGCCTCTAAACATATCTGTTCAGAAAACATTTTTGTTTTTTAGAAAATATTGCCCTCTTAGATGAGCTCTAGATTTATCAAGATGTCTTTCAGTACAATATAGTTTTGATCTTGCAAACAGATGAACATGGATTTTCAAAATTGTAATAGAGAATTTGGTCACATTTTCACTGTTGCTGGTGTGGACCAGTCTCTAAATTGTTTGATTTTACAAATATTTGGTTATTGTGTGTACTGAAAGAGCACAAAGTTGGTATGCATTACATTTGCTTCATGGAGAATTTTACAATATTTTGACAACTATTCTCTTTTCCGAGTCCATATTTCATCGTAATTTTGTAATGCATGATAGGTACAGAAACATAGTACAATCAACTCTATAATACATTTTAAGTATTGATGTTTAATTTGAAATTGGTTGAAATGGGCTTGTAATGTATTTCTTGAGCATAAGATTCAAGTTGTGATTGATATCCTGTCTGGATTGATTTTTAATAGCAAGAATGGAAAAAATTACTTCAATGTTGTATTTATTTACTATATGTATTTTCACTTGGGTCAGACCAATATCTAAATATCTAAAATTTGGTATTTTTTTTCTACATTGATTCATTTTATTGGCTTCCATTATATTTAAAAAGTGAACATTTTCAGTTTGTTGTCAAAAATGTAAGGAATGTGAATCTATGGTCAGATCAAAGAAAGATGCATTCATGGAAACTTGTCCAAAGCCTTACACTCTTGGAACAAGATGAAATCAGATTTGTGATTAAATTGGACAAGGATAAAGTTCACAATAAAGTGAAAAACTCTATACATTTTTACATTGTGTTGATTTTGTTCTGATTTGAGACATTTGTTTAATGACACTATTAATTCAAAATTCATAATGATTGGGTAACAATATTTGGTCATTGAATTTTGTGGTAAAATTTTGCAAAAAAATCAATATTCTTTAACTCAGAGGTACTACAGGTTTAGAGTTCATGTGCATATGAAGTTTGACATTTTGGAGCTTGAGCATCAGGCTGGCACTGTGATTTAAAAACAAAATCAAACTGTTGGGGGGTCATTGCAGCTTCCTTTTAAGGGTATGAGGAAGATTTTTGATGACCTTTTCAATCCAATATTTTGTTGAAAATACTGTTTAATAGTTGTTTTATATAGTAAAAGTTTGACAACTACAACATCACTAATACACTGCACGACCCAAATAAGTAACTCAGACCTAATGTAATATACTCTAATGTCAGCGACATTGTAAAAGCAGAAACTACAGTAAACTCCATCCAAAAATTTGTTCCTGGTGCAGATTCGGTTTTGAATTTAGTATATTATTATATTAAAAATAAATTAAATGCATTATTGAAGGATACTGTATGTACATTAGTTTTGGAACAGTTATTAAATAGTAATACATGGCATATGTTTGGGCTATTTTCCACATTTAACTTTGGGTCAGATATTTCCAAAATTTCTGAAAATTGTTGAAAATGCTGTAAACAATGGCTGCAAAAGCAACTGAAGTTCTGCATTAGTAGGAGAAAAATGTTGACTATCCTACAATAAATTCACCAATGAGACTATGCCAGCCTGTCTCTAATAATTTCTTTGCAAATGTTTTTTTTTAACTCTCTTAACTTAAAAGTTCGAGTATAGAATAGACATGCTTTAAAATCTCTCTGAAGGGCAAAAAGATTGGTTGAAAATGTCTGGATGAAGGTATTTTTTCTCTTGTGTTTTCTCTATTAAAAATCCATGTCTTGCTTGTGGTACACTGCAGACAAGACAAAAAAATTCAGATAGGATTCAAATACATACTTTGACTCTCAAGCTCAAGGAATTATCTTCAAAGCCTCTAAACATATCTGTTCAGAAAACATTTTTCTTTTGGAGAAAATGTAGCTCTCTTAGATGAGCTCTAGATTTATCAAGATGTCTTTCAGTACAATAAAGTTTTGATCTTGCAAACAGATGAACATGGATTTTCAAAATTGTAATAGAGAATTTGGTCACATTTTCACTGTTGCTGTTGTGGACCAGTCTCTAAATTGTTTGATTTTACAAATATTTGGTTATTGTGTGTACTGAAAGAGCACAAAGTCAGTATGCATTACATTTGCTTCATGGAGAATTTTACAATATTTTGACAACTATTCTCTTTTCCGAGTCCATATTTCATCGTAATTTTGTAATGCATGATAGGTACAGAAACATAGTACAATCAACTCTATAATACATTTTAAGTATTGATGTTTAATTTGAAATTGGTTGAAATGGGCTTGTAATGTATTTCTTGAGCATAAGATTCAAGTTGTGATTGATATCCTGTCTGGATTGATTTTTAATAGCAAGAATGGAAAAAATTACTTCAATGTTGTATTTATTTACTATATGTATTTTCACTTGGGTCAGACCAATATCTAAATATCTAAAATTTGGTATTTTTTTTCTACATTGATTCATTTTATTGGCTTCCATTATATTTAAAAAGTGAACATTTTCAGTTTGTTGTCAAAAATGTAAGGAATGTGAATCTATGGTCAGATCAAAGAAAGATGCATTCATGGAAACTTGTCCAAAGCTTTACACTCTTTGGAACAATATGAAATCAGATTTGTGATTAAATTGGACAAGGATAAAGTTCACAATAAAGTGAAAAACTCTTTACATTTTTACATCGTGTTGATTTTGTTCTGATTTGTGACATTTGCTTAATGACACTATTAATTCAAAATTCATAATGATTGGGTAACAATATTTGGTCATTGAATTTTGTGGTCAAATTTTGCAAAAAATCAGTATTCTTTAACTCGGAGGTACTACAGGTTTAGAGTTCATGTGCATATGAAGTTTGACATTTTGGAGCTTGAGCATCAGGCTGTCATTGTGATTTTAAAACAAAATCAAACTGTTGGGGGGTCATTGCAGCTTCCTTTTAGGAGTATGAAGAAGATTTTGATGACCTTTTCAATTCATTTTGTTTTTCAAAATAGACTTTAATAGTTTTATATAGTAAAAGTTTGACAACTACAACATCAATCACTCTAATACACTGCATGACTCAAATAAGTAGCTCAGTCCTGATGTAATATACTCTAATGTCAGCGACATTGTAAAAGCAGCAACTACAGTAAACTCCATTAAAAAATTTGGTCCTGGTGCAGATTCAGTTTTGAAGTTTGTATATTATTATATTAAAAACAATTATTATAATATAAATGCATTATTGAAGGATACTGTATGGACATTAGTTTTGGAACAGTTATTAAATAGTAATACATGGCATATGTTTGGGCTATATTCCACATTTAACTTTGGGTCAGATATTTCCAAAATTTCTGAAAATTGTTGAAAATGCTGTAAAAAATGTCCGCAAAAGCAACTGAAATTTGGCATTAGTAGGAGAAAAATGTTGACTATCCTACAATAAATTCACCAATGAGACTATGCCAGCCTGTCTCTAATAATTTCTTTGCAAATGTTTTTTTTTTAACTCTCTTAACTTAAAAGTTCGAGTATAGAATAGACATGCTTTAAAATCTCTCTGAAGGGCAAAAAGATTGGTTGAAAATGTCTGGATGAAGGTATTTTTTCTCTTGTGTTTTCTCTTTTAAAAATCCATGTCTTGCTTGTGGTACACTGCAGACAAGACAAAAAATTCAGATAGGATTCAAATACATACTTTGACTCAAGCCCAAGGAATTATCTTCAAAGCCTCTAAACATATCTGTTCAGAAAACATTTTTGTTTTGGAGAAAATATTGCCCTCTTAGATGAGCTCTAGATTTATCAAGATGTCGTTCAGTACAATATAGTTTTGATCTTGCAAACAGAATATCCCCTTGAGCAATTGAGATTTCCATTCACCCAAAGTATCGCCAACCATCTAGACCAATTCCCCACTATAACACATGTGTCTTTCCTGCAGTGGTACCACAAGCAAGATCAGGGAATTTACCCCCATACAAATTACACATTCCGTAAGTAGAAAAAAAAACCACCAGAATCCAGAAATATCAACACAAACCCCTCCCCCAGA